>CM052801.1:12950204-13030295 GCA_028533885.1 Nasua narica | reverse complement strand
ACCCACCACCAGGCTCGCCCACCCCCCCACCCCCTCCCCTCCAAACCCTCAGTTTGTTGCTCAGAGTCCACAGTCTCTCGTGGTTCATCACCCCCTCCAATTTCCCCCCATTCACCCTTCCCTTCCTTCTCACAATGCCCTCCATGAAATTTTCTTGGGAACGCTTTTCTGTGCTTTTCTGGTTTCCATTTTCACGCCGGACTTGCAGCCCCTTTACGTTACAGGATAGGCGCTCTAATGTCTGACATTCAAGATAGGCCTTCTAACCTAAGGGCTCAGAAATCACTTTATCTTGGGTAGTATTTAACCACCTTTCATGTACCGTAGATCCCCGCCCCCACCTCTGATGAGGTCATTTGTTGACTGATTAAATGTTTGTGTTGTGATTTAAAAAAAAAATAGGTTCTCTAGAAGGTCGAGCTAAAAGCCTCATTATGACGTCTGTTGACATGAGTTTTTACACGTTGTATTTGCTCCAAAGAATGGATTGCTGAAAACCGTGCTGTTATTGACCACCTTTGCCACCTGCTGCTAGCCATAAATAAGAGTGAGAGCAGGCTACTAAGGCCCCTTGGCGTGTGTTTCTGTCGTGGCCTTCTTGCGTGCAGTACCTGCAGAAGGGCCGGGGGTGGGGAGAGTCCTGGGTGTGCTTGGTCAGTGACAGTTACTGAAACCCGTGGGCGGTGACGTTAAGAACCCAGCGTGCTCTCCTCTCCTGGGCTCTCCTGGAGAACCCAAGCTGCTGTGGGTGGGTGCAAATCCTGCCGCTATTCCTGGAGGTCTTCAGAGGTGAAGCCTCCTAGAGAAACTCCTGTTTGAGGACTGTGGGTGGGGGGTTCTATGTGAAACATGTGCTGGGAGTCCACAGGGGCTCATAGATTTCGGAGGGCTTTGGGACCCCTTTGTCACTCTGGAGGAGCGTGTGGATCCCCTCCCAGAATAGGCCTTAAAATGCTTGAATATACAAAGGATGACAGAGGTGACCAATTATATTGAAACATGGTGGTTAAAATATTTTTTAAAGTTGTAATCTGCGGGGGGCACCTGGGTGGCTCAGTTGGTTAAGCATCCTCCTTCGGCTCGGGTCGTGATCCCGGGGTCCTGGGATTGAGCCCCACATCGGGCTCCCTGCTCAGCGGGGAGTCTGCTTCTCCCTCTGCCTCTGCCCACCCCTGCTTGTTTTCTCTCTCTGTCAAACCAGTAAACTCTTAAAAAAAAAATAAAATCATAGTCTATATGTGCTGCTTTATTAATGTCTCAATGTCTCAATTAGATCAAAAACTCATGGTTTTGGAGTAATTATGGGTATAAAAGTTATTTTGAGATCTTTCTACAGGAACTGTAATCTGATATGAAAAATTCTATGATTTCTATTAGTGACAAAGTCCCAGGTCCTGCTCAAACTAAGATGTGTTACCTACATTTCTAATGGAAGGCAACGTTACATTTCAGTTAAAAGTAAATGGTGACAAAGAGGTGATTTTTCTCTCATTTAGATTCACAGGCCCCCAAGGATTACTAGACTCCAGGTTCAGACCTCCTGGTCCAGTCTAGAACTACTGAATACAGCTAATACTTACTGCAAGCCCGCCATGCACCCTGGCCACAGTTAGGCCTCTGTCACCTAAGGAGGTTGATTGTAGTGTTGTCCCCATTTTAAAGATGAGACCACTGAGATTTGGATACATACGTGCGTGGGCCAGGGTCATCATCTGCTGTGGAATGGCGCTGGGACTCAGTCCTTGGCGGTCTCGGTTCGCCACCATCTCGCTGTGCTTCAACAGACGGGGTACATCCTATTTCAGTGTCTAATACGGTAGTTCGTCTTCCCCTAACTTAGCAAATGTGAAAAACAACCCCACTACCCAGCTGTGCTGAGAGGACGGTGAAATGGAGAGGCCCCCATGCCCTACGGGCGGGAGCGTCAATTGCTCCTTCCTTTGCAAAGCTGCACGTCCCAACAGCCTCAGCCTGACTCTAGTCCTTTCATTCTCGGGAGAAGACCGCGGTGTAAAGATGCAAGGGTGTTCCTCTGTGTACAGTAAGAAACTTCTCGGAACTAGGTTAAAGAACAAGAGAAAGGTTAAGTACATGATAATTACTCACATGTGGTGTCATTCGTCAAGCGTTAAAAGTTATGCCGTTCGACCTTGGAAGTGTTGAATCTCACTAGATCGTACACTTGAAACTAACTCTGTATGTTACCTACCTGGAATTGAAATAAAGACATAAAAAATAAAATCGGTGACTGGCAGAGGGCAAAAATTACGGCATTCGAGACTGTATAATCAAACTTTTATGATGAGAGTTTTTTTTTTTTTTTTAGAGATTTTCTTTATTCATTTGACAGAGAGATCCCAAGTAGGCAGAGGGGCAAGCAGATAGAGAGGGGGAAGCAGGCTCCCCGCTGAGCAGAGAGCCCGATGTGGGGCTCGATCCCAGGACCCTGAGATCATGACGCGAGCTGAAGGCAGAGGCTTTAACCCCCTGACCCACCCAGGCGCCCCATAACACGAGCTTTTTGAAAAGCACTTATTCTTTAGCCTCGTGGTGCTGTAGGACAGTCTGTTCATGGTGGTGAATCTGTACGTGGCAGCAGTTCTAGAAATCTCCATTGCTAAGTTAGGAACCGGAGACGTTGGAGGACAGACTCCTCCACTCCCTAACCGCACAGGGTCCGAGACCAGTGGCTTTTACTCTGCTCTCTGACCTAGCTTAACTGTATCAGAATCTTCCTTTTGGAGGTACTTGAAGAGTGTTTGGAATAAGGGTTTACATATTAATGGGCCTAACGTACTGGTTTTAATGCCCCATTATGTAGGAAACTAAGCTGCCCTTGTTGAATGTGTTTTAAAAAGCTGGATTCTTGAGATGTTTCCATTTATAAATGTAACAATTACAAATATACGAGCTTGGTGCACTATTGGACATGTGTTATGCTAATCAGTGTTTTTCTTTTTAATTTCTGGTCTCCTCACCAGCAAAAGTCTGAATGTGCCCCAACACTTGAAGATGTTTGGGCCTATTCTTCTTTGTAAGAACAAAAGAACTGCCCTCAAAAGCCCGTGCTTGCATTTGGAAGTTGGTGAATTGCTTTTGTAAACGTAGCCATTAGTCCCAATTACTTTCCGTAAAATTTCTTAAACTTTTGTACACTTCATGAGAGATTTTCTCAAAGGGAGTATTTTTGCTTTGCCAAGGCTCCAGATTCCTGCTGTCTCCTCAGTACTGTTCATTCAGCGCGCTGGGTTGTTCGCAGAGGTCACATACTCCCTCTCTTTCTCCTCGGTTTTCTCTAACTGTGGCTGAACATTTGCCCAAAGGATCAGGTCCCCTCCTGGCTGCAGGCAGGTCTTCGCGAGCCTCTGCTGCTCTCGCTCTGCCCAGGGAGCCCTAAGCCAGAAGAGCGCACCCAACATTTATTTGTCCAAGTCTTATTTTTTCTCACCTCATTATCGAGGACTCGAGTAGGATGGGGACAGAGTTTACTTTCGTGCTATTTGGGAGGAATGGGCTTGCTGAGGAAAGCATATCAACAAGATTTCAGCAGAAGTGTTTGTTCTGGAAAGAGTTTTAAGACCCATGATACTTGTATCCAAAGAGGTGAGATTCTTGGACCTTCAGTTACCTGCCTGTTGGGGAGACACGGGGTTATTTAGTTGTGACGTCGGGAAATCTGTCAGGATTGTTACTCTCTATAACGT
Source organism: Nasua narica (assembly GCA_028533885.1). Taxonomy (NCBI): domain Eukaryota; kingdom Metazoa; phylum Chordata; class Mammalia; order Carnivora; family Procyonidae; genus Nasua; species Nasua narica. Next base: position 13,026,591 of record CM052801.1, on the reverse strand, counting down.
TCTTTAACGTCTATAACATCTTTTAAGCCGAGAGAAGAAAAGAAAAAGGTATAAATTGATAGAGCTGGTTATAGTAACGTTTCCGTTGACCATTTCCAGTTCTTTCCGTCGGTTTCTGTGGATTCCAGGCACCAAATGGGCCCTTTCCTTGGGCCAGTACTGCCTTATTTTCACCTGTGTTTCTTGTACCATTAGTGTCAAATAAATCCTGTTGCTGTATGTTACAGCCCCCAGCCTCGGATTACATACATCGTCTTAGGCAGTTGTCTTTTAAATCAGTTAAGAGAAGAAAGAAGAGATTGGCAATCCTGTCTGTTCCTTTACTGGCATATTTGTTTTTGTCAAGTGAATTGGAGTTAGTGTCTGGTGTCACCCACTTTCAGCCTGAAGAACTTGATGATTTAGTAGTTGTAAGATGGGTCTTCTAGGAACAAATTATCGTCATGGTTGTTGATCTGAAAATGTCTTCATTTCACCTTCATTTTGAAAATCTTGTTTTGCTAGATCGAAGACTCTGGCTGACTTATTTTGTCTTGCACCCCTTTGAATATGTCATCCTGCCGCCTTCTGGCTTCATTAATTCCAAAGGAAAGTCAGCTGTTGATTTAATTGGGGTTCCCTTGTATGCGCTAAGACATTTTTCTCTTACTGCTTTCAAGATTTTTGTCTTTGAAAATTTTGTGTATCTGGGTATGGATCTCTCAGTTTATCCAGGGGGAAGTTCGTTAAATTTCCTGACTATGTAGATTCGTTCAGTCCCGTTTAAGAAGTTTTTAGGAATTATTTCCTTGGATATTTTTTCTGTTCCTTTCTCTCCTGTCCTCCTGGGACTCCCATAATGTGACATATCTGTTGGTGCACTGGAGGGTGTCCCACATTTCTTTGAGGTTCTTGTCCTTCTTCATTCTTCTCTCTGTTCCCCAGATTATGTAGACCACTGGTCTGTGTGCAAGTTTGCTGATTCTTTCTTCCACGCAGATTTCCTCTTGGGTCCCTTCAGTAAATTTTTGATTTTGGTTATTGTACTTTTGAACACCAGAAATTCCATTTGCTTCTTTCTTGTGACTTCTGTCTCTTCACCATTATTTTCTGTTTGATGAGACATTGTCATCATACCTTTAATTTTTTCAGCATTTCACATGTCCTTTACTTGGAGCATCTTTATAATAGCTGCTGTCCAGTCTTTGTCTCCGAAGTCCACTATCTGGGGCCTTCCAAAGGCAACTGCTGTCACCTACTGTTTTTCCTACGTATGGATCACACTGTCCTGTCTCTTGGCATGTTTTGTTTCTTTTTTGTTGGAAAGTGGACATTTTATTTTTTTAAATATTTTCTTTATTTGAGGGACACCTGGGTGGCTCAGTCAGTTAAGTGTCTGCCTTCAGCTCAGGTCGTGAACCCAGGGTCCTGGGATTGAGCACCTCATTGGGCTCCCTGCTAAGCAGGAAGCCTACTTTTTCCTCTCCCACTCCCCCTGCTTGTGTTCCCTCTCTCGCTGTGTCTCTGTCTGTCAAATAAATAAAATCTTTTTTTAAAAAAGATTTTATTTATTTGAGCGAGCGCAAAAAGGAACAGGCAGAGGAAGAGAAAGAAGCAGGCTCCCCACTGAGCAGGGAGCCCGACGCGGAGCTCGATCCCAGGACTCTGGGATCATGACCTGAGCCAAAGGCAGACACTCGACTGCCTGAGCCACCCAGGTACCCTGAAAAGTGGACATTTTAGATAATGAAATATAGCAACTCTGGATACTGATCTCTTTCCCTCCCATCTGTGGAGTTTGTTTCTGTTGCTGGCCGGTTGGTTTGTTGAGTGACTTGATGAGACAAGTTTATGAAGTCTCCTTGCTCTGGTGTCACTCCTTGGTGGGCACAGCACTGGGCATATACACAGCTGCTCTGGCCCTCCCACCCCCACTCGGGTGACGGTGGTTGCATTCTCTTCCTGTGTTGACAATAGACCCAAGCTGTCATTTGACGACTGTGTTTTTGACCATGCCCTGAGATGTAAGCTTTCCACACTCTGAGGTCGTTGAAGTGGGGCTCCTTTGCAGGGGTAGTCTTCAAGGCCCGTCTTCAGGGTTTCGTCTGACCTCCAGAAGGCTCTTCTTAGCTCTCTCTGCCCTGTCGCTCTTTGTGAAATGAACTGGTCTGCCTTCGACCTATTGCTGTCTTGGAATTACCAACTGCTTCGTTTCCTGCCGCAGAAATCCCCCTGGTTTGTGATGGTGCCCGTAAGTTTGGCCTTCCCTACCCTGTGTTGTGTATCCTCTGGGCAGCTTCTGGAGAGCTGCAGAGCTCTCTGTCCTTACAGGATGCCTCTAGCCCCAGGCATAGTCTCTGTGCCCCTGCTCCAGGGAGGGGGTACAGCCTGACTCACAGAGCCACACCCTGCTCCAGAGGGAGGTGCCGAGCAGCGGGGGCAGCCCCCCATCTCCTCAGCTTGCCTCTCCTGATAGGGAACCTTTGCTCCATGTAATCTGGGATAAAAGGTCATCAGGGCCCAGTTTTTGGCCTATTTTGCCTACATGTGGGAACTGGGTAGGGAAATGGAACTCTGTTTCTTTCTCTTTTTTTTTAAAGATTTTAATTTATTGATTTGACAGAAGGAGAGATCACAAGTAGGCAGAGGCAGACAGAGGGAGAGGGAGAAGCAGGCTCCCCGCTGAGCAGGGAGCCCGATGCGGGGCTCGATCCCGGGACCCTGGGGCCATGACCTGAGCTGAAGGCAGCCACTTAACGACTGAGCCACCCAGGCGCCCAGTGGTCCTCTTGACCGCACTTGCCTGAAACAGAGCTGCTCCAGCCCGGACTGTGGTGAATGACAGTGCTGGTGGCCTGGCCTGGCCAAGGAGAAGCTGTCACCCTAGGCTAGAGCTTGTGGGGTAAGATGGAGCCCCTTCTTCTTGCCTGTCCCCAGCCCGGGTAGCATTTCTGCCGCTGTGGGCTGGAGGATAGGGGAGGAGCAGCTTATCCAATGCTAGAGTGTCGCTGTTCTTACGAAGATGAGTTGATTTTCTTGAATAAATGTTTCTCTATTTGCTGTATGCTCTTCATACAACTCATAGAGACTTAAAACGTTAACTTCTTGGCCGATTAGGACTGTTTTTCCCGGGAGGTAATCTGAGAAACTTCTCACCCACCCCATACCCCTCCACCCCCGATCTAGCTCTAACTTTCTGAAAAAAATAAAGTCTGCTTCTGTACAGATATTTGACCTTCTAGACCTCGCTGATGCACACAGTCTTCTCCTTCCTCTGTCTGCAATCAGAAGGCTTTTACCGTAAACTCAGCCTATTGCCGGTGGAAGAACAAGCAGTTTAACCTTCTGATTGCATAAAAAGCATTGAATTTACTTCAATAACATGGCTTTGTATTATAGATGAAGGAGAAATTTGTCTCTAACCTACCCAAACCTTACTTTGCTGGACAGTAAGAGTCTGCCTTTGAGGATTTGAAGATAATGACAGGAAGGGAAGGATCTTTCTTCCCCCAGTGCAGGCTGTTCCCAGTGATTGCTGGGAAGTAGCTAGAATTTTCTCCCTGACCCCGGTTACCACCCACACACCTAAATTTTTGCCACTTCTGTTTATAACACACTGGTATCTGTATTTTGAGGGATTTAACCCCAATATCTGGTGCCCGCAGGAATGGCCTCCAGCTGCACTTCTGGGTAAATATTCTCAGAAAATCCCATTTTCAGGAATAATAGAACATCAAAGAGCTTCATGTAAGGTGAGGGCTGCCACGTGTTGCCGTGTGAGCGGTCCGAGTGCTTATTACATGTTTATTTAAGTGACGGGGAAAGCCAGAAGATGTGACAATATGAAATGCAGATTTGTGTCCGTAAATAAACTTTGCTTGGGCCATCGTTGTGCTCACGGGTTTGCGTGTGGCCCACAGTTGCTCTGGCGCTCCGGCGGGGGAGTTGAGCGGTTGCAGCAGAGACCTGCCCACAGAGTCCCGAAGCCTTCCCCTCTGCTTTATCACAGAGCAGGTTTGCTGACCCAGTCTAAAATATGTTTGAATGGAGCAGCATGAGTAATTTTTTTCTTAATATGTCAGGGCCTAACAACTGTGTCTCAGGAGGACGTAGAGAGGCCTGACAAGGTAGGAAAGAGTTTTAGGACAAGTAGTTAGTTGGGGTTCAGGTGGAAATCAGCATGCCACCTGTCCCGTAAGCAAATCTCATTCACAACGAAAACTGAAAAACCTAGGTCACGGGCGTATTTGAAATGAGCTCTCCGATGGTGCAGGCTTTCCCACAGCTTCTGTTTGATCTGGGATGGTAGCATTCTCGCTGTGTTCTGTGTAATTACTGAATTTCTTTCTAATTTCGAAGAAGCTATCTTCCTTATTTGGTTTCTTTTTTTTGGAGAGAGTGTGCTTCCCAAGGTTATGTCTACATTAATCTGAAACTCTCAGATAATTCCATTGGCTGAGTTTAACAAAATTAAAGAGAAATCAGATGAATTATTTCTGGCATGAGAGACATTCTTGAAAACTGAGTGAAGAGCTAAGGGTTTCAAAGTCTGGAATTTGAAGCTAGTTGCTTTTTGTGGCAATGTAGACAAAAGCTTGACTGATACAAGAATGTCTTGTAGGAATGTGTTTTAATCTTTCAGTTGTGCTAAAAATTGAGCATGATTCACTGCTTTTTAGGGGTAGTGTTTATGCTTTACAAAGGATTATAGTCAAATTGTGATTTGATTTGATTCACAGTCAAATTGTGATTACTTCTTAGAAGAAAAGATACTATTTTACCTGAGCAGTAGTTGACATAATAAAACTTGAGCATCCTTTTTTAAAACCTCTCTAAGATTAGTCATATTTATTGATATCTGTTCCCTGCAAGACAGTTTTTTACTCAACAAAGTTTATAATCATTCGCCTATGGTTAAATGGTCCAACAGTAAGGTTTTTCCATCCATGCTGAAAGAAAGATCTGCCTTTCCCTTGCAGTTCTTGGTTATCAGTGGGTTCAAGCTCCCTCTTATTTGGGGGGCATGTGGTGAAATGATGTGATTTCCATGACTTAAAACCCTAAAAGCTCTGCCAGGGAAGTTCAGAGACATACACGGATCAGTTCAACCTCTAAAACCAAATTTTTGTGTTCAGGCTTGTGGATCGAGTGGTTTCCGGTCTTGTGCCTAGGACATTGCTCATCCTGTCGCACACGCCATTAGTCGTTCTCCGGTGCTTTCTCCTTCCCCGTCCTACCAGGTTCCGCCTGCCCAAATCCATGGCTGCGCTTCTGCATCTGTGACTTTGTGACACATTTTTGTTTCTGTTTTCCAGGCATCTAGTGGAAATTATTATTTCATCCCGTACATCGTGACACCGTGTGCTGATTATTTTTGCTGCGAGAGTGACGCCCAGAGGCGCGCCTCCGAGTACATGCAGCCCAACTGGGACACCATCCTGGGTCCGCTATGTGTGCCCCTGGTGGACAGGTTTATTAGCCTCCTCAAGGACATCCACGTGACCTCATGGTAATTCCCATTCACCGTCAGCAACCCTGGGAGCTTTGCCGGAATTTTCCCTTCATGTTCATGGAGGCAGCGAACCTTTAGGAGACTGTAATGCCCAGAGAATGGGGAACCCAGCCAGTCCATTTTGAGTGCGTCTGGACTCCACTGTTGTTCCTTGCTACCTCACTAAGTTGGGCCTTTGAGGCATAGCCAAAAGAGAATAGAAATGGAGTTTTAGCAGGTGAGGGTTGAGCCCATGTCTGGCCCCAGCTCCCCGAGTGACCTTGGTAATTCTGTGTAGCCGTTTTCTCATCTAAAAAATAAGGACGTGAAGTCACTGTTTTTATGCCCTTTCAACCCTGAGATTGCGTGGGTTTTTTTTAAGATTTTATTTATTTATCTGACAGAGACAGAGAGCAAGTGAGCACAAGCAGGCAGAGAGGCAGGCTGGCGGGGGTGGGGTGGGGAAGCAGCCCGATTGAGCAGAGAGCCCGATGCGGGGCTCGATCCCAGGACCCTGAGACCATGACCCAAGCCGAAGGCAGAGGTTTTAACCCAGGAGCCACCCAGGCGCCCTGAGATTGCGTGCTTTAAGATCCTTTCCAAACATGATTTTGTCTCCCCCTGTCCCCAACCCCATGCAGCTGTTGAGGTGGTTAAAATGGCTCGGCAAGGTCACTCGGACCAGTAAGTGCTCACGTTGAGTCAAGCCACGGGACATCCTGACGTCAGGATGTCTCGGGATGTGTTCTTTGCAGATTTGGTCCTTTGCGGATGAGGTGAGAAACACTCAGAGGTGGGCAGGTCTGGGTCTGAGTCCTGGGTCAGACGATGCTGCACTTGGCAGCCTCCTAGGAGTCAGCTCACCTGTCTGAGCCTCCGTGCTCAAGAGGCCGTCTCTTAAAATGTTCTGATTCTAAAAGTTGGAGGCCAGAAGTTACCACGAAACCAAAGAATCCAGTCATGCTTGCAGCCAATTTAAAATATTTACTCCTATAAGTGACGTCACAGAAGGATCTGTCCTTCCAAAACAAATGAAAATCCAGAGCCCTGGCAGGATTGGCTTTAAATGGAAAGGCCCCCACATCCCACTGTGGCTCAGATGGTGGCTTCGCCCACTGTGACGTGTCACTGCTGTGTCGGTCTGAGGTACACGCTTGCTAACAGCCTGTTCTTTCTCTATCCTGTCATCTCTCATTTGGACACACAGTCTCTTCTACGCACCTTCGTGGGAAAACGAGACTAGAATCCCAGGTCTTTGTGACCCAGTGCCAATGCAGACAGCAGATGGGGGACCTTTAGTGGCACATTCGTGCAGAGCCTGGCGCGGTCCAACCTTGCTGCACAATGAGCATTTTAGTGACATTTAGGGAGGAAGCTCTTCAAATACTAGATTTTCGGGTCAGACAAGGAAACGGGCTGGCTCAAGTCTGCCGTCCGAGCAGGGCCTCGCAAGAAGTGGGCTCAAGTTTGTTTTTCGTGAAATGTGTATTTGTTATCGGCAGGAAAACACGTGTTTTGATGTGGTGTGATTGCAAAGGACCCGAAATATCTGCTGGTCACTTCCACCCCTTGAATGCTTAGTGAGAGAGTACACGGGGCTTCTGGTTTAAAGCATCTGGAATAGGGGTGGCAAGTTTTCCATTCAGGTGTCAGCTCTGATAGATGGGTAAAGGCTGCCTGTAGCCTTGTGCTGAAAAGGGGTTTGAAACCATTTCCAAGTTCACATTGGTTAGCAACATCCTCCCTCATTACCACGAGCACCAACAGCTACATGTGAAGTACATAGATGAAATCCCCAATTCGGTGTTTTGTTTATTTACTTACCTCTTGTGAGGGCTCTCAGTTTATTAAAACTATTTTTCAGAATTAGCTTTGAAAATAAGACTAAAGTCTATCTTTTCACTTGTCAGGCTAAACTAATAACACTCTAATATCTTTGCCTTTATCGTCTGCCAAATGGACAGTGGCTGTCGCCCAACTTAATGACTCCTAAGACTAATGAGAGAATTTTAAACACTGGTGGAATCTGCTAATTTGCTTATTGGGCTGATAAGCAATAGACAAAGTAAAAAAAAAAAAAAGTAACGCACTGAGAGTTTGATGTCAGAGTGCTTTCTGTGGGGCATGACTTCATTAAATGTTGATTAAAGTCCTATTTTGAGCATTGGTGCAGGCTGTGTGCTGCATTCACATTTCCTTGGCATCTTTTAAAAATTATTAAAAGTAAGTAACATTGATTCTTACTCTTAAGTATTTGTCTTTCTCTGAAGACTGTTAAGTTGAGCCTGCTCTTTTTTTTTTTTTAAGGTTTATTTCTTTTAGAGAGAGGGTGGGTGGGAGGGGCAGAGGGAGAGGGAGAATCTTAAGCAGACCGTCCACTGAGCACAGAGCCCAATGCGGGGCTCAGTCCCAGGACCCTGAGATCATGACGAGCCTGCTCCTTTTTTTCATGAACAGCCTAGTTTTTCTCTCTGCAGCAAAGTTCTCTCCGCTACTGAACCAGTTGATGGTACATTACGGCTTAGCAGTGCCCGGTCTCCATTAAAACAGTACTTGGAAAGTAGACAACATATTTAAATCAATCTTTGGTCATTGCAAGTTGACTTCTGTACATCAAATTGGATCATTTGTGAAGGTTTTAAACCAAGTACCAGATACTAGCATTGGTTCTCTGAGAGGCTACGGTAAGAGATTCCGGTGTGGATACGAGCTGCTTTAGATGTTTTTATACATCCCCTATTATTATCTAGATGCTTCCAGGAAGGAATTTGTGTTTTATGTTAGGAAAGCCTTCTGGCAGTCGAAAATGAGCTGGGGAGTGGGAGTGAGAGGCTGAGGCTGTCCGAAGGCTTCTAGGCGCAGCCTCTGGGATTTGCTCGTGGACACACCCAGTTTCTGGCTCTTGGCCAAGTAGAAAAAGCTTTGTGATTTCTAGGTGGGGATCCCTGAAAGATTGATGTTCAAGAGGTTCTCGTTATACTTGGTTTCATGGCTTTTGGACTTGTATTTGGCTTTGCAATACTGTGTTCGTAGTGGGGGAAATAAAGGATTCAAGTAAGGTAAGCTCCTGTTCTCTCTGTGTTGGCAAATCCCAGAGGGGTTAGGGTGGGCTGAGTTGCAAGTCCTGTGAGTCATCCAAATACGGACAGGGCTCACCTTGGAAGATATTTCCAAGGTCCTGACGAACTGAATTTGTTGATGTAGACTGGTTAGTTGCCACAAAAGGTGACAAGCAGGTAGGACCAGTCTCCTGTGTCTGCTGGTACAGGGAGGCTCGGGCCTGGGAGAGGCCCCCATGTGTCCGGCTTTGAGCTGCCGAAGGAAACAGAGTCCCAGATGCAGGTAGATGCGACCGGAAGTTTTCCTGTTTCCCTCTCCAGCGCTTACTACAAAGAAACCTTGTTAAATGACATCCGGAGAGCCCGAGAGAAATACCAGGGCGATGAACTGGCAAAGGAGCTGGCTCGGATCAGACTTCGCTTGGACAACACCGAAGTTCTGACCTCGGACATCATCATTAATTTGCTGCTGTCCTACCGCGACATCCAGGTACGAGCCCCCTTCCTGGAGGCCGGCGCGTGTGGAGCGCTTTCTTGGCCTGAGGAATTCATTCCTCACGCGAAACACTCTTCTACCAGGCGGGTGGTTAGCTAACTGGTTTGTAGACAAAAGAGGCGTGTGGCCAGGTCATAGGTCCCCTAGCGTATCTGTTGTGCTGTTAACATTGGAGATTTTGTCACATCAGACGGCCATTCCGGCCAAACCTCGTTCACGGTACCGCTCGATAATAGCGACTTAGAATCTTAACAGTTTAGATGCACTTGAAGGGAGGCATTGTTTCAAGCTCTTGGCGATTCCTCATTCACTTAATCTTCTCTCCGAGTTTATGGGGTGGATACTCTGATTATCCCCGTTTTACAGATGAGGCACAGAGAAGTTAAGTAGGTTGTCCAGGGTCACACAGCCCTTAACAAAGTCAAGATTCAGCTGAGGCAACGTTGTCCTTGCTCTTTGCCCCTCTGCTGTGCTACTTTCTTTAGGCCATTGTCATTTTCTTCTTTGGGGACCACCACCCATCAGTGACAGGGAGAGGACTAGCAGAGGCGCATCCAGGACCCAGGGCATGCAGATGTTCACTCTAAAACAAGCATCAGGCCTCACAAGGAGTGCTTGAGACCTAGTCTATAGGACACGGTACCATGAAGGAGATGGAGTGTTTCCTTCCTCCAAGTTAAAGGCTATCGAGCCATTTGTAGGGATGCTTTGATTTTGGGTGGGGGAGGACACGGGACAGTGTGCCTTCCATGCAGAATTCTACAAAGCCATATTGGAGGTTGATGACAACAGGTCTTTAAATCAAATTGAGAGAGGCACCCAGTTATGACCTGAACAAAGAAGAGTCAGCTGCTAGGCAACACGTGCCCTGGTGATAAATAGATGATCTAATTGACTGTAACAGCAGATGCTATTAGGGATTTTGACAGTGATGAACTGATGGCCCAGGGGACAAGAGAACGCAAATGACCTTTTTTTGAAGTTTTTCTTCCACTGACCTGCTGGCTTCTTTCCGTCCTGGCCTTCCCGCCTCTCTTTTTTTAATAGCCTTCCATTCGTAGAACTCTCAGGCCTAGAGGTAAGCCAGAAGCTTCTTGGAATACACCGCCGCCTTTTCTTGAGCTCAGAACAGGCATGGGATCTCAGTGGGCAGTCCTCCTCACTGAACTGTGGCTGACTGGCAGCGAGGTGGCCAGTCACCCTGATTGGAAGCCTGGCGGAAAGCGTGGTGGATGGCACGGCTCAGAGGCGACCCAGCTGAGATGAACCCAGTAGGAATGTTTCCCTGGGCGACTATGCAGTGTAGACCTCTGGTTCTCAACCACAGGACGTGTGGCTGTGTCTGGAGACCTTGTTGGTTTTCATGGCTCAGGGGTGAGGGGGAGGTGCTGCAGTCATCTCCCAGGTCCGGGTGAGGCTTAACCTTCCAGAGTGCCCGGGCCGGCCCCCACAACCAAGAAGGATCCAGCCCCAAAGGTCAGTAGTGCCAAGGTGGAAAAACCCTGGTTTAGATGAATTCAATTATTTCTGGCCAAATGGGAAGGACCTGGCGTGTTTGCTCTCTTCCCGTGCTCAGTGACTGTAAGATTTTGTGTGTGTTTATCTCTCTCACTCACTCATTTTAACCCACAGCCCCGCTCATGCTGTTAGCACTCCTGCACTCACATCGTGGGATCTTTTTCTGGGCTGCTGGACTCGCTTGCTTGCTTTTGTTGCCTTTAGATTTAGCCTCATCCCCTTGATCCTTTTGTGGCCTCTGATAGCAGGGGTTCTTGGTCTGCCTTCTCTCTCATTTATTTCAGGGTTTTTTTTGTTTTGTTTGTTTTGTTTTTTAAATCTTATTCCTGTTGTGTTATGGGCTGTAGGTAACTTCACTAAGCGCTGTCTCTGTAGGGAAAGGCTTGTATTTAAATGCTGAGCCAGACTTAGGTTGATACCCATCCAGAAGAATCTGTGAAGAGCTCTCCGTCTCCTGTCTTTCTCACCTCGGGACCTCTTGCCAACAGGACTATGACGCCATGGTGAAGCTGGTGGAGACCCTGGAAATGCTGCCCACGTGTGACTTGGCCGACCAGCATAATATTAAATTCCACTATGCATTTGCGCTGAACAGGTGAGGCTGGACGTATAGAATGTTGAGACATGCTGCCTGTTCAATTCTTCTTTCATTCTACCCTCACCGAGTCTGAGCCAGATCGGGTGCTGAAATGCCAAGGTTATGAAAATGGGCATAGCGTCTGGTCTTGGTGTTCAGGGATTTTGTCCTTGGAGCATATACTCCAGCCGTGAGCTCAGACCTGTAACTAAAGCCTTAGAGGTCAGAGAAATAAATGCTTAGAGGAAGGTTTGCCCGAAATGTTGTGGAAACCTGGCAGAGGGAGGAAGTCCCTCCGCCTGGGGCTTTTACAGAAGCTTTCCTGGGGGCTGGGTTTGGAATTCATAGTAAGAATTACCTCACATGCAGAAGAGAGTGCGGGATGCGGGTGGCGACGAGGGCGTTCTCCTTGGCCAGAGCAGAAACGGGAGCTCTTCGCGTGCAGCGGGCCTTCCGGGAACTCCCGGGGCGACTGGAGTACAGGATGCCCGGGAAGCACGTGCACGCCCTGAGGCCAAGTGCGGAGGCTGCGACTGTGTCCTGAAAGGACCTCGTATACCCGAATAAGGGGTTGATCGTATCCTGTGGACTGTGGAGCACGAGTTTAAGCAACTGGATGACTGTTGTAGGACAGGAGAAGAGGGTGCTGTCTTCATTTACTAGTATAATCTGCGCTTTGGAATACAAACCCCGGGCTAGATGGAGTTTGTGAGACTTGGAAATTCCTGCCTGGAGACCAGAAGCCTCAAAAGTTTGTGTCCCAAGGGGGTGGGGGATGGTATTGGTTAAGATGCTGTAAGATACAGGCCCGGATGCAACAATCAGAGTAAGATGGAAAGTGCTCTTTCACCTAGCAGTGTAGCAGTGAGTGGGCCAGACGAGTGGCTTAGCACTGCTCCAGGAGTTGTTCAGGACCTGGTTTCTGACCATTTTGTAGCTCTTGAATTTGCAAATATGTTATCCTCTTCTAGTTGAAGCTAGGTCACTGCTACTCTGTATTCCAGCCCATGCAAAGGGGGAAAAGACTGGAAGTTCAGGACAACTTCCTTTAAAGCAGATAAAATTAGCATGGGGGCACTTCTCCTCAACATTCCATTGGTGAGAGCATAGTCACGTGACCCCATTTAGCCGGAAGGGCAGTTGGGAAATGTAGTCTCTACCTGGGCAGTCATGTGCTCATTCAAACTCAGCTACTATGGATTTGGAGGATAGCTAGGAGTTGGCCAGGTTGAACATCACAAAATCCCTGATGCGTAAATGCTTTAGCCCCGCAATCTCCCTTCCTTCCATGGCCAACATCTTCCACAGAGAATGAATAAAGTGAGCAAAGTGACCTGAGGGAGAAGACTCTTGTGCCTGGTCTCTCAGAGTGTTGGCTTGGCTTCAGCGGCTGGATCAGGCTACACGCTGTGGGCTTGCCACGGGCGGCATCTGCAGGACACCGTGCGTGTTTAGGAGCCCGTGGCTTCGGGAGTCTCTTAACGGTCACGACGTCACATCTCTCTTTGATAGCAAAGCAAGATGTATGGGTGGTGAAATGCATAGCTCTTAAGTATACAATTCGAGGACTTTTGATAACACCCCTATTGCAATATAAAATGCATCTATCCCCTCCAAGAGCTCCTTTGTGTCCTCTGCAGGCAACCCCTACCCCTTCGTAGGCAACCATTGTTGTAACACCTGCCCGCATAGATGAATTTTTCCTGTCCTGGAACTTCATATAAATGGAATCACAGAATGCGTATTCCGTTGCATCTGTAGTACAGGCCACGCAAGGTGTCAGCTTGCGTCGGCTTTGGCAGTACGTACAGTTTTGAGAAACTTTATGGCATCGCCTTGTGTCTATAAAGGGGAATATAATGATGGACAGATAATTTTCCTGCATTGCAGTTGACCTTTAACTCTTAGGAAGGGGAACAAATTGTGGCCATGAATTAGTTACTGAAGGTTGGCAGGAATGAATGGCATTTGAGCCTCAGATGGCAAGGGCTCTCCGTGACTAGGGAAGCTGGCTCGAGCCAGCTAGCTTTTCCTGCTAGCTTCCACTTCAGCTGCCATCAGAAGCGCATTCGAAGCTGCTTCAAGTCCGCTTTGAGCAGTTAAACTGCTTGCCACTCGGTGGCATGGAATCCTGTCGGAGTAGTTTTGATTTGCTGTTGTTTTTACAGCCAGGACTTGATTAGATAGGCAGCTAGAAGAACCTGAGCAGGGATCCAGGCAGCAGGCAGGAAGCTAGACTTGCCTGCCCAAAGTAGGAATGTGCTCATATTCTACTCCCTACGCCTCCGGGGCAAGACTGCCAACTCCAGCCAAACACTACTCCTTGAGTTCCTCGGCGTGTGGAGGGGAAGCGGAATGCTTGATGTGCTGACTGGAATATCTGAGGTGATAGAGGAAAGTCCCCTGTGGGGCCTGGAAATGCGAGCAGGGCGACAGATGAATGTTAGAGAATCCAGCCGGTGCCAGGGAGGCTGCAGTCTTGTTCCAGAACCTCTGGCGGTCAGCTCACCCCCAGCCCCTGGGGCTGTCCAGTCACATCCTTGCCCAGGTGGAGGGACACATGCCCTCAGGAAGGTCGTGTGGGCTCCTTGTCTCTGCCATAACTGCCAGCATCCTTTTCTTGGTCTCTTCAGTTTCTGTTCACGGTTCGATCTTGCCATCTTAAGTCGTGCATCTATATGACCACTCTTTATTGCGTGTTTGCCAGAAGTAGCAAAACGATGACCTTTCCCCACTTGTGTAGTGCATTGGTCTCCAGGTCACTAAAATCGTGTGCCAAAAGGGGGACACTTTTGGTGATCATTTTCCTGGCAGTGAAGAGAAACACGACTCCTGTGCACTGAGAAGTAGTCATCTGCACCAAACTCTTCATTTTATTTATTTTTTATTATTTTGTAAAGATTTTATTTATTTGACAAGAGAGAGACACAGCGAGAGGAAACACAAGCAGGGGCAGAGGGAGAGGGAGAAGCAGGCTTCCCGCTGAGCAGGGAGCCCCATGCAGGGCTCGATCCCAGGACCCTGGGATCATGACCTGAGCTGAAGGCAGACCCTTAACGGCTGAGCCACCCAGGCGCCCCCAAACCCTTCATTTTAGGAGGAGGAAAGAAAGGAAGGCAAGGGCCCCAGGTCTAACGGTGAGAGACCTGGAGCCGGGAGTCCCCGCTAGAGCACAGTGCTCTGGACACACTTGCTTAATAATGTCACGGCGTCATCTGTGAAAGTGCCCAGAAAGCTTGCTTCTATTTCTGTTTGCCTGAAGGACAACCAGAGGACACCCTGGGCCTCTTGGAACTGTAGGGCCATCCTTTTCTATGTCCTGCTCTGTCATCCATGCCGAGAGCATTCAATGGTGGCTGAAGACGGCCCCACCCTCATGACGCAGACGTCTTATGCCGGAAGGCCCATTGTGATGTTTTTCTGAGACATGGACCATCTCAGTATGTTCTGAGCAGTGGCCTTGCCGATAATACATGTTTTCTTTTGAAATACTTATCCAAAGGACTTAAACCTCTTCCGTCAGTCCTCTCCCCAGCCTCCTTGGGCCTCAGAGAACTTCCTCTTCTGACCAATTCCTGCTTCGGTTCCCTCCCTTTTGTCCCCACATCTCCTGACGTCTGTGTCAGGGGACCCCTTTGTGCCGAAGACCACTCATGAGGGTTTCCTAAAGTTAACGAGTGATGGAAAAATACAATCACACAGGTTGTATGCTACGCAAACACACTTAAACAGTTTGAGAAATACTTCAAAACCACTCTGTGTTCAAAACCCATAAAACTGTGGACTGCACTGCCGTGTAAGAAATGAGGATCATGATAATTACTGAGATGGGTTTTTTAAATTGCTATTCCGGCATAGTTAACATACAATGTCGCATTAGTTTCACGTGTACAAGACTAGGATCCCAGGCTTCCATACCTCACCCGGCGCTCCTTACAACAAGCGCACGCCTTCATCCCCGTCACCTGTCTGTCCCACCCACCCCCACCCTCTCCCCTCTGATAACCAGCAGTGTGCTCTCTAGAGTTACAAGTCTGCTTCTGGGCTTGCCTCTCTCTCTCTCTCTTTTTTTTTTTTTTCCTTTGCTCTTGAGCCAAATTATGAATGCAGTCTCCATGTCCATCAATAGTTGAATGGATATAAAAGAGGAGGGGTGGGTGTGTGCGATGGACTGTTACTCAGGCATCAAAAAGAAATCTTGCCATTTGCAGTGACATGGATGGAGCTAGAGAAGAGAGAATAATGCCAAGCAAAATCAGTCAGTCAGAGAAAGACACATACCGTAGGATTTCGCTCATGTGGAATGAGATGGTTTTAAGAGCTACGGCTATCTTAAAGTAAAAAACTTAGCACAGTGCCTGGCAGATAGAAGAAGCTGAATGAATGTGAGTCTGTCCTTCTGTTTCTGATGGAGAATCCCAGCCACCAGTGTTCGATAATCTGTAGTGATGGTATTCGAGGAAAATTTCTTAAGAAGAGCTGGAATCTAGAAGTCCATTTGGAGTAAAATGTGAGGTGTCGTGAATCACTTCTGGTTTCTTCCAAGTAGAAGTCTGTTGACTGAGAAACTTTGCATAAAGTTATGGAAATGGTCGCACATGACCTGGGTCCTGCCTTGCCTCTTGTCTTCCTGGTTCACTGCCCTGTCACCACCCTCACCTGCCTTCAGCTCTTAAGAGGGACAGGCTGTTCTCCTTGGGGGTGTTGGCTCTGTCTGGAGTGTTCACTGCTTGCCAGACTGAATCTGATGCTCCTTCAGGGTCTAGCTGAATGTCCCTTTCCTTAGAGGTTGGGGCTGCAGAGAGTGCCGTATCTACAAGCGGCGTCCTTGCTGTTACACATTCTCATAGCACCTGCTCTTTTCCCTCACAGCACTCATATTTCTGTGTTACAGTCTAATATCTATCATCCCTCCCCCTAGTCTAAATTTGGGGCAGGGGGCAGGCGCCATGGTTTACCCTGTGCTGAAGACTGTTGTGCCCCCCCCCAGAGTTGGTGCTCAGTAGGTATCTGGTGAATGGGTGAATGAATGAATGAATGAATGAATGTGATCTGCCGTGGTCTACGGTGGGAGGAGATCCATATGGTGATACCTGGGTCCTTACAGTTAAGGGCTTGGTGTAGTAGAAGGCAATCTTATTGAATTTTTCTTTATATGTGCGAAAACAAGACTATCTAAGTCCTACATATGCAGTGTATACAGAAAACTGTAAAAGGAGAATTACTGGTAGTACCACCATCAGAGGAGGGCTTGGCCAGAGCTGGCATCCAGAAAGGTGAAGGGCTGCATAGGCTTTCCTGGTGTGGGATCCCGGGTGTCAGCCAAAGTGGGATATGACGTGAACTCGGGAATTGGGCTGCATCGCCAAGGAAACCTGTGCCTTCTTGGTGTTGGTGATTGTGTGTCAGAGTAGGGTAACTGCTCTTGCGAGTAGCATAATTTCAGTGCCTTAACATGATGGTTTATTTTCACCGATGCGTCATTCCTGCGCGGATGCACCGCGCTTGGGCAGTCTCTTTGGGTGATGGACAACCCGCTCTCCTCCCGTCTTGATGCTCCGCCCTTCGATCCTCCGCTCTCCTTTCAGCCGGATGGTAAGAAAAGAGAGACCATGGGGAACTGCCAGGGATGGTGTGGGTGTGGGAGCGGCTTTCCTGAGACATAGTTCGCCTACCATATAATTCACCCATTTAAAGAGTACAAGCCAGTGGTTTGGGTATATTCAGAGTTGGGCAACCATCACGACTTTAGAAAATTTTCGTCATTTCTCCCCCTAAAACCCTGAACCCATTACCAGCCTCTGGTCCCCCATCCCCCCTAACTCCCCCCTCAGCCCTCCACAAGCACAGTGACTGCTATTCCCCACCTCACTGGCCGGCCCTAGGACACCACTCATCTGTTTTTTGTCTCTGGCTTGGCCTGTTCTGGACACTTTGTATGAATAGAATACTCTAATAGGGGAGCTTTTCTGGCTGGCTTCTTTCACCTAGCTCCCTGTTTTGGGGGTTCACTCATGTTGCAGCATGTGTCAATACTAAATTTCTGTGGCTGAATAGTATTCGATTGTACTGATAGAACCCATTTTATTTATTCATCTGTCAGTTGATAGACTGTGGGTTGTTTCCACTTTCCGACTCGACCAGGGAGGTTTGTCTGAGCCTAGTCAGGAAGTGAGTTTCGTTACTCGATAGCATATTTCATTGGCCAAAGTTCAGTCTCATGGCCCAACCTAACTGCAAGGGAAGTTGGGAAATGTGTTCTGGCTGAGGGCCCGGGAAAAAAAATAAAGGGGTTTTAGTGAACATATCCTAGTCTCTACTGCAACTTGCAAATAAGGCATAGAGTTGAAGTGGATCCATCCACGTGGAGATCTCTGAGAGAGTGCCGTCAGGACCGAGAGTGCAGGCAGGAATACTCCTCACCTCCTGTTGCTTTTGTGAAAAGCGAGCCTCAGAAGTGCCCAGCTCCCCATCAGGGCCTGCCGGTTCCCTGTAAAACCCAGCCTTTACAGCTGTTGCTTGGTGGTCCCAGAGGACTAGAAAAGGTTGCGATGATGGGGGCGGGGATGGGATGATTTAATAGTGGTTCTGCCCTGATACATATCTAGGTCCTATTTGTAGAGTCAGAAAACAGCCTTTCTGCTTCATTCATGTGTCTCTGGCTCTGGGCATTGTCCCCGCTCAAATCCAGGTTACCTCTAACTGTTCCTGTCACCTTATGTAAATACGAGGCATCCGGCCAGAGGAAGGCACCTGCTTCCTTGGGGCAGGTGTGTATCTATCATGATCCAATCAGGAAACAGAAACATCTCTCAGTATTTAAAATAAAGGAAATTACTCTGTGCAACAAACTGAGGGGAGGGGAGGGGGGGTTGGGCGAGCCTGGTGGTGGGTATTGAGGAAGGCACGTATTGCATGGAGCACTGGGTGTGGTGCGTGAACAATTAATTTTGGAACACTTAAAAAATAAAATATTTGGGGGAAAAATTAAAAAATAATTAAAAATTTAAAAAATAAAAATAAAATAGAGGAAATTGACTATACGGAATCGGTTACACGGGTGATGAAAGAGCTGAGTAGCCCAACAGGGAACTGCGACCCCTCAAAATTCACATCAGCAGGAGGCTGCTGCCATCCCTCCTTTGGCTGGAGGGACACAGGAAAGAGGTGATGTGATCAGAACCTAGGAGCCAGGATCTCCTGGAACCATTACAAGCCAGCCTGTCGGCAGGTAGGCCTACAGAAGAGACACAGCTATTGCTAAAGCCACCACACGAGACACACCAAAACCAGGAGAATGGATTCCAGCTACTTGGTCCTGGCCCCGCGGATGCTTATCCGCCGTGGTCCTCCACGGGCCGCTCGCGGCTGGCAGTCAGGTCTGGGGGCCTGGGAATCAGCCCGGAGGAGCCCGCTCCCCAGGGACACAGAGCAAAGCAGCTAGTAGAGGAACGTGTCCGAGGGTGGAGAGCAGTGATTGGCCCAACAGGACACTTAACTTTCAGAAACATGGGTCACTTTCTACATATTTTTAAAACCACCTTTATTAAGGTATAAGGCAGAACTGACATACTTGAAAATTAAAGATAAAGTTCTGCCTTATACCTTAATAAGCCTCTTATTAAGAAGCCTCTGCCTTCGGCTCAGGTCATGATCCCAGGGTCCTGGGATCGAGCTCTGAGTCGGGCTCTCTGCCCGGCGGGAAGCCTGCTTCTCCCTCTCCCATTCCTTCTGCTTGTGTTCCCTCTCTCGCCATGTCTCTCTCTGTCAAGTAAATAAAATCTTAAAAAAAAAAAATGCTCAGTTTGATGGCTCTGCCCAAATAAGTACACCCGTGCCACTACCACCACAATCAAGAGACAGAAGGTTTTATCTCTGAGTTCCCTTTTCACTTTTCTGTCACCCCTCCGCCCATGCTCTTGCAGCCCCAGTTTGAATAATGGTGACTGACCCGTATTCCAGGTCACTGATCTTTTCTTTCAGAGTGTTCAAATCTGATGTTAGGTCCTTTCAGTGCCACTTAAAAAAAAAAATTCAATTTTAGAATTTCTTTTCATTTGTTTTTTGAGTTTCCATTTCTCTCACAAAATAACTTAATTCTTTATCCATACATATTATGTGTATATAAAGAATTATAATAGCTGTAAGTTGTCAGTTTTAATAACAGTCATTTCTGGTTCTTGCTCTATTTTTTTTATCTTGATTATGGGCCACATTTTCTTCTATGCGCATCCCATAATTTTACTGTATAGGATGTAGAGACTGAAGGATAACTTACTTATTCTGAATACCTGAGCCCTTTCTTAGGTCCGGCAATTAGCATATATGACTGATTACGGCACGCTTCAGGGATTGTCCAGGCTCGGACTGTTGCCGTGGGGGTGGAAGGACTTTGTCAGTCTTCTGATTGGAAGCAGGCATCTCTTAAAAGGTTTTTGATGGACCACCTAAGACAGCATTGGTCCTAGAAAGGACTCTGGTCTAGTGAGACGTTTAACTGGTTAATTCTGAGTGCTTGATTTGGAGAAAAATTTTCTGGAACTCTCTCCCACCCTATGAACTTTCTCTTAAAGACACATGATACAGGCAAGACGGCCAGGCAGACAGGATGCTTGGTGACAGGTGAAAGCTCTGGCCCCCTGTAGCCCTCAGCCACCTTGTGAGGTAAGCAAAGTCAAGCATGCTTTACATGTGAAGAACTGAGGCACAGAAAGGGTAAGCAACTTGCTCGAAACTCAAACGGGTAGTAAATGCTATGAAAAATAACCAGAATCTAGCTGTAAAAATTCCCAGTCCAGTGTGGTGGGTTTTTTCCCTCTGTGTATCTTACTGCGTAAATACTAAATACACTTATATATTTTCGTGAAAAACTGGGGGGTGGGGAAATGTTGAAAGCAATTGTCCCTTATAATTCTATTCTCTAATCCCACCTGTGTTCCTGAAGTTCTCTCTCTCATCACTTTGGTGTATATCTTTGCAGTGTTCTGTGCATTTACATAGTCCTCACTATGTCCCGCTGCAGGGTTTCTAAAATACGGGACCATATAGGAGATGCTGTCATTGTCTGTGTTCACTTAGCAGTCAGTGGATGAAGATCTTTTCATGTTCAGTACGGCTCAGTTTGTCATCCACTTAACAGACATTTGTTGAGCTCCTACTATGTGCTAGACTGAGTTCTAAGCCCTGGGGCATAGCAGTAAATGGACCAGACAGAAAAATCCTTCCCTCTTGGAGCTTGCATTCTTAAGTGGGGAGAGACAATAGAAACTAAGTACAACTATTAAAACACGTTAGGGTGATAGGGAGGCTGGTGGGACAGATTACATTTATAAGCTGAGTGCTCAGAGAAGACTGGTTTTATGAGAGAGTGACATAAAAAAATGAGAAGGAGGTGAGGAAGTATATATACCATATAAATATATTGGGGAGGGACGCCTGGATGGCTCAGTTGGTTGAGCAGCTGCGTTCGGCTCAGGTCATGATCCCAGTGTCCTGGGATCAAGTCCCGCATTGGGCTCCTTGCTCAGCAGGGAGCCCGCTTCTGTCTCTGTCTGCTTGCGTTCTCTCTCTGTCAAACAAATAAATAACATTATAATAAATAAATAAATAAATTGGGGAAGAACATTCTAGAAGGTTCTAGGGAAGAATGTGGAATGGCGGGGAAGCTTGTGCAGCTGGAGCAGGGTAGGTGATGGGGTGTGGATAGTGAAATAACTGGGAGCCAGATCTTCTAGAATCTTGCAGGCCACTGAAAGAAAATAGGCATTTGCTCTGAGATGG
Source organism: Nasua narica (assembly GCA_028533885.1). Taxonomy (NCBI): domain Eukaryota; kingdom Metazoa; phylum Chordata; class Mammalia; order Carnivora; family Procyonidae; genus Nasua; species Nasua narica. Next base: position 13,005,691 of record CM052801.1, on the reverse strand, counting down.
GAGCCCTCCAGGGGTGTTTTGTCAGTTTTGTTTTTGAGATCCAACTGATATATAACATCTTATTAGCCAAGGTACATAGTATAATGCTCTGATATATGTACGTTTTGTGTAATGATCACGACAGTAAGTCTAGTTGCCGTTCATCCCCACACATAATTAGAAATATGTTTCCTGTGATAAGAACTTGTAAGATCTCTCTTAGGAACCCTTTTTTTTTTTTTTTTTAAGTAGGCTCTGTGCCCAGGTCTTGAACTCAAGACGCAGAGATCAGGTCAAATGCTCTATAGACCGAGCCAGCCAGATTACCCCATGGAACTTCCAAATCTATAATACAGTATTAACTGCAGTCACCACGCCTTGTACTAAATCCCCAAGACTCGTGTATTTTATACATGAAAGTTTATACCTTTCAACCCATTTAACCCACCACCCCTGACCCCCGCCAGTCTATCACCTATATCTGTGAGCTGGATTTCATTGAGTTGGGTTGCTTCTTGAGATTCCACATGTAAGTGAGATCATACAGTGTTTATCTTTCTCTGATTTATTTCACTTAGCATAATGCCCTCAAGATCCATCCGTGTTGTTGCAAATGGTACGATTCCTTTCTTTTTAGGACTGAATAATTCTTGGTTGTGTATATATACTACATTGTTTATCCATTCATCCACCAATGGACACTTGGGTTGTTTGCAGTTCTTGGCTGTTGTAAATAACGTTACGGTGAATGTGGGAGTGTAGGTACCTTTTAGATGAGTGTTTCTGTTTCCTGTAGCTAAATACCCATAAGTGGGATTCCTGGATTATATGGTAGTTCTATTTTCAATTTTTTCGAAAATCTCCATATTTTCCACAGTGGCTGCACTAGTTTGCATTCCCACCCACAGTGCCTGAGGGTTCCCTTTTCTCCACATCATCACCAACACTTGTTATCTCTTAGGTTTGTTTTCTTTTTTTAATCTTAGCCATTCTAACAAGCGTAAGGTGATGTTTCATTGTGATTTGGAATTGCATTTTCCTGATGAGTGATGTTGAGCATCTTTTCCTGTGTCTGTTGGCCATCTTTACTATTGGCTTTCTTTATGCCTTCTTTGGAAAAATGTTTCTTCAGCTCTTCTGCCCATTTTTTTTTTTTTTTTTGCTATTGAGTTGTTTGAATTCTTTATATATTTTGGATAGTAACTCTTTATCAGATGTATGATTTGCATAGAACGTTTTGCATAGTGGAGCGACATGGCCTGACTTCGTGTTTAGCAGGATGTCTCCGACTGCCGTGTTGAAAACAAGCCGTGGAGGGGTGAGGGCAGAAGCAGGAAATGACAGCTACTTGGACCAGGGTAGGAATGGTGGGGGTCACAAGGAGCACGCCATTTTTGGATATGGCTGAAGATAGAATTTTTTGAATAAAAAAATGTTAGAGAAATGAGGTGTGACTCCAAAGTGTTCGGCATGAAAAACAGGAAGAGTGGAGTGGGCATTATTAAGTAAGGTGGAGAAGAACAGCTTCGATGGAACGATCAGCAGTTGAGTTGTGGACACATCGAGTTTGAAATATTAGACATGCAAGTGAGATGCTAGGAAGGTGGTTGGAGATGTAAGCCTGGAGTTCAGGGGAGAGCTCTGGGCTGGAAATAGGAATGTGGGAGTCACCAGAGTGTGGATGTTTGAAAATGTAGGACACTAGATGGTATCACCGAGGGATCCAGTGTAGTTACTGATAGGCAAGGTCCAAGGGTTGTGCTAAGGACACTCGCTCCAGTGTTAAAAAAACTGGGGACATGAATAGGGGCTGGAAAATTAGACTAAAGAAAAGGAAAATCAGGATTGTGTGGTGTCCTGCAAGCCAAATAAAAGTGGTCCAAGGAGGAAGGAGTCCTCAACTGTCAGGTGCCGCCAGTAGGTCAGGTAAGACAAGGGCTGAGAGGTGGTCAGTGCATTCAGCAGTGACCCAGACCTACTGAGTCCGAATATCCAGAGTAAGACATACTGATGGTTGGGGCGCCTGGGTGGCTCAGTTGGTTGAGCAACTGCCTTCGGCTCAGGTTATGATCCTTGAGTTCCGGGATCTAGTCCCACATCGGGCTCCCAGCCTCACAGGGAGTCTGCTTCTTCCTCTGACCTTCTCTCCTCTCATGCTCTCTCTTTCTCTCGCTCTCTGTCTCTCAAATAAATGAATAAAATCTTTAAAAAAAAAAAAAAAGACATACTGATGGCTGGATCCCATCTTCAGAGAATGATTTCACTGATCTCAAGTGCAACATCAGTGCCAAGGTTTTTAAAGCTTCCCAGGTGTTTCTAATATGAAGCCAAGGTCGCAACCCCCATCTTAATTCCTATCTGTCTCTTAATGTGTGAAATGGCTGGTCAGAAACCTATGTTGCCAGACTGATTAAACATGGGAGTTTTTATCTATAGACTTGTTCATGTAGACTTTGGGATCTGGAAATGATAAACAGATCTGAAAACTGATGATTCACCAGTAAAGGGATAAGCTATTTAGCACCCGTCCTAAAAGCTTTTAAGCCAAAAATTGCTTTGCTTTTCATTTTTTGCAAATGTTTGGTTTTTGTCTTTTTTTTTTTTTAATCCTTAGAAGACCTTTTATTTTAAGTAACAAGGCTAAGTTTCAAGTTAAGAAAATTCAGGGGAAATGTTGCTGTAAATGGTCCAAAGGAAACCAAACAAATGAACCCGAACCCAGATCAGTAATGAAGCACGTAAAAGCGTACAGTACGTTCTTCTGAGAATCCCAAATATTCCACACCTCAAAAGTTGGCTCATAATGGATGTAGAAATTTTGTACCTCATTAAAGTTTTAATCTTTTGCATTTTCCTGCCACAGACTATAGAAATTATTTAAATACTCCAGTAAATTTGAATTGGGTTGGTATCTGTTGGCTCTTAAAAATGAGAAGCTATCACGGGTGGGCTGTTCATTAAGAGGTAAATTGCAGGCCAGTAAAATTGGATTCTGTGGAGAAAGAGAGTAGAGATTGAGTATGTGAGAACAAGACCAAGGTAGAAAATAGAAAAAGTTAGAGTTGCAATACAGGCTTAATTTATTGCAGCCTTCCAGAAGAATGCCAAGTGTCTAGATTAGCCCTTCTCAACCCGGGTTGGGTTCCACAGAGAAACACTAATGCCTTAAGGCATCCATTGTATCAGTTGAATGAACTCTAATGCATCCAGAATAGGGCTACCTGAGTACCAGACTTGGGGGAAGGGAGAAAATAGTCACTCAGATAATCAAATAATTTTCTCTGGAGCTTAATGCGCCAGCAGATCCCCAGTTAAGAGAAGCTGTTTGAGGTGCTAATCTGTGGTCTCCAATGATGCAGTAGTTTTAGGAGTACAGGTCATCTGGAAGGAAAGCATAAAAGAGCCTTTTGTTAAAAATTGCCAAGGGACTAAAAAGAATAATCTCTTTATTCATTTATTAGAAGAGTTGTCGGTAAAACGTGCATAGGAACACCTTGTACAAATCCCAGCAATGATTTTTTTTGAACAATCTAATGTGTATCCTTCCAGACTTTGTCTATGCACACGAACATATATGTGTGTAGTGTTGAGTGCAAAGAATAGGATTGTGCTATTCATTTCATTGAGCAGGTTTTTCCATGAACTTTAGGGAAATTCTTCTATATAATCACATACAGACTTGCCTCTTTCTAAGGATTGCATGATACTCCATAGTTTGGTTGTTATGAAATATATTTTATCATTCATATGTTAGTGAACATTTTTGAGTTATCTCCAGTTTTTCATTGTTAGGGGCAAAACCATAATAAACGTTTTTGTTCAAAAATTCTTGAATAAAAATATATATAGGGGTTTTTCTATATTATAAATTCTAGAAGTAGAATTGTTGAGTCAGGATGGTTTTTGACTTTTTTTGGTTTATAGAAATTTCAAACACAGTCAAAAGTATTGCACAGAGCACTGGGTGTTATACGCAGACAATGAATCATGAACGAAACACTATATTGAAAACTATTGATGTACTGTATGCTGACTAACATGACGTAATTTTTTAAAAAGAAATAATACAGTGAACCCCCATTATGCCTTCTCCACTTCAGTACTTACCCCTGCACAGCCATTTTTGTTTCCTTCTCTCCTCACCCACTCCCTCCTACCCTAACACCAGAAGGATTATGAAGCCAAGACATTCCATTTTATCCGTAGAGATTTCAGTATTGTCTGAGGAACAGTTGTACAAAACATAGTCACGATTGTGTTATACCTCAAGATGAGCAGTAATTCCTCAGTGTAAGTGTTCACATTTTCCCAGTTACCTGTCTTTAGTTTTATGTTTACCACGGGTTTGAGACATGATCCAGACAAAGTTTGTATGTAGCATTTGGTTGATAAGACTCTTACGTCTTCTTTGGTATAGAGGCTTCCCCTTCATCATTTTAATATAATAGATACGTTTCAATCCTTCATAGTTATCGTTCTTTCTAACGCTCACATTGTCCCCTCTTTGGCCCACAACTGATTCTTGTTGGTTCCTGAGTCGTCTTCATATGAGCTTAGTAGCTTCTTTGTGTCTTTATATTAAGATGTTTCAGGATCGTGTTAGACCTGTCCGGAGAAAGCCATTCCTCCACGGAGTCCTGGCTCCATGTAGTGGGACATGGTATTTAGAGACCCCAATCAGGGCTTGGGGGTTCTCACTGCTACTGAGTTGGTCATTGTTTTGGTCCTTTTAGGTGAACAGAGCTAGGAGAACCACTTGGTGAATTCATGCAGATTTCCAATTCAAATTTAGGACCATAGGCTTTTTACTGAATTCTTGGATTTTATGTATCTCTTAGGCATATCTCTGGTTCTTAATGATATTAACATCATTACTTTGTTGTATTATTTACTACAAATAGGTAATATTTTCAAAATACCAGCGCCATTATTATCACTAACACTATGATTACTGGAAACTAGTTAAGATTTCTTTACATTTATATTTTCTCCTTAAGTTATATCCTCCTAAGAAAATACGGTCAAATTGCTGTGTTTTAAAAATCATGTGAATTAGTTTCTTTTGTGGGTGAACCATCAACCACATGCAGAGGTTCATTTGTTTTACTGCATCCACAAATTCAGATGGTGTTTATTGGCAAACGGTGTTTTTAGGGAACACTTAAATTTTTTTAATTTCATTTTTTTTATATAATTGTGTAAAACTTCCATAGTTTCCAAGATGAAACCAGACAGGGAGACAAACCATAAGAGACTCTTAATCTCAGGAAATAAACTGAGGTTTGCTGGAGTGGAGGAGGGTGGGAGGGATGGGGGGCTGGGTGATGGACACTGGGGAGGGTATGTGCTATGGTGAGTGCTGTGAATTGTGTAAGACTGATGAATCACAGACCTGTACCCTTGAAACAAATAATACATTATATGTTACTAAAAAAAAAAAACTTCCATAGTTTTAGTCAAATTACAAAAATTGAATATATTTTCCTGTCCCCTTCATTATGTTCTCTCCCTCCACCTCTTGGTGGTCATTTTTATTCCTTTTGGTTTATCCTTTCATTTTGAAGAAATAAAAGCAGGTACGTATCTCTATTCACATCCCTCCTTTGCTTGAATAAAAAGGTAGCTTTCTGTGCACAGTATTCAATACATAGCTTTGTTGTCTTAATGATATATCCTGGAGATCACTCCATAACATTATTATACAGAAATTACTACTCTTTACAAGAACTTAGTATTTTATATTAGAAAATGAACATCATTAGCCATAGCTGATTTTCTCAGCCTCCACAACTGCTGGGCATTTGCTTCCAAACCTTCACAGGAAGATAGGATATTTCACAGCAACAAACTCAGGTTATTTTGTGGAAAAGACTGTTTTAACAGCAGTCTAAGGAATCCACTACCTGTGTGGAAAATGAAATTTTTTACCATATAATCTAATAAGTGAGAAGACTGATTTATGAACATAGAAACAGTTTTCTGAATTTTCTTCTCTGGTGGATATAATGTGAGACCAAAGGACAGCGACTGCTAGGGTCTTGGCTTGTTTGAAGACGGAAAGCCGTCTCAGGTCAAGAAATAAATTTCTCTTGGCTTTCTGGACTTGTAGGCCCTGCTGCTTTTCCAGAAGAATCTTGTCAAATTGTCATCATCATGATTCAGGCTTAGCTTCTAAAATCCTTGCTGTTCATCTAGCTACAGGAGGCTGCCATGGTATTTTTTCCTCTTTGCAGACACATTGGTCTGCATTTGCCTCCATCCACAGTCTAGGTCTCATTGAGAGAAGGGACCAAGTAGGGGTTGTGACACTGAGATTTAGTGGTGTGGGTCTGAAGCAGTTGCTATATTTGAACATGAAAAAAATGAGTTAGATTTTGTTTCCTGCTAAAGCACAGTGTCCTTCTATCAGCCCTTAGCCAAACGAGCGCATATGCTCCCATGTCCTAATTCAGACATGTGTGATCTTTCCACGCAAATCTTTCAGGAGGAACAGTGCAGGTGACCGCGAGAAGGCTCTGCAGGTCATGCTCCAGATTCTGCAGAGCTGTGACCACCCAGCCCCCGACATGTTCTGCCTGTGTGGGAGGATATACAAGGACATCTTCTTGGATTCGGACTGCAAAGATGACACCAGCCGAGACAACGCCATCGAGTGGTAAACCCCCCCTCCTAGTCAGTAGCACGAGCGTCTCTGCAAGGAATAGAATTGCAGAGGCCAAGGGTCCAGGTCTTGTCCCTCTGACATTGTCCTTGTCCTGGCTGCCGGCAGTGGGGAAAAAAGACATAGAAGTGGTTTGGGAATTTCCAGATGCCTTTTTCTGAAAGGAAACCATTAGAAACAGGTTTTTGTAGTTGTGACTTTCTTCCCATAAGTTCACTCATTTATAGCTTCAAGAAGGAGGCTCAGCATGCTCCTTCCCAGCTACTCCTTCCAGAACTTTCTTCTGCCACCATCAGGGCATTATCTTCTCAGTGAGCCAGCCCTTCCTTCCCCCTCCCTCCATCCCATAAATGTTGACTGAGGGTTTACTGTATGCCGGACTTCTCTAGATGGTGGGGATAGAGACACAGCAGACATAGATGCAAATTCTGGCCCTCATGGACCTTGCATTACTGATAAGAGAAGCCAGACAAAGAAATAGAGAAGAACTGGATGTTACCTGTTGATGAGGGCTCTGGGGACAAGCTCAGCAGGGCGCGAAAGGAAGCTTGTGAGGAGCTGTGGGCAGTTTAAGGTAGGGTGGTCAGGGAAGGCGAGTAAAGATGTAAAGGCGGTGAGATGAGCCTTGGAGAGAACTGTAGAGAAAGTGTTCCATGAATAGGGGCCAGCAGGGGTCAAAACCCGAAGGGGAAACTTCCTGAACATGTTTAAGGATGGTGAGGCGTGAGTGAGGGGAGAGTGGCAGGGAACGGGAGAGGAGAAGACCCTGGGACTGTGAGGGAGATGATGTGACGACAGAGTGCCCTGAGCGGAGCAGTGACAAGATCTGACGTGCATGTTCACCACTGCACTCTCACTGTTACACGAAGAATACGTTTCCAGGGGTATATCAGCTATCATTTGCTGCGTAACAAACACTTCCAAAACGAATGGCTTAAAAGAGGGATTTATAATTTTTCATGATGCTGTGCATTGGCCAGGCCACTCCTCAGCTGGTTCCCTTCCTAATGTGCTGGGCTCACTCCTACAACAGAGGTCAGCTGAAGGCTCAGCGGGGCTAGAAGGTCCAAGATGGCCTCCCACACATTTGGCAGCTGGTGCTGGGGTTGGAGGTGCGCCTCTGTTCTAGGCCTGCGTTTCTGATCCCGGCCAGCCAGCTTTGTCAGGCAGTGGGCAGTATTCTCAGAGAGTGAAGGTGGAGGCTTCAGCTCCAGAGCTCCCGGGAGGTCCATTCTGCCACGTGCGCTTGGTCACGCCACAGGCAGGTCGCGTGGTTAGCCCAGATTCAAGGGGTGGAGAGGTGGACTCCAGCCGTGGGGGGAAAGAGTGACAAAGGCATGCGGGTAGTGGGATGAGGAGGATTTGTGGCTATTAAATCACCTAGCACAGGAGGCAAGGGCAGAAGAAGGGAGCAGCTAGGAGACAACTGCGGTAATTCAGGGAAGAGCCGATGGTAGCTGAAACCAAGGTGGTGGTGACGAAAATGAGGAGATGTCCGGAGCTGGACGTGGGTTGAAGGTGGAGCCCATATCTTACCTCATCCGTTTCTGTCACATTAGCTCTTGGCATGGCTGCCCCACTCCCCGTTCTAACTGCTTCCCTCTCCCTCTCCTCTTCTAGCTCTGTCCGGCTCTGTCCTCTCCCCTCTTCTCTCCATCCACTCTCTTCCCTGGCGATCCCTGTCACTCCCGCACCTTGGAACCATTAGCCCATCTGCAACCCAACCTGCACCCAGAGCTTTGGCCCCACGTCACCCCCTCTTTGTTCTACCCGAAGGTGGTGCTGCTAAGGTCTGAGGTGCGATGTACCCAAGGCTAACGTCCTTCTCTCCTCTCCACATGGGGGCCTTCCAGGGCCTTGCTTTTTACTACCATTCTGCAGCCTCTTATGCTTACGCTTTTCTGAACGTTCGCTAACTTTCACTCACTCACCTCCTCACACGGTCGGGCCCCATTTTCAGCGCTTCTCTGTGTCTTCCCTCACTCTCATCTCCACCACCCTGGTTGGTGACTTATTTTTTTTTCCACTTTTTGCCAGGAATGTTCTCACAATATCCCAAGTCGGCCCTCTGCTTTGTGTCTCTAAAGCCTAGCCTTCTCAGACTGAGCCACCATTCCTTATTTCTTCTAAAGTTCAAAGACCCACTGTGGTTCTCCATTCCCCATTAAAGAAAAGTTCAAGCTCTTAGATCGCCATTCTTGGTGCTCTGCAGACTTTCTCCAACCCACCGTGAGCCCTGGTTCCCACTACCTGATCTATGTCCCAGTGAACTAAAGTTTCCTGGGAGTTCCGTGGGCTCCCGTCTCTGCTCCTGCCTTTGTGTTGGGTGTTTCCTTTCTGAGTCACTGCCACTGCATGCCTGTCCATCTTCATGTCATAGCTCAGGCTTCCAGGGTGTCCCCACATATCTTCTGTGATTGCCTCTAGACTTGGGTTGGTGTGGTTGAACGATACTTCTCACACTCTGGTTTGTATTTTCTCTGATTTCGCTAGTTGTGTGTGGGGATCTTACTACCTCCACCACAGTACAGGTTTGTGGAGGGCAGGGACCCCCTTTTATTCTTAGTAAATTCCCAGCAGTACCTGATGCATTGTTGTGCTAGCGTCACTCGGGGTGTCACAGGGGAATTAATGTTGGGTAGGGCCAAAATAGGAAGCTGTGATCCTATCACAGTGGCCAAGAATTCAGCCCCCAGGTCAGGAGATGACTTCCTGTGGCTCTTTCAAAAAAGTCCCAGGGGCCTTTCTCCATCCACTTGAGAGGGTGGTAGGTCCAGGGGGCAAATGAAGCTTAGTCTTCTGGGATATGAGCTCTGGTGAGACCTTGGGGTCATCCGACCCAGGCGTTCCGGTAGTGAGCTGGAACTTGCAGCTGCGGGAGGCAGCAGGCTGGGAAGAGGCAGATTTGGGACTGCGGTCCTGACTCCACGTTCAAGGCTTGTCAGCCCCTAAGCTGGGCCTGTTGGATTTGCAGATGAGAGGCAGAGAGAAGTCTCCCCTCTTCCCAGATAAGTTTCGACAGTAAAGGAGGTGGGGACATATTGAATGGAGCACTGGGTGTGGTGCATGAACAATGAATCTTAAAACACTGAAAAAATAAAATGAAAATATTTGGGGAATAAATAAACAAATGCCCAAAAAAAGGTGGGGGAAAAAAAAACAAATACCATGGGATAAGGTATTGAAAATCCCCAAAACATATTGGGGTGGGGTTCAATTTTATTGGAGTCTTGTTGGCTGGGTTGGAACAACTTTCTTAGTGTTCTCTGGTCCATCTGAGTGTAGTCATGTTATGCCCCAAAGTTCATAAAGCTGAAATTTAACCAACTTAAATGATAGGTTCTCCCTTCCACAATGAATATTTTCTTGGTGTCTAATTCTCTTGCTGTAGCATGGGCGATCATATTCCTCCTGGTTTATAACTCTTTGCTCTGAACTATGCCACTAAAAGACATTTCATTGATCAAATTCTTTTGCCCCCCAGTCAGGATAGTCCTACTCAGTCATGAAAGGGAAAGCAGCTTTCTATGTATAGAAAAAAAATAGAGAACTAAAATGGCACCCTTCAAACTTCTGGAATAAAAAATGGTATTCTCCTTGGGATAGTGCTCTTTAGCCCCTTCTCCTTCTCTCACTTGACGCCATGACTCTCGGAGCGATCTTGGGGCCAGCGTTCCGGCAGCCCCGCTTCCTCCAGGAAAAACTGACTCCGTTTTGTGATAAAAGCAAACAAACAGCCTGCAGAGTAATAGTCTGCAATTGATGGAATTGCTCTATAATAAAAAAAAAATGCTCCATGTACAATTGGAGTCTTGCTTTTAAGATGAGATTTGGACATCAGTTGTGGTCTCCTTTTGTGGGTAGGGTTCTAAAAGGTTTTGCATTTCTTTTGTGCACTTTAACGTCCTCATTTCATACAGTGATCATGGTTTTTTATAAAAATATAAACATGATGGAGAAAATGTTTTTGACTCCTTAAGAGTTCTGATGATGACATTTTTAAGAAGCTATTTGCTGGGTGTAGCTGTGTGTAAAGAGGGAGGGGGCCTGGAAAACCACAGATGGTGAAAGAGCTCATGAGAAGGTTGGCTTGTGCCGTCATTTGTCATTTTCTCCTTCTACCGTAGTAACGAGAATCCGGTGTATCTGTCATTACAGGTACCGCAAAGGGTTTGAGCTCCAGTCATCTCTCTATTCGGGAATTAACCTGGCAGTTTTGCTGATGGTTGCTGGACAACAATTTGAAACTTCCATGGAACTAAGGAAGATAGGTAAAGCTGTTTCTGATCACAGATGTTGATAGGCTTTGGTCACCCAAATTGAGCACTGAAAATTATCTTCAAATAACTAGCATTTTATTTCAGAAGGATCGGGGACTCCCTGATAGCATTCCTGTAGTAGTCAAAATAAAGTGTGTGCTTTTTCCTCTCTCTAAAGGCTTGCCTAATAGGAGAAAAGCTACAGAGATTTTTTTCATAGCTTCATCTAAAATTCAAATTCTTCAGGTGTCCGGCTAAACAGTTTGTTGGGAAGAAAAGGAAGCTTGGAGAAAATGAACAATTACTGGGATGTGGGTCAGTTCTTCAACGTCAGCATGTTGGCCAGCGATGTCGGGAAGGCTGTCCAGGCAGCAGAGAGGTTGTTCAGACTAAAACCTCCAGTCTGGTGAGTCGTGTGTGGGTCATGTGTGGGTATCGCGTCTCTCAATATCTGACCTTGTTCTGAAGCGAGAAGAGCTGTAATTGCAAAGACAGTATCAGTGCTGTGTTTCTCCTTCTGGCTCCTTCGTTAATGCAAAGTTATGGCGGCAAAAACCGCTCTGCCGGCTCACTTGGCTTTATGTGACAGGAGGGAAGGACGGACAGATGGCACGTACATGTACAGAATATGCCCCTACGTGCTCTGTCTCTGAGTACTCTCTGTCTTACTAATTTCTTCAGGTCATCTTGGTGCTAAGGAACAAGGCATTCTTTGGCGCTAATACATATTTGTGAGAAAACAGGTAGTAAAGCTGAAAGCACACCAAGAAGGTGATGTGCCTCACAAACGGAACCGGGGACTAAAATAAAAGACCAAGACATGGTCAAGAACGTGGTGCCACAGCACTGGCCCCAGGTCAGCCCATTATGGGGCCATTAGAATGTGCCAGAAAAAACACTGGGCGATGTGGACATGTGTTTATGGTCTATCCCAGAATAGGAAAAGTCATTGGCAGGGTATAGTGGTCTCTGGCGGTGGTTCCCAAACGTCAGCATGTATCCGAATCAGCTATATTGATGAAAACACAGATTGCCAGGCCCCACCGTTAGGCTGCCTGGTTCCAGAGGTCTCAGCTGGGGCCTGGGAAATTGTATCTCCAGACAACAGTCTGACGTGGCTGGTCTGGGGACCGCACTTTGAGAACCAGTCTTCTCTGTGGACTCCTTTTGATGAAAAATCTGTTCAGTATGTGACTCCGAACAAGGTCTCCGAGGGGTGGGAGGTAGCCGACTTGGCAATAGACACGACGGTCCGTGAGATCGTCACTCTGTCATCACTTCCTGTAGCCTCATGACAGATGCTCACTCAGGACCTGTGCAAACAACCAACGACTGAGGGCTTGTCTCCAAAATATTGACGGTGGTTATCTCACAGAGGTAGCCTTATGAGAAGCTTTTAATCTTTCTTTTTCCCCCCTCCTCTCTATTTTTCTGGTGTGCCTAAACTGCGTTTGGGTAACGTGCATAACTTAGAACTTTTTCCTTTCAGTGATCCGTGTTCATTTGCCCCCCGTCCCCCGTTCTTTCCCGCCTCGGCGGGCCAATCTGGACTCCCGGGGGTCAGAGTCGTCTTCAGTCGTTTTAGTTGGACCCCGTTTCTTCCTAGTCTGAAGGACCTAAATTTGATCCCCAAACCATATCAACTTCTTGAAATCTTCCTGAGGCCTCGTGAACAAGGAGACAGGCAGGGCCTCCAGCCCTCGTGGAGTGGCTGCTTTTTCCAGAATGCTACTTTCAAGGTGCCCTGCTGCACCCGAGCCGGACCCAGCCGACTCTGTGGAGGGGACAGCTGAGCCTTGAACGCATTCTCGTTATGTCAGCACCTATGCTGACTTACACTGTTGGGACCTAATATTGGAGGCCCAAGACCACCCACTCCCAGGTTTCTGATTGACTAGAAGAACTCACAGAACTCCGAAAAGCTGTTGTACTCACGGTTAAGTTTATTATGAGACAAGTGTACAGCTTGAAATCAGCAAAGACAAAAGGCGCAAAGGGCAGAGTCCAGGAGAGATGAGGTACCAGCTTCCAGCTGTCCTCGCCCAGTAGAGCGACAGAGACAGTGCTGAGTTCTCCCCACAACGATGTATGGCGATGTGCATGAAGAAAACCGGGGAGGCTCACCAAGTCTGGGTGTCCAGGTTTTCTGGGGATGTCGGTTGTACAAGTATGAGGCACCCACGTAGTTGACCTTAGTCACTGCGTCCTCAGCCTCTCTAGAGGTGGCACGGATACAGCATGGCCCAAGACCCCACCATGCATCCTGTTGTTAGCATGAACTTTCTGGCATGGCCCAAGGCCCCCGGTAAACGAAAGCATTCTTACCAGGCTGGGTATCCTAAGGGCTTAAAGGCGATGTCCCAAAAGCCAGTCAAGGGCCAGACCTTTCTTTGGTTTGTGTCGAGTTGGGACAACCCAGGCCTACGGAGTGAACCCTTCAGTGCACAGGACCCAAGCTAGTCAGAGTCCGGCTGACCTGCCTTCCCAGGACAGCTCCTGACTTGACCCTCGAAGGGCAAAATAATACTCGCATGCTTTCAGCTCAGCCGTCCCCTTTCTCTGCCAGAGAGGACGTAACCACCCGTGCCTGACAGCTGTGTTTCAAACACTTCCGTTTGCCCGAAAACGGTAAAGTTGGGATGAGATTGAAGATCTCATAGCTTCAAACTCTACCTGGTCAGATTTAATTTAAAAAAAAAATACAGTGAGTTTCACATTGGGGTTGGTAGGGGTCAAGGAGGATAGGAGACGGATGGGAGGGAAGCGGCGTGGCCGAAGAAGGGAAATGTTGAGGGGGTCCTTGTGACAGTGGAAACGTTTTCTATCTTAACTGTATCCGTGTTAATATCCTGCTTGTGATCTTGTTCTAGAATTTTACGAGCTGTCATCATTGGTGTAATGATAGGACACGGGATCTCTGTATCGTTTCTTACGACTGACTATATGTAAATCTACAATTCAAAATAAAAAGGTTAATTTAAAAAAACATGAGAAGAGGGGCGCCTGGGTGGCTCATGGGTTAAAGCCTCTGCCTTCGGCTCAGGTCATGATCCCAGGGTCCTGGGATCGAGCCCCGCATCGGGCTCCCTGCTCAGCGGGGAGCCTGCTTCCCCCTCTCTCTCTCCGCCTGCCTCTCTGCCTACTTGTGATCTCTCTCTCTCTCTGTCAAACAAATAAATAAAATATTAAAAAAAAATATGAGAAGAAAAAAAATTTTTTAATTAAAAAGCGAGTTTGAAATTTTGCCATTTTAGACTTGCTTTGAATTTCAAACTGCATGCTTTTGTTTTTAAGACAGTTAGCATATGCTCGCCAGTGTCTACGCTTTGTATACCATTTGCCCAATGTTGATAAAAAGCCATGTTGTATGATTTTGTTGGACAAACTTATTTTGCCAAATAAGTTTATTTTGACAAACTCTTTGGGTTTCTTTTAATTATGCATGTGACTGCCAAAGGATTAAGAAGCAGTCACTACACAATAAGAATTTAAGTAAATGAAGCTTTTGGGAAACCTCTTTTAAAGGGAGTGGAATGGAATTCTGTTTCTCAAAGAATCTAATTTATCCGTGCTGGTGATTTTTCCAGGTACCTCCGATCGTTAGTTCAGAACTTGTTATTAATTCAGCGCTTCAAGAAACCTGTTATTGATCATTCACCCAGGCAAGAACAGCTTAACTTCTGGTTAGATATAATTTTCGAGGCAACAAATGAAGTTACTAATGGACTCAGATTTCCAGTAAGTTACGCTTAATCCATTTCTTTCAGGTAGAACAAAAGAAACTGGGGGTTGGTGCTGCCTAATTATTGAATGCTCTGAAAGGTAGAAAACCTTAGAGTAATTGAAAGTGTTGGGATACCCACCTGTCTTAGGTAGAATCAGCCAGTGATAGATCAACTCACTAGAAGAAGTCAGCTATGACCTCTAAGATAGTGGTCTCATCTGAGACTCCTTTTGTCTCCCAGGGGACATTTGACAGTATCCGGAGACGTTTTTAGTTGTCAAACTTCGAGGAAGGTATTGCTCCTGGCGGCTAGTAGGGAGAAGGCCATGGGTGCTGCCAAGCATCCCTCAGTGATGGGACAGCCTCTCCCCCAGCACAGAATTCCTGAGCCCCCAATCTCAGCAGTGCCAAGGTGGAGGAACCCTGTTCTAAATCACTGCAAGAGTAAGAGTGAAATTTTAGAATTTAGCACCGTTTTCCATTGAGCTTTGGTTTGCCTCCAGTGCCACTAATTAATTTTGAAAACATTATTGGAAAGCAAAATGACTATTAGGTTTTCATTAAGTTTTTGCTCGAATTTTTTGACCATCTTATAAGGAGTCATAAGTAAGATAGCTAAGCACCCTAGATACTGAACTTCAGATCACTGTACTTCATATTTACACTATGAGATTTTGTGAACATGCCATGTTGAGGAATTTCATTAAGCTTCTAATGAAGATTAAGTTCTTTGAGATGATTATGATAATGATTTTAAAACCTTTTAATAATGAAGTATTTCAAACCTATCGAAAGGTACAAAAAAAATAATGGAGCAGACACTTGAGTAATGTCTACCCAGATTTAGCGATCTTAAATATGCTGTTTTATTTGCTTTGGAAATTCATTCATTCACTCTCTCTTCCCCTCTCCCTCTCTCCTCCTCTCTTCTCTGTCTCCCCTTCCCTCCCTCCCTCTCCCCCAGCAGTAAAACATTACTGATGGAATGGCATCTCACTTTTCATCCCCTTGTATTTTTTATAGACTTGGGTACCTACCTGCTGATCATCCAGTTTGCTTCATTTCTCTCAAAAACTGTTGCCTCTCTGTTTCTTCCCTGTCACCTTCTTGGGCAGGCCTTTCTGGGCCACCCTGTCTAAAGTGACTCCCTCCCACCTTTATTCTGTTGTACGAGCTTCCGAGCTGCATAGGGGATCGTATTCCCTATCCCTCTGTGTGTGTTTCTCGTCTACCCCATCAGAGCGCGGACCCCACCTCCCGCAGGGAGGGGACTTCTGTCCTGACTGTGGTTTCCACGGGCCCTAGAGCGGTGTTGGCACATAGTAGGCTCTCAAGTATTTGTGGAGTATAGCACTTCCCACTTGCTCATTGGGCAAAGTAATCTGTCTGGTATATTCCTGTATGTCACGGAATTCTCTTCTTTCAGGTGCTGGTGATAGAACCAACCAAAGTCTACCAGCCTTCATATGTCTCTATCAACAGTGAAGCTGAAGAGAAGACCGTTTCTCTGTGGCATGTCTCACCCACAGAAATGGTAAGAGAAAAAAATCACAGCTCTCTCTTCACTTTCTGCTGTTTAATTGGAAATGCGTGCTCAAGTAAGAGAGGATGTGTTGTTGTGTTTGAAAGGACAGGCACCTGTGCCTAACTTCCAAGGTCCAGAAGTGTGTGAGAGAGTGTAATCACAGATGGGAGGGACGACACTGGTTTGCCCATTTTATATGTGTTTATCTTACATATTTCTGTGTTTGTGTGTGTGTGTCTGTACAACTGTGTATATTTGTGTGAATGAGTACAGGCTTGTTGAAAAAAGAAGTTAAACCATGAGGAAGTGGATAAGGAGCAACAGGGAAGTCCCTCCAAATTCCCCAGACCTCGTCCCCATTCCTCTCCGCCTCCCCAGTGACTTGATGGATAGCCATTTTTACCATTCGCTGAACTCCCTTATGAATGTGTGTGTGTATGAGTGCATACGTTGTGTGTGTGTACAGAAAGAAGCAGTTTCATTAAAGTGTGATCATACAGTATATATTTTGCAACTTTTAAAATTGATTCCTACATCACATGACAGTTTTTCAAATAGCGTTCTGTGATCCGCCTGATGTTTTTAAGGGTAATATTCCCTGTGTTCCCGTATCATGGTGGTACGTTTCCAAGGACGGATGAAGCGTAATGTATTTCCCCACCTGCCTGCAGCGCACGTTTCGGTCTCACCTGTGCACTCTAGCCAGTGGTAGTTCCGTCAGTGTGCATCCTGGTGGTTACCCACTACATGCTCCAGTGTGTGATTTCAGGAACACAGATTCCCAGAAACAGAACTACTGCATTTAAGACTACTTTTGTTTAAAATTTGATAGTTACAGGGCGCCTGGGTGGTTCAGTCAGTTGACTGTCCGACTCTTGGTTTCTGTTCGGGTCCTGATCTCAGGATTGTGGGATCAGACTCTGCACTCACTGGGGAGTCTGCTTGGGATTCTCTCTCCTCCTCTTCCTCTGCCCCTCCCCCTACTCATGGGTGCACGTGCACACACGTGCACACTCGCGCTCTAAGATAAATCTTTAAAAAAGAAAAAAGTAAAATCTGATAGCTACTAAAGATAAAATAAATACAATGTGATAGGTCCTGTCAGGTTTGCACCACTTCAATTTACATTCACATCAGTGATATAGGAGAAGGAACATTTTAATTGGCCACTAAAGAGATCATAGAAATACTGGGCTGCGCCTGGTGTTGTGGGGTAACTATTTTTTTTAATCTCTGTGTGTCTATTTCTTCAGCTTCTTTCTTTTATAAAATATTTTTTTTAAAGATTTTATTTATTTATTTATTTATTTGACAGAGAGGGGAGAGATCACAAGTACGCAGAGAGGCAGGCGGCGGGGGGGGGGGGGGGGAAGCGGGCTCCCTGCTGAGCAGAGAGCCCGATGCGGGGCTCGATCCTAGGACCTTGAGATCATGACCTGAGCTGAAGGCAGAGGCTTTAACCCACTGAGCCATCCAGGCGCCCCTATAAAATATTTTTAGTAATGAGAAGATCTAGTACTTTTGACAAGCTCATTCACTAGGTAGTCTATTGGCTTTGGATTTGTTTTCCTGGAGTGTGGGGAGACTTCTGCCATTCTCCTGGCAAAGAAGGATTTTTTTTTTCTCCTGGAAGTAAGAGTATGAGCAATTATGTCCTAATCAGGTAAAAGTAAACAGTATCTTCAGAAATGAAACATAACGTCGGAGAATAAGCAGAGGCCCAAAATCATGTAAGAAATTCCTTACCAAAAATAGTCGTTGTCCAGCGGGTATGCAGCGTGACTTCTGCAGGATAAACAAGCTGCAGACGTGTGCTGCACACCGTGATGCCCGCCATCAACAGTACGGCATTGTGCCCTTTGTAATCTGTTGAAAGTGAATCTCGTGTCCTTGTGCCCCACACACATAAAACAAACTGAGGGACGCAAGGACACTTTGGGAGGTGTTGGAGGTGGCCGTTACCTCGACTGTGGTGGTGGTTCCAGGAGTGGCTGCATATGTCCAAACTCCTCAAATTATGCACGTGAAATTTGGCCAAGTCTTTGTCTATTACGCCGCACTAAAGGTACACTAAAAAAAAAAAAAAAAAAAAAAAGACACGAAATCTCAAGTTGTCTTCGGCCACTTGAGCTGCTCTAACAGAATACCATAGATGGGGGACTCAAACAGACCTTTCTCCCCGTTCTGGAGGCTGGGAGTCCAGGGGTGGGCTGGCAGCGTTGTCGGGTTCCGGTGAGGGCCCTCCTTCCAGCTCACAGAAGGCTGTCTTCTTCGTGTGTCCCCCCGTGGTGGAGAGAGGTTTCCCTTGTGTCCCTCCTCATAAGGGCGCTAATCCCGGGAGCTACACGCTCCTGCCCTAATCACCTTTCCAAGGCCCCACCTGCGAAGACCGGCGCACCGGGGCTCAGGGCTTTTTCAACAGCTCGTTTGCAGAGACACAAACGTTCAGTCCACGACACAAGTGTAAGGCAGTAAGTTTGTCTAATATTTAACAGAGAAGCAGCCGTCTTAATCAGAGTCCACAGCCATTAGTGAAGGTGAGCTGCCCTCATGGGTACTTGACGTTGCTTTTGCGGCTGTTGTTTGGTTTCACTGCGCTGTATGTATTGATTGAAATATTTGAGTGCAAAAGAAAAATATTGAAGCCATAATAAAATATGCATATGGTGATCAAACAGATATAGCTCTGTTGAAGAATGCATAGGTTTTCTGTTAATTTTGCCTCTGGAGTTGTTTTGAACCTTCTGTGGAAGTATAGCACACATGCTGAAAGGCCCATCAGTCAGAAATGGACCATTCGATGGATGTTTGCCAAGAGAGCACACCGAAGTCACCAGCATGGTCGAGGAAGAGACCGTCAGCAGACACCCTCCCCTACCCCCCAGAGCCGGGCTTCTGCCCCCTTTGTGCCCTGCTCCAGGTCCCAGGCTTTCGATGCTAGAATTCTCGTGCTAGAGGCAAACCTTGCTGATTGTCTTTGTGTCACTGATGCCACTGTGAGGTGAGAGAATCACAATTTTCAAAATTCTGGTCTGTAATCTCACGACTCCACTGATGTAGACACAACACCTCATGTTTTGACAAGTACTTGGAGAAAGAAACTAACCCTCTTCAAGTGACTCTTGAGACTTTTAGAGCCAAAACCTTTTGGTCTTGCGGAATTCTACAAACTTTGCCCATTTTATTGACCCCTGCAATGGTTGCTGGCCCTTACTGGACATTCCCAGGGGTACATAGACTATCTCCCTACTTGTAAATGTTTTACTTTGTACGTAGTCTGTAATAAGAAGTGGAAAAGAATGATATAAGCAGCAAATGCTAGTTTTCCTTGACTGATGAAATGTTTTGCACAAGTGCTCATAGTTGTCAGAACAAACGTCTGAGGGAAATATAAATTGCCTTTTTTGCTGTGAGAGGAAGCTTTTGCCTTCATTTACATTTTTTGAAATTCTGCGCATCACGAAAGCAAGCAGATTTGCCTACAGTGAGATGACATTTCTCTACAGTGTTGCATTTTTTCCTGGCAGGCTGCGGCTGGTAGTGGGGAGGTCGCACACGTGTGCGTGCTCACTTACATGCAGCACTGCTGTAGGAGGAGGTGAGGTTCCGGTTCGTTAGCCAAGGCTTCGGGGACGTGTGCTGGTAAACGCGTAACTCGAGACACAGGGACATGGGAACAGAGCGCTGACTTGTAGCATTGGCCGCTTTCTGCGGTGTAACTGCTCCCACTGTGGCCAGTTTCCAGCAACCTCCAGCGGGTGCCCAGACATGGGGTTAGGAGATGGGCACAGGTGGCCTTCCCAAGCTGACCCCAGTGGCCCCCAGCCCAGCAGTGCAAGCAGGCCGCGCAGAGCAGGTTCAAACACAGCCCTGCCCCCTCAACGACTTGTGTGCCCCAGAGCCGCCAACAGACGTAGAGTAGCCGCGACACCGACCGCACGGATAGGGCTGCTTGTCTGGGAAAGCTCTGTTGGTGGTGGTGTTGCCTCTTCTGCTGACGTGAGCAATGGAGCGAGCACGTAAAAAGTCTACAGAATTGTCACAGATGCCCGAGATTCCTCCCCAGAGGTGCGTGCTCTGGGACCAGGAGGACAGACGCTGAGTCGGCGCCCCGGGGACCCTGGAGGCGTGGCCCCGTCTCTGGCTTCCCGGCCCATCTCTCCGCAGCCCACCCTGGCTCTCCTTCTAGCACACTCCTGCCGCGGCCTTCTGACCCTGACGTGAAAAGCTGGAGTCTGAAGTCCATTTCCTCCTCATGATTTAGGTGCGGTGGAATAGCCCCCCGCAGAAAGGGTGAGGTCACTGTCTGACGGGAGGCTCGGGATGGGGGGAGAGCAGCCACCGCGGTCACAGTGCAGGAATACATGCCCATTGACCTACCGGGACACCGGATCAGAAACTACACGGCCAGCCCTGACTTCCCGCTAGATGTTTCACGAAAAACCCCACTCGCGGATATGAGAGTGAGCCTCACGATACCATTTACATATTCTTGCAGAGCAGGCACAACTCTCAGTTGGTGGCGAAGGCAGAATGGCGGTTGCTGTTTCCACCCTTGGATGACTGGGCGTCGGGTGGGAGGGCAGTTAAGAGGGAAGCTTCTGGGCTGCTGCTCGTGTTCTGTCTCTTGATTTCGATGTTGGTTAAAGCGAGTCTTCATTTTGTGGAAATGTACTGCAACGATCACTGCGCCCTTTCCAAACATCTGGTATACTTCAAGTCAGAAGTTTAATAATTTTTAAAGATTTTATTTTTTATTTATTTATTTATTAGGGAAGAGAGAGAGTGAGAGAGAGCATGAGAAGGGAGAAGGTCAGAGTGAGAAGCGGACTCCCCATGGAGCTGGGAGCCCGATGTGGGACTCGATCCCGGGACTCCGGGATCATGACCTGAGCTGAAGGCAGTCGCTCAACCAACTGCGCCACCCAGGGGCCCCAGAAGTTTAATAATTTTTAAACACCTGTACCTGCCCTCTTGATTCTCCCCCAAACGGTGACTGAATCTTGTGGCTTTCCAGATTAAAATGGACTCTCTTACCAAATGTCAAGCCCTTGCTTAATCCCGCCCTCTCTTGTCCCCGGAGCTGGCCCTGCAGGGGCTCACGTGTGCTCTTCTGACCTCCTGACCCCCCGACCCCCTGCAGTTCCTTCTTGCAGCCGTCCAAGCCCTAACTTCTGTGGAGGCATCTCTAACCGCCCTCCCACCACTTTCACTGAATGTCGGCTCCCTTCCTCCCTGTGTCCTGTACACAGTATTTCCCATTGCTCTTGGACTGCTTTCTGCGAATGTCTCCCTAAGTGCTCCGCAAGCCCAAGTATGATTTGTAGCTTTTTATATCCATGCTATCTACAAAGCAGGTACCCCCCAACGCCCATTGACTATGATAGAAAGGGAAAAAGGGGAGTCCGTGTTGTTTGACTTAACCCGAATTATCTTCCTCCCAAATCGAGAAGTTCCCTAAAGCTACCCTAGAGTACACTTTCCATCTGCGACTACTTTGAAAACTTCGTGGCTGGCTTTTTTATATACATGAGAGCTTCTTGCCTGTAGGTAGGTTGGACAAAGTGCTCTCAAAATTGCCCTGGTTCATATTTCTGTACCCAAATCCAAAAGCAGGCTTCTGCTCTCCACCACTGCTGCCTTCCGGTGACTTTGAACATGGGCCCTCTGAAACACGCTCAGTCTTTCTCCTCGGTTGGGTCCAAGGTGGTGGCTTTCACGTTGGCATATACTTTGATCTTTCCCGGCCCTCAAGGGTTCTCCTCTTCTCCAGAGTGGAAGCTGAGGGCCTGGTGATGGTCTCCGAGGCCCTGCATGATCTCCCTCATGAGCTCTCCAGCCTCCTCTCCCACTCTCCTCTCTGCCGGTTCCCAGACACGCCCCGGGACAGGATCCTTCCCCTCTGCCTGAGGCTGTTTTCCCAGCCCCTGTGTCTGCACGGCTCACTCTTCAGAGACCCCCTCCCAGAGCATCTGGCTTAACGCCACAGCCCCCACTGCACCTTAACGCCCTTGCCAGCTCTCTGGCTTTGTTGTCATGCTTTGTTCTCTGTCACCCTATTACTACTTGATTTGTGGCTCTTCTCCCCTCGAATATAAGCCCATGAGGGCAGGGGTTTGTTCTCTGCTCCATCCTCCATACTGGTATCTTGCCCGGCACGTAGTGGGTGCTTAATTGACACGGATGAATGGTTCTCCCACTGAGGGCCATCCTCCCAGTTGTCCCTGTTGTCGTTCCTCCAGGATGGCAGGAAACTTGTTACCCCGCTGCTCATGGCTATTCTTCTAAGCCACGTGCCAGTCTCCTGGCTGTCACACTTCTCTGAGGCACTTAGCCGTATTTTCTGTATATAAGAAAATGTATTATTTTAAATGATTTTCTTTTGCTGTGATGTATTGGTATTGTAGTCTATGGCTCTTCTGAAATGGATTTCAGATCTTCGTTCTGAGGCTTAGCTTTGTGCAACGTTTACTAAGTACAGGCAATGGTAGTGCAGGGAGGGAACAGTTATTTTTAAAAATTCATCTTGTACAAAAAAAAATTCATCTTGTACAGCTTGAAATCCAGGTTAGTCTTTGTGTTAGTTATGACAGGCTATCTGCTAAAACAAATAGCCCCTAAATATCAATACCTTAACATGATAGAAGTTTATGCCCTGTGTCATAAACTTTTGTCAGGGTCCCCATTCCCCCTCCTAGCAGAATAGAGGATGGTGGAGGAGGTTATTACGAACCACGGCTGTAGATGGTGCACATCATTCCTCCTTAAATCCCATTGGTCAAAATTCATTCACATGGCCCCACCTAGCCGCAGGGGAGACTGGGAAATGTATTCCAGGCTCTGTGCCCAGGGAAAAAAAGAAAGATTGGGGAGCCCTGATTGGTGGATGCCACATTCTCACTCCTGCAAATATTTTCACAGGTCACTCAACATAGGTGGACTGTTCCCAAACTCATTTTAGAGCTGTCCTGAAATGTTGACAGAAGATAAAAGTCCATTCAGTGTGTACTTACTCTGTGCTTTTTCTGTTTCAAATTTAGATATTTGCTCTCAACTGGATTAGAGATGCAAATGAATTTTTGTAATACATTAGAAAATGTTTGTTCTTCCAAGTTACATAAAATATATTGCTCTAAGTCCTAAATCTCTCTTGAGAGTAAAATAGCAGAAGCGATTGACCAGAGAATGAAACAAAAGTTATTTTTTTGCATGGAAAAAATCAAGCTCTACTGACTTTTGTCTTTAAAACCTGCAGAAACAAATTCATGAATGGAATTTTACAGCTTCTTCCATTAGGGGAATAAGGTAAGAACACAAGGGAAAATGGAGTTACTGCTTTAATACAAATAATGACGACAGTGTTTTACATTAATGTTTGTACTCATTTATAATATGTGATATTCTCATTTTAAGCAGAATCCTGAGCTTGTTGATGTGCTGCTAATAAGGGCTTCTTGGCTTGTTTAACAGAAATCTTTGGGGGATATCCAGTAGATGAAACTCTCTTGTCTCAAGCTTTTAAAAAAAAATGAAGTTACATCTGTAGAAAGAGAAAGCGTTTCTTCTTTGGGTCATTGATGTTCAAGTGCTCAGGGAACTTCAGAATCCCAGTAACCAAAGGAGTTACTCGGTAATGACACTCGGTTGGGGTCTCCTGAGTAGAATAGTGGAGCCAAGGACGTTGTTGTTCTCATTTGGGTAGCAGGCGGTGTAGTCCAAGGAGAACTGTGGTGCTTGCTCTTTGAATCAGGGGTGGTGACCGTTTGGTGGTCCCTGTGGCTACACTTCGAGCCTCACTCTGCCAGCACATCCAACAGTAGGAGCAGCTCGGAAGCAGATGTGAATTGTAATCCTTCTTTCACTGTTTAACCTTGACAGAATCACTTAGCCTCTCTAGGACTCTGTTTGTTCATAGTTTCCATTAGATGAAGGGCTCAGATTAGAACTGTATGTTCTTTCTCTGATGGTAAGACCACAGGCCACTGAATGAATCCCCTGTTACTTCTAGACATGGTATGATACTGTTCTAGACACAACACTGTTTAAATTAGAATAATATTGTTATCACTTGAAAGGGAGGGAAATAATTTAAGAACAGTAGTGTATTTAAGTAATACTGATGCAAAATAAAATCCAGTGTTGAACATTTTCAAAAACTGAATACTCCAGAAACTAAGTGGTATTAGAACATGTAGTCAAGAACCTTTTGTTTGTGCCTTCTCATAGAGATACCTCTTGGTGCCATTCAGCACATCAACAGGGATGTGCAAAGGACCTGGGGTGAATCAGACCCTGGAACCAATGTGCTATAAAGAGCACATGCTGAACATTCCCAGTGCTACCCAACTAACCATGATAGTTTCTTCACAAATTGGTTTCCAAAACTTATGTATGACCTGGTTTTCATTATTTTTAAACCACCCTGTACTATTGCTCTTTCAACTCAGGATGTGTCATGTAATCCCTGACAAATGAAGAATGGCTAAATAAGCTGTGGATCTCAGGAAGAGATGACTTAGGAGAAGATAAAGTGGCGGCATTTGTTTGAAGAGAATTTAGGCTTTTCTATAGTGCCACTTGATAAAATGAGGGCCACTGTGTAGGCTTTGGCCAGTGCTGGTAAAGAACTTTTGAGCAGTGAAATCCGTCAGCAGATGGAGTATGGTGAATTTCTGTCACTGGGTATGTCCAGGAAAGCAGAATATTGACTGAGGTGCCGTAGAGTCAGATCCCGACCTTGGGGGGCGGGGAGAATGGATCAGATAAGCTGTGAAGATGCCGTGTGTATTTCTGCCTCCCTTGTGTGGCCCCAAATACTATGTCCTGATATTTTTCAAGTCTAGAAATTTCTTAGATACTATAATACATTATTTCACAAATAAGCTTCCTGTCTCATGTGTGAAATTATAAACTCTTGAGGACAGAGACCATATTTATTTCCCTTTCTTGCTGCTCTAGGCTTTGCTTAAGCACTCTATCTTTTGTAAGTTCTCAATAGAAATGAAAGTCATTTGATGAATACAAATTCAAACATATGCAAGATAAACGTCCCTGCTATTTAAATTTGGTGGAGAAATAGAAGTCAAATTTGGGGAGTAGTGATGAAAACATTAATGAATCTTTCAAATTGGTAAAGTGGGAGAAAATCTATGATTAGATTTTTCTCAAAAATGTAAAAGTGATAACGTAACTTGCATATAATAATCCTTATGTTTTTCCAATTTTACAGCATATCCAAGTTTGATGAGCGGTGTTGTTTTCTTTATGTCCATGATAATTCGGATGACTTTCAAATCTACTTTTCCACTGAAGACCAGTGTAGTAGGTGAGTTACGGCTGATTCAGGGTTTTGTGATGTACTTATGGGTCTTTATTGCGAAGAGTTTTTACTTGATCTGCTGCCTTTCTTGGAATTTTAACTTACAGAAAGTTACTTTTACAGCTTGGCTGAGGTATAATTCACATACCATGCAGTACGCCCATTTAGAGTGTACAGTTTAATCTTTTTTTTTTTAGTATATTCATGGTGCTGCAACCTTCATGACAATCTAGCTTTAGAATATTTTCATGACCCCCCCAAAGAAGCCCAGTGTCCATTACCAGTTATTCCCCCATTTTCCCCTCAACTTTATCCCCCCCAACTCAGCCTTGTGCACAAAACTCTTGTCTCTCTGGATTTGCCTGTTCTTACATTCATATAAATGGAAACATACCATCTGTGGTCTTTTGTGTCTGACATTTTTTAGTTACGATAATATTCTCAGGGTTCACCTATGCTGTAGCACGTATCGGTACTTGGTTCCTTCCGTGGCTCATCACTCTCCCACTGTAT
The DNA here is from genome assembly GCA_028533885.1 of Nasua narica. Classification (NCBI taxonomy): domain Eukaryota; kingdom Metazoa; phylum Chordata; class Mammalia; order Carnivora; family Procyonidae; genus Nasua; species Nasua narica. The sequence goes on along the minus strand of CM052801.1, from coordinate 12,979,711 downwards.
GGATGGATTTGATTTATCCATTCAGTTGAAAGGCATTTGGGTTATTTCCACCTGTTGGCTATTATGAATAATGCTAGAACATTCACGTGCCAGTTTTTGTATGGCCCTGTGTTGACATTTCTCTTGGAGCTAAATTACTGCATCTTAGGTAACTCCATGTTTATTTAACCTCTGAGGAACTGCCAGACTGTGGTCCAATTTTATGTCATCATCATTAGTGTACGAAGGTTCTAATTTCTCCACGTCCTCGCTGCACACGTGATTGTGTGTCCTTGTGCTTCTAGCCATCCTAGCGGACATTAGGTAGGATCTGATTGTGGCTTTGATCTGCATTTCCGTGATGACTGAAGATAGTGTGCATCTTTTCATGCACTTGCCATTTATTTATCTTCTTTGGAGAACTCTCTGCTCAAATCCTTCACCCAATTAAAAGAAATTTTTTTAACATTTTATTTTGGAAAAAGAGCTACAAGAAAGTTTCAGAGGGGCTCCTCACTGGCTCAGTGGGTAGAGCACGCAACTCTTGATTTCAAGGTTGTGAGTTCAAGCCCCACGTTGGGTGTGGAGCCTGCTGAAAATTAAAAAAAATTTTTTTGATAAAAAATTGGAGAAAAATAGTACAAAGAATTTCCATACATGTTTCACCTAGAATTCCCATGTTAACCCTTTACCACACTTATTTTACCTTCACTCCATATGCATATGATTATTTTTGTTCTGGACCGCTGAGAAGTGAGTTGTAGACGTAATGCTTCATGGCCTCTCAGTATGATAGTGCATATTTCCTAAAAACAACATTCACTTCCATAATCACTGCACAGTTATCTAATCAGGAAATTAAGACTGATAAGGCTCTGTGATCCACAAACCTTAACCTCATATGACTTACTGTCCAACTAATGTCCTTTACAGCAAAACACAAGATTTTTTCTGTGCCCCCCCCCCCAGTCCAGGATCATACATTACGTTTAATGGTCATATTCATATAGTCCCCCTTTCCTTCATCAGTGATTGTTTGTCTGTCTTAGTGGTTTCCAAGAGCACAGGCAGTTGATCTCATGGAGGCCGTCGGTTGGAGTTTGTTTGCCATTTCCTCCTGATGACATCAGTGTCATGCATTTCGGGAAGGACCAGCACAGAAGTGACGTCCTGTCCTTCCCCCGCATCACATCGGGAGCCCTAGGGCGTCTCTGTCTCGTTCCCGGAGAAATGAACTTGGCTCACTGGGTGAAGGTGGTGGTGGCCAGTCTTCTCCCAACCGCCCATTTTGAATTGGGTTATTTGTATTTCTGTTAGTGGCTTTAAGAATTCTTTATATATTCTGGATACAAGTCTTCTATCAGGTGTGTGATTTGCACGGAAATTCCCCACCCCTAATCTGTGGGTGGCTTGTCCCTGTCAGTGGGGCCCTCTGTGGTGCACCAGCTTTACGTTTTGATGCAGTTCAACTTGTTTTTTCTGTGGTCATTTGTGTTTTGGGGGTCACCTAAGAAGGTGTGGCTTGACCCAAGGTGTTCTGTGGTATTTTCTTCTTAGAGTTTCAGCTCTTCCGTTTAGGTCTCTGGTTGATTTTGAGTCATTTTTGTATATGTTGTGATGTAGGGGTGCAGCTTCATTCTTTTGCATGTGGATATGCAATTGATCCAGCCCATTTGTTGAAAAGACTGTTCTTTCTCCTACTGAACGGTCTTGGCACTCTTAGAAAATCGGTTGACCATAAATTTCAGAGTCTGTTTCCGGGCTTACACTTCGATTCCGTTGCTCTGTATGTCGGTCCTCAGGCCAGAAACACATTTCTCTTTCTTACCATAGCTTCGTGGTAAGTTGGGAAATCAGGAAACGTGAGTCCTCCCAAGTTTCTTCTTGCTTTTAATAATTGCTTTGGCTATTGTGGCTGCTTGCATTTCCATGTGAATTTCACAATCTGTCGGTTTCTGCAAAAGAGGCAGCTATGATTTTGACAGGGATTGTGGTGGAAATATAGACCGATCTGGAGGGCAGTGCCATTCTATCCGTAGTAAGCCTTCGATCCCAGACCCTGGCATAGCTGTCCATTTGGTTAGGTCTTCTTTAATGTGTTAAAACAGTTCTTTGCAGTTTCAGAGTGCAAGTCTCATACGTCTTTTGTTAAACATAGACCTAGGTATTTTTTTCGATGCTATTGTAAATGGGGTTTTATTAATTTCATTTTCAGAGTCTTCATGGCTAGTATATACAAATACACTTGTTTTTTATATATATTTAGTCCTCCCAAGTTTCTTCTTGCTTTTAATAATTGCTTTGGCTATTGTGGCTGCTTGCATTTCCGTGTGAATTTCAGAATCTGTCGGTTTCTGCAAAAGAGGCAGCTATGATTTTGAGTTTATTAGTTCTGATACTTTTTATTAGTAATTTAAGATTATATTTTTTAAATGAACTCTACGCCCAATGTGAGGCTAAGATCAAGAGTCACACGCTCTACCAACTGAGCCAGCCAGGTGCCCCACTTCTCATACTTTGTATCAATACAAAATCTTAAATATCCTTAGGATTTTCTATATACGAGACTGTGTGTGTTGCAGATGGAGATCATTAAAGCTCTTCCTTTCCAATGTGGATGTCTTCCTTTTTCTTACCTGTCTGACCAGGCTTTCCAGTACGGCGTTGAGTAGGAGCAGCAAGAGCAGACATTGCGTCTCGTTCCTGTTCTTAGAGGGACGCATGCAGCCCGTCTTTTATCAGTAAGCATGAAAACCAGCAGGTTTTCACAGATGGCCTTTAGCAGGTTGAGGAAGTGCACTTTACTGCTAGTTAGTTCAGTGTTTGTATCGTGTGGTTTGAGAACGCTTTAATTCAGCATTTCTCAGGCACTCATTATGATATCGTATTTGGAAATCAGACTGAATATCAGACTAGGGGACCCTCGGATCACAGTCTTCAACTTAGAAAAGCTGCTGCCAAAGATGAGGCAGTATACCCCTTTACTACGGAGTTGACCTTTCTGACCCCCACTCAGTCCTCGATGCCTTTTCTTGCCGTATGTCTAAATAAGTTTTTAATTGAGGTGTAACATACATACAAGTGAAGTGTGTTAAGTGCACTTGAGTTTATCGGCACCCCGGCAGGTGCCTTGTGCATCTTTCCAGCCTTTGATCCCGCACCCCCCACAGGGCTAACTATTTTGATTTCTACCACTGGTGGTCAATTTTGCCTGTTCTTGACCTTCAAATAAATAGAATCATGAAGTATGTACTCCTTGCTTTCTCACTCCTCTTAAAATAACAGCCATTAGATTTAACCGTGATATCTGTATCAGGTCATCCTTTTTGTCGCTGTGTAGTGAAAGTACAGCAGTGTATCTGTGTTGGTGAACATTTGGGTTGTTTCCAGTTTGGGGCTGTTAGGAATAAAACTTCTGTGAACAGTCTTGTATAGTCCTTTTGGTGAAGACACACGTTGATTTCTGTTGTGTATACACCTAGAAGTTGGGGTTACTAGGATAGGGGGCCGGTCTACATTCGGTTTTGACTAACCCCACTGGTAGTTTTCCAAAATAGCTGCATTGCTTTCCACTTCTACCAGCAGCAAATGAGAATCCCACTTGCTCCACATTTTTAACGAGTGGTAATGTCTTGTAAATTTTAGTTATTCTGGTAAGTTCATACCACACATCTCCTAAGAATTCTGACTGTTGTGTTTCACAGCTTTCAAAGATGAAAAGAAGCAAAGGTAGGATGGATTAGTTACAAAAAAGAACATTTTAACATTTCGCGGGAATTATCTTCGCATGTACAGTACTTTTCCCTGCCGTGTTACAGGAAAATACTGACTAAAAATTTTGCAAGTCAAATCACTTCTATGTAAAGAAACAACTACCTGAGTCTAAGAAGTGGCTGACGTGGCCTGGCGGCATCTGTGAGAAAGACCTGTGGGTAACCGTTGATAGTAAGCTTGATCTGTGTCAGTGGAATGAGGTGGCCGCCTTCTACCTTCCTCCCCAGCCCCTCCTGCCACAACCTTAGTTTGCCCTAAGAACCAGAGTGTCTACAGCTTGAGAGGTGGGGGTCCCACTCTCCTTAGCACTGATGAGAGCACCTGCAGGACTCTGGTTGTAGGGCCAGACTTGAGGAATAATAAGGGGACAGCTTCCAACAATTACCTGTGGTGAAATGACTTAAAAACAAATCCTGGCGGAAACACTGAAGGAACAAGGAGGAAAGATTTGCAGGGCTTTAATAAAATTATGTACCTTTCTAATGGGCTATTCCGTAGAAGAGGGATTAATTCTAAGCATTCTGGATGGGACCTATGTGAATGAAGTCTTAGTTCGGTATAATAAAGCATTTTTCATCGAGTTGTCCACAGAATAAGCAGCGTTGTGGGGTAATGAGTTCTCTGTCACTGGAGATGTTCAAGCCTCAGTTGACCAACCAGTTGGTGGGGCTACTGTACAGAGGGGACCAGTATCGTGTGCGTATTTGAACTGGATGAGATAACCATTAAAGTGCTATGTCAAATCGTGGAGTAGATTGGTTGTTCCATGAACTTAAAAAACGGTGTATATTTAATCACAGTTCAATATAATAAGGCTACGTTAAAAGTAGGGAACATGAGTGATGATAATTAGCATCCTTGTGACATTTGCTGTTCTAGGTTTTGCTCTTTGGTTAAAGAGATGATAAGCAACTCATCGGGCGGCACAGTCGAGCTGGAGGGGGACACTGATGGGGACACCTTAGAGGTGAGTCACGGAAGACCTACAACATGGAAGGTATCACTTACTGGGTCTTTGATGCTTCAAGAAAATGTCCCAGTTTTGTGTGTGAAAATCCTTTATGTTTAAAAATGCTCTTAACCATAGGAAATAAACTGAGGGTTGCTGGAGGGGAGGTGGGGAGATGAGGTAACTGGGGGGTGGGCATTGAGGAGGGCACGTGATGGAACCAGCACTGGGTGTTCTGTGCGACAGGTGAGTCGACAGGTGAGTCACCGAACTCTGCCTGTGCAACTAATGATACGCTGTGTGTTAATTACTTGAATTTAAATTTAAAAACTACTCTTTCAAGGCTGCAGCGAGGGGCGCAGGAGGGGGAAGCCTGTGGCAGGGCTTCTGGGCTCCCAGCGGGCGGGAGCAAGGTACGCGGGGAGGGCCAGGCTGCCCCCCACCCCCGCTCCTGGCTCCGTCACGTGGCTGTCCTCGGTGTGGGTCGGCCCCGCACAGCGGCGAGCTGGCCGAGCTCAAGTTGCCGTGCCAGGGCCGCGTGGGCGAGAGGAAGCTGGAGCGCATGCCGGGCGGCCTTGACCTCTGCTCTCCGCCCCGCGCTGCTCGGGCGGAAGGAGCTGGACCCAGCGCGCCCGCCCGGGGCTGTCGCTGCAACGGCTGCTCGCCTCCGTGCGGCGCCAGGACCTGCTGCGGCGCCTGCATCGCGCCACCCCCATCCGGAGGGGTGAGACCTGCGTGCAGCATCTGACAGCATCTGTGACAATGTGGGGTCGGACTGGAGAAGACTGCCCCCCCCCACCTGAAAAGTGTGATGCTACGATGGATGCGGTGGAGGGGAACTGGCCCCGCGAGCCTTTGAGGGAGTCGCGGAGACTGGAAGAGCATTGGGAGGGGGGCTGTGGCAGTGTGCCACCTGGTGAGGGCGCTCCGGGCCCGCCAGCTGAACCTGGGGGCCGACGGGGGGGGGGGGGGGGGGAGCAGCAGGCCCCACTGGAGACCGAGAATGCAAGCAGTAGAGGTGGCCGCCGCCACAGCAGCAGCGCTGTCCTTGATGTCCTGGGACTCGCATGCCCCCCGCCCCCGGGCTCCTGGTGACTCTGCTGCTCTCCTCCAGGGGCACGAGGGTATCTGCACAGGGCGAACTTGAGTTCCCCCATGGAGGCTGACCACGTGTCTTCCCCCCGCCGGTGCTCTGAAGACCTAGCCGTGAGCCGGGGTGAGGGACCCCAGTGCTTGGGGCACGGCTGGCTTCTCGGTCAGAGCTGGCATTCGTCGGGCATTTACTCTGTGCCTGGTGGGGCTTTGGGTGCCGGACACACACCCTCGTTTATTCCTCCCGATCAGCCCTGAGGGGGGGGGGGGTCTGTTGTCCCATGAAATGCACCCCTGCGAGAGGAAGCTGGGATCCCTGTCCAGCACGGAGAAGGGCCGTCCAAAGCAGCGGTTATCCGTGGTGTCGTTCTCCAGGTGGGGAAACCGGCCGATGTGAGGAGCTGCACGAACCTGGAGCAGTGGGAGAGCTGGGCCGAGCACTGAGGCTGTCGGGCTCCAGAGCCCACGCTGTGGCTGCGGGCTCGTGCTGTTGCTCCCATAGCTGGCCAGAGGCTTTGAGGCCATCGGTGCAGACCTGTGTACCTGGGCCCGTGGTGTGGGGAAAGCTGTGGGCTCACGGCCCTTGAGTGTGTTAGGGGACAGTGAGGTTTGTGAGGACAGCCTGCAGTCACACCCCGAAGTGCTCAGGGGTGACTGATACCCGGTCAGTGCTCTACGAATGTTAGTTCTTAGGAATATTAGGACTTCTGTAATGCCACAGTTTGTTAGTATCTTGTATCATAATCCCCGTTCTCATAACAGATTTAGTAAGGCAGCTGGATCCTGTCATTTTAAAAAGTGATCTTCCTGCTTCTAAGGTAATCCTATTAAAGCTTGGGCCTTGACAGTGGAAAGCACATGATACGAAGAATTTCCCATTCCTCTTGAGGATTAATTCATTTCTCATATTCTCGAAAGCTCCCTCGAGGTCAATTTCAGCACTGCTTGCAGCTTCCCTTAGGCCGAACCGTGAACAGGATAGCTGGACTTCACGGCAGCTCCAGGAGCCACGAACAAGGGGAGCGTTTGCCCTCAGCAAACTGGTCCACTGGAGGCCCCCTTGGACCAGCTTCGCGCCTGCCTGTCTCAGAGAGGCGTTAGAGAGCTGAACGGCCATCCCTGGTTCGGGCCTTCCAGCTCTGACCTTGGGAGCGCCGCACGTGCTCTCCTGCCATGCCACCCGGCCCTTTGGTTGCTGAGGTCCTGGCCATACAGTCCTGCTAATCTGCGGAGCAGCCTCGGAGCCCCTGCCTGCCTTCGGCAAGTCCATACTGGTGCCCGGCCCTGTGCTGGGAGCTGGGGCCGTAAAAGGAAATGAGAGAGAAGTGGCCCTGCGCTGTGGACCCGACTCGTGGCCAGGAGCCCAAGTGCTAAGCTCACAAGCTTGGGGTGCTGCCGAGGCGCTGAGCTGGTCTCAAGCCTGCACCGGCGCGGCCTGGCCCTGGGCCGTGCCCTGTGCGTCTGGCCCTGCCGGCGCCCCTGTGTGGCCAGGCCTTGGGGCAGAGCTAGTTCTGTGGGTAACGGACACGTCAGCACTTGCAGCAAATGACAGTGGCTTGGCTAACGGCTAGCTTTGGGAAGTAGATTTTCTGAAAAATGGGTCCCTGTTTCTTGAACAGAGGCAGATTTTAGAGGTCCTTCCATTCCATCATGGTCTATGACCTGAATTCCTGAAATGTGTAAACGTCAAACAACCTGACACGGCCCTGTATCCCCCTGAATGCTCTCACACCTGGAAGGAGCCCCCAGTCCTCCATCACACCATGTGTTCTGACAGAGGCTTCGATGACCTGTGACTTCTGCGCCTGGAATGTTCCATGGCTGGCGAGTGGACAGGGCTCGGTCCCCAGCTTGGCCCCTGGCTTGCTCCCGGGGCCCGTCTGTCAGTCCCACAGGCCGTGGAGGGCACTGGGTTCCCCCAGCACTCATGTCCTGACACTTCCAGGGAGAGCGGCTCCTACCCGCACGGTGAGGGAGAAGGAGTGCGGGCTCATCTCAACGCCCAGATCAGAGTTCTGAGACGCAGACAAGATGACGGGTGAGAAGGGGCTCCATCCTGTCCTGGGCCACACACGCTGCTGGCTTCCCAGGGCCTAGAGGTGGCCCGGCCTCGGCAGCGGGGCACCACCAGGCTAGAGCTGTCAAGCCTGGTGACATGGGGTGAACTTGCCCCAGAAGCGGCCCCCAGGAGATGGTGGCTCAGAACCAGGCGGAAGCTCCCATCACATGTGCTCAGCTCACACGTCCGGGGCCGGGAGGCTTCTGCCGTGAGCAGCTCCGTGCCAGCCACTGAGGCCTGACAGCAGGACAAGCGACGTGCCCTCAGGAAGTGCATGGTTTCTCCTACTTGGTGAAACAGAAGGAAAAGCGTACTAAAAGCAAACGTTCGTGTATAGCAGAAGCACAAATACATGGGCACTGGGAACAAAGATACACAGTACGAAAACAAAAGATAAAGGTAAACTGCTCTTTTGCGAGCAAGCCCGCCATCACTCTCTGTGACTTTCAGAGATGAAGTTGAAGAGGTCTCTAGAGAAGAACCTCATTACTTCGGTATCTTCTCAGCCAAAATATTTAAGAAAAATCTGGCAAGGACTGAAGTAAAATTGTCTCATGCAGACAACCTACAGAAGTTTTTTTCTCCGCTAATTAAGAATGTGAGCCTACAAGAGGAATAGTTGGGCGGCCCGAGGTATCCATTTGTGCATGGACTCGTGGGCTGCTTCTGCATCTTGGCTATTGTAGAGGAGGCTGCAGTCAACATAGGGAGCATGTGTCTCTCTGAATTGGTGTTTTCATTTTCTTTGGGTAAATACCCAGCATGGGAACAGCTGGATCATAGGGTAGCTCCATTTTTAACTTACTGAGGACCCTCTATACTGTTTTCTTTAAAATATCAAAAAGATCCATTTTAATAATTGACTCGGGTACTTGAATTCTTAGTTTAGAATCAGAGTTTGTTGTGAAAATGAACTGAGTGGTGCATTCTGAAGGTCACAGATGAGGGGGCCAAGAAAGGGGTGAGATCGAAGCCTTTTATGGCGCAGGCTGATGTCCGGTTCCATCAGACGTGACGGAGACCTGTTAGTGATCTTATCTGTCATGAGCATCCTTGGAAGGACGTCGGAAGGGACCAACGCACGTTCTGTGCACTTCTGTAAGTAGGCACAGTGGAGCATAGAAAACAGAAGCCACAGTTGCTCAGCCTAGAGTTGCATTTGTTTTCATCCTCGAGAAGAACCAACTGGAATGTACAGCAACTTTTGATAGTGAGATTGGGGGAACAGAATGGCAGTGGTGGTGACAGGTGGAATGTGTGCAGTGTGTCCATCTAAAAGGGGGGAAGCCCTGCATATGTGCTTTGTAGTGAGAGCCTTTTATTGATCTTCGGTTCTTCTCTGGGCAATAGAAAGAGCTTGGTTTTCTGAGAAGCTAATGAAGGATCATGCACAGAGGCACTTCTCTGGGGGTACTGGACGTGGGGTAAGAAGCCTTTGTAAATTGCAGCATTAAAGGGGGACACAAGCTCCAAAAACTGAGGCTGCTAAGTTCCCTATGAGCTTGACTTTTAAGTTTTTTGGATCCCATTTCCTAAAATCATGTTGTGACTATATGAGTAACTGAGAATTCTACCCTTTGGAAGTAGTTACTTGGGGACAATTACATAACCTAAGGAATGTGCCCTGCTCGGTACACCAGTAATGTTATTTATAAATAAGAAATGGCAGGACGTTTAGGCTCTGATGGAGCTCCACCACGACTTGTGTGCTTTTTGATCCTGTTGCTTTGCCTTCTTCAGTATGAGTATGACCACGATGCGAACGGCGATAGGGTCGTGCTGGGGAAAGGCACGTACGGGATCGTGTATGCCGGAAGAGACCTGAGCAACCAAGTGCGAATAGCCATCAAGGAAATCCCGGAGAGAGACAGCAGGCAAGTCAGGGCGGGCCTTCCTCCTTTTCAGGTGCTGCCTCCACACCCAAACCCCGTGCCCACCACTGACGGCACAGGGCACTTAAGAATGAAGGCATCAAGGGCGCCTGAGTGGCTCAGTTGGTTAGGCAACTGCCTTTGGCTCAGGTCATGGTCCCGGAGTCCTGGGATCGAGTCCCACATCGGGCTCCCAGCTCCACAGGAAGTCTGCTTCTCCCTCTGACCTTCTCCTCTCTCATGCTCTCTCTCACTGTCTCTATCTCAAATAAATAAATGAAATCTTAAAAAAAAAAAAAAACAAAAAAAACGAAGGCATCGTGTTGTCCAGAAATGTGACATTCTCTTGTTAGACCAGTGATTTGCTTTTGTTCTTTGCATGTTAAAAATGGTCGGAAAAAATGGAACAACTTTACTTGGAGGCATGTAGATTGCCGAGAGTCATATTTTAAAAGAAAACTGTGGTTTTGTTTCCACTTGTCAACTAGGTCTAAAGGCGTACATTTTTACATAGATCGACGTTGGCAAATTTTTTTAAATGTGACTCGGGTCTTTAATTCATAATGTGACAATTCTAAAGGGGTTTGATTTATTCAGGTGTATCATTACAGAAAATTAAATGTGGTGAAAAGAAAATTAGCTTTTTGCAAAACAGACTTTTTTTATTTTAAACCCTGCCCTTCAACCTCACCCTCATACATTTGGGGCTATTTTTTTTTTAAACCACCTCTGTTACTAACTTAATATTTTTTCGAGTCTAATAGATATTTATTCCTTTTTAAAATTCACACCACCACCCCCCAATTCTAAACAAGAACGTGGCAGTGTTGACTGTCAAGTATTTTTGTAGAAGAGCTGCGTACAGAGCAATGGGCACCATGGTAGGAATAGCTCCGCCCTCCACAGGCGTGTTCAGACGACACCTGCGTGCTGCCTTCAGTGCTGACACTGATGGCCACGCGCCAACAGCCCTCCATCCCACTGGTCAGTGAATTGTTACAGATGGGTTACAAGTGCTTTATAGCAGCTGCAAGACCCTTCATCGTTCATCTGTTCGTTTATTCACTTGTTCATTCGTCTATTCATTTATGATATTTGATCTAAAAGGCCAAGACTGAAATGAACTCCTCTCGCTTCTTCTAAGGCTGGGAAAGATTAAATGCCTTCTTCAAGGACATGAGGAAACAAGACTGGGATCCAGTATTCTGGATACTGTGTCCAGTATTCTGTCTCTTAAGCTCATGCCAGATAAGGCGGTGCAGTTGTGTTTTGGGGGGAAATTGCTAGCATGTACCACCTCCTTTGACTGGTTGCAGTAGTTAAGCTTTTTGTTGCCCATAGATTTTCTGGGAATTTTAGAGCCAGAGGGGACCTTAGAGACTGTTTTTGTTCCATTTCCTAAATGTATAGCTGACCTTATGATGTTGGGCACCTTCTCTTGGCCAGATGGTGGGCTGGCGCTGGGGACCGACAGGTGCCGAGGATGCTGTCCTGACGGCAGGGTGCTCCTGGTTGGGTAGGGGATGCAGACACCTTGCCTGGGGGTCAAAGTGATGAGTGCCCCGGTGTGGGGGGTGGGCACGGAATGTTTGCGGAAGAGAAGAGAGGAATCACTTACTTTGCCTGAGTGAGTTGTGATAAGTTTGAGGAAATAAATCCTCTTTGAGCTGGTCTTTGAGGGATGAGTAGCAGTTCCTCTGGCAGAAAAGAAGAGGCCAGGGCATTCTATGCTGAGGAAAAAACCAGAGCTGTTAAAGCACAGGTGTATTCAGAGAACAACAAATTACCTGCTGTAACTTGAAGGTGGGATGGAGGTGGGGTGCTCTTAAGGGGAGGCAAAATTTTCAGAAGATGTGGTCTGACTTGAGTTTGAAGGTCCTCCTTCCATGTTAAGCAAAATGGTTTTGATGTGGACTTGATGAAGAGAAGTGATGTGATGAGGTGTGTGTCTCACAAAGAGGAAATACAGCCACTAAAGGAGAGTAGACGAAAGAAACCAGACGCTGGGCTACAAGGTCCATTCGGTAGCTCTTGCTATAGTGTAGACTGCGTCTGCGGAACGAGGCCAGAAGGCAGCTGAAGACAGAACCTTCCGGAAGACCACTCTTCATGAGAGGCAGAGGAAGAGGGCCTGCTCACAGAGGCAGAGGATAGGTGGAGGGTTGAGACCCTCACACGAGCAATCATTCGTTGAGTACCTCGCGCACACCAGGCGCGCCGGTGGGTGCCTGAGGCCCTGGACACGACTCGGCCTTCGGCAGCCCTGTGTGGCTGGTGTTACCGTCCCCTATTCTGCAGATGGGAAGCTGCGTACTCTTGTGGGAGCCAAGGGAGGGATCGTTTCCAGAAGGAAGGGCTGGGCAGCAGCAGGGCAGGCACTGGTGCAGTGCCTTGCGGACCCCAAGCCCCGAGGACCTGACAGGTGACGCTGGTTTTGCTTTCCTTACTAGGTACTCACAGCCTCTGCACGAGGAGATAGCCCTGCACAAGTACCTCAAGCACCGCAATATTGTCCAGTACCTGGGCTCCGTTTCGGAGGACGGCTACATTAAGATATTCATGGAGCAGGTGCCTGGGGGTGAGTGGCCCCTCGTGTTCCGGTCTCACACACGGAAAACCACTGAGGAAAATAAAATGGGAGTGTCATCATCTATCTTGCCATTTAAAAAGCGACAGTCCCTTTAGATGCATGTGTTTCTCAGAGGAGTTGGATACCAACGTTTCAATGTCACATAAATAGGCTGGTTTTTTTTTTTTTGTTTAATTCAGTCATCAAATATTCACTGAGGATCTACCGAGTGCCAGCCGCTGGGCTGGGCGCTGGAGACAGAGGAATAAAGCATAGTCTCCAGCCTTGGAGCTTTCACAGTCCAGGCGTTGAAAGATAATTTGGAGATGAAGGGACAGAGGTTTTAAAAATGACACTGCAAAATAACATGTTTACTGCGAAATCCTACACCAGTGCCTTAGTCACAAAATCCCCCAAATGTGGGCAGTATCGTGGCGGGGGTGGGGAAGGGCTCCTCTGATCTGGAGCCAGAATGTCTAGCTTGAGTTGGGCCCTCCATCTGCAAGCTGTGGGGCCTCGGGCAAATTCTTTACCTCTGTGACCCCTCAGTTTTCTGACTGAGTAAATGAATTACGAAACTAGAGTAATAATAATTACTCTTACGATTGGCTCTGCAATAATTATTGGAGCGATTAAGACCCTGGCTCGGTGGGTTGTTGGACGGGTCAATCGCGATAGTGTACATAAAGCTTTTTAAATGGTGCCTGGCAGAGAGCAAGAGCTCAAGAAATCTCATTTAAAAAACAATAAAAATAATGATAATGATCTGACTACAAACTCAAAAACTTCGGTTAGAAATCTGTATTCAGGGGCCCCTGGGTGGCACAGTCGGTTAAGCATCCAACTCTTGGTTTCGGCCCGGGTCGTGAGATCGAGCCCCACGTCAAGCTCCTCACTCAGAGTGGAGTCTGCTTGAGATTCTTCTCTCTCCCTCCCCATCTGCCCTTCCAGCTCATGCTCACTCACGCATGTTTGTTCGCTCGCTCGCTCGCTCTCGAATAAATTAACAAATAGTTTCTAAAGAAGAAGAAATATATATTCATTCCTTTATAACCAGCAGCTATTAAAAGCCTACTATTCTATCAAGAGCCTAACTGTATATATCGAGAGCCTGGCAGTGGGCTAGATTTTGAAGGTTGCATTAAGGATAAAATAACATTTCTTCTTCTCGCAAGCTGCTCCTAGTCTAGCAAAAAATATGCCAGTCGCTGTTCACGTGGATTGATTTTCCAAGGGTGAGGTTTAAGGATGACAGCAGAATTAAACATGTGCACACCCCCATTTACAGATGGGGAAATGGAGGCACAGCAGGGTTCCTTCAGCACTGTGTAAGATGTCAGGCCGGAGCGGGCTGATGCCCGAGGGCTTGCACAGTGACCCCTAAAACACATGGTCAGAACACGGTGAAGGTTGGTTTCCTTTGAGCCCGAAGAGTCAGTGTCTCCTGAAATAAGGGCAGGGGTGTTAGGACAGTCCCGCCCTGGTGACCCGGCGCAGGGGGCTCCTCTCATTGAAGATGAACAGACCCGACCTCCTCCCATCCTAGTCCCTGTCTTCCTAAATGGCCCCTCATTCTGGTTCTGTCCACCTCTGAGTTCAGGGCCAGGAATAAAATGGGCTTTGACCCAGGCCGAGCGGCCAAGACATTTGTGCAGCCCCTGCAGCAGGGGGCCGGCCCTCCCCAGGCCAGAGCGCCTCGTTGTGCACTCTCCTCCAGACTTGGTGCAGCGTGACGGACTGTGGAAAGTCAAGGGGAGCCCCGCTGAGTTTCAGAGGTCCCAAGGGGGCTCCCGTTCACCCTCCCTCTGCCGCTCCTTCTCCAGCTGCATGGCGTGCACGTCTGGGAGCCGGCAGCAGAGGGAGGAAAGACGGCAGGTAGCCACGGTGCAGCGATGTTGCAGTGATGGACGATGTGGGCTGAGAAACATCGCCTCGCTTCGTTTCCTTGGTGCTTATGATCGAATCTTCAATGCCCTGATGAGTTTTCTGCTATGTCCACTTCCAGGGAGCCTTTCTGCTCTTTTACGATCAAAATGGGGACCAGTGAAGGAGCCCACTATCAAGTTCTACACCAGGCAGATCCTGGAAGGCCTCAAATATCTCCACGAAAACCAGATCGTGCACAGAGACATAAAGGTACTTGCTTGTCTCCGCCAACGAGGCTTCGTTCGTGCCCCCGGGACCCCGCCAGTGGCCGGCTGGCCTTGTTTGCAGGTTGCTCGGCTCAGAGAAGGGAAGGAACTGAGCACGGCCGGCCCCGGAGTGCCGAGGCTAGACTTGCTGGGGACCGTTTCTTAAGGTCCAAGGCATTTGACGTTCTTCCTTTTCTACAGGGTGATAACGTTCTGGTGAATACCTACAGCGGAGTGGTGAAGATCTCTGATTTTGGAACCTCCAAACGGCTTGCAGGAGTGAATCCGTGCACCGAGACTTTTGCTGGTAAGCGGGACGGGGCAGGGCACGGGCGGCCGTGCTGGAGTTACGGTTCCTCAGCGCAGCGTGGCCGGTAACGGAAGCCGACCATGTATTGGCCCCAACCTCGGGTGACTGGAACCTTATAATGGCGCACAGAGCCAGCAACCTGTGGCCACGATAGTGCCTTACTGTCGTTGTCTTCAAAGGTTGGGTAGGTGTGGTGCTCTCCTTGAGGTTTTCTGAGGGTTTCTAACCAATCAGCCAAACAGCATCTCTTCTGAGTTCGTGTTGTGAGTGATTCTGAATCCCAGTGGTGCTCAGGCAACTCGTGAGGGTGCTTTACTGGTCTCTCATAAAACTTGCCTGTGACCTTAGTTCGTTCTGGTACCTCGTGCTTTGATACGGTCACGTTTCCAAGGGAAGCTGATTGTCCTGGAGGCATTGGTGGGGTTGAGGTGGGGGTGACGGGTTGGATTTTCTTCTCCGTGCGTCGGTGATGGACTCACAGAAGCGGTGAGAGGGGCCGGATTCAGAGCGGTGCGGAATGACCGGCTAGCTGTCCGTCCCCAACACCAGGGCGTCGAGGGGGGCTCGAAAAGCTACTTGTGGCTCTTTTAAAATTCCAGCTTACAAGGAACTGATCCCTGGAAGGAAGTACTGATTTTGAAAAAGGAAAGGTTTGCGGTCCCCTACGGTATAATGAAAGGATCACGAAGATCCTGCTTGAGGGAATTAAGAAACAGTGCTTAGAATACGCCAGCCCTGAAGTGAGTGGTAGGAAAGAAGTGGGACCGTTCTGTCCCCAGAGCGCTGAGCCAGGGAGCGGACAGATGGGGCTGTGGCTTTAGCGCATAATGTCTCAGCTTTGAAAAACTTCTCAACAAGGGGTTCGTTGTATGCCGACCACTGGACGCCCACGGCGGAGACACATTCTCTATCTAAAGAGAACTTTCTCAGGAATGACATCTCAGTTGTAACAGGAGAAGAGGTATGTGCGCCTCAGAATGGGAAACTGTCACCCCAAGGACGCCTCCAGAACCTCACAGAGTGTATTGAATTTTCACTTACTGTTTCTGATGTATAGATACACGTATCAATGTGTGTATGTGAGTACGTGTGTATGTACGACTGGCATGTTTTCTTATTACCCTAATTGAAAATGACTTTTTTCCTCCTCTTTGCAAGCCAGTAATGAGCTTGGCAATATGTAGCAAGAGGGTCTCTGATATGACAAGGAGTTATTTCAAAACATAAAACCCCTGACAATTTACCTCATAATTAGCATCCCCAAAGAGAAGAACAAATTCACAAAGAAAACGCATGTATAGTCCATTATCACATATCATATTTTCCCAAGTAATTGACTTGAAGAGGCATGCATTTTGCATTGCAAAATAATGCAGGGGTGTTTGGGGGATAATAAAGAAGGGGTCTCATTCTGGGTAGGAAATTCCCCTGCATATCATTACTCTTTGCAGCACAGAGCGGTTCTGTCCAGATCTCGGATGGTTCCTGCAGAGCCCTGCTTGGATGCCTGGGGACGTGGCGGGGCTTTTCCGTGCAAATGCCCGGAGGCTAGCGGAGCCTAGAAGGGGAGCCAGAGGCTCAGGCAACTTGTGGCCTGGAAGCCTCCCCTCCTGTGTTCCTCTGAAGGGTTTTCACTCTACATGTAAGCCAGCTAGAATGGGAGGAAGGGCCTTATGGCTAGACTCAGCCCCCTTTGCTTCTGGGATTTTTTTTTAACAGCTTTATTGGGGGTGTAAGATGCACCTGTTTGAAGTGCACAATCCACTGCTTTCTCATAAATTTTCCGAGTTGTGCAGGCTTTGCCACGGTCCAAGTTTTGAACATTTCTATCACTCCAAAAACGTCCCTGTGCCACCTTGTAGTCAGTCTCTTGTCCCCACCCCAGCCCCAGGTGGCCACTGATGTGCTCTCTGTAGAGATCCACCTGCTCTGAAGATTTCATACAGATGGAAGAGTAGGTAGTCCTGTCTGTCCAGCTGCTATCACTTTGCATACTCTGTTCCAGGTCCATCCACACTGCGCCGTGTATCAGTACTTCGTACCTCTGAATGGTCTTCCATGGTATGGATAGACCGTATTCTGTTTATCCATCTACCATTTAGTGGTCATTTAGATTATTTCCACTCTTTGACTATTGTGAATAATTCTGGCTGGGAACAGTCCAGGCCAACCCTTTGTACACAAAGGGAGTTTTCATCCCTCTGAGGCAGATGCCTAGGACTGGATCTTGGGATAGGAACTCTGTTCCAGTCTATGGCTGTGCACATCCTTGGTTCAAATTCCGGCTCCTCCGCTTGCTTGCTAGCTGTGTGACTTGGGGCACATTACTTCATGTCTCTGTGCCCTACATAGTTTTTTCGTAAATAAAATGGAGATGCTCCCATAACTGCCTCAGAGGGCTTTTTATGAGGATTAAATAAGTTAATATTGGCGAAGTGCTTTGACCAGTACCTGACTCACAACAAGTGCAGTGGAAATATTTGTTAATAAAATAAATACTAATTGACACCTAGAAGTCCCAGGTCATTAGAGCTGACAGGAGCCTTTGAGAGAATCAGGTTTCTGTGGGTAACTAATATGTTGAACCTGTCAGACTTAGAGGCTGTAACCAGAAAAGTCATCTCGTCTTTTTTTTTTTTCCAAAAGATTTTATTTATTTATTTGACAGAGAGAAACAGTGACAGCCAGGACACAAGCAGGGGGAGTGGGAGAGGGAGAAGTAGGCCTCCTCGCTGAGCAGAGAGCCTGATGTGGGGCTCGATCCCCGGACCCTGGTACCATGACCTGAGCTGAAGGCAGAGGCTTAACTGACTGAGCCCCCCAGGTGCCCCAAAAGTCGTCATCCCTGTCTCCCACTGCCCTCTACATCCTGTCCAGGGCAAGAGTCCTTTCCTAAGTCTTTGCCAGCCACCCTGAGACAACAGACAGAAAGTCTTGGCGGCCCTCTGAGAGGCCGACAGTCTGAATTGGGTAACGGAAAGGGGCGCTGCTGATACACCTGTCAGTGCTCTCGTCCTCAGTTGCAGGGACAGCGCTCTTCCCTGTCGTGGTGGCTCTACAGCAAGTCAGCACGGAGTCTCGCCTTTTCTCCCGATTCCCATCTCCCTCCCCGTTCCCCAGCTGGGGACACTTTCCTACCGGGTCCCTCTGAATGTAGTTCCCACATCCTAGGCAGAGACCTGTCCTTCGGAGACTGCCCGCTGCCCCCCACCACTTTTACTCCTCACGTTGTATTCACTCCTCCATTTTTTTTTTGTCCTGAAGGATTCAGGCCATGGGAGATGGCTTTTGAGAAGGATTCCTTTTAAAAATTCCCTAGGGGCTCCTGGATGGTTCAGTGGGTTGAGCGTCCAACTCTTGATTTCAACTCAGGTCCTGACCTCAGGGTCCTGAGATCGAGTTCCACTTGGAGATTGAGCCCCGCTTAGAGCTCTGCACTAGGTGTGGAGCCTGCTTAAGATTCATTTTCTGTCTCTCTCTCTCTCAAAAAAAAAAACAAAAAACCCAAGAAATCAAAAGACCCTAAAGCAGTATTTCTACAGTGGGCCCCACATCTGGTGTTCAGGGATCTTTCCCCCACTGTCAAGAGGGTAGGTCAAAGTGGTGTCCCCTCTTACCAGGCCCTTCCTTGGGCAGGGCAACCAGAGTGGCCCCTGGGGCCACAGGAAACACCTTATTTCTCTTTTCTGTACTTCATTAATAGGAAAAAATTTTGAAATTTTGGGCTCAGGTTCGATATTTTCCAGGGCCTGTAGAACTTGCTTACGCACGATGGTCCTGTGCGGGTGTCGAGTTGCCTGAGTGCCCATGTTGGGCACAGCCCTCCCGCGACTCCAGACTGAGAGGGTCGCCCTCCCGGCACAGCGGTGTCTAAAGAAGTAGCTTTCAACACCTCCCACCTCCAGTCTCTCCTCTCTACACTTTTTTAACCCCTTGATCCAGGTGGAAGGCCCCTGGGCTAGAGCCCTGTGTGCAAGGTGTGCAGCCGGTTGTGTGAGACCCCTTCGGGAACACGGACCCGTCCTCCGTCTCTCGCCCCGTGCTGTGGCGTCTGGCTTTTATCTTGGCACCTCGATCAAAACTTCTAAATTATTGCCCTGTGCTGTGCATTTTCCCTGCTGGCAGTTTGAGAATCCTGTTTGGGTCATTGTCTAGGAGCCCCCACTTGATTTCATGTCCCCAGGGGGTTGGGTCAGTGCCTGCAGGTCCCCCGTCACCATGTTTTGAACTCTGCACCCCTGCTCGGGTCGTGGCTGGCTGGCCGATCGAGTGACCTCTGTGCGGGCACACCTTGGGGGACATGCAGTTTAGAACGGATGTCACGCCCTCAAGAGAGCCAGACGAAAGGCAAGCATGTTTCCCTGCATTTCTGCATTAATCAGATGCTTACCTGCCCTCATCCCCGCCCCGCCGCACCCTGGCATCTTTACTTGGTTTTGCGACAGAAGCCATTTTGGTGCAGCTGACGTACACTGTGTAGGGACAGTTCCTTGACTACCTGAAATAGTTGTGTGGCTCTGTTGGACGTTTACTGTGAGTGGATGCTTTTTCTAGGAATATGGTAGTCAGTAAAATGGGGCACCCAGTTCTCTGTTATTGCTCTCCACCTTCCATTTACATTGGGAACGAGTCACATCAGGGCTTCGGGAGTCCTTGCATCAAGTCTGCTTTTGTTGAGGCTGCATTTGTTTCGCTTGTGCTCCTGCTGGATTCCTTGCATCTGTCAGTGATGTCATAGTGAATAGCTCCAGATATGGAGAGAAGACCTCAGTTCTCCCCTACCTTCTCTGAGCCTCATTTGCCTCCTGTGTCAAATGGGAATCACAGTAGATAGTGCCTCGCCTTCACTGACTTGTGAGAGTCACAGAGACGGCACTCGCAGTGATGTGGAAGCTATTGAGTGAGTACTAACTGGAAGTCAGTCCAGCAGCCCTCAAGATGGCCGCCAGGGGCCCCTACCTCATGCCGTTCACAGCCCTGTGTAATCACCTCCCCTTCAATGTGGGCTGGACTTAGTGAGTCACTTCTAATGAACAGATGAAGGCAGAGTGGCAGTGTGTGACCTGGAGGCTAGGTCAGAAAAGAGGGGGGCTTCCTTCTTGCTTGCTGTCTTTGGGTCACTTGCTCTGGGGGAAGCCGTATCTTGAAGATCCCATGTGGTGAGAAACTAAAGCTTCTTTCCAAACCCCACCTGAGCTTGGAAGTGGATCCCCCAGCTCCGTTCTGGGTTTCAGAGGACTACAGCCCAGCAGAGAACTGGACTCAAGCCTCCTGAGAGACTCTGGGCCAGATTTCACCCGACCCAGCTGTTCCTGGATTCCGACCCTTAGAAACTGGGTTTTAAGCTGTTAACATTTGGGGTAATTTGTTACATAAGAATAAATAACTAATATGGATGTCCTTGCTAAGTCCCTACCTTTATAAAAGGTGATGTTCACTGTGTTTCCGTACAAAGAAAATCTCCAAATTCAGCATGAAGCCGACTTAGCCTACAGTTTTGAAACCGCTGTGCTGAAGCGGACAGGTATCTGACCAGTGTCAATAAACCATTGCAGTTTGGTTTAGTGATATTTTCTATGTTGCATGACTTTGTAAAAGTTTCTTTTCATGCTCTTTTAAGAATTAACTTTTAGGTGCGTGTGGCTGGCTCAGGTGGAAGAGCATGCAACTCTTGATCTCGGGGTCATGAGTTTGAGCCCCATGTTGGGTGTAGAGATGACTTAAATTACAAAATAATAATAACTTGGAGTGATTGTGTTAGTGGGCCTCCAGGCAGGAAAATTAAAATCACACCACTTATTTTTACAGAGAGAATTTAGTAGAACTGTTAACTGGGAATGAGTTATCTGCCTAGGGCTCGAGTGCAGCACAAGGAAGGGTAGAATTGGAATCTTTCAGGAGGGTATTACTGGACTGGGACAGGTAACGGGCAGGGCAAGATGAAGCTGGTTCTGAAACTATGAGGGGACGGAAAAGCCTAAAACTGGAGCCAAGCACTGCTACTGGAGCCAGCTGAGGGTCCAAAGGGAAGCTCCTGCAGAGGAACAGCAGCAGATGTTGGGGAGCCGGTGGTGGTTCTTGGGCTCTCTAGCGCCCCCTTGTGACAGAGCCTAACAGGGAGCTGCAGCAAAGCACCAATGTTCCCCAGTCCCCAGCACAGCCCCGTAGAGCAGGGCTGAGAGATGATAGCTTAATAAACAGCACTGTGTCAAGTCTTTCCTCCATGAATGGCTTGTGAACTGGTTCGAAGGCACATCCTCTGCCAAGGCCTCTCCCTTCACTGTTCACAGCAGTACAAGCCTGGGAGGGGAGACTGTGTCACTGGAAGTTCCGTCCCTCAGACTCTGGGATTTCCTAACACTGCAGCAGGCGCCGCGAGCCGGTCTTGCCCAACCCCGCAGCCAGCCGAACGCTGCCCTACCAGGCTCTCAAGCCAGCACTTGTGCCCTACTGATCTGTTGAGCGTACGGAACCAACCCACTTTATACTGAACCTTAAATTAGTTTGACTTTTTAAAAACGAGAAGAAATGAAAGTTCTTTTCTTCAGTCTCAGCAGCCATATCTAAAGAGTCCAACAGTTAAATGTGGCTAGTGGCTACCACACTGAACTGCATCGAACATTGTCATTATTGCAGAACTTTCTGTGGGAGGCACCTGGGTGGCTCAGTCTGGTAAGCGACCGAGTTGGTTTTGGCTTCAGTTACAATTACTATCTCAGTCTCGGTCGTGGAATCGAGCCCCAGGTTGGGCTCCACGCCAGCGTGGAGTCTGCTTGTCCCTCTCCCTCCCCGCACTTGTATGCTCACTTTTTCTCTAAATCAGTAAATCAACAAATAAATCGTTGAAAAAAAAATTCAGTGGGGCAGAGCTTTTCAAATGGTCACTGGAAGGAAAAATGCTAAAAGACATAGGATCTTCAGGAGGAAGATGTGGTAGGTAGCTTATCCAGTTGTTCTTAAACCAGCAAGCCCTTTGTTTTCATTGATTAGGATTCTGGAAACCAGCTTTGGTTGCGTGATCTTGAGATAGGCACCTGAATTTCTCTGGGTGTCCGTGTTCTCTCTCCACGCCTTGGCTAGTGTCCTCTGCAAGTTTGCTGTGTGTTATAAACCACTTTGCCAGCATATATTATCTGTTGCTGTTGATTTCCTCAGCCTTAGTTTCAAAAAAACCTACAATTTTACTCTCAGAGCCCTAATTGACCTTGCTGCCCCCATCTCTGCAGTCCCTTCTCCTGCCAGGGCTATATCTGATCCCCACCTTGCCTGTGGCCACTTCTGGTGGCTTGAGGCCCACAGGAGAGAGTCCAAAGCCAGAGCCTTCATTATACACTGCTTGCCATTCGGCCTGGTCTCGGGCTGCTGCCTCCTTAATTTTCAATTCCTAGCTCCCTGCCCTGTGTCAGACTTCACATGTGGTTCCCGGAGCTCGCTCTGGGCTTCGCACCCTTGTGCCTCGCTCAGACTCTTCTTGGCCTGGGAGTCCTCCATCCCTTTGTCCACGTCTTGGGCCTTCACAGCAAGAGGCGAGTTCACAGGCAGTCCCATCTGCCACCTTTTGTGGATTTGCCTCCACGTTCTCGGCACGGCCACGCTTTACCCTGCTCGCTCCTGCCCAGTGACGGGCCACGGCCGAGGCACTAGAACAACGTGGGACTCCCCCAGTGGGCAGCTTTTGGTCAGGGACTCCCCAGTGGCCCAGCTGAATGGTCTGAGCTGCTCTTTTCAGAGCGGCGGCCTCCCCAGTTGTTCGTTCCCCCTGTCCTTTCCCACATGTCACGTCGGCACTGAGGTTGACAACTCCCCCTGCCCGTCCTACTCCTTTGCCCTTTGTCCCTCACGTAGCCTCCCCAGTAAATCTCTCGCACGTCTAATCCGGTCTCAGCATTGATTTCTCAGAGAACCAAGCTGATCCAAATAGAGCTTTTCCTGACTGGAAGCAGGCAGAGTCCAGCACGTTTTCCATCCGCGTTCTCGGCCCCCCTGTTCCAGAGCCTGCTGTACTTTCCCACCATCGCCATCTTGTCTCTCTCGTCCATTGGGCAGCTCCTCGCCATCGAGCACTGTGTTTCTCACCTTCTGTGTTTCATCCGGCGCTGTGTGCTTATTGGAGTGGATTGGGGTCCATTTATCCTTCGAGGAGCCGAGTAGTCGTCTGTCAACGTGATTAGTATTGAAGGCATGTTGCATGTCTCTGATCAGAGAAAGGGCGCGACCACATCATTTATGCCTGAGAGCAGGCTCCATCTGTCATTAATGGGAGGGTTAAAGTTCACACACTGGTTTACTAATGGTCCACTTATACTGGTGAGTAATGGGGTGCCCACAATCTTTATTTTCCCCCTCCAGGCACTCTGCAGTACATGGCACCTGAGATTATCGACCAGGGACCTCGTGGGTACGGCGCCCCAGCAGACATCTGGTCCCTGGGCTGCACCATCATCGAGATGGCCACCAGCAGGCCTCCGTTCCATGAGCTCGGCGAACCACAGGCAGCAATGTTCAAAGTAAGACATGTTTGTTGATGTTGTTGGCGTTGGGGAAATAAGCCAAAAGAAAATCTCCTGCCACTCCAGAACTCTCTCCACGAAGGTGGAAGAGAAAACCATTCTGTCATTGAACAAGGATTACATCAGAATACAGTACGTGTCGCAGGCCATCCACCAAGTGATTGCTAAGACAGAAAGGATGTGTTCTCTTGAGCCCAGCAGTGCTGTCAAAGGAAATGATGACTAGTCCTCCCGTGCGCAGCCTGGAGAGCGCCACGGGTCACACCAGTGTGTGCAGGGGGCACCTGGTGATTGGGACAACCGTTTGCATTAGCTAATTGGCTTTACCCAAGGAAAAATAAACTTCTCCGATCTTTAAGACAGGAGAGGTAGTTTTGGGGTACCTGGGTGGCTTAGCTAAGCATCTGTCTCTGGCTCAGGTCATTATCCCCGAATTGGAGGGCTCCCTGCTCAGCGGGGAGCCTACTTCTCTCTCTGCCCCTCCCCCTGCAATGAGCTCGCGCTCGCTCTCCCCCCTTTCCCCCGGCTCCCTCTCCTCTCTCTAACAAATAGATAAAACGTTTGGGGGAAAAAAAAAAGAGGTAGTTTTGGAGCAAGTCACTACCTTAGTTAGGCTCTTCCCTTCCCACCGAAACTGGGAGATGGGGATGTCTGTTCCCTGATGTTGACTTTTCCAGGAGTCGGCCCCCAGGTCCCTGAAAAAGGCGTTCTTGGCAAGAGGTTTATTCAGCTTTTAGAAAGATTCACATGCATCTTGCAGAGACCAAGAACTTGAAATTATACGTTTTCTAAAGTAAGCGCTGTAAGAAAAGGGGTGTCTCCCCTCATTTTCACCAGGGAGGATGAAGCCTCTTATTTTGAATGCATGTTTGCCCTTAAACTGGGCAAGCCTCAAAGGCCGTATGAGTGTCTTTGGAGGGCAGGTTTGTAACCGGGCTTTGAAGAGGTGGTGTGTACTTTGTCGTGCTAAAAGTCCTCCCAGAGCTGGCAGGCAGGGCGCCCCGCGCGTTGAGACCCACAGAAGACTGGCCACTCCGGGTGAGGATTTAACCCCCGGGCCTGCTTCCTGAGGAAGGGACCTGTTTGCCACCCTGGGGGATGTTGACGCCAGGACAGCCTCACGTGACTAAGGTCAGGTCTGCGGCTTCTGGCTCTTTATGCATTCGAGAAGGTCAAGAGAGGCTGTGGCCTTAGGAGTCCCTTACCAGCCCTGGCCTTCCATGGAGCATTTATGTTCGCCTCAGGGCTAAGAAGGGAGAGCGGGGTCATTGCTTCTGGACAGCGAGGTCCCAGCGCAGGGAAGCAGCCCGATGGAACGGGATCCAGAGGCCTTGCTTCCTGCTTCTCTGCCCGGAGTGGTGGCCTCTCAGCCCATCTGCCCCGCGTGGTTGCCGGAAGCTCCCGCTCACTCCTGAGCCGAAACTGAAGGGCAGGGGCGCGGGTTTCTGCCTGGGAGCCGAGTGCAGGCCGCTGAGGCCAGCGAGTCCTCGGCGCTGGGGGGGCCGCAGCCACTGTCCGGCAGCTCCAGGGCCAGACCTCAAGTCACCCCGGATCTTCTGGCACCCACAGTCTCAACAAGACCCTGAGCACCGGGGCTGGGGGCCAGCAGTGACCGTCCCCGTCCTTAGTGTCGGGCCGGGGCCAGCTGCGGTTTCGGAGGATCCCACCCGCGGCGGCGGCCCGGGCCTCGGGATGGTGGGGGGCAGCCGGTGCTGAGGGAGACCGCAGGGCCCGAGCCGTGGCGCCCCGGGAAGGCCGGGGTGAGGTGTCTTGGAGCCGCGACCACCAGAAGCTGGAGGTGTCAGAGGGAGTGGGGCCCGGGCAGCACCTTGGGTTTAGACTTCCGGCCTCCCAAACTGAGAGAACACCCGTGGCCGTAGTCCACAGGCACTGGGTTTGTGCCCCGCAGCGGACCAATCCAGGGGCCCCCGCCTAACGGCAGAGCGCCTCTGCAGTCTGGAGGCAGGCCGTTCTGTCTCCCCGGGGTCCCTGAGGATGTCTGTCCCGGGCCCCCTCGTGCCAGTCCCTTCCTGCCCCTCAGGGGTGCCCCCTGTGTCCTGCCTCGCACATCTTGGGGGTTATATTCCATCCAGCGTTTCATGCTCTCAAAATGTACAGCTCGGCCTAAAAACTCGCCAGACTGTGGCCAGGACAGGTACCGTGAGCTCTGCCCTCTTAACAAGCCTGAACGCGTGCACCGCGGGCCCGCGGAGTCCAGGGACGGGCCGGGGTCGTAGGACAGGGCTCTCCGGTGGCATCCTCTTGTGGAGCCGAAGCCTTGCACCCGCGCTCGGTCTGTCCCCGCGCCCCGCCTCCCTGCCCAGACTCTGCAGCCTCCCTCCGTGTGGGTCTCAGGGCCCCAAGACCTCTTAACGGCCTAGGCTCTGAAACTCCTCTGATGCCGCTTTCCCCGCGACCTGCTGGGCACAGCCAAGTCCCGGAGGCCGGCCGGGCACGTGCCTGACGGCGACCTCAAGCACGGGGGCTGGGGGGGTAGGAGCTCGGTAGCGAAGGCTTGTGCACCCGGGTGTGCGGAGGCCTCAGTCACGCCGCTCGCCTCTCCCTTACATGCAGGTGGGAATGTTTAAGATCCATCCTGAGATTCCAGAAGCTCTTTCCCCCGATGCCAGAGCCTTCATTTTGTCCTGTTTTGAGCCCGACCCCCACAAACGTGCCACCGCGGCCGAGCTGCTCAAAGAGGGTTTCTTAAGGCAGGTGAACAAGGGCAAGAAGAGCCGAATTGCTTTCAAGCCGGCAGGTGAGTTGTACCTGGACAGCTGGGGGGGGGGGGGGGACGCCCGGGCTCCTGTCCCTGAGAGCAGCGGGAGTTGTCCCACCCCAGCCAGCGAAGGGCCCTTGGCTTCCTGACAGGCGCAGGGAGCCCTCAAGAGACAGCAGCACACCACCTCGGTCAAGTCTTTCCTTCGGGATTGTGCCGAGGAGGGAGGCCCGGAGGCGCCCTGGCTGGGGTTTGGGGTCTTCCCTGCGTGTAGAGCCTGGCCTTTCCCCCGTGGTGCCCCTGACCTTGATTAGGTGGTTGCCTGCAGCAGCTGTCCCCCAGGCCACGGAAGCCAGGTGACTCCTTCTAGGGCAGTGAGTCCTACCCAGCAATGGCACGAAAATGGCCCCTGACAAGGAAGCTGTGTGGATTTCTCCTGGTACGGATGGAGTCAGAAGCCAGGACCCACAGGCTCGGCGTCTTGCTCCCAGCGGGGCTGCCTGGGAACGCAGTCTCGCGCCTATTTCAGACCTGCTGAAGCGGAGCCTTCCGCTTCAGGGACCCCAGGGCGATGCACCGGACTGCCCCGTCAGAGCAGCACAGACTTAGCCGGCCCACGCATGGACCACCTGGCTTGGGGGCTGGCTGAGACTCGCCCTCCCCCTCCCTGTCTCTGCCCCTACAGAGCTGCCCCGGGGCACCGCCCTGGCCCTGCCCACGTCTGGGGAGCCCGTGGGCAGCAGCAGCAGTGAGCACGGCTCCGTCTCCCCGGACTCTGATGCCCAGCTGGATACCTTCTTCGAGAAGGCCCAGGCACCCAAGCACCGGATCAGCCACCTGCTCAGGTACGGCCCGGCCTTCCCCTCCACCGCGGGCCTCTGAGGGGGTGCTTGCGTTCACCGGGGGCCAGATACCTCCCAGGTCAAAACCCGATGGCGGCCGAGGGCTTTGGCTTGCTTTCTGCACTGTCAGTAGGCCAAAGCTGCAGGTGAGGAAGGCAGCAGGCTGAGCGTGCACTGCAGTCACTTACGTACCCCGCCCTCTTCCCCCCCTCCTTCCTTCCTCTCCACACTTCCCCTTGTCTCCTATCTCCTTTGCCCCTCCTCCCAACATCCCCGTAATTGCCCCCCCCCATTCTCCCTCTACCCTCCACCCCGCCTTTTTCCTCCCTTTCCCAACACTGGTGCTCCTTGGGTTAGAAAAAACAACGCATCTCTCTTCCCTCTTCCATCGGACTGCCTCCTACAGTTTCACCTTGAGGGTAGGGACTGCCGGGGAGTCCCCTCTTGGCCCCTCCCCCGTGGCGTCCGAGCCTGGAGACGTTGGGACACACATGAATTGTCGCATGTGTTCGTCTGCAGTGTTCCAGATGAGAGCGCAGCCTCGTCCCCGGAGGACAGGGACCCAGGCCTCTTCCTGTTGCAAAAGGACAGCGAGCGCCGTGCCATCCTCTACAAGATCCTCTGGGAGGAGCAGAACCAAGTGGCTTTCAACCTGCAGGAGTGCGTGGCTCAGGTAGGGCCAGGTCTGGGGAGCCGCTAATCCCGCCCCCTGTGCCCAGGGCCAGATCCTGGAACAGGTCCCAGAACAGGTCCCAACGGGACTGAGGCTCCTGCTGCCCCAGAACGTTTGCACAGTTACAGTAATGACCATAAGTATTTCCCAACAACCTTCCCTCTTCCAACAAGACAAAAGAAAATGGGGGGGGCGGAAAGACTCCCCTGAAGCCTGAATTTGCAGAACACTGCAGTGAACCCAGGCATTGATAGAGCAGTGCTGCCCCCTGGTGGGAAACAAGCCAAATGCAGCACGAAGCTCAGGGGTTCCCTGCCTTTGCCCTTCACTCATGTGAATCCCCCGTTTTGAAATCCCAGCTGCAGGACAGAGTTGTCCTCAGAAGCCGGGAGAGCGGCTGCTTTGTGGAGAAAGGTTATGGATCAGAATATTTGCCTTTTAAAGGCTAATTTTGGAAGCGGAAAGGTCTTTTTAGGAAGAGGCCATTTGCCCTACTATGAAGTAGGCCTTTTAACAAGGGGGGACGGGGTGAGCTCTGGTGGGGCAGTTGCACAGGATTCAACAGGAGGAGGGAACCATTCCCAGATGAGTTTCGTGTGTGTGTGTGTGTGTGTGTGTGTGTGTGTGTGTGTGTGTGTGTGTCTCCCCCCCAGAGAGGAGAGGGGCCACCTGAGAAATGATAGAGAATTCCAGAAACAGACCCCTTCTTACCAGGGGTGTCCCTATAATGCTTGTCGGATTTCCCCTCCCTCCCTGACTTAATGAAAGTGATTTCGGTGGGGGGCGGGGCGGCGAGCAGAGTTCGGAAGACTTGCATCTCTCGGTTGGCCACATCAAGCAAATAATTGGGATCCTGAGGGACTTCATCCGCTCCCCGGAGCACAGAGTGATGGCATCTACGATATCAAAGCTAAAGGTGGACCTGGACTTTGACAGCTCGTCCATCAATCAGATTCATCTGGTACTGTTTGGATTTCAGGATGCTGTAAGTGTTCCATCTGGCCCTAGGGAACATGCTAGAAGGCAGGAAGCCCACTGAAGTGGCTCAAAGCCAGGACCACTGAGTTCAGTTACCATCTTCTGCCATAGTCCCTGTTTCTTCTAAGCTGCTTACACCTGAATCCCCAGTTTCAGGAGTTCCTTCTAAACACAGAATATGCAAGTACAGGTGAACGGGCTGCCGGTCCTCAGCCACTCAGAGCAGGAGGGTAGGACTTGGGGGACTCGGGAGCAGGTGGCATCTGCCGGCTGAGGCGGTATGGGGTTTAGGCTTACGTGTCCGTGCAAACAGACGTGAGCTACTGCGGGCCTGCCTGCGTGTCTGGTCCAGCTTTGTGTCCCATGCCCCCAGCGAGGAGCCTGACCTCTCACAGGTGCTCAGTAAACGCTCCTTGAATAAACAGTGAAGAGGCCCGGGGTGGGAGATGCAGTCCCCGCCC
This sequence comes from Nasua narica, assembly GCA_028533885.1. Classification (NCBI taxonomy): domain Eukaryota; kingdom Metazoa; phylum Chordata; class Mammalia; order Carnivora; family Procyonidae; genus Nasua; species Nasua narica. Next base: position 12,950,793 of record CM052801.1, on the reverse strand, counting down.
GTCCTCCAGACCCAGCATGACTTGGGGCCAGCTCGCAGGAAGGCTCCGTCTGGAAGAAACAAGTCCGGTAGAAACAGGGCAGCGCGGCTGGCATTTTATTTCAGAGTAGAAATCAACTAGAATGAGTAAGAACCCCTCTTTCTTAAGAGGACAACGGACCAGAAATCTGGATGTTTGTGATTTGTAGGTAAATAAAATTTTGAGGAACCACCTAATTAGGCCCCACTGGATGTTTGCGATGGACAACATCATCCGACGAGCGGTGCAGGCCGCGGTCACCATCCTCATCCCGGGTAAGTGGCGCCTGTTGGGTCAAGGTCAGGCTCCGGCTATGGAAGAGATCGCTGGTATCCTCTGCAGTCAGCAGTCGTTTTCTCCTCTCCATCTGGGCTGTATACTTGCCGGCAACCCAGTAAATGCTAAGAACTTCGGAGTTCTACTTAGGCGCCCTCCCGGCGTTACCAAGGAGCCCGCGTGGGGACGGAGCTGGTGATCGGAGAGGGCACCCCGGGCCTGAGGGCCAGGGTCCTGCAAGCCGCCCTCTCACACGCTTGGGAAGGCCGACTGCAGGCCCGAGTTAGTGGCTCCG
>CM052801.1:12818758-12949704 GCA_028533885.1 Nasua narica | reverse complement strand
GGGGGGGGATAGGGATATGGACATTGGGGAGGGTATGTGCTATGGCAAATGCTGTGAAATGTGTAAGCCTGATGATTCACAGACCTGTACCCTGGGGTAAATAATACATTATATGTTAATAAAAAAATTAAAAAAAAAAAATCCAGATTCTACCAATGTAAATTAAAAATCTTCCCTATTACTTAAAAAGCCAGAAGCATACTGGTAGTGAAATTCTAGTAAAGGATCATCATGGAAATATAAACAAAAACAATTTTAAATGCAGTTTCATCTGTGAAATAACTCTGAAAACCACCTCATTCAAAGATGAAATCACAGGTACTTAAGCAACTTAAGTTACACCTGGGCTTTCTGCTTTCATTTCAGAGACTGCCATTTTGTAGGAGGTGCATCCAAATTCTAAAGGTTTTGGTGGGATGGCTGAAGGGTGGCAAACCAAGGGGGAAAAGAGGGAGACAACGTCCCAAGTCTTCTACCTAGGACAGCCCCTAGTAACCCGTGAGAAGTGAACCCTGTAATAAATTACAGCAACATATCCCTTTGGTTCTTGAAGGTATTAAATACTACACCTACTTTAATACATACAAGGAGTTTGTTAAAAGACAAATTCCTTAACCCTGTTCATATCACCTATGCTTAGAAAGTGGTAGTTTCTATCTTGACGGTATTAGTATCTGACATGCGTACTTATTTTTTAAAGACACTTTTGCAAATCAAAGTGTCAACCCCAGAATCACTGGGAACCTGGCAAGCTGTGCAGCATGAAACTTGTCCAGGTCCTGACAGTTTCAAGTGTGTTTTCCTTTATCTGACAATGCTCTTTTTTAGCATTAAGTACAGGCTCAAGAAAGAAAGTATAGGTCTCTGATTATTCTAAAACAAACACTTTGAACACTCTAGCCTGTGTTAACACAACTGAAACCTGATAAATAAGCACACCAGACCCAAGAGCCTAAAGTGCACTGAGCACTCCGGGGACATCTCATCAATAATTACAGTTTATGGAAACACTGCTTACCTGATTCACTCTGTTGCAAGGATTGGGAGATATTAAACAGGGTTTTGGCCCACAGACACACAGAATCTACAGTTAATACATTAATTCTTCAAAATAATTTTCTGTGCCTAAATTAATGCCACATATGTAAGCAACAGGAAAAACAAGCAAAATAGCCAAAAAAAAGAGGGCCGGCTCAAAGTAAGGAGCACTAACTCTTTCACTGTCTCTAATTCTTATTTTTTAAAAAGTAATTAAATAAAAAAAAGTGTTATACACAGGAACCCATTTCCATTGTAATAATCTTTTCTCTCGATAACCACCGTTGACTAAATGATGTTGTAGTCCACTCTGGTTTTATCCAGTTAACAAATTACAGTAACTCAAAATTCATTTCTATTTGATTTGGGCGGTATTATATGATTTTTGAAGAGGCCAAAGTTTTACCGAGATAAAGTGCAATTTGCATTTCACACCATCGCATTGCTGGAAGAATGGAAAACACAAGCAGGAGTATTTTGGGCAGCCGAGCAAATGAGCCTCTGATATTAAGTAATGACTTCTCTCTGTGCCTAGGGACACAGGTGACGGTAATTTGAAAATGCACACACCAGTTTTTCTTTTACTGCAGAACACCACCAATTCTATCAAGGTTTTTCTTCTCTACTGCAGCCCTTTAAATTTAACATGATTCAGAACTAAGACGCTCATATAAAGTTGAAAACATGTTTCCATTACTTACATTCAACTAAAAAGTGAAGATGTGGAGATTAAATAGCCTAGTGCCTGGCACACATTAAGAGCTCCAGAAATGCTGGATAGATCATGTGATATACAGAAATAAAACTGAAATGAGCTTATCCTTCAGGTGGATCTAGTTGCAATTAAATGCTAGTAACTGATGAACCAAATTGTGTTTTGTAGTTATTTCAGTCAAAGGGATTCCCAGAAGAGTATACTTCCCACCTTTCAATGATCTCTGCCCATACTAGGCAGAACTGCCACAAAATCTTGGGAGTTACTAGAACCTGAACTGCAAGTCAAGCTTGGCTGCTAGTCGTAGGTAGTAACACTACCTCCCCACACCAAGAGGTCAAAATGCTTGAAGGCCTCAGGCGCACCTAAAAGCGGGAGCCATAAATTGTGCTAACTTCTAACCCCATCCTCCCAAGCACCACTGCTGTTTTCTTTAGCTACTTTTACCCTAAACGTGTGTTTAAGGGGGAGGGTGGTTTCCTCTGGGTTCTGCCTGACTGCTCTTAAAGTGACTGCCAAGAAAAACCCAACGTTGAGGGAAGGAGGCGGCGGTGGCTTCTGGCGAGCATGACCCGGACTTAACCCTCCAGAGCTGGGTGCAGGTGTTCCACAAATGTATACCCAACTGGATACCGAAATACCATTTAACACAGAAGGCACCTACTATGTACTAGGCCCTATTTGGAAAGGTTAACATACGTGTCACACGTTTAAACTTCACGACAACCCCACGGGGTGAATACTCGCATTATCTCCTCTTTAGAGAGAAGGAAACCGAGCACGGGAGATTTAAAACAAAAACCTGCCCAAAGCTACAGGACTAGTAAATGGTGAGGTGGGTGTTTGAACGCGCGACCAGTCTCAGGATTTCACGCTCTTACCATAACTACATGGCCTCTCAGTCAAGAAGAATGAAATTAGGAAGATTTAAGACGAATGGGCAGGATCGACTGGAGACTCGGGGATGCCCAAGGCCCCCTCTTCTGTCCGCAGTAAAAGAACGGGCACTTCTGGAGCACACCTACTTTAGGCGGCGCCGTGAGCCACGGCTGACCTCCCCGAGGACATTGTAGAGCTCCCCTCCCCCCCATTCGCTGCCGAAGGCCCGGGCAGCCGCTCGTCCCGGGACGGGAGCGGAGTACCAGGAGCGAAAAAAAAACAAAAGGCCCCTGGCTCTTCTGACGCTCCGCAGCGCCCTACGCGCCGCCACACCGCGCGCCCCCAGACCCGGGCCGTCCTCGGGTGTCCTCCGGGATCGGGCCCTGCCTCGGCCCCGCTCGCGCCCTACCCCGGGCCGCGCACGCTGCCTCACCGGCTTCTGAGCGACGCCCGACAACACGCGAGAGACAGCGGCGAGCATTTTCCTCATGGATTGCCGGCAGTGGCGGCGGCGACAGCAACTCCCAACCACACAAGCAGCGGCGCCCCAGAATCTCCAAGTCTCCTTCAGGCGCCCCGAGTGGACGCCACGCCTTAACCGCAGCACGACGCGACGCACGGAAAGGCGTCATGTCCGCGCCGAGCCGCAGGCCAACCAGGCGGGCTCCTGCGGCTGCCCCGCCCACCAAAAAGGCCCGCGACCGCTCATTGGGTGTAGCCACCAGAGAGGGTGGGGGGGCTGGTGGCTCCTTCCGTCATCACGTCACGGAAGGGTGAGGATGCGTAACGCGTCAGCCTGGGAAAGTGAAGCCCCGCCTCCAGGGCCCCGCGGGAACGTGGCCTTTTCCTTGGATTTAGCAACCTACTTTGCGCCCAGTCCTGCTGATGCTGCACTTTTGCAACCTTCGCTCAGTACACGGGATGGTGAAGATTTACGGCATGGTCAGAGACAAAAGACAGAACATCTGGTTTCTGTAAATGGTTCTGCTGCTAACTTGTCTTAAAGAGATCATGTAACCGCTGTAAAATGCCGTCCTGTCTACTTGAGCTTAGATCTAAAAATTGGTTCCCCAGGTAAGTATTGAGAGATCACTGGAAAAAGCCTCTAGCTCTAGTTACTGGTTCACAAGCTCAACGTGAGTTAACAACAGCATAACACAGCTGATAATAAAAGCGTACGCCAAGAAACAAACACAAAAACTCTAGGTTCTGTTCAGTGAGTTCCCGGGTCAAAGAGGAACTCACGTGGGCTACTAGGATTTCACCTGGGGTACGGGGTTCAGATTGGGCTTTCCATTTAAGGGGAATAGTGTCAAAGATGGGCGGAATCCAGGGGACTGGTCGGAATGGTGAGAGGCTGAAATTATAATTTGTGAAGAATGATTAAGAGGGGAAAAGCCAGATTAATTTGGGAGTGGGCCAGGTTGTGTTTTGTTAACATAACGAACATTGACTTCCACATTTCAGTCATTCCAAGAACTTGAAGTGACTCAAGTCACCTTGTTGTCACTACAGGTCCCTCACAGCTTGTTTGGGGCTCTGCTCCATTTCATCTTCACTCTGGCACTCAGACTGATGCAATAGCCTCTGTCCAGAACTTAGCATGGTAGAGGGCAAAGAGATCATTTCAACTGGCTCTCAAAGCTTCTACCCAGAAGTGATACGTGTCTTCTCAATTTCCATAAGCCAGAGCTAGTCCCTAACCGTATCTGAGTTCAACAGAGTGAGGTATAATCCTCCTGTCAGGAGGAAACCCAGAAAATAGGATGAACAGTAAAGGACTGGATACATCTTTACACATTTTCATGCCAGTCATGTTCCATGAGAAAGAGCTATTGTGCGCGTGTGTGTGAATAAAAGGATTTTTCAGTTTAACAATGAATTTCCTAACAATAAGGAGTGTCCCATGAGATGATTCCCTACCAGTGTCACCAAAAGTATTCAAAGCCAAACTTCAAAGCATGACCAGATGTCCGAATGGCTAGAAGAAGGAATTTGACACTGGCAGAAGCGTCAACTGAGAGACCTTGTTGATTCCTCCCACCTCTATGACTAGGTGACAGTGAGAAGAGCACTCCTCTTCTCTTCACTTCAAGGGAGTGAGCAGGGCCATTAAAAGGTAGGGATGGAAGTAAGATGCTGCTGCTGATTGAATGTGAAGGGTGAAGGAAAAGGAAGGCAAAGGGTCGGAGGTCAGATGCCCGGGTCACAAGTAGCAGCTGGTCTGGATGGTTTGGGACATGTTGGCCTGGAGGTGGTGGTAGAACACCTATCTGTGTATGTCCCCCAAGAAGTTGGAGTTGTAAATCTGGAACATATGGCTAGAAATGGGAATTTGGGAGTTATTTGCATCGGGGTGATTTGTGTGTCCAAGAGCAATGTAGGACATAGGGACATAAAGAAAGTCACTTATTGGGGTGCCTGGGTGGCTCAGTGGGTTAGGGCCTCTGCCTTTGGCTCAGGTTGTAGTCTCAGGGTCCTCGGATTGATCCCCGCATCGGGCTCCCTGCTTAGCAGGGAGCCTGCTTCTCTCTCTCTCTCTCTCTCTCTCTGCCTGCCTCTCTGCCTACTTGTGATCTCTCTCTGTCAAATAAATAAATAAATTTTTTTTTTAAAGTCATTCATTCATTTAACCCTGTTTGTTGAGAAATGATTGTATGTTAGGTACTGTCCTAGGCTCTGGGGATATGGCAAGGAACAAGTAGAATATAGGCTGTATCTCACAGAGCTTACAATCTAATGGGGGTAATTAAGTTCACATAAATATTATATGAACATATAATACTAACAATACATGGTGTGAAGAAAAATTGAACAGGGTGAGGGGATAGAGAATAAGGAGGAGGGTCAGAAAGGCTCCTCTGAGGAGGGGACATGTGAGCAGAGACCTGAATGCAATCAGGAAGCAAACTGCAAAAATCCCAAGGAGAGCTTTACACACACAGGGATTGACAAATACAAATGCCCTGAAGTGGAAATAAAGTTTGTACATCAGAAGAATAGCAAAAAGACCAAGTGACTTTGGTGGTGTAAAATAGGCAGAGGGCCAGAAGGAATGAAGTAGAAAAGAGAGAGACCAGAAAAGGAGGACCCCAGTGGAATTGGTTGTTTTTTCTTGGGAAGAAATGGAATTTTGTTTTGAGTGGGATGGGAAGCTCTTGGAGGGATGGGAGCAGGGAAGTGGCCTTGATTTAATTTCATTTCCACTGAATGCTTAAGAACATCCTGGTTGCTGAATGGACATTTGACTACATGGGAACAAGAGTTCCCTTGGTGCTTGTTCTTTGAGTTCTGGGTAGCTTCTGCTTCCTTTGGGGGATCTTGTAGTTGTAGACAGTAGCAGACTGGATGTAAGTTATTCTTTGCTTCCTATTTGCAAGCAGCAGATCCTACACCCTCTGTATGTCATTGCTACACAACAATATAAAGATTGAAAATGTAGGATTTTATAAGAATAATGAAGGGAAATGTATACATCATTTCTCCAAGTTTGGATCACTGTACAAGTCCAGATAGACTGACTAGGCTATGTCACAGTAACACATGGGTCCTAGGTATCAGTGTTTGACTACAACAGAGGTTGAGTTTTCACTCATAGTCTATGTCCAACATGGATCGTCCAGGGACTTTATCCATGATGTCACTCAAAAACCCAGGATAACACTCCAATTTTTCAATACATAACTGCCATGGTCGATGTGGCAGGAAAGGAGAGAGCACAGAAGGGTCTCATGATGGCTCTTAAATACTTGGGCTGAGTATTATCCTGTCCCTACTGTACAATTCCTCTAGAGATGGTGGCTCCGTGAACTCCTCTGCCATCCAGCAAGCAACACTCTCTCCAACAAGGATAAAATAGTAAACTCACAATGGAGAAACAAGTAAGCCAATTTTTAGTAAGTAGGGTATTTTCTTTGCACACTTTTTATTATTATTATTATTATTATTATTATTTTGCCAGAAATTTCAAAGCTGGAGTTGGAAGTGACCTTGAAGTTGAGGGACATTTCAGGGGTTGTGTGAGTGATGACCAGCTAAGGTTGCAGTTCGTAGTCATTGGCTGTGGGCCATAATCTCATCTGTGCTACAACATTAACAAAGGACTCTTGCCTCTGGGGGAAGAGAGGCTGGGGAGATGGAGAAAGAATTATGAAAGGCAGGAACCTGAGGAAGAGGAAATCTTAAGAATAAAGAATAACATGTGTTAGAGATGGTGTGGAGAAAAGGAGGCCCTGTGCACTGTGGGTGGGGATAGAAAGTGTTGTGGCTACCAGGGAAGACAGTGAAGAGGAAGTTCCTCAAAAAATTAAAAATAGGACTCCCCTGTGATCCAGCAATGCCACTTCTGGGCATCTATGTGAAGAAAATGAAAACACTAACACCCCTATGTTCGCTGCGGCATTGTGCACAATAGCCATTTATGGAAGTGACCTCAGAGTCCATCAGTGTAGAGTGCAGGAAGGAGATGTGGTCGGCCAGCAACGTGGAAGATCACGCAGCCATCCAAAAGACAATGGCGCCATTTGCCACGATGTGGCTGGGCCCAGAGGGCATTATGCTAAGTGAAGTAAGTCAGACAGCAAAAGACGAACACCAAGTTAGACAAAGAAAGACGAACACCAAGTGATCTCACTTACATGTAGAATTTAAATAAAAACAAAAACAAAAACAAAACCCGGGCTTATAGATAGGAGAACGTACCAGTAATTGCCAGAGGTAGGGGTGGGAGGTGGACGAAGTGGGTGAAGGAAGTCAAAAGGTACCAACTTTCAGTTATCAAGTAAGTGACTCCCGGGGTGTCGTGTACAGCATGGTGACCCCAGTTAATGCTGTATTGTATATATGAAAGTTGCCAAGAGAGTAGATCTCATCTTTAAAATGCTCATCACACGGCGGGGGGGGGGGGGGGTGGCTCAGTCAGTGGAGCACCTGCCTTGGCTCCGGTGCTGAACCCATCCACCCCACAAACCTACTGAATCAGAATCTTGTAGGAACAAGGCAAAGGCTGCTATTCTCAGCTGACTCCCCAAGAGATTCTCTCATGTGGTCAGCATTGGGAATTAGCACCCTATATCACACACTGGCCATTTTATGAGCACCCACAAAAGATCTTTTGCTCACTATCAGATTTAGGTTTTCCGTGAAACGTGCATGTTTTTAAACCTGCCTCTTTGCTTCAACCACATTTCATCCATCATTAACAATGTGCAGGATTTTCTGGCTCAAATATTTTTGGTTCCAAATTTAACTTGGGCTTAATTTTACTACTTATTCTACCTTTATTTTCCCTTTCCCTGATTTTTTTATACATGCTATTTTTCAGTATTTCTGCATCCATTTTGTTGTTTTTAAGAATTAAACTGGGGTGCCTGGGTGGCTCAGTAGGTTAAGCATCTGCCTTCGGCTCAGGTCATGATCCCAGGGTCCTGGGATCGAGCCCTGTGTCATACTCCCTGCTCAGTGGGGAGCCTGCTTCTCCCTCTGCCTACTGCTCCCCCTGCTTGTGCTATATGTGCCAAATAAATAAAATCTTTAAAAAATATATAAAAATAAAAAGATTTAAAAATAACATGCTTATCACAAGGGAAAAAAGGTAGCGTGTGGCGCTGGCTGTTATCTAGACTTATTGTGCTGATCATTTCACAACATGTACAAATGTCGAATTGTTATATTGTACCCCTGACACTAATATAATATGTTAATCTCAATTTTAAACAAGAAAAAGAATCCTTTCGTTTCCTAACTTACAGGAAAATAAACATTGACAGGCTCTGTAAAAAAAAAAAAAAAAAGGAGGACTTCAGAGCTTGGATGGAACAGGAGACGAGACACCCTCCCTTCTGTCTCCAGCGCTCCTGTCTGCCAGGGCTCTCTGCTCTCTGGGTGAAGCCGGAGGATTGAGTGAAATATGGTTTTTGGCTTTTCCTTTGTAAAGTTCCCCCAAAAGTACTCAATCAAGCTAAACTTGAGGGTAAATCATGGTCCTTACGTGCCTTTAGCTTTCTTCGTGGGAGCTGCTTTCATGCCCCCCAGCCCCCCTCCCCCATAAATGACGTACAGTAAGAATGATCATATTTCCAGGCGAAAAAAGTCAGTGAATGCTTGAGTGTGGCTGATGGAAGGATTATGGCTAGGGGCTATTGTGACTTTGGAACCTTATAAATGTTTTATAAAACCATGAAAAAAATGGAATAAAAATAGAAATGAGCAACAAATGAATTTAACCATATATCTAGTTGTTGATATAATCACACAGAGAATGGCCTGGAGCTATTGAACAAAACATTTGCCAAAAAAAATCTTAAATTTTTTCCAGTTATCCATGTTATTGTTCTTTGATACTACACACACACACACACACACACACACACACACAGTGAATACATGTTAATATCCTTAGGAACCAAGATTTTCTGCATAAAAGAGACACAGTTCCCTTCCCACTGAGCAGGGAACCTCTTCTCCGTTTCCCGCCTGCTCATGCGCTATCTCTCACTATCTCTGTCTCAAATAAAAATAAATAAAATCTTAAAAAAAAAAAGCTATACATCCTAACTCTCCCCTCTAGAAAGACCTAGAAGTGAAGAGCTGCCCAGTAGTAATTATTTCAAAAACTAGTGAAAGAATCAAGGATTTATCTGGACTCTCCTGTACACACTGAATTTCACTATAAACCAATCGTTGGTGAGGGAAAGTTCTTTTATGGGACAGTTCATGCTAATACATACAGAAGGAATCCTCGAGTTTTCATATCTGAGGCATTAGATAATGGACCTAGCCGCCGGGAACTTGAGAATGCAGGACTAAATTGAGATCACCTGATCAAGCAGCAGCCTCGGGCCTCCTGCCCGAGATGAGTCCAGGCACCTCACCCACCTGCGGAATATTCTGGCCTCCAAATCCAACCTGAATTCCAGCAAGCCTCTAGACTTCCTACCAGCCGACAGGATGCAATCTGTAAAACCAAAAAATGGGGAAATCATTACAGGAGAGAAGAGCTAGTGTTTTTAAAAAACCAAATGGCAACCGGGCCTGGGTGGCTCGATCAGTTAAGTGTCTGCCTTCTGCTCAGGTCCTGATCCTGGAGTCCCAGGATCGAGTCCCATGTCAAGCTCCCTCCTGAGCAGGCAGCCTGCTCACCTCTCCCTCTGCTCCTCCCCCTACTCATGCTCGAGTTCTCTCTCTGTGTCTCTCAAATAAACAAATAAAATCTTAAAAAAAAAAAAAAAAGGCCAAGTGGCAGGATTTAGAAACAGTACAAGGGAGGACAAGGGAAGTGTCATGTGCTAAGAGATTTAAGAGACTTATTAGCCAAATGAAACCTGTACATCCCGATTGGATCTCAAACCAACCAACTGTAAAAAAAAAAAAAAAAAAGAAGAAGAAAGTACATTTATCAGATAATTTGGGCAATTTAAACACTGGATGTTTGTGATATTAAAGAGTTATTTAGGTGCACAAAAGCTATTAAAGTCACTTTTAAAAGAGTTCTTATCTGTAACAGAGACATGCTGAGGTTTTTATGATTGAGATCATCTGATGTCTGGGAGTAGCTTTAAAATAATCAGCAACAGCGGTGGCATCGCCGGGGGACTTTGTAGGGTGCACATAGGACACAAGGTGGGCCATCGAGCTGATAACTCTTACAGCTAGTGGTGCCTACACGGGACTTCATTTTTCTCTCTACTCCTACGGATGGTTGACAATGTCTCCTTACGGAAAGAGCAGCAGGGATACCAGACATTGGTGACTGCCTATTAAGCAATTATCTTTCTTTTATTTAAGAAAATCTTTATTTCCACTTTGCTACAGGGCCCTGAAGCTACCGAAGGACTTGCTTATGTCTGGCAAGTGCAAACATTTATCAACACTGAGTTCACAGCACATACTGAGCGTGCTGGCATCACGGGTGACGGGGGCATGACGGCTGTCTTGGAGCTTGTGGTCTGGGGGGCGGGAAGTGGGGGCAGGGATTAAGCAGGTGAACGACACATATAAGAATATATGTAATTAACATGAGCAAAATCCTTTTAGATACAGTCAGCCAGCTGAGGGCTGATTGGTTAAGGGGAGGCAGGCACACAACCAGGTAAAGATGCTTTTGAGAAATGGAAACGAGATGGGCAGTAGGTTAGACCTCATCAAGGATTTAGACATTTGTCCTAAGAACGAGGAGATGCCAAAGAAGGATTTAATACTAGCTTTGCATTTGGTAAATACAGAAGATAAGACGTACCCTCTTATGACAGGACCCCAAGGGAAATTAATTGAAAGAGGTGCCACCATGTCTTCACGGACACATGCGTTTCCTGAATCCACGGAGACATGTGTGAGTAATAGTGAGTATGGTCACCCGTTTCTAGTAGCCAATATGTAATGGGGACAAATGGTCTCCCGATCTGCCCTCCGGGCGTGGCCTTGCCTTTGACCTGCACTGTGTGGTCCGAGGAGGGCAGCGTAAGCCCGGGCCGGCTTTCATCAGCCCGCAGATTGCGTCACACACATGGCGCAGCCTTCCGAGTCTGGCCGTTCTCCCACCACACGCAGCTCTGCTGATCAGCCTGGCCTTAAGTTACCATCCGTCCTTTTTGGGGGCGGATCCTCCAACCAGAAGCAGCCTTTGGAAACCTAAGACCAGGGTGGTGGAGAGGCAGCGTTGCCCCTGGGCTCTGGAACCAGTCTGCCCAATTCCAAATCCCAGCTCAAACCCTCTCTAGCTGCGTGACCTCAGGCATTCGGTCGACCGGCTTTCCTCCTCTTTAAAAGGAGCAGAGTGACAATATTCCTGTCACAGGGCTGATAGGAAGCTTACACGGATCAGTGTCAAGCACTTAGAACAGGGCCTGACTCGTAACGAGCACTATACTGGAATTTTGTAAATACATAAATCTTTACACGCCTTGCTGTCTTGCTGTCCTCATTAGAAAAGCAAGTTTTAGAAACTTCTATCTTCCAGGTATGCTTTGAAAATGAATCAGGAGAGGGCACCTGGGTGGCTCAGTAGACCTCAGCCGGTTTAATGTCTGCATTCAGCTCAAGTTATGATCCCAGGGTCCTGGGATCGAGCCCCGCATGGGGCTCCCTGCTCAGCAGAGTCTCTGTTTGCCGCTTCCTCTGCCCTTCCCACCACTCATGCTCTTGCTCTATCTCAAATAAATAAATCTAAAATAAAGAAATAGGGGTGCCTGGCGGGCTCAGTCGTTAAGCATCTGCCTTCGACTCAGGTCATGATCCCAGGGTCCTGGGATCGAGCCCCGCATCAGGCTCCCTGCTCGGCAGGAAGCCTGCTTCTCCCTCTCCCGCTCCCCCTGCTTGTGTTCCTCTCTCGCTGTGTCTCTCTCTCTCTGTGTCAAATAAATAAATAAGATCTTAAAAAAATTAAAATACATAAATACACAAATATTAAAAAAAAAAAAAAGAAAACGAATCAGGTCAGTACTCAACATATTTAAGGGGTGACTATTATCTTTATAGCCAATAGTTAACTCCTGTTTGGGGACCACCAACAAGTGCTATTAAATAAAGGGGCAGAATCTGCATCGCTGTAGTACTTGGCCAAAGGTTGTTAAGCAAGCAGGCCACACAAAGGCAAACTGTCCCTCAGCCGGGTGCTCAGTGAGCTCTACACTTGATGTGACAGCTCGAGGCTTCTTTCCGTGTCACGTTCTCCCCTCACAAACATCCACAGGGCCTTGTCAACTGCCTGCACAACCGGCTTAATGGTTGGTGAACCTTGCCAGTCATTTTTCTTTGACGACTTTTTATTTTTAAGTCATCTCTACACCCAACGTGGGGCTCAAACTCATGACCCCGAGATCAAGAGTTGCACACTTTTCCAATTGAGCTGGTCAGGTCCCCTAGTCTTGCCAGTCTTCATGAAACTAAAACGGGGATTTACCAAACACAAGGTAGGGGTAGGTAGGTCAAGTAGGACTTGATCAAACAGCTATGATAGGATTCTTTTATAAAGCATTTTCTCATCGTTTTATAACTAGCATATTTCTTGCAAAAAAGCATGTTCGATGAAGAAATTCTGGAAACTAAAGATCAATCAAAATTAAAGAAAGAAAATATTCTACAATCACACAGCCCACAAAAATCACTATTAATAAGTCTGTATATCATCTCACAGAAATACACTTTTGCTACACATTTACATATTTTAAAAATATATAGAACCGAGCTCAGAAGACACCTCTTGTTTTGTAACCCTTTCCCCACAAGTGATTAAATATTTTTAGGGGTGCCTGGGTGGCTCAGTGGGTTGAGCCTCTGCCTTCGGCTCGGGTCATGATCTCAGGGTCCTGGGATCGAGCCCCGCATCGGGCTCTCTGCTCGGTGGGGAGCCTGCTTCCCCTTCTCTCTCTGCCTGCCTCTCTACCTACTTGTGATCTCTCTCTTCTCTGTCAAATAAATAAACTCTTAAAAAAATATTTTTAACAACCAGATTTTTTTTAAATGTACTTATTTATTCTAGAGGTAGAGTGTACACACAAGCATGGGGAGTGGCAGAAGGAGAGGAAGGGAATTTCAAGCAGGCTCCTACTCCCTGCTGAACAGTAGAACTATCAGGATTCGATCTCACCACCCTGAGATCAGACCTGAGCAGCAATCCAGAGTTGGGCACTTAACCCACTGAGCCATCCAGGTGCCCCTTTAACAACCAGATTTTTAATTCTTTTGTTTTAAAGATTTTATTTATTTATTTGACAGGAGAGAGATCACAAGTAGGCAGAGAGGCAGGCAGAGAGAGAGGGGGAAGCAGGCTCCCTGAGGAGCAAAGAGCCCGATGCGGGGCTCGATCCCAGGACCCCGAGACCATGACCTGAGCCGAAGGCAGAGGATTTAACCCACTGAGCCACCCAGGCGCCCCCAGATTTTTAATTCTTAAAAGTACATTGTAGCAGGCGCCTGGGGTGGCTCGGTTGCTTAAGCATCTGCCTTCCAATCGAGTCATGATTGTAGGGTCCTGGGATGGAGTCCCAAGTCGGGTTCCCTGCTCAGCAGGAAGTCTGCTGCTCCCTCCACCCCTCCTCATCTGCTCCAACTCACTCTCTCTCTCTCTGATAAATAAAATCTTTTAAAAAGCACATTGTAGGGACGCCTGGGTGGCTCAGTTGGTTGGGCAACTGCCTTTGGCTCAGGTCATGATCCCAGCATCTTGGGATCCAGTCCCGAATCGGGCTCCTTGCTCCGCAGGGAGCCTGCTCCTCTCTCTGCCTCTGCCTGCTTCTCTGCCTGCTTGTGTTCTCGCTCTGTTAAATAAATAAATAAAATCTTTAAAAAAAAAAAAAAAGCACATTGTAGCAGCAATTCAACCAATCCCTTACTGCGGCATAATTAGATGGTTTTCTATTTTTACAATCATAAACCAAGCTTGATGAGCATATTTGTAGCTGTCACCTCATGCAGATTATTATTTTTTTTAGGATAAATTTCTAGAGGTGAAATTCTGGACCCAACAGTATGCAAACATTTCAGAGATCTGATTCTTATTGCTACCATGCCAGGAAGCGTTAAACGCTCTTGAGAACTCTGAGGCCCAAAGAGAACATTATACCTATTTAAAAAATGCGTTTTTAGATATTTTAAAGTTTTGTTGACTCTAAGGGTGGTGGTAAAGGAGCTAAAATGTGGGACTTGGACAAAAAGGGATCAGTGTCCCAGGTTCACTTGCTTTGCCGACAACGCGACGGGAACCCAGCGCATGCGCCCTGGTTGCTGCGCGACTCGCCCATCCTGAGCCCAGTGGTACATTTCTTAACTCTCTCCTCTCTCACTTATGCTCCTCCCATCCCAGGGATTCTCAGTGGCAGCAGAACTGTCCCCTATGGGTCACAATGGGCACTTCTGCGGGTGAAGGTTGTCACAATGATGGGGGTACTCTTGAACTTAGATGCCAGATATCCTGTGCAATATAAACGTTTCCTGTATCTCACATGACTTTCACATATTCCTCTGGACATTCATGTTGGTGACAAACCTGCAACAAAACCCATACATAATAATATCTCGACCAAGACTCTGACTCACTTTTACAGAGAAATAAAAAATAGTTTCTGAATGAACGTTCCAGGAAGACAAACATATTTACCAAGTAAATTGAGGAAAGACCAGGTCACTAATTTGTTTTGTTCTGGGCTTTTCCAAGACTTGTTTAACATTGCAGAAAATTCCTATCACCACTGGTAATGCTGCTAGTGGTACCTGAGTCACTGACTTAACACCCCACTTCAGTCTACACCCACAACTGTCCTAGACACAGGGATTCCACATTCGGGGGCAAACATCTAACCACTCCATTGTACCTCTGTGTACTCACGGCCAAGCATACATATTCGTTCATAGCACGTTACTTTGCTTTCATTTCTTCTTTATATTATAGTCTTTAAAATATATGAAAACTAGATGTGTAGGTAGGTGTTATCTACGAGTTGCATTTCAGAACGGTAAAGAGGTTATTTAAAAACATTTGCTAGAAAAGGGGGTGTTGTGCTGTGGTAACAGAGAGCAACTTCCTGGCGCCCTCTGGTGGCACACTCGAGGATGGCTCCACTCAGCGGGTGGTTCTTAGGCTTAAAAGCTTGTTGCCTTTAAAATGTGGTAACAAAATGACCCTTCGGACAAAACTCAAAGCGCCAAATTCCTAGAGTTGTCCTTGGCCATCTCTCTCATTTGTCGTCATTTGGATTCCGCCCGCCGGACTACACAGCTACCATTCCCTTAAGTGAGTCCTGGTCGGTTCTGGGTAAGAAGAGGCCGCTGAACGTGGCTGGGTGTGCTGGGGGCCAAGTCGGGGAAATGGAGGGGAAAGTCAGGAGCCAAGGGAAGTAATGCCAGCCCTATGAACGTATCTGTTCATAACCAGGAAATTTAAGCAAACATGCGGATCGTCCCATCCCATTCTTTTCTCCATCTTACCGGCTGGTGCCGCCCAGCTTTTTCCCTCCACGCACAGCGAGGTCCGGGCGTGACCTTTGAAGGCTTGCTTTTCTTAAACCGGGGATTCTCGAGTCGCTTCTCGGTCTTCTGGCTAAGATCGAGTGTAAACCAGGGATTCTCCAACTTAGCGCGCATCAGCCTCACTGGCGCAGCTCCTCCGCCCAGTCTCCTGGCTCTGGACAGCAGAAGGCGGGGAGGGGTCGATCTCGCGTTGCCCGTGAGCTCGCAGGTGGGGCAGAGGGCCTGTTTGTGCAGGAGCTCAGCTGGCCTTGACCCCTCGCCTGCAGCGCGCAGTATTTACCACTCTCGTTTTCTGAGACCACAATATCTTGCTCAGTGTCCAAAGTGCCCGGATTTTAAGGAATTTTGCAGTTTTCTAAAGGCAACAGAGTGTTGGACTGCCAGACCGCCCCATTAAAAAGGGTCTCGGAGAATCCTCTCCTGGCGAGGGAGAGGGGAGGAATTAGTGATGATTACTCCCCGCGGGGAAGCAAGGCCCTTCCCCCAAATGAGCCTGCATGCTTCTAATAACATGCCGAATTGAGAAAAACAATTTCCTCCTCCTGGCAGCACTGGGACTCTGTGCCTTAAAAGAATACTGTCTTCCAGCACCTACATAAATAATGGGGTGTCCTTTCAGCGAGAAGAACTAGAATCTCAAATGGCCAATGGCCAGAGTACTTTGGTATTTTGTCATTTTTCTTGGACTTGATCCTTGGCAATCGCTTTGAAAATAAAAATCTTGCTGGGCTTTTTCAAAGGTGAATAAATAAGAAAAAAGAGGATGAGGGGGAATGGAGAAGTGAAAGAAAGATTTAAAGCCGAGTGGAGAACCTAGGTCGGGAGGACTGGCTGGAAAGGGGTGGGGAGCGGTGATGTTTCTGGAAAGAAAAATACGGAAAGAGGGAGAAAGAAGAGGTATTGGAGAAAGTACAGAAGGGCAACAAGATTGCTCTCCCCGTCGGGAGGATGGTATCTGCCTCCTTGGCAGCACTTGGCAAAGGCAGTGCGGGTACGACTCCCCTGGGCGGCACCCGCAGGAGCCCGGGGTGCAGGTGGAGCGTCCCCCGGAAGCCCGTTCCCCCGGCTCCCGGTAGCCGGCTCGCTGCATGGCCCACAGCATCGGGCAGAAGTGTGCAGCGGGAACCGTGCCGTTTGGACGGCACAGTGGCGTGACTGTGACCTGGCCAGGCTGCCCTCACCCCCGTGAGGGGCTCCACAGGGGGTCTGGCCTCCACTGAATGTAGGGGAGCAGTGTCTTGGCATCCCTGTAGCTCATCGGGGGCACCCCACTGGGAGGTTCTGTGCCAGATGATCTTTGCGCTTTTGCCGTCTTCCTCAACCAGGTTCACGGCTGAACCCCAGAACACATAAAGTGATCTGATTGTCTTTCCAATTCTCGCCAAGAGAGCAAATAACCTCCCTCTATTCTAGGTGCCTAAAAAAGTGCAATTCGTTATATACAATGAATGCTGGGGGGTAGGGTGGAGGGTAATCCAGCCTGAGGCTGAGAACCCCAGGGGGGTGATGGGACTTGCCAGGGAGTCCTGGTGTCTTTCTGAAAGAATGCAATCAAGACAATTTAGAGCTGGGCTAGCTTTAGCAATGGCTAGTTTAGGCCTCTTGTTCACGAATGAACAAGCTAAGGCCCAGAGAGGTTAAGTAATTTGTTAGAGATCACATAGCTAAAGGCAGAGCTGAGAGCAGAACTCAGAATTCCTGAATTTTAGCCTAAATTCCCATTATGTAAGACTTTTAATAAAGAGTGAAGAAATAAATGCATGAACAGAACTTTGTATTTCTTGGATTTATACTGTCTGCCATTTATTTTAACAAAATGCAGCATAAACGGAGTACTTTAAATGCACCTACGAATTCGCTTTAATCTTCTCTACTTTAGGAGCAGTGGGTTAACCTATGAAGTGCCCTAATCAGGGAACCACACTTCAGGGGCAGGTTACTAACATTTGAAGGGCCCTAAGCAGAAGTCCATATTTGAGAGGACCTGCAAATACTCTATTTACATTTTCACCAGAGAGCTTATGAATTCACCTAAGAAGTGTTAGAAATGATTTTCAGTCGGTGAACTAAGTGATCTTCAAGACATGCTACTGACTAAAGAAATGATGAGGGACCCCAGCCCTTGCACAAACAGAATATAAGAATCTGATGAGCCAAAGGTCTAACACTTTGGAAGCAGTGGTCCTGTGGTTGTCACTAACTGATGACTTGGCTGCGGATCAACATTTTGGGCAGAAGCTCGTGACAGCACCAAAAAGGACCAAGCCGGCCCTCACCAGCATACGGGGATAGGCTGTGTGGCAGGTTCTGAGCCCGCATAGGAATAAATGATTTTTGACAGATTTCTCTCTGTGGCTTCTTATATTGTAACATGCTAGTAACGTTATAGGGAGGGAAGGAGATAAGGTTTCTGCCTACTTCAGTTTCAGGAAGCTGTCACATTTATCTAAACAACCTGGCAAAGATGAAGGCCCCAGTGCATTCATTCATCCAAGAGATATTTAAGGAGCACGCATTCTAGGATCTTGGGATACACAAACAGACAAAATCCCACATTGAATAGTTGCTTAGACAAGTTTGCAAAAACATATCAAAAGCAACTGATAAAGGGGCACCTGACTGGCTCGGCTGATTAAGCGTCTGCCTTTGGCTCAGATCATGATCTCAGGGTCCTGGAATTGAGCCCCGGGTCGGGCTCCCCACTCAGCTCAGACTCTGCTTCTCCCTCGCCCTCTGCCCCCCAACTCATGCACATGTGCACTCTCTCTCTCTCTATGTAAGCAACTGGTAGATTTAATCAAAAGGTATCCTGAGTTCTTTGGAAAGACTCAGGAGAGCAAAGCATCCTAACCTCGCCAGCATTTCAAAAATGAAATAGTTGTAGAAATTATATGAGGGAAAAAAATTTATGTATGAAACTAAGATTGAAGGAGTATTTCAGTCGTTCTCAAAGTGCAGTCTCAGACGAGTAGCATCAACATAAACCAACACCTCATTAGAAATGAAAATTCCCAGGGGCGCCTGGGTGGCTCAGTGGGTTAAAGCCTCTGCCTTCAGCTCAGGTCATGACTCCAGGGTTCTGGGATCGAGCCCCACATCGGGCTCTCTGCTCGGCGGGGAGCCTGCTTCCCTCTCTTTCTCTGCCTGCCTCTCTGCCTACTTGTGATCTCTCTGTCAACTAAATAAATAAAATCTTAAAAAAAAAAAAGAAATGAAAATTCCCAGATCCCATCCCAAATATACCCCAATTCTAGGGGTAGAGACCTGCAGTATTTTAAAAAGCTCACCAGGTGGCACAGGTGCAAGTTTGAGGATCACTGGTATACTTTTTAACAAGGAGCAATTCCATCAGGTGGCACTCTTTTACAAGTAAGAAAAAAAACATTTTTTTCCTTGTAATTGCTGGATAATTCTTGCCAGGTGACACTCTTGCTTGAGAAACTGAACACACACTTGTTGTGTAATTGCAGGTGAATTCCAGCAGGTGGCACCCTAACCCAAGTAGCAGAAAAAAAAAATAGCCATTTGGCAATTACATACTTCTGCCAGGTGGCATTCTAACTTGAATAATAGGAAAAGTACATGTGCTCTGCAAGTACATAATTCCACCAGGTAGAACTCTAACCTGAATACAGCTCCCCCCTTCCCTCGTACTAACCATAAGTGAGTTAAGCCACTTCCTTTTTTGAAAAGACCTGCTTTAGTATCTATTCACCCTAACTGAAAGAAATCCGAAGAGGATTTTCACTTTTGTAATAATGCTGTCACTGTACTAATGTAAGTCCTTCCTAAGAGCAAAGTGGTGTAATGAATCTTTGGAAGACAACTTAGAAAAGGTTTCATTGGACCGTTCTACTTTTAAATAGCAAGGGAAACTTGTAATAGGAAAAACATGTTATGCGATGGGAAGATAATTCCACTGGGTGGCATTATAACCGGAGTAATAGGAGAACCTATGTGATCTGCAGTTAAAAGATAAGAGCCACTGGGTGGCATTGTAATGTAACAGAAGAACCTACGTGATCTGCAGTTACAGATAAGTGCCACTGGGTGGCATTTTAGCCTAATAGGAAAACCTATGTGATCTGCAGTTACAGATAAGTGCCACCGGGTGGCATTGTAACCTGAATAATAGGAAAACATCTGATTTGGAATTACATGAAAATTCCATAGGGTGGCCCTGTAACATGAGAAATATGAAAAACGTCCCTGGTCTGCAATTGCATGATAAATCCACTGGGTGGCACTGTGAATAACTAGCTAACTAGCCAACTAGTGAACTAGCTATCTAAATGAATGGATGGATGGATGGATGGATGGATGGCTAGATAAACGGACAGATTAATAACTAAATGAATAAATAAAAGGACGAACAAAAACGTGCTGCAATTACATTACAGAGCCACTAGGCGGCACTGTAATATAAATAATTGGTACCGCAATTACATAAAAATTCCACACGATGGCACTCTAACACAAGAAATGGAAATGGCAGTTACCATTGCAAGAAAATTCCACCAGGTGGCACTCTAACATAACAAATGGAAATATATAGCTCTCATGCCATTATCTTACACTTTCATTAAGGGGCACTCTAACATAAGAAATAGAAAAAAAATTTACTTGTTTAATTGTAAAAGTGGAATTTAAGTAACATTTTTACAAAATTCGTGATAAACTTATAGGATTTATTCACCTATGATATAAAATGTAAATTAAAATTTTGTACATATACTTTTAGGGCTTTGGGCACATCTTACAGTGCTTGTTCTTTGCATTTTAATGACTTACTTGTACATTCTTTCTACCATGAGTGAGTCCTCTGGGGCAAAGATCAAATATCTAATTTTTTCCCCTCTGCAGCCTCTACTCCAGCTACTGATGCATAACAGAAATTCAATAACTATTTATTAAGTAAGTGAAAGAAAGAATAAAGTGCAAGAGGCCAGTTGAAGGTCAAATACATGGAGGGAAGAGAATGTAAGGAGAATAACAATCTAGAGTCTTTGGTCTCTATTCCCAGGGCTTCTGTACCCTGTAGTGGGACAGGTTGGGTGAAATGTAGAGGAAAATGTGATTGGGACCCAAATAACACCAATGTTTGTCTAACTGCCTTTGAAGTCGAGGGGGAAAATCAGTGAGTTAAAAGATTCTTAAAAAGGGGCACCTGAGTGGCTCAGTGGGTTAAAGCCTCTGTCTTCAGCTCAGATCATGGTCTCAGGGTCCTGGGATCGAGCCCCACATCGGGCTTTCTGCTCAAGGGGGAGCCTGCTTCCCCCTCTCTCTCTGCTTGCCTCTCTGCCTACTTGTGATCTCTCTGTCAAATAAATAAAAATCTTTTTTAAAAAATGAAAAAAAGATTCTTTAAAAAAAACTAGCAAAAGTTTATTAAAAAGGATGAAGTTGAGTGAGAAGATGAGGTTTCATTGTGTTTTCCATAGCCATCAAAACTATTTCCTGTAGTCCTGTAATTGTTTTGGAACGTGGTTTTTGAATTAAATGCTGGCATTGCTCCCCAGAGTGGCCAGGGAGAGCTGCCTGCTAAGTTCTCCTCAGGATTCCTTCCCCTGGGAGGCTTTCTGCTCTGTCTGAGGCTAAACCAGACCAGCAGCAATGGAAGGAGGTGGTCAGGACTTCGGCATTTGCACACCAGACCCAGGAGGTCAGAGCTCACCTTCCCGGACTCCCGCGCTCTCTTTCAGGTCCTAGTCGACTGGCCGGTCCTCCTTCTGCCGCCACAACACGCCCACCCGGTGGTCACCCCCTCCCCGCAGAGCTCACACACTGTACACCCTCAGTGCTTCCCGTCCCTTGGCCGTGAGAACGCGCAGCCTTCGGCCCCATCTGACTTCTGACTGCCCCGAAGTTCGTGGTCACTCACACTGCTCCTTAGGGCCCAGTCTCCATCATTGCCTTCTGGTTTGTCTCTGGGAAGGGAATTTGGATTTTATCCCGAACCGAAAACTTAAACTAAAAAGAGTCTCAAATGGTGGAGCTTTGGGCATCAGCCACCAAGTAGGGATTTTTTTACAGAAAGCATATGAGGCTCTCCCCCTAAGCCGGCCCAGCTTGGTGAGTGCTCGGTGCTGCTTATACAGCTGCGAGCTCCTGGCGCCCCTGGGCTTTGGCTCCCAAGGAAGTGACAAAATGCCCTACTTCCTGGCCGTGAGCCTATTTACAAATAAAAGTGGGTTTCCAAGGCCCTGGCATTGCCACTGTGTGTCATTCGTCACTGCTTGGTTCCCCGGAGCTACGGCTTCAGCTTCAGGCCGCCTGCAGCTGTCGTCCTACTTTGCTCCACTCCCTGCCCAGGATCCAGGTGATGGTGCAGAAGCATCCTCTAGCTCTTGTCCTCCCTGCCTGCTACCCGCTAGCGTCTCCCCCCCGCAATGAGTGCCACCCCAACTTCCTGCTAAACCCCATCGAAGAGCACCCGCCCGGACCCCCACTTCCTCCTCCCTCCTCCTTTACTTGCCTTGTGTTTGCTCAGCTTCACCCACTTCTCCTTCTGTTTCACCAGCAGCCCGACTGCTCCGGCCTCGGGGCTCGGGGCTGTGCATAGACGCCTCTCGCTTGTGTCCACCTCCGTATCCACAGAACCTAGAACAGTAAGAGGCACACAGTAGGGGCTCAATAAATGCATTTCAATGGCCCAGGACACTCAGGCTAATGTTGTTACATATCCCAAACCCCCTGGGGGATTTTCTTGCATCTGTTGCATTTATGTAGTATGTGGAAGCAATGTTCAATCACTGAAAATGACATGGGGCACCTGGGTGGCTCAGTGGGTTAAAGCCTCTGCCTTCGGCTCAGGTCATGATCTCAGGGTCCTGAGATCGAGCCCCGCATCGGGCTCTCTGCTCATCGGGGAGCCTGCTTCCCCCTCTCTGTCTTCCTGCCTCTCTGCCTACTTGTGATCTCTGTCTCTCTCTATCTCTATCTCTATAAATGAAAATGACAGTACTTGGGAAGTCTCTGACAGTAAACATTTCAGGGGGTCCTGTTTATCTCATGTTCTCTGTTCAGTGTGAGGACAGATAGGAAACAAATAACCCATTAGGCTGGCATGACTTCAACTTTCCAAAGTGTGAACCTCCTAGAAACTGACCAGATGATGTCTTGGAACCTCTTATTTACTCTTCTTTGATACATCTGAGGAAGTGGCCTCTTCTAGAACAAATATTACTTTGGGTTATGTGTTGAACATGACAGTGATTTCTTCAAAGTGAAAAAAAAAAACAACCATGCACATCTGAAAGATTTTGGATAATCTACTTTATTTCATGGTCATTAACTACTGTCAGTGGGTTATGATTTTAGGCGTAGACCAGTGGTTCACCACCGGGAATGATTTTGCTCCCACAGGACACTTGGCAGCATCTAGAGACATTTTTGATTGGCGCAGCTTGAGGGGGAAGGCATTGCTGGCATCTCGTAGATGCAAATATCAGTAGTGCTGAGACTGAGAAACACTCTCTTTGACTATGTCGACTAATAATGTATCGCCTTAAAGGTAAGAAAATACATGTCATTTAGAGAAATGTTGGAAGATAGAGATACACCCAGAGACAAGAAACTGCTGGTAAGTGTTAATCCTTTGGTGTGTTAGCTTTCTGGTTTTTTTTTTTTTTCCTATGCACATTTATATTATTATTAGTGAAAATGGTATGTACCAAAGATGATGTGTTGCAACCCTTATTAATTTAATCGTGTTTTATGAACCAAGCCCACATTCTTTTTTTTTTTTTAAAGATTCTATCCATTCATTTATTAGGAAAGAGAGAGAGTGAGAGAGAGAAGGTCAGAGTGAGAAGCGGACTCCCCATGGAGCTGGGAGCCCGACGTGGGACTCGATCCCGGGACTCCGGGATCATGACCTGAGCCGAAGGCAGTCGCTCAACCAACTGCGCCACCCAGGGGCCCCCAAGCCCACATTCTTAAGTATTATTCTACAACATGGGTTTTAATGACAGCATAGAGTTTTGTTGCATGGATGTACCATTATTTATTTAATCATTTTCCCCACCGTTGGACATTTACACTTACATCTTCTAATTTTATCTACTATTCTCAATGTTTTAATGCAAAATGAACATCTGGTACCTAAGCTTTGTGCACAATTATGATTATTTTTGTAAGATGTATTCTTAGAAGTTGAACTGCTGGATCAAAAGTTATATTTCAAGGCTTTACTGTCTTCTTTTAAGAGCTAGTAACTAGATGGGGAGCTTGTTGTAGGGGGAGACATATTTGATGCTCTGTGATGAGTCCTGCGTGGGACTCCCTCCAAAGCAGATCTGAGAATAAGATTTGAGCTCAAGTCATGTTTCTAGGAGAAGGACCAGTCAAGGCGTGAGGACGTGAGACAGGGAAGGGAAAGAAGCCACTGCACCGCACCTCTGTGGGCACCTGGGCTTCCACACCCCTGGGAAGCTCTAGGAGAACATGCGGAGCACACCTCAGAGTTGTCCCACTTGAGGGGGGAGAAGCCGGGGTATTAGGCCTCTCACTTTCATTCATCCCAGCCAAGGGCTGCTGGGCCACTCCCTGCTGCCCTTGCCTTCCTTGCAGGCAGGCGACGTGAAAGCCCCTGGCTGGAGGGTGATGGGTGCTTGCAGGGGGAGGCCAGCAGTGAGCACCGGGATGGTGAGGGCCAAGGGTATTCCTGTTGGCGCACGGACAGCGGCAGTGACACTGGCCCTATCGTTAACACAGAGTAGATGCCCACTCAGATTTTTCCAAATGAGCTAATGACACTTTGCCTCTTTTTTCCTTGTAGGATGAAAGAGACACACCTTTTTAGCTCACCTACAGTTAACTAGACTGGTAAGTCTAGGGAGATGTCATCAAATGGTCAAAGCACACAAGACACAGATCCTCAGACACTGTATGGACATCGAACGTGAATAAAGGGTTATAAAATGTACAGGAAATGGGCAGATGGCTTGTGTGGACGGAAATGAAGTGCGGGTCCCAGCAGATGGGTGTTTGGCAAAGGCGGGGCTGAGAGCCATCTGAATGTCTGGGTGGCCACTCTCCACCTCCTCCACATTTCTCTGTCCTGTGACGCAGGAGGTTGACCTGCGTGAGTTGTACCCACAGGCCCCCTTGCTTGCTGGCTTCCGACTGGGTCCAACCAGCGGGCAACCCCAGCAAGAGGAGCTGAATGGGGTCAGTGTAAGTAGCACCTGTGGGATTCCTTCCTGGGGAATTCTGGGCTGCTTGCCCAATCCTTTATGAATAAACCCTTTATTAAACTTGTCTTGACTTATCCAGTTTATATGTTTCATTTGTGTCTTGCTGGAACCTTGACTGATAGAATGATTTAGTATATTTAGGACTCAGACATTCGACTCAGCACTTGTTTATTTCAGAGGCTTTTCCAGTTATTTGAAATGACGTTATGCAAAGACTACTGTTTGGTTCTCTTCTTCCTTTCTTGAAGGTCATGTTTTCTCTACCCTTCTTCATCCTCATGACCTTTAAAAAAACTTCACACAGGGAGCCACCCAGGGGTGGCTCAGTTAGCTAACCATCCGACTCTTGGTTTAGGCTCAGATCACGATTGCAGGGTTGTGAAATTGAGCCTCACATCGGGCTCCACGCTCAGCAAGGAGTCTGCTTGAGATATTTTCCTCCTCCCTCTCCCTCCTACTCCTCCCCTCACCCACCCCCCGCACTCTCTAAAATAAATAAAATTTTAAAAAAATAAATAAATGATAAATAAAATAAAGTAAATAAAGTCTTTTTTTTTAAGATTTTATTTATTCATATGAGAGAGAGAGAGAGCATGAGAGGGGAGAAGGTCAGAGGGAGAAGCAGACTCCCCGTGGAGCTGGGAGCCCGATCCGGGACTCAATCCCAGAACTCGGGGACCATGACCTGAGCCGAAGGCAGTTGCCCAACCAACTGAGCCACCCAGGCGCCCAAGTAAATAAAGTCTTGAAAAAAATTCTACCCAGGTGGATTTCTTGAAAGTGGCTTCTGACTCCAGAGGGGTCTGGCCCTGAGATTGCCTATCACAACATCATCCGGGGGACAGCTGGGGTGCTCAGTCAGTTAAGCATCTGTCTTCAGCTCAGGTCAAGATCCCAGGATCCTAGGATCAAGCCCCACTTTGGGCTCCCTGCTCAGCGGGGAGCCTGCTTCTCCCTCTCCCTCCGCCCCTCCCCTTGCTTGGGTTCTCTCCCTCTCTCTCAAGTAAATAAATAAAATCTTTAAACAAACAAACAAACACCTTCATGCCCTCTGCTCTCTGGGCCACATAGAATGGGAATCATTCAACCTTTTAAATGACAGGAAGGCAAACACAGGAGATTGCTTGTTAATCTTCAGAGAAACTGAAGTTGTGAAACATTGGTAGCTTTTAATTAAAAAAACAAAAAAAAAAAACACCCTAGCAATGACCTTTAGGTGAGAGCCTGTTAACCTTTAAGGCTGTCGGGTATGGGGAAAGGGTTCTGTGTGGACAATAGGATTCTCTTCTCCCAGTCCTTCTCCTTTCTTCCTGTCTCCCCACAAGAATGGTAGTTTTTGATGGAACATGGTATTTCAACTCATGCAAAGTAGGCATTGAAAGACAGTCAATATTTGAAAAATGAAAGATTGATTTAGGATTATTGAAGTGCCATTCTAAGAAATATGAAAGTCTTCCTTCCATGAACTACCATCACAGGGCAGGATGGAGTGGGCAGTAGTTTTTGGACCCTGAGTATCCGACGGTGCAACCCCACATGTGTAGAGTGCCTAATTGCTCCCCGACAATGAGCATACTTTGGGTTATGTGTTCTTAATCTACCTTGTAGCTCAAGAAATTATCGTATTCATTCAATGAAGCTGAGGAAGCAGTAATTGCGCTAGGTATTAAAGGAGCCATAGGGGCACCTGGGTGGCTCAGTGGGTTAAAGCCTCTGCCTTCGGCTCAGGTCATGATCTCAGGGTCCTGGGATCGAGCCCCCCCATCGGGCTCTCTGCTCAGCAGGGAGCCTGCTTCCCCCTCTCTCTCTGCCTGCCTCTCTGCCTACTTGTGATCTCTCTCTTCTCTGTCAAATAAAATAAAATTTTAAAAAAGGAGCCATAGATAGTCACCAGATAGAGGGGAGAGTAAGACTGTTTCCAGAAGAAGGACTGGCATGTGCCAATGCACACTGAGGGCTGACAAGGCATGGAGGGGCCAAAGAATAGCCCTCTGTGGCTGCAGGATAGGAGTCACAGGTGGGGGAGCAGGGGCAGAGTAGGATAGCCCCCAAATTAATGAAAAATATGTTTTGAAACTTCCAGAAGAGGAATTTATTTTGGGAGGGACATGCTTTTCTTGTTAATATCTAATTTTATTACACTGAAATAGATATTTTTTATGCACATATCCATTTTAAATATAAAATAAGAATTTAAAAATCCAAGAAGCTGGGGAATCCAAGTCCGTAACCCATTTCAAGTTGATTTTTGCATATGTGTGAGATGGGAGTTCAGTTTCTTTCTTTTGCATGTGGTTGTCCATTTTTCCCAACACTCTTTATTGAAGAGACTCTCTTTTCCCCATTGTGTATTCTTGACTCCTCTGTCATAAATTGTGACCTCTTTTTTGAGATAACTTAAATATAGTAAAGTGCACAAATCTTTTTTTAAAAGATTTTATTTATTTATTTGAGAAAGGGAGAGAGAGCATGAGTGCGGGGAGGGGCAGAGGGAGAGGGAGAAACAGGCTCCCCGCTGAGCAGGGAGCCCGATGCGGGACTCGATCCCAGGACCCAGAGATCATGACCCGAGCTGAAGACAGACACCAAACCCACTGAGCCATCTAGGAGCCCCTAAAGTGCACACATCTTAAAAGTACAGCTCAATAAGTGTATACATTTATATATACCTGTGGAACTACCACTGAAATCAAGATCTAAAAAGATCCCGGAAGTCTCCCTCATGCCCCTTTCCAGTAAATACTACCCTCCCAGAAGTAAACCACTGTTCTGATTTCTGTCATCATAGATTCATTTTGCCTGTTCTTGTATGCCATATGAATGGAATCATATAGAAGGTGCTCTTTCTTACCTGGCTTCTTTCATTTTGTTCAGTATCTATGAGACTGGTCCATGTTGTTGAAT
The DNA here is from genome assembly GCA_028533885.1 of Nasua narica. NCBI lineage: Eukaryota > Metazoa > Chordata > Mammalia > Carnivora > Procyonidae > Nasua > Nasua narica. The sequence goes on along the minus strand of CM052801.1, from coordinate 12,922,008 downwards.
GTCTTCTGCTTCTAACTTTGATTTGACCTGGGTTGAAATTAAAATCATATCAGGCTTCTATTAACTTGGTTACTTATTTGTAAAATGAGGTACACAACAAATATGTCTTAGGGTTTGGACGAGAATCAAATTTATATGTAGCTGTGTCCATTTTAGTTTTGTGATTTGACCAATAACAGATAATAAACGTAATTGGAAACATTACAGTAGCAGAATCAAAGCATGTTGTGCTTCTATCAACAGAGAGCAAATGTTATCTTAGGAAAGCCTTTCCATTAGGTTACTGGGCATGAGTTTCATGGACCTCATTGCCCCTTTTACTGAGAGAAAAGGCTTTCATTTCCCCACTCAGAGTGCCATCGAGCCAAATGGAGATTATAGCTAACGCTCAGTCAACTCATGAGAAAGATATTATTTTCCACAGATCTCTGTGATCTGTGTGGTTTGGATCTACTGAAGGGATAGGCTCCCCAAAGCCCCATTCATGCATCTGAGCCTGCCCCACCAAGTCTTGGGAAGGCCAAGCTCCGTCTGAGTGATGCCCTTGGTTGCTGTCATCTGGACCTCCTCTTTAGCTGGAGGAGGAAGGATCCTCAGCTGCCAAGAAGAGTTCCATCCTGGCCACACATCTGAGACATCAAGGAGCTTAAGCAGCTCCAGAAGGAATCTGTAATTAATTATGTTTCACAAATTGCCTTTAGTGTGGGCCCAGCTCTTTTCAGGCCCTGGGCGAGGCCCAGTGTGTGACTTTGGCAGGTTTACCTGACTAAGTTACACATCCATGGGGGGAGTGGGGAACACCAATGTCATCTGGAAGAACCCCACTTTTTGCTTCACCAGCCAGGCCACTTGGCAGCACTGTCACACCCTCCAGGGCACAATCAGCTCCATCTTTTAGTCATCCACAATGTGGAAAATTTGGCTGCCTATTGAAAGCAATGGAATTAATGATTTTCTTGGGCTCTGTTGCGCTGGGATAGACTTCTTACATTTCTGTTCCACAACAGACTCGCATCTTCCCTTAATAAATCACAGGCCCTATTCTGTGGGCTGGGAGCCAAAAGTGGGCATCGCCACAGGGAGGACTGGCCTTATGGCTCAGTAGGTAGCCGTCTACAAACATGGCGGAGGCGCCAAGAGCCTAGACTCTGGAGTAAGGCTGCCTGGGTTCAACTGTCTCCACCAGTTACTTGCTGTGTGACCTCAGTTTCCCCACTTGTAAAATGGGGATTATTTTACCCAAGTCATGGAGTTGTTGTGAGAACAAACCAAATTAATTATAACACGCTCAGGAGAGACTACGTTTCAGTGCACATTACTTAACATAATAGGAATGACTCTGAGTCCGAACATTCAGATACAAGAACATCATTTTATTAGTCCTTTTAATTTAAATTTAATTTGGGGTACCCACGGGGTGGGGGGGAATTTGAACCCCATTATTGAGTCTTTTTTTTTTAAGATTTATTAATTTTTTGAGAGACAGAGAGCACAAGTGGGGGGAGAGGCAGAGGGAGAGGGAGACAGAGAATCTTTTTTTTTTTTTGAGAGACAGAATCTGTAAGCAGACTACCTGCTGAGCACAGAGCCTGATCCCCAAGATCATGGCCTGAGCAGAAATCAAGAGTCAGCTGCTCAACCAACTGAGCCATTCAGGTGCCCCATTACTGAGTCTTTTCTATGCCAGAGCTAGAGCCCCTGCCCCTGGGACCCAGTGTCCCTGAATGTGCCACAAGGCTTTGCCCTCCAATGTCTTGCGATCTTTGTGAGGCATCAACAAAACAGCAGGGACCATGAGACTGCACATTTTTTCCCTCCCTCAGGGTTTCATAAGAGAACTTTCGAAGGTATTCTATGAAAACTACAACTATTCCCAGCAGATCAAGTCCTATTATTAAGTTCATGGATTATGCTAACTAAATAAGAGAAAGGATATTTTGCCTGTGTGATGATAAAATGAAGCAATTAATGAATCTGTTAAAAATTATAATTCTGTCATTTTCTTCTATACTGCCCAAGATGACTACGGTTTCATGTGATGTGTACAACAGAAGATATAACTTGATTTTATCTGAAAGTAATTTTTTCTTGAATGTTTTAGATTTTTTATTTTTTAAAAAATTTTTAAAAGATTTTATTTATTTCACAGAGCATGAGAGAGAGAGAGAGCAAGAGCAGCGGGGAGCAGCAGGGAGATAGGGAGAAGCAGACTCCCCCCTGAGCAAGGAGCCCGATGTAGGACTCGATCCCAGGACCCTGGGATCATGACCTGAGCCAAAAGCAGACGCTTAATTGACTGAGCCACTGAGGCGTCCCCCTCTAGTAATTTTTAGAGAAAATCATCATCTGCAGACACTTGAAGGGACAGCAGGAGTCGTCTAGCCCAACGCATGTGTTTTTATAGATGAAGAAATGACTAAGTGACTCACCTGAGGTCATGTGACTGGTTAAGGTCATGGTCTAGAGTGGACTCACGTCTCCTAACTTCTGGGTGGTGGTTTCTGTTTCCTTCACCGCCCAGTTCTTAGTTCTCGAGGTTGTTGCTATCCAAAGCAAGGCCCAGCAGCACAGGCCTCTCGGCAACTCTCAGAAATGCGGACTCTTATTAAGCTCTACCCCAGGCCTGCTGAGCCAGAACCTTCCGGAGTTTGAGAAGCAGCGGTTTAAGGTCTGGTGCTCATTTGAGGGTGAACGTCCTTGTCTTCCAGACACAGAAGCTGGGGCCTTCACTGGACAGGATGAGGTGACTGAGGAGAGACCTCCTAGAGAACCATACAGCATTCAGCGTTGCAAAATACCCCCGAAGACTATTCCAAGTTCTATGGGAAGTGAGGCAGCACAGACACTGACAGATCCCGAAGTCAGATTGCAAAATCCTTAAGAAGCAAACCAGCCGTGTGCCTGGTGGCTCAGTGGGTTAAGCCTCTGCCTTCAGCACAGGTCATGATCCCAGGGTCCTAGAATTGAGCCCCACATCGGGCTCCCTGCTCAGTGGGAGGCCTGCTTCTCCCTCTCCTAGTCCCCCTGCTTGTGTTCCCTCTCTCGCTGTGTCTCTCTCTGCCAGATAAATAAATAAAATCTTAAAAAAAAAAAAAAAGCAAAGAAGCAAACTGGCTATTCTCACCTCTGAGCCATTGCACTTCCATTCCCTCCACCCGGAACCCTCTCCAGATACTCGCAGGGCTTGCTTTCATACATGTTTCTGATATTAGGTTAAATATCTCTCCTGTCAGGTAGACCTGGCTTGCTGGTTTGTGTGGTGGCAGAAACAGCTCCCACAAGATGGCTGCTTCTGCCCCGAGTTCCAGCTGTCTCTCTCAGCTCCCTGCATGCTGCACTCTCCTTGGGATTTCACCAAACCCTGACCACACCTCTGCAAAGCGTCCCTTCCTTAATCACCGCAATGTCTCTTAATTGAGTGTGGTCTTTGTTTCCGGCGAGGACCCCGTTGGTGGGTGCTGGATGGGGAGTGGGTGGGCCGGCTGTTGGCCGGTGAGGGGTGAAGCGCTCTCCAGGTGATTCTGATTCGCGTCGCTTCCCTGTCTTCAGGGGCCATTCTTCCCAACCCCTCTTCAGAAGATGAATGAAGCCCAAGTCGGGAAGAAGCAGTGGGGCTAGGGGGGAAGGAAAGGAGGGGCAGGGGCCGAGAGAGGAGCAGTTATTAGAGCCAAGAATGCCTGGGACGCCACCATTTTCCTTTCACTTCAGGGTCTGTGTAAGTCCTGACTAGTCTGGAAGCCAGTACTGGACAGCAAAGACAAAACTAACCAATTTGCAAGACTAACTTGGATGTAGCCACTCATTAGACTACCACATATTCTGCCTTAAAAGAGAAAACAGTACACAGGAAACATTACTCTCCTTTTCCCCTCACTGACTATTTCAACTAATAGGCCTTTGCATTAGTCACTTTGCTAATGAGTAGTTTTACCCTGGCTCTCAGTGAACCAGGCCAGAGAGGGGCCCTGCAAACTCTTGGAACACCTCGTGAAAAGTCCTGTTCTTGTTGACCCATTAGCAGAGAGGTGAGACATGCCAGGGACCAATGTTTATATATCGTAGCTACATTTGGAAATTTAATTGTTCTTCTAAAAATCACAATTGAGAAAAGTGAAGAGTTTTATAATAATAGAATCAAAATAGTACATCCTAAGACCTAACGTGTGCTTATTTTTCATTGGCCTCTACCATTTTCATAGTCCAGAAAAGCAAACGAGGGAAAAAAATGTTTCATCATGTCCTCTCCATCATCGGTTCTCAACCAGGGGCAACTGGGTTCCTCAGGGCACACTTGGAGATGTCTGGAGACAGTTCTGGCCATCACCACTGGATCGAGGATCCTGTAGCATCAAGTGGGTAGACACCAGAGACGCTGCTCGACACCCTGCAGTGCACAAGACAGCCTCCACAACACAGAATGATCTAGTCCTAAATGTCAAGAGTGCTGAGGCTGAGAAACCCTTCTCTGCTTTCCCAATTACAGCTCTATTCACAAGGAGACTGGTGTTAAATCATCTTCATAACTTGGCCATTTAGGAACCACACTCCCGTGATGTCAGGTACCCTTAGTTTACTGATATTACTATAAACCACTCATTAAATATCACTGCCTTAGAGTTTGTGGAGTTTGGAAAATGGCAAGTTTATTGCATTTTTGGTGTGTAATCGATGTTTTTCAAAATAGAAACCAGGCTAATTGGTCAGATGGAATAAAATAGTTTTGGCACGCATGGAATTTTATTTTTTAATTGTCTCTCTAATCAAAAGCATTTTCCCTTCAGATTGTGGTTCTGACTAGAGATGCCCAGCCGGAAAGGAAGTGGTCTGAGGTTCAGAGTATCCAAGGCGAGGGCAGTGGAATTAGGATCTTAACCATTAGCAACTGCAAAACAAGAGATGAGAATCTTGGGCTATTTGGGAAGGATTTTACCAGACAAAAAGGTCTCAAAAGTCCTGTCTCCTTTCCACCCAAAATAGTTCTGGCCTGAACATGAGGTCCTCAAGGTGTCTTGGAGTAAGGAGGAAAAAATCTGTTCTGGGCATTGACCACTACCAACCATTGAGGTTTGCTGGTGAAAGAGGAGGCCAAGAGTGCCTGACTTATAATGTTTGTCACTGAGGGACATGGCATGCTTGTAAAAAAGCCCTTTTGTTCAATCTTATTCTGTGCCGGAGAAGCAGACTCAGGAGGAATCAGACCGCTATCAAAGAAGCTAAAAGCCTTTCATGGCAAAGAAAGATCAGCCTGGAATTAAAATTAATGAAGATATTGGAAGAGCAGAGACAAAAGTGCTGGAAGGATGAGGATAGAGAAACTATTTTAAGGTCAGTCTCCAAGAAGATGGAGAAAACAAATGTGGCCAGGTAGAAGGAAATGCCAACTTCTCCAAATTAATTATCCAAAAGAAGGACTACATTTCTTGGAAAAACTGACCCTATGCAAACTTGCAGTTCCAAATACCATTCTTCTGAGTCAATTGCAAGAATCAGCTCAAGGGCCTCACCAATTCAGGAGTTTGAAGAGCACTTGAGAGTTTACTGAAATTTCTCCTCTTCTCCTAGGAAAGGAATGTTCCTAGAAGCAGAAATTGGTCTGCTTAGGCTGACAACACTAAAATGATGAAGAGCTCAGATAGGCCCAAGCTGCTGGAATTTAACAAGGTTGTCCAAAGTGATGGATAAATAGTGGATAGAGCTCCCCGCCAAAATTGTGCAACTTGGCTTTGTGGAGCATCCAAGCCCAGCTCCCTGCCAGGTGAGGGTATGGGGGAGTGTGTGGCTGTCATGGCTGGCTCCCTACTATGACGCCCACCAGAAGTAGGCTATTCCACTGATGCTTTAAGAATGTTCTCATTTCGGAGCCAATGAGGGCCCATGAGAAGATGCTGGTGAGTTGGGGTCAACACATCCCAGCAAAGCCAACAATAACACTGCACAATAAGTAACTAAAAATGCGGGGCACCTGGGTGGCTCAGCGGGTTAAAGCCTCTGCCTTCGGCTCAGGTCATGATCTCAGGGTCCTGGGATCGAGCCCCACATCGGGTTCTCTGCTCAGCAGGGAGCCTGCTTCCCCTTCTCTCTCTGCCTGCCTCTCTGCCTACTGGTTGTCTCTCTCTCTCTCTCTCTCTGTCAAATAAAAAAAAAAAAGTAACTAAAAATGCAAACAATCTTTGTTATGACATCTACTTTTTGAAGGTAAACCAATCAGTGGGTTATACTAATCAATGAGATGATAAAAGGTAGAGATTAAAATAGCATTAAGTATTTATTGAAGTAGTATTTGGAAGCACCAGAGTAATCAAGAGGAAAAAAGAATTTAACATGGTAGAAACAATTCCAACAAGGATTAGCAAGAAAGTAAAGATGGTCATGCCCCAACCGGAATAAAGCTAATGATAATAATCCCTAACACTTAGTTGTCCCTTACTCTGCACCAGACATTGCTAGGTGCTCTTATTAACATTATCGTAGTGAATCTTTCTCTATAAAGTGAATCTTTGTTCTATAAAGTAGATATCATTACCCCCATTTTGTAGATGAGCTTCTGAGATGCAAAGACTTGAAGTAACATGCCCAAGTCTCTGTAACTACAAAGCAGCAGAGCTGGGATTTGAACCCTCATCTGTCTGACTCCTAAGTCCACGCTATTAAACCCTATATTCGACCAGCATAAACTTTCTGGCTCTGTGGTGGAGTAGGAAGCCTCAGGGGAACAGCGGAAGTTTCATCACTTGAGTTTCCAGACTGAACAAAATATTAGTATGTGTGTCATAGGAAGTAATCTCTAATGGCTCAGGGTGGATTAAAATAATATCTGCAACCTCCATTTCTGAATGTTAAGAGCTCGTAATCCACAGCTCCAGCCACATTAGTGCAGCCCGTATTGCCGTTTGCAGAGGACCTTCACACACACTCTCTCCTATCTGATGCTCACGGAAGCCCTGTCAAGTAGGCAGGCCACATATTACCACACCTCTTCTCAACGATACGATAGGCGGTCCCATCAGTAATGAAGCACTGCCATGTTACTTATCATCAAAAGTATGTGGGAGGAGGGGGAAATATGATTCCAAAAAAGTTGCTTATTTCAACCCTGAGCAGTTCATAATTTATTTCCACAGCAGTGTGATTGCTTCCTTTTCAACAAGGCTTTGACTCACTCAGAGGAATGTATTCCATTACAAGTCCGCTGGCTTCAGGCTTTATGTAGAACCCTTCGGTTGCCATGACGACCGGGACTAACAAAATATAAACCATGAACTCTTTCAATACTGGTCACTAGCTCACTTCTAACAGTCCACTTCAGAACAGTGGAAGCTGATGGTGTTTCTGAGGGAGTATATATTCCTATCTCCATTCATTCTGGAGAGTTCCTCCTTCAAGTTTGAACATCATCTCAAGACATCTGCCTTTGGGTTCAAGGGAAACTTGGACCTAAGGGGGTTTTTTTTTGTCTCTGTGGCTAAAGAGTGTCTGGAGACCAATGTCTTCAGTCATGTTATTCTATTCTTTAAAAACTTGCATTTCTCATACCAAATCAATTTTAGCTCGGGTTGGAGAAAAAAAAAGGTAATATACTGAAGTTTTCTAGCAGCTTGGTATAGCACAACTCCTACAGCATTTATTACTTAAGCACCCAGCTCTTATCAGAAGGTGTTTATCCACTATACCAAAAGGCTATAAGACAATATATTCGATTTTTTAAAAACAAGATAATTTCTAAGATATCATTAAACCTTCTTGGTTATGGCTAACTGGGAAATTGGAAGAGAGGTGGGAAAGTTTAATTTGAAATAGTTCTTCTGAATTGTAGTGAACCTCTGTTTTTCCTTACTCATCCCCAAATCCTCTGACAACAATCTGACTCTCTTTGGGTAACCACTGTCTACCCCAAACTCAGTCACATAATTCAGGTACAGCTGACCCCACCCCAGTTCCAGGAACGTGCATGGAACACAAGCCTGGCCAATCAGAGTAATGTGGACCGAAGAATATGGAGATTGGCTCAAGGAAAGGCACATGACCAAACTCAGGCCAATCTAAGCCAATAAGATTCAACTCCACAATTTTGTTTTGTTTTGTTTTTAAGATTTTAAGATTTTATTTTTAAGTAATCTCTATACCCCAAGGAAGGCTCAAACTCACCACCCAGAAATCAAGAGGTGTTCACTCCACGGACTGAGCCAGTCAGGCACCCCAAGTGCACAATTTTTATTGGAGTTCTTGGGGAATGAGGGATGTTCTGGGGTTGCTAAACAGATGTATGAAAGCCTAGAGTTACTGGCAACCATCTTGCTACCAAGAAGAGATAGTCACCTGAGAATGGAACCTACTTAGAGGGAAAACAGAAGAGAGCTGGAAAGAGTAAGACTCAATTTCCAATGACATTGTTTGAGCCTCTAAATCAAGCCTTGCCTGAAGTCTGTCTCTGGACTTTTTGGTTATTTGACTAACAAATTCCTTTTCTCCTCAACTTCAGCTTAATTGGATTTGTTATTTACAACCAAGAAAGTCCTGATCAATAGAGAAAAAGATCTGTATTATTTTATTTATTTTAAAGATTTTGTTTGTTTATTTGACAGAGAGAGAGATCACAAGCAGGCAGAGAGAGACGGGGAAGCAGGTTCCCCGTTGAGCAGAGAGCCTGATGCGGGGCTCGATCCCAGGACCCTGAGATCATGACCTGAGCCCAAGGCAGAAGCTTTAACCCGCTGAGCCACCCAGGTGCCCCTGTATTATTTCAAATGCAATGATTAAATCTAAGCTAAGAAGTGCAAGAGATCTCCAGGGACCCTGTTTCAGTGACTAGATAATTATGCCTTTCTAATAAGCCTAATTAATTGCCCTGAAATCAGTCCCTTGTGGAAAGTTTATTTGCTTAAATATTTTAGAGATCTCCCTTGCAACCTTATTTATGATTTTAATTTGTGCTCCTAAGAAATAGGTTGCTCAGAAAAGATACATCTTAACTAAAACATATCAGTGGGATTTTATTGCAGAAGGCATATGGTGTCTTTATTAGCCTGACAAGTAACTGGACATGCTAATATCCTCATCATGGACAAATCCAGAACTTCCAAAAGAAAAAACTGAAGACATACTATATTTGAGTTTTCAGCTTCAAGGTATTATTACATTTAATTAACTTTTTCTCCAACTTTTTTTAATTATAAGACATTTGGAGCTCCTGCCAAAAAAGACTTTAACAACATATAGTTATTATCTTGTTTTCCTTTAAACATCTTCAAGAACTTTACAAATTTTCCTATTCATCATCATCTCTTCTAGGGGGTTAATATATTTACTTGAGTAGTTTTCCTGGAGTATTAATAAAACACTAAATGTTACATTATGACAGGGTTTCTCAACTCTGGCTGCCCAGTGGAATCACCTGGGGAGCTTTTCAAACTTACTAATGGCATGGCCCCACCCTAAGCTAATTGAATTTAGAATTTTTTGGAGTACGATCCTGGCATCAGTATTTTTTAAAAGTTCCCCAGGTGATTTTCATGTCCAGCCAGAGCTGAGAACAACTGCATTATTGGAAATATTGACTACAATCTATGATTTGTTTCAGTAAGGAAGCATTTAATAAGGAATCCTTTGGAAACACCCTTAATTTGTCAAAATGGCATTTTAAAAAATTGTACACATACGTACACACACACACACACACACACACGAAATACACTATATATGTTTGAGAACTCACTTACGCTCACTTATGACATATGGAGGCACCTCTCACCAAACCTGTTCCCTCAAAGTTACCTTCCAGAGAAATCTGCTGACTACTTGCCATGTGTTAGGACATCATCCTTCCTTTCTTCAGGGTGAATTATCTCCACTGTTATCCTTGACTATTGTCTACTTGAAATTGCATAGTTCTGCAATTGTTTCTTAGTTAACTTTCCTTAAGAGACAGCTTACTTACTAATTCTCCAACTCCATTTAGTAGCATATGTGCTTAGAGGAAGGCTCGCGATTACTGCCCCAGGTGATATTATCATCTTGGTTCTAAATAGTACGTGGAACCAAAAAAGACCCAAGGAAACTTTCAGTGTGCAATCTTGAGGTAAAGGGACAGGATGAAGCCAATTACAGAATCTTAATCCGAACAAAAAGTGATTTTTAAAAATAGCAAAAATTTACCAACAGCAACCACAGAATTTCCCTTAATCCGAACAAAAAGTGATTTTTAAAAATAGCAAAAATTTACCAACAGCAACCACAGAATTTCCCTTAATCCGAACAAAAAGTGATTTTTAAAAATAGCAAAAATTTACCAACAGCAACCACAGAAGAAAAGCGGTATGACCTTGCCAAAATAAGAAACGGTGGCCAGGGGAAGAAATGGATAATGTGGGCTTTTATTCGGGCTCAGGGGTGTGCCGGAACGGGTTCTAACTGGCTCACAAGAACTGATAGTCCAATTTTCAGGGATTTTTCAAGCCAGGTATTAAATAGAGCAATTATTAAAAATTAAATTATATACACTTACAAGTAAATAAATTCTATTTTAAAAATAAATATTTATTTAAAAAATTTTAATGAATAATATTTAAGACAAAGATAGTAAGTGCTCAGAAATCACCACTTTCTTTTTTTTTTTTTTTAAAGATTTTATTTATTCATTTAACAGAGAGAGAACACAAGCAGGCAGAGAGGCAGGCAGAGGCAGAGAGAGGAGCAGGCTCCCTGCGGAGCAAGGAGCCCGATGCGGGACTCGATCCCAAGACGCTGGGATCATGACCTGAGCCAAAAGCAGCTGCTCAACCAACTGAGCCACCCACGCGTCCCAAATCAGCACTTTCTAATTATTGACTTCATTTTCCTACTATCTATGCTTTTGAGGTTATTGACATCGACTGTCTCCGTATGGTGGAAATACTACATAATGATGTGCTAAGCAATATAGCACTGTGTGATCCAGTTCTACACCTAGTAACGTCATATTGGTAGCTTGAAATTGGCTATGGTGGGAATATTTACACTATGGAAACTGGCATACACTATACATTGAGGATTTTTATTTTTGAGAGTCACTTGTTAAACATTTACCACCACACCACTGTTCTCAATTTCACCCCCACATCTACTGACGGTCACCTGAAGTGATACTGGGGAGGGGGGGAAGCCAGTCGACAAAAATCCAAATTCTCATGCGTCACTCTCAATTTGGACAGAAGTAAATTGATGAGGAAAGTAAGAAACTCTAGGGAAAAAATCAAGGAAAAGAATTGAGTATTTCATCAGGGACAGAAAAAAGCATCTTTGAGTATGTTATTTACTACGGATTCATACAAAATTTGGGGCATAATTCCAAGCCTAAGGATACAACATATTAAGAATAGGGTATGTCTCCAAGTATGAGATCTGAATTCCTAGTGCAGAACACAGAAGAAATTCTTTAAAGAGAGCTCATGTCCCCCACCAAAGAGGGCACACAACCCCAGCTGAACTCTATCTGTGCCTCTATGGCCACATCATCAGTGCAGAGAGAAGTATATAGAACACCTCATTTAGGCCTCAAACTGGAGCTGTAAGAGGAAGACAAATGAGTTTGAGGTAAATTAGAATGGGGTCGATGGGTTCACCCATCCACGTCAGAGAAACAAAAGGCCCATTCAGCTGCCAAAATCGGGAGTGAGAAAATAAGAAGAAGGCCAAAAACCAAGACGAAATGCTAAAAACAGCAGATGTGGCTAAAAAGGGAGATGTCAGAGTAAAGAAAACAAGTTGAAGACCAGCACGATACTATTACAGGTTGAATAAATTAATTAGAAACAGCAAGAAAAATGGACACCAGATGAAATATCACATTATTGACAGAAAAGGTCTGTAAAGATAAATGTTCAAATTTTAGAATATTAGTAACTAAATAGAATTTGGTAACACCTGGATTAGGAGATTAGGATTAACATCACAAATGAGGGTCAGACAGACATCAGACAGACGCGACACCCTGAGGACCCAGCACTTGTGGAGTATTCTGTCTGTGAGTGTGTAACTGGGATCTAAGAAGCCCTCTGTTAAAAAAGAAAAAGTTCTGTATTCTTTTAAGATGTCAGTGTCATTAGAGACCAATGTTGAGGAACTGATCCCTATTAAGGGGGACTGAAGAGGATGATGACTCTTATGGTAGCCAATTTCAAGCTAATTTTCAAGCCAATTTCAAACCAATATGACATTACTAGGCGTGGAACTGGATCACACACACTATTATAGCTTAGCACATCATTATATAGTATTTCCACCATACGAAGACTGTCATGTCAATAACCTCAAAAGCATAGATAGTAGGAAAATGAAGTCAAATAATTAGTGGTGATTTTTGAGCACTTACTATCTTTGTCTTAAATATTATTCATTAAAATTTTTTTAAATAAATAGTATTTATTTTTAAAATAGAATTTATTTACTTGTAAGTGTATATAATTTAATTTTTAATAATTGCTCTATTTAATACCTGGCTTGAAAAATCCCTGAAAATTGGACTATCAGCTCTTGTGAGCCAGTTAGAACCCGTTCCGGCACACCCCTGAGCCCGAATAAAAGCCCACATTATCCATTTCTTCCCCTGGCCACTGTTTCTTATTTTGGCAAGGTCATACCGCTTTTCTTCTGTGGCTGCTGTTGGTAAATTTTTGCTATTTTTAAAAATCACTTTTTGTTCGGATTAAGGGAAAGAGATTCTGTGATTGGCTTCATCCTGTCACCTTTATCTCAAGATTTTACTCTTCCTCTGGCACACCAAGGTGATGATATTAGGAGGTGAGACCTTTGGGAGATAGTTAGTTCATACATGAAGGCAGAGCTCTCACAAATGAAACTAGTGTCTTTATAAAAGCAGCTCCAGAGAGAAAGATCACCCCTTCCATCATGTGAAGATACATGCCATAAAAGAAAAAGTAGATAATTTTGGTCCCATCTAAATTAGGCTTTTGTGTTTCAAAGAATAGCATCAAGACAGTGAAAAGATGAACCATGAAATGGAAGAAAATTTTTGCACATCATATTTCTGATGAGAGATTTGTATCTATCATATATCAAGAACTCTTAGAACTCAATAATAAAAAACAACCCAATTAAAAAGTGAGCAAACAATCTGAATAGACATCCCTCCAAAGATATACAAATGGCCAATAAGCACATAAGAAGTTGCTTGACATCATTAGTTAGTTACCAAGGAAATGCAAATCAGAATTAGAATAAGATATCATTTCATACCTACTAGGATGGCTATAACCGAAAAGTCAGACCATAACAAGCACTATGCAGAAATGGAGAAATTGGAGCCCTCATATACTTTTGGTGGGAACCTAAAGCAGTAGAGGTGGAAATCAGTTTGGCAGTTCCTTGAAAGGTTACATGCAATATTCCCATATGACTCAGAAATTCTACTCCTATGTATATACCAAGAGAAATAAAAACATACATCCACACAAAAACTTGCACATCAATGTTTACAGCAGCTTTATTCCTAATAGCTAAAAGGTGGAAACATCCAAATGTCCATCAACTGATGAATAAAGTGTGGCAAATCCATAGAACGGAATATTATTTGACAATAAAGTGAAATGAAGTACTGATACCTACTACAACTTCGAAACATGCTAACTAAAGAAGGCAGCCACAAAAGGCCACTCATAGTATGATTCCACTTATATAAAATGTCCAAAATAGGCAAATCTGTAGTGATAGAAAATAGATTAACAATTGCATAGGGCTGGGGGAAACTCGAGAGTGACTGCTAATGGGTACAGGGTTTCCTTTTGGGGGGCTAGCGAAATGTTCTAAAATCGATTGTGGTGATGGTTGTACAACTGTAAATATAACAGAAATCATTAAATTGTATGCTTTCAACGGGTAAACTGTATGGAATGTGAATTATATCTCAATAAAACTTATTTTTTTTCCAATAAAACTGTTTTTAAAAAGTTTTTTTGGGGGGGCGCCTGGGTGGCTCAGTCATTAAGTGTCTGCCTTTGACTCAGATCATGATCCCAGGGTCCTGGGATTGAGCCCCACATCGGGCTCCTTGCTCAGCAGGAAGCCTGCTTCTCCTTCTCCCACTCCCCCTGCTTGTGTTCCCTCTCTCAATGTGTCCCTCACTGTCAAATAAATAAAATATTTTTTAAAAAAAGTTTTGGGGGTGCCTAGGTGGCTCAGTTGGATGAGCATCTGCCTTCAACTCAGGTCGTGATCCCAGGGTCCTGGGATTGAACCTTGAGCCTGCTTCTCCCTCTCCTCTCTTCCTGCTTGTGCTCTCTCTATCTCTCTCTATCAAATAAATAAATAAAATCTAAAAAAAAAGTTTTGAACAAAAGGGGAAGGCATAGCATGGAATTTAACGAGCATAAGAAAAATCTTTCATGTTATTTTGGTATTTAACAGATCAGAATTTAGAATCACCCCAGCTTAGGGCTAATGGATATAAGGAGTGGCAATCCACTAGGGTAGTCAGTTGCTTAGCAAAATGTTTATTGACTTACAATGTGCCAGGCACTGGGCTGGGGGCTGAGGATAGGGAACAAGAGAAAAATGGTTGCCGTACTTAACAGTACCTAGAGTGTGCTAGGAAGACATACATTACATTACAAATCACACAACTGAATAAATAAATGTCCTAGGAGAAAAATCCAGATAGTAGGAAAAGGTACACTGGAAGGCCCCAATCTAATCTGAGAAGGGAGTGGGGGGCTTTTTGGAGAAGCAATGTTTGAGTTGAGCTCTTGAGGATTATCAAGAATAAACTAGATGAAGGGGCGCCTGGGTGGCTCAGTCAGCTAAGTGTCCAACTCTTGATTTTGGCTCAGGTCATGATCTCAGGGTCATGGGACCAAGCCCTGCATTGGGCTCTATGGTGGGCATGGAGTCTGCTTAAGATTCTCTCTCTCCAAAAAAAAAAAAAGATTCTCTCTCTTCCTCTGCCCCTCCCCCTGCTTTCTCTCTAAAAAAGAATAAACAAGAATAAACTAGATGAAGATTGGGTGTGAGGACTGGACCCCCTCTGCCAAGGAAGCAGAGGACGGTGAGAAGCGGAGGGCAGGGTGGGGGGTGCTGAAGGGGCTGGCAGACCCTGAGGCCTTCATAAGCCACATTAGGAAGTTGATCTTTATTTCAAAGGCCACAGGAAGCTGTTGACAGATTTTAAGAAGGAGGGCTTTCAACTCATGTCTCTAGTATGCTTTCCTGTCAAGTTTTCCTCTGAGTAACAGAAACAAAACTACCTGATTATGTCATAAGTGGAAGTAATGTGGCTCCCTCACTATTAACCAAATTTCCCAGCCCATGGTTCTTAGAATTTGGTTCCTGGGAAATAGCGTATCCAATTCCCAGATGGAGAAGGAAGGGGAGAATGCACAGAGGAGCCCTGAGGGAAATTAAGCTGGGCCACATGAGCTGCAGTGAGCTCAGCGACACCAGTAACACAATGATCCATAAGGACATATTGGCCTTCTTTAAGCTTTGGATGTATGTGAGAGAATGAGATCACTGCCTATGACTCTAGGGTCTTGTTATTTACAGCTGCAATGCTAACACTGGCACCATAGGCCCTTTATAAAATATGGGTGGAGTAGCCCCTGGCCTCTGTTATATATTGCCTGGGCTATGAGCTGTATCCTCAATTGAGCACAGGTGAAAACAGATGGAAAATAATTTATCTCACAATTCTCAGTGTGTTTTCATTGACTTAGCATCTGTTGGAAAATTTATTCTGAGAATAGCATCAAGGGGCTGATCTACATAGTGGGCAGTGGCCAACTGAGGCCTCTGAGAGATGGTTTCTCCATTGGCCAAGGAGTGCTTTGCCAAAGTTCTTAAGGCTATGAGATTGCCTTGACAACACTAAGTAAAACAAGACACTGAAGTTCTTTAAATTTACCATAAGTCACAAGTTACACTTGCTCTTAATTCTGGATCTTGGGAATATGTGTTCTCTGGTTGGTTTATTTTAACTTTTTTGTCTTGGCTGGATGTGGGGCGGGGGGGATGTCTTCCATGTCTTCCATTAACAAATGGCAACTCAAAACACTTTTTGATTCTCCTTGCTCTTGATCTTCCCTTCTTCTTTCCTTGTCCTCTTTTACTATGACCCTCCTTGTTTTTTGATCTCTTTCCTTTGAGTAACCTGCTAGAATTATGAGCTTTTATATACAGGGTTCCAGCTGGATAAGGTGAATTTATCACAGTCGACCACCAAACAATACATTTCATTGAAAATAATTCAGAGGCACCTGGGTGGCTTGGTCAGTTTAGCATCTGCGTTGGGCTCAGGTCGTGATCTCAGGATCCTAGGATCAAGCCTAGCATCGGGCTTTCTGCTCAGTGGGGAGTCTGCTTCTCCCTCTGCCTCTGCCCCTCCCCCAGCTCATGCTCTCTTTCTCTCTCTCTCTCCCTCTTTCTCTCTCCCTCCCTCTCTCTCCCTCTTTCTGCCTTTCTCTCTCAAATAAAGTTTTTAAAAAAATAATAATTCGATTCTACTATGTGCAAGGTATGCATTCTGACCTCAGTGAAGCATTTTAACTGTTAGTCACCCTACTTTCTCCTTTGGTTTCTCTGGCACTCATCTCTCTCGCTTCTCTTTTGTCATGGTCCCAGTGATTAACAGCTCAATATTCATTCAAACCCAAATATGATTAGTCTGAACCAATCATGGTATTTCTCTTGTTTTTGACAACGAATGATTGCTTTAAGGACTTCCATAGCCATTTTCCCTCCGGCCTAAGGAGAAAGTCAACACTATTCTGGACAAATTACAGAGAAGTGAAGTTGGAGCCCCAGTGCACGTGCCTGGAGCCCATGCTAGTCCTTACACGACGTAATTAGTTTTCTTATTGTTTAAGCCAATGTGAGCTAGGATATTCTATTGCCTGCATCTAAAAACACACTGAAGTTCCTTATTAGTTTTTTCACCTCCGCTTCTCAGGCTCCTTCGTTAACTTTGCTTCTTTCCATTAGGGTTTGGTGCTTGGTCCTCTTCTCTTGTTCTCTGATCTCTATGCGTGAGCTCATCCATTTCTTTTGCTTCAATTACAGTTGAATGGCCTCCAGATCTAAATTTCCAGCTTACCTTCTTTCTCAAACTCCATATTTCTATTTTCTGCTGTTTGGGGTCAATAATAAAATCAATCTTGATTGCACTTCGCAATTACTGTAGAACCTTAAAAATGTATAGGTGTCCATGCCTATCCTTGATAATTTTGATCCACTAGATTTAGACCAAGCTCAGGGATATCCACTAGAAGTTTCTGAGATATTGGAAATATTCTACGTCTGCACTAGCCAATACAGTAGCTACTAGTCACATGTGTCTAGTGAGCAACTTGAAATGTTGCTGGTACAACTGAGGAACACAATTTTTACATTTAGTTAATTTTTAATTAATTTAAATAGCCACACGTGCTAGTAGCTACCGTAAGGGACAGTGCAGCTAGCCCTCGTGAACCCTGCTTGATTACATCTGGGAATCTTTAGGAACTTAAATGCAAGCTAACTACTACTTCTATCAGATACTGCTTCCACTCCATAAGTAATCCCTTTGTGATTTAGACCATGGCCCATGGGAAGAGATATGTTTTTTGTAATGACCAAGTGCGTATACACATACACTCACTCACATGTACACACACTCATGTATACATATATGTCTACTTACTACTCGTGAGAAACTGATGCTTTTTCTACTATTCTAGTCTATCCAAAACCTGCTGGCCATGACCCACTAATGCACCAGGCCCCACGACTGGCCAGTCGCTACCACCCCTATGGCACTATCTTCTCCCATGGGGTGCTTATCTTTCTACTCGAGGCACTGGCGTTTTTGCTGGGGGCCACGGCTGCTTGGCCAGGCTCATCAGAGCTCCTGTGGAACACAGCTGTGGTCTACAGCAATGAAGGGGAGAATGCCTGTCTCCCCTCTGCGCTTCAGTCTGTTAGAAGGCTTCCAAAGCACACAGCTGATATCTGAGTCCTTTAAAGCCTCTCACTGAAGGGTCTCTCTTTTGGCTTCCATTTATAGCCCTCCAGCTTGAGAAGCTGTGTTTCCATTGGGACTTTGGGGGCAAGAAAATCTGAGTAACAGACATCAAGCTGTGCTCAGAATTGCTTCTCATCCTTCGGCTCTTGGAGTGTCTCTCCTGCCTGATGACCAAGGTTTCCCATCGGCTCGGTTTTGTGTCCGAGACTGAGTTCTCAGGAGCCTCCTTTGCCCACACACATCAGGCACCTGGTGAGCCAGACTCCCACCTCACCTGACTTGCAGAAATTTCCTCAGGCTCAAGGAACCTGATGGGCGTTAAACAAAGGAAGTGTGCTGTGGGACCACAGTTGGATTCATTCTGTGTAGAGCTGAGGGAGCCTCAGAAAGGGACAGAGAGGAGAAGATAAGGAGGAGGTAACAAGTGAGTTCATCTCAAAGGAGAAGTAGAAGCTTATAGGAAGAGAGGGACTTGCCATGACGTCCTTCCAGCATCCAAGTCAAGTCAGCTTCTCTGCTCCCACAATGTTTGCTTCCTGCCTGTGTTACAGACTTCTCACACTCCAGAGGGGGTGTTTCTGTCTAGAATTTGAGATCTTCAGGTACAAAGGTCATATTTTCTTAATCTTTGTATCCTTACCAACCAACGTGAGGCTTTTCCTGTCATAGAAATAGCCACTGAGAGAATAGGAAGTGTATTAGATGGGATAGATGAGTGTAAAGTGTGAAGTGAATTTCCATGAGGGAATGGAGCTTTGCTGGTAATTACTTCCAGAGGTTCCAGGCCAACCCCAGGTCCTCTTCTGTTTAAGTGCCCTAGGGAGAATGGAAAGATGAGCCCTTCTGGAGACTTCCAAGGTAGGCTTGAGATTATTAAGGGCACTTGCAAAGCCATCCCAGCATCCAACTATGTCATTTGACTTCAGGAAGTTCAGCAAAGAGGCTCCATTTCCTGCACATGAAGCTCAGCATGACCTTAGTATCCGGCTTCCAGTCCAGATCCAAATCCCAGTCAGATGTGCAGGCAAGGAATTGAAGTATTTCAGGTCTGAATGGGCCTTTGAGATGGAGTAGGAAGGTCCCCTCACCGAACTTTCACAAGAATCAGACTTCAAGCCCTACAGTAGTCTTCCAATCGACTTCTTTTCTTTTTCTTCTCCTGGATTTCCATGGAAATCAGTAAGGAAGGAATGATTGATGCCCTGCTTCCTGCAAGCGTTCATGTTCTCACCTCTTAGTAATAACCAATGGGAGCACTAACAGTGAGGAAACCCAGGAGGAGGAGGTGTGGGCAGAGCTGATGCTATTTTTAGGGGCTGAATCGGAGTTCTGGAGGCGGTTCTGGAAGCCACCAAGGACCCCCGTCTGTGCAGCTTGCCTGGTGCACAGAGCCTCTGAAGGACGCCACGGCCCCAGGAACCAAAGCCCCGTGGGCAGCTGGAAGCCCGAGTGCAGCTTGGAGAAGCATGGAAGAGAAGCTTTGGCACCGAGACTGATTCTGGAAGAGCACACGGCCGACCCAGTCTTGCTTTGTGCTTTACTTCACTCCTCAAAAATTCTGTGGCTGACCATGGAGTTTGGAAGTAGCTAAATCTAGAGGGGAACAGGCATGTCGGCGTTGGAGCCCAACAGCGTTCGCCGTGCAGCTGCACTGCCCTCATAGCACAGGTGTACGGAGCATGATTAAGTGACCCCAGAAATGTGACCGCCTGGGGTGTGGTGCTCATTCTTTCACCCTGATGCAATTAGCTCAGGGTGTGGGTACTCTCCGCCTCACGCCCCTTTTCTCTTCCCCACCCCCAAACACTGACTTTTTCAAACTCTGCTGTCCCCGTGAAAAATAGAGATGCAAGGAGACAGGTTTCATGCTGTTGTTGTTGATTTCATTTTAGAACCGCTCACTCTGATGCCTTTCAGAAGTCTGCCCCAAAAGCCGGGAGAAAGGCAGGGGGAACTTTTTTGAAAAATCTTTCAGCACCTTCATTGATCCAGATTTTGTGTGATTTGGCAGGCAATGCCGAGTAACGTGTTCCAGTGTTTTAACTTGGGCATAATTGCCAGATTAGCTATTGTTTGACTTGTATGATTATTAATGAAATGTGGAAAAGAAAGGGTGGTGCCTGCAGACCCTGTAGGAATGTCTAGACACGAGGGTGGGGGTTGGGAGGTGGAGCACCAGCGGACGCGACACAGAATTTCCTTGACTTTGGTTTTTCTCAGACTCGGCATTTCTGCCTTAGCATAACAACACGTGGGCCAAGATATTGAAAGATGAAAGATCATTTTTTTTGGCTACAGTGAAAAATCAAGTTTTAGGCTACACGCAGGAGACATTTCTCACCTGACTGTTAAAAGAGGTTCACACACACACACACACACACATGCATGCACGTGTGCACAAGTACACACTGACGCTTAGGTTTGGAAGAGCTCCTACTGTGCCAGTTTGGCCAGAAGAGAGATGCTTAGGGTAACTTGGTTTTTGGAGGAAGAAGATTTTTGATTCAGGGGAGCTTACGAATGTCATGCACGCACTTTGTAACCTTGTGTCAGGGTCACATCGGGGTGAGTAGTGAGGCAGCAGGGTCGTCGGGTAAATAGCCCTACTGACTCTGAGACTGGGAGAAGCAATAGATGGGATCATGGAGTAATTTTTATTCTTACTGTCTTAGTGTCTTCACTGCGGAGCAAATTCCCCTCCCAGCCCACAGTGGGGAGCAGAAAGCTGAGAGAAGGAATTAGACAAACACAAGAGGATTTGGGGTGAGACCCCCATAGGCAAAACCCAAAAAGAAACCACTTAGGTTGTGTGTGTAGTTGCTTTGGGTGTAAGTACAGATGTATAAAGTATGTATTATAATACTGTACCTAATGGATCATTACATACATACATGCAATCACATATAATTTTTCTCATCCACATAAACGTACATTAAAATTTGAAGTGGCTGGATAGACTGATTTTTATGTAATTTGGGAAAAGGCTTTCCCTTTGATTTTATTCAAAGCAAAACAAGCAGCTCCCTCCCCCAGTCTCTCAACCCTCCTTACAGACAGACCCAAGTTAGAAGTGAGCACACAAGCCGAGGCTTTGGACGCTGTGGAATAGGCAGCTGGACTTGTTCTCGGGGTCCCCCCGCCCCCAGCCCTGACCTGGCCACGGTAGCTCAAATCCTCGGGCTTGTTTCCCTCCTTTAAGTTCATGAGTAGCATGGCCCTGGGACACACGAGAGTGAGTTTGCATTTGGGACAGGTGCCGGTGTCTAGAACGGGTGCCTGTCACAGGGAATGACCCTGGGCGGTGGGGCAAGTGGAGGCAGCGGGTGGCATAGGAGCTTGGGATAGAAGAAGGGGGTGTGAGATCCACAGGGGCCCTGCGGTGGGGGTGGGGGGGTTAAGAATGGAGCCACAGTGTTTTAGAGCTAGAAAAAAACTACGAGAATATTTAAGCCCAATCCCTTCAGGTGAGGAAATTGAGGCTCAGAGAGATGAATTGATTTGTCCAAAGTTACGAGGCGTGTAGCAACAGATATGAAGTTAGAATTCAGATTTCCTGTCGCGAGCCTGGTCGACTTCCTACTATGATGAAATATTAAATACGCTAAAACCGCAATAAGCTAATATTGAGTCAATTGGTAATTCAAACGAACTGTTGTTTCTCAGCCGACTAAATGCCCTATTGTTCTTCATTAAGAAATCAGATAATTCTGATTCCTGACCTTTCCATATTTCTCTTATAGATCCTGCACTTTAATGCAGTTTTATTGTAATCATGCCAAATATCATGGGGAGATAGTGAATTTACTAGATTATTTGAAATCATTCCCTTATACACTAATTTATTTTATAGGATCACAAACTCCTTTTTTCCTTTGTTTTAAATCACCAGAATTACTCTGTGATTTAAGTAGATAAACTTCAAAACACCAGGCGAAATTATTTCTGGTATTTCCAGTCAAGACTTGAAAAGCCTGGGGGCTGGAAATTGTATGAAGAAGTCAGGTGGTTCTCCCAAGGCTTCCAATATAGCTTTGGCATTTGTCCCACAAGAAGTCTTTGTTTGGACTGTATGAAATTTCATAACAGTTTTTCATTGCTACGAAGGAGTGATTTGCTAGGAAATCAGACATAAAATTATGATCATCATCATTATTATTATTTTTAGAAAGGGAGGGGGAGGAAGGGGCAGAGGGAAAGCAAGAGGGAGAATCTTTAGCAGGCTCCACACTGGGTGTGGAACCTGACACAGGGCTTGATCCCATGACCCTGAGATCTGGACCTGAGTCAAAATCAAGAGTTGGATGCTTAACTGACTGAGCCACCTAGGCACTCCTAAAATTATTTTCTTAAATGATGATCTTGGTAGGTCCCTAGACTGGAACTGAGTTGATCTGATATACAGCAAGCTAGAGTCTGTGACCTATAATTTCAGAAATGGGTCCCTGACTTTCTAACAAGATAGACCAGTGACAGATACCTCCAGCTGGGACTGTCTTCCAAGGACAATTGTGACTCAGACCTAGAAGAAACCCTTATAGAAGTGTTCTTGCAGGGCCGTGAATAGTCCTATCTGTCATGCCATCCAACTCTGTTGTGTATATGAGAAGATAACGTGACTAGATACAGAAATCCCCATGCAGACTACATCTAGTTCACGGTGATTCTGAAAAATCACATGTGATCCGGGGTTACACCATGATTCTGCATTACATAAACTTAATCTCCAATAATGAGTACACAGGAGCTGATTTTATATAAAAAACCAGGTGGAATTTTTGATGAAATATATTGTGAATATCCTCTGTTTCTCTTCATTCTTCTCCTCACCTCCCCAAAATCTTGGTGCATTCAACTGACAGTAAGATAACGGGTCCTTAATTGTGGTATAGAAATGCAGCTGATGTGTGTGGTGAGTTTGTGTCCTGCTACTTTGCTGAATTCATTTATTAGCTCTAACAGTTTATTTTGATGGGATCTTTAGTGTTTTCTATAAATTAGATCATATATTCTATGAGCAGAGGTAATTTTACTTCTTCTTTTCCAATTTGGATGTCTTTTCTTTCTTTTTCTTGCCTAACTGCTCTGGCTAGAACTTCTGGTGCTATGTTGAATAGAAGTAGTAAGAGTGGCCATCTTTGTCTGATTTAAAATTTTAGAGGAAAAGTTTTCAGTCTTTCACCATTGAGTATGGTGTTTGCTGTGGGTTTTTCATATATGGCTTTTGTTATGTCAAGGTAGTTTCTTTCTATTCCTAGTTTGCTGAGTCTTTTTATCATAAAAGGGTATTGAATTTCGTCAAATGCTTTTTGGTCATCAATTGTGATAATCCTGTGGGTTTTTTTTTAAGATTTTATTTATTTATTTGACAGAGAGAGATCACAAGTAGGCACAGAGGCAGGCAGAGAGAGAGAGGGGGAAGCAGGCTCCCTGCTGAGCAGAGAGCTGGATGCGGGGCTCAATCCCAGGAACCTGAGATCATGACCTGAGCCGAAGGCAGAGGCTTTAACCCACTGAGCCACCAGGGCGCCCCTAATCCTGTGTTTTTTTAATCCTTATCTTCATTCTATTAATGTGGTGTATTGCATCAATCAGTTTCTGTATATTGAACCATCCTTGCTCTCCAAGAATAAATCCCTGCTAGTCATGGTATATAATCTTTTAAATATGCTGCTGTATTCCCTTTGCTAATATTTTGTCAAGAATTTTTGCATCAGGGGCACCTGGGTGGCTCAGTGGGTTAAGCCTCTGCCTTCAGCTCAGGTCATGATCTCAGGGTCCTGGGATCGAGCCCCACATTGGGCTCTCTGCTCAGCGGGGAGCCTGCTTTCCCTCTTCCCTGCCTGAAGATTTCATTTATTTATTTGACAGAGAGAGATCACAAGTAAGTAGAGAGGCAGGCAGAGAGAGTGGGGAAGCAGGCTCCCCGCTGAGCAGAGAGTCCGATGTGGGGCTCGATCCCAGGACCCTGAGATCATGACCTGAGCTGAAGGCAGAGGCTTACCGCACTAAGCCACCCAGGTGCCCCAAATAAATATATTTAAATTTAAAAAAAATTTTTGCATCAGTGTTCATAAGGGATACGGTTCTATAGTTGTCTTTTCTTGCAGAATCCTTGTTTAGCTTTAGTATCAGAGTAATACTGGCCTCAAAGAATGAGTTAGGGAGTGTTTCCTCCTTTTCAATTTTTTGGGAAAAGTTTGAGAAGAATTGATATTATTTCTTCTTTAAATATTTGATAGAATTCATCAGTGAAAGCATCAGGTCCAGGGCTTTTCTTGGCCAGGAGATTTTTGATTACCAGTTCAATCTCTCTACTAGTTATATGTCTATTCAGATTTTCTATTTCTTCATGATTTAGTCTTGGTAGGTTTTGTATTTCTGGGAATTTATTTCTTCTAAGTTTTCAAATTTGTTGGCATTCAATTTTTCACAATACTCTCATAATCCCTTTTATTTCTATAGAACCAGTAGTAATGTCCTCATTTTTATTTCCAATTTTAACCCTCTCTCTTTTTAAATTAGTGCATCTAGCTAAAGGGTTGTCAGTTTTGTTGATCTTTACAAAGAACCAACTTCTGGTTTCTTTGATTTTTCTCTATTGTTTTTTATTCTCTATTTCATCTATCTCTGCTCTAATCTTTATTATTTCTTTCCTTCTGCTGCTTTTAATTTAGTTTGTTCTTTGATTTTATATTTATTTATTTATTTCTTAAAAGATTTTATTTATTTATTTGACAAAGAGAAAGAGATCACAAATAGGCAGAGGCAGGTGAAAGGAGAGGGGGAAGCAGGCTCCCCGCTGAGCAGAGAGCCCAATGTGGGGCTCGATCCCAGGACCCTGAGATCATGACCTGAGCCGAAGGCAGAGGCTTAACCCAGTGAGCCACCAAGGCACCCCAGGTTTTGTAGTTACTTAAGTTGTAAATCTAGTTGCTGATTTGAGATATTTCTTTTTTTTTTTTTTTACATATTTATTTATTTGAGAGAGAGCACGAGCATGAACAATGGGAGGGGAGAGGGAGAAGAAAAGGGAGAGAATCTCAAGCAGACTCCCCACTGAGCATGGAGCCTGACACAGGGCTCCATTTCATGACCCTGAGATTGTGAGCCGAGCTGAAATCAAGAGTCAGACGCTTAACCGACTGAGCCACCCAGGTGCTCTTAGGTTGTTTTTTTGTTTTGTTTTTTTAAGTAGGCTCCATGACCAATGTGGGGCTTGAACTCACGACCCTGAGATCAAGAGTTGCATGTTCTATTGACTGAGCCAGCCAGACACTCCAAGATCTTTCTTGCTTTTTAATGTGTTTATAGCTATAAATTTCCCCTGTAAGACTGCTTTTGCTGCATCCCATAAGTTTTGCTATGCTGTGTATTTGTTTTCATTTGTGTCTAAGTATTTTTCAGTTTCCCTTGTGATTTCTTCTTTCATCCATCAGTTGTTTAAGCATGTGTTTATTTATTTATTTGAGAGAGAGAAAGAGCATGAGCAGGGTGAGGGATAGAGGAAGAGGCAGACTCCCTGCTGAGCAGGGAGCCTAATGCAGGGCTCTATCCCAGAACCCAGGGATCATGACCTGAGCCCAAGGCAGATGCCTAACCAACTGAGCCACCCAGGTGCCCCTAGCATGTGTTGTTTAATTTCCCACAGATCCATAAATTTTCCAGTTTTTCTTCTGTTATTAATTTCTAACTTCATCCTATTGTGTTTGGAGAAGCTATGATATGGCATGATATCTATCTTTTTAAATCTATTGAGACTTTGTTTGTGGGCTAACATATGGTCTATCCTGGAGAATGTGCTACATGCCCTGAAAATGTGTATGCTATCGTTGTTGGGTACAATATTCTGTATATGTCTTTTAGATCTAGTTGATTTATGTCCTCTATTTTCTTATTTTTCTTCTGTCTGGTTGTTTTTTCCATTACTGAGAGTGAACACTGAAGTCTATTATTATTATAGAACTATTTTTCCCATTAATTTTGTCAGTTTTTACTTCTTCTATTTTGTTGATCTGTCATTAGGTATGTAAATGTTTATGATTATTATATGTTTTTCCTAAATTAGAACTTTTATTAATATATAACGTCTTTCTTTGTCTTTTGCAACCTCCCCCCCCCTTTTTTTTAAAAAAAGATTTTACTTATTTGTCAGAGAAAGAGAGAAAGTGGCAGGCAGAGGCAGAGGGAGAAGCAGGCTCCCTGCTGAGCAAGGAATCTGATGTGGGACTTGGATCCCAGGATCCTGGGGTCATGACCTGAGCTGAAGGCAGCTGCTTAACCAACTGAGCCACCTAGGCGTCCCATCTCCCCCTTTTTTTTTTCACTTAAAATCTATTTTATTTGATGTTAGTATAGTTACCCCTATTCTCTTTTGGTTATCTTTTGCATGGAATATCTTTTTCCATTCTATAACTTTCAATCTATTTGTGCTTGGGAATCTAGAGTGAGTCTCTTGTACACGGTGTATAGTTGGATCATATGTTTCTATCCATTCTGCCAATCTCTGTCTTTTTGTTGTTTTTGTTGTTAGAGAAATATTGATTTTAATTCAACATAAGGCAAACTCCAGGCATCTGTTATCTGTTATTAGCAGAACTGTTGGAACAAGGCACAATTTTCCCCTACACTGGTTATGTGATTCCAGTTACACAAAATTTTATGAAAATGTTAAAACATAAAAATAGAAGTCTGTGATTTAAAAAAAAAGTATATAAAAAATTCCCCCCAAACCTGTCAATGTTACTCCTTATTCTACAAAATAGAACCAGTAAGAAGAGTAAAAGGTGTTAAAAACTATGACAACAGCATTTCTTTTTTTAAAAAAGATTTATTCATGAGCAATAGGAAGCAGTATGATATTAAGGGCCAATAAAATGGTAAAGGGGCGGCTCAAAAATGTTTCAAAATACAGAACTTGAACTGGACTGAAGAAAGGATGGGATTTAGGAAGGCATCAAGATGATGATGTATTCTAGGCAAAAGTGAGGATGAAATCTGATAGGGAAGTAGTATTTACTGTGTATGATGTATCGGACACATCAGCCATTTCATTTAAAATTTAAAATAGAGTACTAAAATATCAAAATAGAAGTAGGTACTAGTATTCTCATTTTACAGATAAGAAAACTGGTGTTAAGGAAGGTTGAGAGACCTACCCAAGCTCACATGGTTAATGAGTGACTCTCATGGCTAATTAGTAACTGACCAGGGAGGGAGAATTCACTTAATTCATGCACTTTCCACTTTACCGTCCTATGGAGAGGAATAGCATGAACCAAATTTGGAAGTGAGAACTGGTAATCACTCTGGAGTCAAGTAAATAGGGTTGGCTGGACGAAAGGGCAAGTGTAGAAAAGCAGTAGGAGATAAAGCTTAGATAAATGGGTTGCATTATAAAAAACTTCAAATATCAAGTTTGAAGTTCAGACTTTTTTTTTTTATGGATAAAGGAGAAGTACTGGCAGTGAGAATTTTTAGTTTCTTTCCAAAAGATGTTGTATAAATATGGAATGACAGTAAAAAGTAAATTCCTTGAAATCGCAGATGTCTTTTTGCACTAAATTAAGGTGCCAAGGGTCCTGTCTTCATAGTTAGTCAACAAGTAGAGGGATAATAGATTCCACTCACCAAGAGCCTTTCATCTTCTGTTTATCTCTTAAGAAAACCTAAATCTATTTTTCTTTGTCTGAACACTTCATTTTCCTCTCCCAAATAGCAACTTCTGTTTTATAGATTGTTCTTGTTCTATTCTTCCTTTTGGCTTTATAAAATGAACATCTGGAATTTTCCTGGATTGTTATATTCTTGAAATAAAATTCTATAAAAAGATTTGTTGCGGTTCAAAGGAAAATTTATTATTTTGTTTGGTGTGCTTTCGAGTTGGTGGAACACTTACCATTGTCATATGTAAATTTAGCCTTTCAATCCCAATTGAAGTCCTTCAACTGACAAATATAATCTTGTTGGAACAAGTAAAATTCATCAGGCGTTTATGTGGAAATGCTTTCTTTAGTGTAGTAGTAAATTGGGTGGGTATTATCATTTTCAAGATGAATTACTGGGAAAACTATTAGTCCATCTAGAAATGAGAATTCTTTTAAAAGTCCCATCTTCCATTAAAATGATTGAAATGCTTGCTCTTGCAAAAGGGCCTGATAAGAAATGTCCCAGAATTGCACTTGGTTTGTGGAAATGCCTAGTATTTTAGGAGGAAGTCTAATTTTTCTTTTCTTTTTTTTTTTTAAAGATTTTATTTATTCATTTAACAGAGAGAGAACACAAGCAGACAGAGAGGCAGGCAGAAGCAGAGAGAGGAGCAGGGTCCCTGCGGAGCAAGGAGCCCTATGCGGGACTCGATCCCAAGATGCTGGGATCATGACCCGAGCCAAAGGCAGTTGCTCAACCAACTGAGCCACCCAGGCGTCCCTAGGAAGTCTAATTTTTCTATGTGAAGTGTCTCACACAGAGCCTAGTACACAGCAGGACCCAAATATTAATTTCTACCTTCTCCCCTGTGGGTGTGTGGACCCCATAAGGTCCAAATGTGTCCTAATGGCTTATATTTTTGGGTGGTTCTGTTTTCTGATTAAAAAAATCAAGATATAATTTATATATAATAAAATGCCTGGTTTATAAGTACATAGATTAGAGGTTTTTTTCTATTATATTCACCCATGTAACCACCACCTAGCACAAGATAAAGGAAATTTCTCTTACTTCACTTTCTTATATCTATCACCATAGATTAGTTTTGTTTATTCTAGAATTTCATAGAAATAGAATTGTACCATGTATACTCTTGTGTCTAGGTTTTTTCACTCAGGACAGTGTCTGTAAGATCCATCCATGTTATGATGCTGGGTAGAATTTCACTCTATTTGTTTATCCATTCTCCTGTTGATGGACATGTGGCTGTTTCTAGTTTGGGGTTATTATGATTAAGGTTACTGTGATCATTCTTGTACAAGTATTTCTGGGAACATATGTTTATATTTATCTTGAATAAATACCTAGTGGAGGAATTGCTGAGTCACAGGATAGATGTTCATTACAGTTTACTGAAACCGTCAGTTTTCCAAAGTGCTTTATCATTCTCTACTCCCAAGAGCAGGTTATAAGAGTTCTAATTGTTCCACAGCCTTGTCAATACTTAGTAATATCAGTCATTTTCATTGTAGCCATTCTAGCGGGTGGTTCCCAGCAGGTTTTGACACAAGGGATATCTAAGTCTATGTGCAGTGGGGTGAGAACAAATGTCACGTTTTTTAGTTGGTACCTGAGTTTCTCTAAAAGAAGGAACCGTTTTTGTTGGAGAAAGGCACTTGATGAACTGATTTGGGTGGACAGGGAAGCCCTGAAGCCATAGGTTGGAAGGAAGCACTAAAGAGATGGCCTTACGTAAGAAAGGAGCAAGAATTCAGGAGTGTAGGGATCCCTGGGTGGCTCAGTCGGTTAAGCCTCTGCTTTGGCTCAGTTCATGATCCCAGAGTCCTGGGATCGAGGACCACAGCGAGCTCCTTGCTCAGCAAGGAACCTGCATCTCCCCCTGCTTGTGCTCACACTCTCGTTTTCTCTCTCTCTGACAAATAAATAAATAAAATCTTTAAAAAAGGAAAAAAAAAATTCAGGAGTATAGTCAGAACAGAGAGGAGAAAAAAAGGAAAAAAAAGTATTGGGAAATATGATAGAGACTAGAGCCCTGGGCAGCAGAAATGACCAAGGGACTTTTCAGAAACAAGGCAATTTAATATTAAAATTTAAATGATCTCCTCTAGCTTGGTTTAGCCACACTCAGGTGCCTCAGTAGATTCCTTTTGGGGAGTGGGGAATGGAACCAGAAGGGCTTAGGATCTCTCTGTGGGCCCTTTTCGGGGTGGAGATGAGAGAAAAATTCCAAGTAGCTGAGTAGAAAGTGATAATTCAACTTAAATTAGAAGTGACAAGTAGAAGTAATTGAAAGAATTCTCAAAGAAGTCCAGAAACCTTTACATTTCCCAAGGGGTATGAAGCTTTCATGTGAGCCTATCTTTTCATTCCTTTATAAATTGTAAGGGACAGAGCGACACCAGGGGCAGCCAAAACTCGTGCGCCCATATGTCCAAGTGTCTTCAGAACGTAACTGGCTTATTCTACGGCCCTGGGGTAATTAGTAATAGCATCACCTTTCACTCTTCAAAGTATCTTGCTTTGGACCATTGATTAATAGGGTTGCTCCAGCTCGGCAGTTCTCAGCCTTGATCTCAGATTTAAATTAACTGAGGAGCTTTACCAAATCCTGATGTCTAGAGAGTCTGGTTCATTTGTGGGCTACAATAGCTCTGGGAATCACAAAGGCTCCCAAGTGATTCCAGTGGGGGGCCAAGGTTGAGCATCACCGCTCGAGCTGCAAACCACGAAACTAAGGGTCTACTGGTGTAGAAATTGTACTCTTGGGAAAACCAGTCAAATGAGGGCTAGCTAGCATCGATAAGTGTTTCTTGGTTTCTGTAACATTCCCAACATTTGGATCTGAAGGAAAGGAATATTACAAAATTCAACTTTAGACTCGAAAAAAATATTTAAATAGCAAATAATCTTTATAAAAATAATACACTAGCTATAATCTTTTGTATAGTATGACATTTTCACAGAAATTTACGGAGTTAAAACTTCTACTTACGCGTTTTTATTAGAGGCATTTGTATAGTAATACTAACATCTCCAACTTATGCAGGTTTCTCCTTCATTTGGCAAAGCAAAGATAAAATGTTTATGGACTGATCTTTTATTTTTGACACATTGTTGGCATTTCCAAAGCACATTGATGTGTGTCTCTATCTTCAGTAGGGACACTACAAAGAGATTTGGGCAGGAATGGCTAAGAGTCACATCGACAAAAGGGCCTCTTGTTTTTGCCACCTGAAGGATATCCATTAACTTGTCTTATTTATGATAAACTGCTTCAGGCACAATTCTGACAGACTTCTCTGACTCCAGTGCTCCATGACTCTCATACCAGGCCTGCCTGGTTTCCCCACAAGTAGGGTCCATTGTTTCTGCTCTTTATTAGACCAGTTTACTGTCCCTGCCAATTATGACGTCTTCAAGAGACATTTGAGGAAACGGAGCCCGCCTCTCTAGGATTCAGCATCAAGTCACCATGACTGCTAGTTTTTTTGTTTGTTTTTGTTTTTAAAGTGAGCTCTATGCCCAATATGGGACTTGAACTCACCACCCTGTGATCAAAAGTCACATATTCTACAGACAGAGCCAGTCAGGTGCCCCATGGCTTCTAGTTAAACCTCAACTTTATGTCTTGGTTTTGGTAACTGGGCTTCTGGCTGTGCCTAAGACACACTCCCCCATTTCCTGCAGTTATGGGGTCTGGATACCATGCCAGATACCCCATACTCCCATTTTGTATCTCAGTCATTCTAGGATGTGAGCCCACCTCTGGCCCCATGGCTAACTCCAGCCCCGTGAGTGAGCCCTTCTCTCAGCCAGATGCCTGCCTTTCAGATTCCTCCAGAATGGCATCCGTGGGACTAGGTCTGACTGGGCAGTGCCTGTCCCAACACAGCGGCCACGTCTGGCTTCACACCCTGGCCTTCCCCTCCCCACCCCCGTCCTACTTCCATGAACCCTCTGAGCCATGCTTGACTGTGATCAGAGAAAAGGCAGCATCCATCTGTACATCTTGTCTTTCAGTCCTCATCCCGACCTCCCTTGTCCCACGGCTGCTGCTGTCCTCATCTCCTAATACACCAGCATCTTCACACACCATCAGTGGCCTGGCATCTGGCATCTTAAGTCTAAGTGCTTAAGGCCAGACACTCTGTACTTCATGCAGTAAGTGTTCAGCAAAAGAAACGAGAATGAAACAAAGATTGTTTCCTGCAGAAGCTCATTCCTGAACTAAAAACACCAACATGCATTAAGATTTTGAAAAGTAATACTTTTTTTTTTTTTTTGATAGAGAAGTCAGAGAGTACATGGGGCACCTGGGTGGCTCAGTCAGTTAAGCATCTGCCTTTGGCTCAGGTCATGCATGATCCAGGGACCTCGGATCGAGCCCCAAATGGAGCTCCCTGCGCAGTGGAGAGTGGGCTTCCCCTCTCCCCCTGCTCCTCCTTCCTGCTCATGCTCTCTCTCTCTATCTCAAATAAATAAATAATTTTTAAAGATTTTATTTATTTATTTGACGGAGAGAGACACAGTAAGTGAGGGAACACAAGCAGGGAACGGGAAAGGGAGAAGCAGGCTTTCCGCTGAGCAGGGAGCCCGACGTGGGGCTCCATCCCAGGAACCTGGGATCATGACCTGAGCCGAAGGCAGACGTTTAACAGCTGAGCCACCCAGGTGCCCCTAAATAAATAAAATCTTAAAAAAAAAAAAAGAAAGAAAGAAAGTAGAGAAACACCCTGAGATAATCTCTATCACTATTTTTGGTACATTAAGGATCTATCCTATCATTCTGTTTGCTTTCTCTTTTATACACAACAATATGCACATAGACATTACATATGAAGGTATATATTATTCGAATCACACTGTACATGTCATTTGTAATTTATTTTTTAACTTAATACTACATCTTAAATCTGTTTAGCAAATTCTTTTAAAAGATAATTTTTAGGGGCACTTGGCTGGCTCAGTTGGTGGCATGTGTAACTCTTGATCTCAGGGTTGTGAGTCTGAGCCCCACATTGGGTGTAGAGATCACTTAAAAAATAAAATCTTTTTTAAAAAAGATCATTTTTAGTGGCTAGATATATCCCATAATATGGACATATGTTATAATATATTTAATTGCTTCTCTATTTGGGGGATGGATTGTTTTCATTTTTTGATATTTGTAAATGTGATGTGATGAACGTCTTTGTACAAAAGTAGACATTTTCCCATGCCTGGCTGAGGGTGTTATTAGAATAAATTTCAAGAAATGGAATTTCTGGATTAGAGGTGATGTGTGGGTTTAAGGCTTTTGACCCACTAGTGCCAAATAGCAGAAAGGATACTCTAGTTCCTGTTAGAAGCATCTGAGGCTCATTCCATGTTCTTACTACTAATGGGTAGTATTATTTAAAATTTTTTTTGACAGTTGCGTACTTCTAAACACGTGTCAGCTAAAAGAAAAGAGAATAAGATATTGCTTTGAAACAACAATATAATAAA
The DNA here is from genome assembly GCA_028533885.1 of Nasua narica. Taxonomy (NCBI): domain Eukaryota; kingdom Metazoa; phylum Chordata; class Mammalia; order Carnivora; family Procyonidae; genus Nasua; species Nasua narica. Next base: position 12,888,872 of record CM052801.1, on the reverse strand, counting down.
TGTGAAAAAGGAACAGAGACATTAATATTCATAGCACTGAAATGACATTCTTTTATGCCTGTGACCAGTTCTCCTGAGGGCTTAAATTTTGGAATCTGGTTGAATTATATAATTCCTAGGACATAACTTTTCATTGTTTTATAAATCTACTTTTATAAGAAAATCACCAAACCCACTGAGACAGACTTAAATAGTTAGGTGAAGTAGTCAATAACCACTTTATTGGGAAACGTGGGTGGCTCAATCAGTTAAGCGTCTAGCTTTCAGCTCAGGTCGTGATCCCAGGGTCTTGGGATCGAGGCCCTGCATGTTTCTACCTCTCTCTCTGCCACTCCCCCTGCTTGTGCTCTCTCTCTGACAAATAAGTAAATAAAATCTTAAAAAAATAAAACAACCGGGCCCCTGGGTGGCGCAGTTGGTTGAGCGACTGCCTTCAGCTCAGGTCATGATCCCGGAGTCCCGGGATCGAGTCCCACATCGGGCTCCCGGCTCCATGGGGAGTCCACTTCTCACTCTGACCTTCTCCCTTCTCATGCTCTCTCTCACTCTCTCTCTTTCCTAATAAATAAATAAATTAAAAAAAAAATAAAACAACCATTTTACCCACATGAGCCCTTACCTAATTTTATTGCTATTATAATTAGATTTGAAAAAATATGATTAAACAGTAGCCTACGTTCAAGTTCATTGGAAGGCTTGAAGCCGCTTTCAAAGACTTTTCATGTACTAAAAAGTGGTCATCTTTCGCTTAGTTTGGCTGGCCGAGGAATTCTGGCTGGCCGCCACAGGAAATGTTCACATTGTGGAAAGGATCTGAAGGAAGAAAGGAAAAGAAGCGACAGTTAATTGTGGGATACATGAGTAAGCCTCACTTTAAGGATTCACTCTGAAGTGGAGAATTCAAAAAACACAGGAAACCCTAGGGATGAAGGAGGAGAAAACTATCAGTAGGCGAAATAATTTTCCTCAAAGACAAGAATGCCTTGCTGTGTGAACTGCCATGAGAACCACCCGATTGTTGAAATTAGGATGCGTTTGAGAAAGCTCTCTTCACTCTGGGTGGTCTTCTGGATAAAAATGAACTAGGGGTGCGGCTGGAGCAGCTCGGAGGGCCCAAGATTTTGGTATTGAGACAGACCACAGAAAAATGCTTCAGATGCGATATGACAGTATTTCTCCCGAGATTATGGAAGTTTTCTGTGAGGGAATGATTTGTTTTCATTTAACACCACAAACAAGTATGTTAGGGGCTGGACATCAAAATGGGAATCCTTCCCCTGGTTTGCCATTAGTCTTTTTTGGTGACATTGGGCAACTAATTTTGCTCTTTTTTCAGGGTCGTAAAATGCTGAAACACAAATAATTAAGAGATGCCAAGAAGATTTTCACAAATACCTTACTGGCGGAGGACATGTGTGATGCACTGAATAGCTGAAACTTGGCTTATTGAAAACATCTGATGACTGACTCTCAAAATGAGAAAAATGATTCTGCTTTTATATTTAAACAACCTTTGTTCCACACCCTGGCTAAAGCAATTCAACACCATTTTTTTTTTTTAAAGATTTTATTTATTTATTTGACAGAGAGAGAGAGAGAGATCACAAGTAGGCAGAGAGGCAGGCAGAGAGAGAGGGAGAAGCAGGCTCCCTGATGAGCAGAGAGCCCGATGCGGGGCTCGATCACAGGACCCCGAGATCACGACCTGAGCCGAAGGCAGAGGCTTAAACCACTGAGGCACCCAGGCGCCCCTCAACACCATTTCTTAAGACTATAAAAGCTGCTGCATTTATCGGATGGCTTTCTGACATCTATTTTTAACATATGACAAGTGCTTTACTTGGCAGGCCCTCAGCAGTGTCCCCAGGGAATGGTGTGCCAGAGTCATTTAAGAGTAAATATTTTGAGGTATTAGCACCCTCAGAGAGTTTTTATTAACTAGGCGCTTATGTATAGGACCATTTTAAGGCCCTCTGAATGTCTTTTAGACTTCAGAATTAGAACCCAATTATAATAATGCTATAATGGGGGAAGAACCAAAATTTGCCTTGCAGGGAAATGAGGCCCTGGCATGCTTTCTCCATGTGGCTCCTGCAGGGACATGGTTTGACTCAAAGTAGAATCCCATAGTAGTGCAGAAATAGTGTTCATGGGGCGCCTGGGTGGCTCAGTGGGTTAAAGCTTCCGCCTTTGGCTCAGGTCATGATCTCAGGTCCTGGGATCAAGCCCCGCATCAGGCTCTCTGCTCAACAGGGAGCCTGCTTCCTCCTCTGTCTCTGCCTGCCCCTCTGCCTACTTGTGATCTTTCTCTGTCTCTGTCAAATAAAGAAATAAAAAATATTAAAAAAAAAAAAAAAAGAAAGAAGTGTTTATTATAGGGTAGGCATTGTGCTGGTTGCCTCCCATTCGTTATCTCACTGAGTGTGTACCATGCCTTGCAAGGTAGGAGTTATTACTCTCCTTTCGTACACACAGAAACTGATGCCATGGAGAAGGCAGGGAATTGACCTGGGGTCCCGTGAGTGCTGGGGCTGGAATGTGAGTCGCTGTCGTCCAGAGCGCACGCTCTCAGCTGTGACCCATGCTGCTTCCGACTGCTCGCACAGACACTGATGCATACACGGTGCTCTGTAGCATAGTGAGCTAGTTGTCCTGCCTTTATTTATTTATTTGTTTATTTGAGAGAGAGAGAGCACAAGCAGGGGAAGAAGCAGGGGGAGAGAGAGAAGCAGACTTCCCACTGTGCAGGGAGCCCAACATGGGGCTCGATCCCGGAACACCGGTATTGTCACCTGAGCCAAAGGCAGACCCTTAAGCGACTGAGCCACCCAGGCTCCCCTTGTTGTGCTGCTTTTAAAGCCGGAAGTGTTATTCTCCTGGTCCTGATGTGCCCTCATCCTTCCAATGACATGAGCCAACTGTCAAGCATGAGCAACCGGAGTGTGGTTGGTGAGTGAGTTATCTCCTATGGGGCCCCGTGGTAGATGAAATAGTGGCTCCCCAAGTATGTTCATGTTGTAATTCCCAGAACTTGTAAGTGTGTTATGTTACCTGGCAAAGGGGAATTAAGGGTGAGGTGGAATTAAGGTTGCTATCAGCTGACCTTACAGTGGGGAGAGTATTCGATTATCCCGGCGGGCCCACTGAGATCACAAGGATCCTTACCTATGGAGGAGGGAGAGTTAGAAGACGGGTTCACCTGCCACTGGTTTCTATAAAGTCATATTGGAACTCAGCCACGCCCATTTGTTCACACGTGGCCTGTGGCTTCCATAGTGGCGGAGCTTCGTGGCTGCTGCTGAGAGCCCTGGGCCTGCAGAGTCTGAAATATTTGCTGGCCCTGTGCAGAAAGACACCCCAATCTAGAGTACAGCTACAAATACGACGCTGTAACTCTGGATGCAAATTACGTATGAAAATGTACCAAATTAAAAAAAAAAATGTACCAAACTACTTTGAGAAAAACAAGTGCTCCTATGCTTTCTTTGGTTAGTAGTCTGAATTTTCTCTTGAACAGAGAATAGGGCAAATTCCCAGTTAATAGAGGGCCTGACCAGTTTCATGCTTGTGAGTTGACATTCCAATGTGTGTCCTACTATAGAAAGGTCAGACTGCCTGAATGTGAAGTCAAGGAAAAAAGATTTTTATGGGAGAGGACATTTATGTTGTTGAGGTAGGTAAGAATTTAATTTTAATTCTTGTCTTTCCCCTTAGGAAAAAAAAAAAAACCCACAACAGAATAATTTCCAGCCTAAAAAAAGGTTGTTTTTCCGTTCTTTTCTTAAATCCCTCCTTTCTGCTCTCAGCTGGGGAACTCCTCTCGGATTGGCAGCACGTACAGGCCAAGAGGCCGTCAGGCCAGTGCTCCCTGCACCGCCCGCCATCAGCCTGCCATTCCCAATTAGCTTCAGCTGGGCCACTTCCTATTTGGGTCAACTCCCTTCTGAAATGGGTGACAGAGGTAGACACTGCTGGAATACTGTCATCCCCTTGAACTTGACTATAGAGCAACTTTTCCATTCATGCTTGGCAATAGTTCTTTTACTGCAGCGTTAGAATATTATTTTGGCACATGTCTCATTTCTACTAAATGCCCCTTTTTCACATCTTCAGCCATGGATCCTAACGTTTGTTCGGAATGTTTGTGGAAATCTGTTTTCTTAAAATGTTTCAACCTTTTTCTTTTTTTAAAGATTTTATTTATTTATTTGAGAGAGAGAGAGAAAGCATGAGAGGGGAGAAGGTCAGAGGGAGAAGTGGACTCCCCATGGAGCTGGGAGCCCGATATGGGACTCGATCCCGGGACTCCTGGATCATGACCTGAGCCGAAGGCAGTCGCCCAACCAACTGAGCCACCCAGGCGCCCTAAAATGTTTCAACTTTTTATCATGGAAAACATCAACCATTTATCAGAGCAGACAGAACAGTCTAATAAACCCCTTCACTAGCTGCCCTCGCTGTGACATTGAGTCCCGGCCAGTCTTGTTTCATCCTCTACACCCACCTACTTCCTCTTCGCCTAAATTTTTTGAAGCAAATCCCAAAGATAATATTGTTTCATCCATAAATATTCCAGTATGTATCTCAGGAAGATAAGGACTCTTTTTAGAAAGAGTATAAGGATACCATTATCACTTTTTAAAAAAGATTTTATTTATGAGAAAGAGAGAGGAGGCAGGAGCAGGGGGAGGGGCAGAGGAAGAGGAAAGAGGAAAAAGCAGACTCCCTGCTGAGCAGGGACCCCCCCCCCCCAGGGTGGGACTCCACTCCCACCACAACAAGATCATGACCTGAGCTGAAGGCAGACATTTAACCAACTGAGCCACCCAGGTGCCCCACCATTATCATTTCCTAAAAGTGTTTAGCACTAACTTCTTATCAAATGTCCAGTCAATATTCAAGGAAATAGATTTTTTTTTTAATTTATCTTACCCTTGAATATTTTGAGTGAGTTGTGATTTTTATTTCCCCCTCGAGGCAGGCCATGATGAAAGTGGTAAATACAGAACTAACATGAATTCACACACACTATCTTAAACACACTGCAACAAACAAACAAACAAACAAACACAAACAAAGCCCAATGAGCAGCTAACCTTCTTCACTTCTGAAGTTAGGTTCCCAAAGGGGGCAAGGAAGGTGGGTTCGAGGAAGGTAGCCATTGTACCTAACTTGAACTCTGACCAGCTATATGCAGATAAAATGTTGACAATACCCTATGCTTCTTTCTTGACTTTCTTCATTTCATACCAGGGAAGTTCTATGGGGTGTTTGTAGATTTCCTTCCTACTCACATGCTAGCTTGTCTCATAAGCCTTAAAACCTATTTCCAACATTGTGAAATCCTTTATTGTCCCTCCTTGAAGATAAATGGCATGCTGTCACTTGCTCAGGCAGAGGTGTTAACAAGGGTGAAATTTTGTCTATCACTTGTGTTTCTGGGGGGACTCAAAGACTTTTGCTTTCGGTGTTTAAGAAATGTGTGTGGCGATACAGGAAAACAATGATTTTCTCACAAATGGAAACAATAATGATCCAAATTTCCTTTTTTTATTTTCAGTCTCTCTTGCTGAAGAGAGTCTGTTCTTTCCATTTAGGCCAGGCTTATGAATGCCTACATCTGTTCTGCTTTTGTGGGGCTGGGGCTGGAGTTAGTAAGAGAGGGAGGCTGGAAAGGGGCGTGTGTGTGTGTGTGTGTGTGTGTGTGTGTGTGTGTCTGGTACTGTCTGAAGCTTTGCTTTATTTAAGCCTGCCATGTTCCTACTTTTTTTTTAACAGCTTTATTGAAATATAATTCACATACCATACAATTCACCAATTTAAAGTATACAGTTCTATGTTTTTTAGTACATTCATAGAACTGTGTAACCTTCACCACAATCTAATTTTAGAAAGTTTTCATCCTCATCCAAGAGAATCTATGCACCCATTAGTGCTCAAACCCGTCCCCCCACAATCGCAGGGCCCAGTCAACCACTAATCTTTCTGTCTCTATAGATCTGCCCATTCTGGACATTTCACAATTGATGCTTTTTTAGTTTTTATGGTTCAACTTTTAGGTCTCTTTGGAAATTGGGGACTTAGACTTTCCATTGATGGCTAACATGCAGCCTTTACCACCCAAAATCTAAACTGAAGTGTGAAAAGGAAACTAAGAAAGAAGAATGCTAATTATATGTCCAGGGGAAAAATAGAAATATGATATGTTTAATAGAAGCTGTTAGATTCCCCCCCCCCCCTTTGGAATAGTCTTAACAAACTTTTTTTTTATTTAATTTTATTTTTTCAGTGTTCCAAGTTTCATGAACAATGAATCTTAACAAATTTTTAACCAAACAGGGAACCAATGTAAAATGTTTTCACATAGATCTGGGTCTGCATACTAGGTTCTGCCTTTAGCTCCCCAAATTGGGTAGTGTTATCCAGGGTTTTCATGAAATTCAACATAATTAGAAGACAAATGTAACAGTATTCTCATGCAAGAATATGAGTCTTTTTAAACATTTGAAAGAGCAGATTAAAAATAATAGATGATCATATTAGATAACCAAGCATAACATAAGAACGGGCCAAAAGATAATCATTTGGAAATAGATGGAAATAAACATTAACCACACGTAATGGGTCTTCTGACTTGCATATGCATGTGTTTAATTTCCCCTTTTAAAAACCCTGTCTTAATCTCTATTTATTCTATTTCCTCTAATATTTCTGTTTAGTGCCCCAGAATATTCAACAAGAGAAGCATACAAATTAAAATGTCAGAATCTCTAAAGAGTTTTGAAGGGCTTATCATTTTTCAAAAGACCTGAAAAGAAGGCTTCAGAACCATAGATAAGTATCTCAGAATAATTTCCAAAAACAAATGTGCAATTGGTCTTCTTACTAAAATGGATCCCACACCAGAGCTCTTCAACATACTGTGACTTAGCCACATACTCTCCAAAAAAGAGATGGGATGATGCCTCAATCTTAGCTGTGTTTATAAAAATCACTTACAGGGTCTGGAGTTTCAGTGTTTGCACTGTGAGACACGAAGAGCAAAACAAAATCCCTGAACACCTCACTGTTACGTGTTTTAAATGACTTTGGCCAGCTTAACCCTTTGGAGCCTCACTCTCTGGGCTTGAGTTGTCGAGGTGTTTAGCAACAACAGCACCCACTGAGAATGTTAATACAAACCTTAGATAAATAAAGACAGGTAAGAGACAAAATTTGAAATCCCGTGTTTTCTTCCATTGCTTAGATTAAATTGAAAATGGTGTTGGGATCTTTTTTTTCTCCTCAAGGAAGGAAACTTGTTTTCTGTTCCTGGGCTTCATGGTTATTTCCTCTCTTCCACTGTTGGAGCCCAACAGAGCCAACCCTTACATCAGAGGCATCTGTTTGCACTAGGAAACTTTTGCTAAAATACGACTGGCCCTATAAGGTTGTTGCAAGGAGCTTTGGGTTACTCAGTAGGTTTTAAAAAGCTGTATTTCGAGCTTTTGGAGGAAAAGTGTTGTGTGAGTATGCTCTGTCTGGGAAGGTGGGTGAGGTGAGGAAGGGTTTTGTCTGCCAGGGGAAAGACAGAGGATATGAGAGGCGGGAGCTCAAGTTCATAGACCATCAGAGGCTTTCTCTGGTCATTCTCTAAGCTCTTTGGATCCTTTTAATTTTGGTTACTTGGCAGGGCAAATATCCCCCATAGTTAGGGGCAGGGAGCTGTATTTCTAACACAAAATGGTCGTGTTAGGAAACATGGAACAGATACAGACTGCAAATAAAGTCCTGTATTGATGCAAAAACTTCTTCTGACTCCTACCATCTGGATCACTGGAAGACATAGGTCTAGGAGCCCCTCCTGAACCACGGAAAACACTCCTCTTCCTATGGCCAAGGTCGTCTTTCAATATATAGGGGACCCTTCCTGGGGCTGCTTGTGTATGACACTAGTGGATATAGAATTTACAACTGCTTCACTAGTGAGAAGTCTTCGACACCCATTTATTTCACTGAATGAAGAATTTTACTAACCTCTCATGTGATAAAATCAAAAAAGTCAATGTTAGGGGGTGCCTGGGTGGCTCAGTCGGTTAAGTGTCTGACTTTGGCTCATGATCTCAGGGTTCTGGGATCGAGCCCCACATCAAGCCCCATGTCAAGCCCAGTGTTGGGCTCTGTGCTCAGCAGGGAGTCTGCTTCTCCCTCTTCCTCTGCCTTCCCCCTGCTCATGCTCTCTCTCTCTCTCTCTCAAAAAAAATAAAAAAATTAAAAATTAAAAAAGGTCACTGTCAGGTTGTCCTAAGGGAGATATGTTTGCTGTTGTAAACCCCAGGAGGAAAACCTTCCCAGCCACAATTTCTTCATTTATTCCACAAATATTTACCAGGCTCTTTCTGTGTGCCAAGAACTATTATGGATGCTCAGAACATGGAAATGAGTAAGACCAACAAAGATCCCTACCCTCACGGAGCTCCTATTCTAGTGGGAAGAAAGGACACAGATAATAAATGGTGATGGTTGCCCAGCAAAAATCCATTTTCCACCTCTTCCTTGGAAAATGGCTGCTTGGCTAAATTACATTTTCCAGCCTCCCTCAGCTGGATAAGGTCATGTGGCTAAGTTTTCACTGATGAAATGTGAGGGGTGGTGATTTTCGCTACTTCCTAGATTGGGCTTTCAGAGGACTTTGGCTGTGCTTCCTTCATGTTCTCTTCCCCTTTTCTGCCACCTGGAACCTGGATATGGTGGTGACCCAGCTTCAGTAATGCATATGAGAATAGAGCCCTGGGAGGGGGCAGAGCAACACGATGGAAGGACTCCAGACCTCTGAATGACTGGAGCAGAACTACCCCACCGGTCAGACTGTTCACTTCTATATTCTTCAAGCCATGGCATTATGGGATTTCTTGTTTCTAGTCTTTGGCAATACCCTAATACCATAAACAAATAAATATGTAAAACATGATAATTTAGATGGGATAAATGTAAGGGAGAAAAATAAAAGAGTAATGAGAATAGAGAATGCCAAGATGGAAACTGAGGCAGAATTCCGAGATGACATTTGAGAAAAGGCACGAGCTAATCAAGCAGTACAGATACCCGGGGGAGCGTGTTCCCAGCAGGAAAGAGCGAGTGCAGAAGCCTGGAGGTGGGATGATGCCTGGCATATGTGAGGAACAAAAGGAGGCTAGTGTGCTGAAGCACAGTGAGCAAGGAGGGACTAGCAAAGGACGGAGGCACCGAGGGGGTGAAGGGAGGAGGAGGGCAAGCAAGTGGACCAGAGGTAAGTCTTGGTGGCCCCTTATGAGGACTCTGCCTTTTAATCTAAGTGGGAAGGGGAGCCACTGGAGGGCTTGGAGCCCAAGTAGAAATACGATCTGGCATCTGTTTTAGCAGGATTCTTCCAGCTATGCTCTAGGAGATCGAGAGTGGAAGTGTGAGCCCAGTTACAAAGCTTTTGTCATAATCTGGTTGAAAATTGATGGTGGCTAGGTTCAGGGTGGCAGCAGCAGTGGTGCAGAGAAGTGGTCGGGTCTGACTTGTATTTTGAAGGTAGAGCCCATAGGAGCTGCTGAGGCAACAGTCATGGGCTCTAAGAGAAAGAGAAGAGTCAAGGGTGATGCTCATGCTTCTGGGTCATCAAATTAGCAGAATGGAGTGGTCACTTACTGAATTGGGGAAGACTCTGTGAAGAGCAGGCTCAGGGAGGGGGGAGAGTGAGGGTTAGTTTAGCAAAGGTTAGTTAGTTTGTTAAGTTTGAGGCGCCTCTTAGACATCCAAATAGAAATGCCAGGTAGGCACAGATGGATACGTAAATCTAGAAGGAATGGGGGATGCATTAGCACACAGATGATCTTTAAAGCCATGAACTCGATGAGATCCCCAGGGGAGGGATGGTGAATGGAGAAGTGGTGTGAGGATAGAAACCAGGAGCCCTCCAGTGTTTACAGTTCAGCGAGCTGAAAAGAAACCAGTAGAGGTGACTGAGACAGAGCCTTCAGTGAGGTAGGAGGAAAGCCAAGAGAGTTTGGCATCCTGGAAGCTGTGTGAAAGGAGTATTTCAAGAAGATTATCTGGGGCACCTGGCTGACTCAGTTGGTATATCGCACCTCTCTTGATCTGAGGGTTGTGGAGTCGAGCCTCATGTTGGGAGTAGAGATTACTTAAGATTAAAAAAAAACCTTTAGGGGCGCCTGGGTGGCTCAGTGGGTTAAAGCCTCTGCCTTCGGCGCAGGTCATGATCTCAGGGTCCTGGGATCAAGCCCCGCATTGGGCTCTCTACTCAGCAGGAAGCCTGCTTCCCCCCCCCCAACACCTGCCCACAAATGCCTACCTGTGGTCTCTCTCTCTGTCCAATAAATAAATTAAATCCTAAAAAAACAATCTTTAAAAAAAAGAATGAGATAGAGACGATTATTCACTGCGAGGCACTGAGGGACACAAAGGGAGTGCTACTCTGAGAACCAAAAAGCCCAGGGGGCTATTTCCATCTATGAGAACTTGAGTTTTCTGAGTGAAGTGGAGGTCCACAGCCTCGCGGGTCTCATGGCAGGCGTACAGTAGATAGGAGTCTTTGATAATCCCACCTGAAACTTTCAGCCTCATCTTTGTCTCGATACCGAGGGTTGGAGCTGCGCCACCAGGAGAAAGAGCCAAGCTCCTATGAGAACAGAGTCAGGAGGCCACAGACAGGAGAGCGACCCATGCAGGGCAAACACACCATCTATCTCTCGCCACCTCTCGAGGCACATTTGCCAGTCAACCCTTGAAGTCACCCAAAGATGTGTCTCAACTTTTTTCCTTTTCTTTCTCTGGTACGTTTCCATCACCAGCGATGCTAAAGAGGAAAGCAAAGCAGGCAGCCAGAGTGGAAAAGATCACGGAGACAAATGCACAGACAGAGCCATGAACTCCCACATGACTTTTTTAGGTGGTTTCTATTAGTCCTTTAATGGGAAATGCGCAAATAGCCAGCTCAGGGTTACTTCCAATTAGCTGTGACTATCATTCTCCATTCGTATTTCAATTGACCAAAGCAAGGTTTTGAAGCGACCTGGTTTTTTGGTGGGGGAGTCTCTTTGGGGTTTGTATCCTACCACTTGACTGCTTTTATGTACACGGTCCAGGAGTGTATCTCCATGTTTCTCCCAGCCAGTCCACAGTGTAAATATTGTGATCTTATAGTGTCAAAGGCAAGTGAAATTTGTAAACACAAAGCCTTAATTTTTTTTTCGAATGATCACTAAATAGCACATTGGTTTAGCCTTTACATTCTCAGCATAATTTTTGCTCAGCTGTTGACTTCTCAGATATAATGAATGAGATGGCAGAAATGCAGGCTATGAAATCATCTTACAATGTTTTCATAACAAGCAGCGACCTAAATGATTTCCCAATAGCTTGTTGTCAAAAGACAATCAAAACAAAACAAAACGGGGGACAATCAACACAGAACACTGAAGGTTTCTTAAAAAAAAAAAAACAAAACTGCAGAATTTGTTTGTTGAAATTGGGTTTGGTTAATTATACTTAGTGGCCTCTTTTATTGTAACAGTTTTTTGAACTCAGAGTAAACACAGAGTGATTTATGAAAACGCCTGATTTGGGCAACCTCAGAAAGTCGAATAGTCTTTTCAGGAAAAACAATGCTATGAGAGTATCTTGTTTTTTTCTTACAACATAAAATTATTTCATTTTGCATTATTAAGATGTTTGCAGTCTGGATGGGTACCACAGTGACTCTTGAGTAACTACATTTATGAGGAAATCTGGGATGTCTTACTGATCTAAACCAAGTAAATGGTTTAGAACTCCCTTTTTTTTTTTTTCCTGTTGGTGCCTTGTTCTCCTTTCATGTCTCTCCCCTTTTGCTCTTGCTTTGTCTGGTCAGGTCACCTCAAGAGGTATATGTACAGCCTGCATTTTTGGTGAGTCTAAGAACTGTTTTCACTACCCTTTGAAGCCGAAAAAGTGCATTTGCTATGAAATACACTGTTTCCCTCCGTTTTGGAAATAAAGAGCCAGGGAACTTTCCTACTAGGTCCCAAAGACTTGCATAGGTAGAGACACTTTTGTCTTTTTCTTGCATCTTTATCTTGGCGGTGATATGAAAACAAGATCTTTGCTATCGATTTGTAAGACAGGATATCAGTTTGCTTTCTAGCTGCCAATACCAAAAAAATCCAATTAGAAACAGCTTAAACCGGGGGCGCCCGGCTGGCTCAGTTGGTGGAGCGTGTGACTATTGATCTCGGGGTTGTGAGTTCAAGCCCCCTCTTGGGTGTAGAGATTACTTTGGGAAAAAAAATGAAACATCTTAAAGTAGCGCTTCTCAAACCTTAATGTGGCTAGAAATCACCAGGGGCTACAGATTCTGATATAGTAGGTCTGGAGCAGGCTGAGATTTTGCATTTCTAAAAAACTAATAATCATACCGTAACTTGAGGACCAGGGGCTTAAACAGTAAGCACCTTTATTATCTCATATCTTCTTTCCAGCCACGTACACTTCTCCAGGCTAAGTTTCAACCTTGGGCCAATGTGGCAAAGGAGAGCCCACCCCTTCAGGGCACTCATTAATACTCATTAACACTAACATGGCTTCCAATGGATTCATTTTCTACCTCTCAAAACGAATGTCCACATGTGAACACAGGCCTTTAGCCACATAACCCAGACTTGAGGACTGGCCTGGTTTGTGAGGGAAGGTGGCCTCATAGAACTTGGAGATGGATTAGTCATTTTAACATTTCAGAAGGAGACTATAAATATCCAAGATTATTGAACACTAGATTTCATAATCTTAGATTTCAAAGGACCAAAGAAGAAAACATCTGTGTTCTCGCCACAGGGAGTAGCACCAGCCCTCTTTCTTAGCCTGGAAACTCCTTCCTCCTGTGAGTCTCACTGATGCATGGACTTGCTCATTCATCAAACACGTATTGAATTCCCACTACACAACCCAAACAAACCATTCTTCATTTTCTCCTAAAAGCCCTACTGCTAAGTGAAAGTTTATTAAATAAAAAAATATTTCCATTAATTTCAATTTCAAATTCCATTAATTTCACGAGATAGCCTATCCCGATTCCCAGATACTGAAATAATTTTTGCAGATAGAAAAATACATCGATTGAACAGTGAAAACTTGTGTGTGATAACAGTTTCACAGTAAATAAATCTGAACTTATAAGGAAGGTTCGGGAAGGTTTCAAAAGGAAAGGAGAAGAGCTATGAGTGGTCCTGGTGGAAGGCGTACAAGGGAGTCCTTCTTTGGAAGGGGTGAAGAGTTGTGACTGACTTCGAGGCAGACATGCAATACTGGAGTCAGATGTGCATGTTGGTAATTTTCACCTACCTGAGGCTTGGACACAGAACACTCTTCTGACATGGATGGCTAGCATAACTACAGAAGATAGTGGAATCTCTGGGTTGAAAAAAGACCAAACAGAAGTTCACCTGCCTTTTCATAGTTTAACAACGGCAGTCGAAAATCAGATTGATTCTCCATCCGCTGTATAAGATGTCTCAAGTTTCTCAAGTATCTCATGATAACTTCTCGGGGCATGACATAATTTTGCAGAACATACAACTGATTGAGAATTTATCTTCTCATGATTTCCAAAACTCATACACAGTACAGTGAGCTCTGCCTCTTCATCCAACACCCACTACTAGCAGCGGGTTACCAAGTTAGCTTGTTAGATTATACTTATTTTCTGCATTATGTCTTTCATTTATTTCCTACTTTGCATGCTCTTAGGCACTGCATTGGTCCTTCTCTGCCTCTTGGCTCCTCTGAACTCCTCATCCACCCTTCTAAAAGGTCTCCCTGCTTAGAAGTGGTACGCATGGTGATTAGAAGCAAGAGTGGAGGTGCGGTGTAGGCAAAATGGGCAAAAGGGGTCAAAGGTAGGAACTTCCAGTTCTCCAATAATGAAATCATGGGGATGTAATGTGCAGCATGGTGACTATGGTTAACAATACTGTACTGCATATTTGAAAATCGCTGGGGCGCCTGGGTGGCTCAGTCGGTTAAGTGTCTGCCTTCAGCTCAGGTCGCCATCCCAGAGTCCTGAGATCCAGCCCTGCATCGGGCTCTCTGCTCAGCGGGGAACCTGCTTCTCCTCCTGCCTCTGCCCCTTCCCCCAGCTTATGCTCTCTCTCTCTCTCTCTCACTCTTTCTTTCTCTCAAATTAATAAAATCTTGAAAAAAATTGCTAAGAGACTAAATCTTAAAAGACATCATAACAAGAAAAAAATTGTCACTACGTATAGCAAGGGATGTCAACTAGACTTATCGTGCTGACCATTCTGGAATATATACAACTATCGAATCATTCTGTTCTACACCTGAAACTCATCTAAAGTCATTTGTCAAGTGACTCAATTCAAAACCAGAAGACCAAAGGCTCTGGAGCCAGACTGCCTGTGTTCAAATTCTTCGTTTGCGGCAGCTTCCTAACTGTGTGGCGTCAAAAAAAGTTACTTAATCTTTCTGTGCTTCACTTTCCTCACCTGTGCAGTGAGCTGATAGGACCTACCTCGGAGGGTTGTTGTGAGATTTTCTTGGAGTTAATAAACTGAAAGTACTCTGAACAGAGCAGCGCATGACACATAGCAAGTTCTCATTAAGTGTGTTATGTTAGCTTCCCTCTCCCCTACTAACCATCCTTGATGCTGCTGCAGAATTATCTTCCTAAATCATCTCAGTAACTGCTACCGTGTATTGAGCCCTTACTATGTACCAAACACTGAACTCGGCACTTTATATATAATACCCATTTAATTCTTGCACGTTATCCCTAGTTTACAGACCAAACTAAAACTCTGAGGACCCTGGCACGGGGACATGCACACCAAAAAAAAAAAAAAAGAATTAGAATCTTAGTAGTTAAAAAAAATGGTGTGGGGGGGGTATATGAATGAGTTCTTTTGTTTGTTTGGTCTAGTCCTTATTTGGTCTATTAGTAAGGTATTGCTAAAAAATTTTATATAACAAGTGATCCCTAATCTTCAATGGTTTACTATGAAAACATTTATTTTTTCTGACCTGGACGTCTGAGGATTGGGTATGGTTCTGCTGGGCTCGCGGCTCTGGATTATAGACTAAGTCATGTCTACTCCCGTGTCTTCTCACTGTGGGGGCAGCAGCTACCCAGGGTATATTTGTCTCATGAAGGATAACAGAAGTATAAGCACACAAGCCAACTGTCCATCATATTGAAAGCCTTTACTTAATGTCACATATGCTAACATTTCATTAGCCAAAGAAAGTCACGTGCCAAAGCCCAAAGCCATTGGGGGCAGGCAAGTATCATTTTGCTACTCTCCTGGGAAGCACAGTAAGGTTACTGGCAGAAAACAAAAAGGAGTAAAGAATCAAGAACAGGGTACCTGGGTGGCTCAGTTGGTTAAGCAACTGCCTTCGGCTCAGGTCATGATCCCGGAGTCCCGGGATCGAGTCCCATATCGGACTCCCGGCTCTGCGGGAAGTCTGCTTCTCCCTCTCACCTTCTCCCCTCTCATTCTCAGTCTCTCGCTCTCTAATAAATAAATAAAAATCTTTAATTAAAAAAAAAAGAATCAAGAATAATCATCCAACCTAACACATACATACATATATACATTTATTTATATTTGAGAGAGAAAGAGAAAGTACGCACGCGTGAGCTGGGATGGGGGTGGTGGGAGGAGCAGAGGCGCAGAGAGCATCTTAAGCAGGCTCCACACCCAGGATGGAGCCTGTAACAGGGATTGATCTGACGACCCAGAGACTGTGATCCAAGCCGAAATCCATAGTTGGACACTTAAGTGGCTGAGCCACTCAGGCGCCCCCCAACCTAACACATTGGGGTAGCATCAGACTCATTCCTGGTGGTGAGGGGCACAGAAAGATACTGACCACTTAGTTTTTAGTGTAGTGGCTTGTCACATAGTAGGTGTTCAATAAATTTATGTTGGATGAATGGGTGGGTAGGTAAAGAAAGGAAGGAAGGAAGGGAGGGAGGGAAGAAGGGAGGAAGGGAGGAAGCTAATAGTCAGTTGCGGGTTGTAATTCAGAGGAAGCCATAAGAGAAAGAAGCTAGAGATG
The DNA here is from genome assembly GCA_028533885.1 of Nasua narica. Classification (NCBI taxonomy): domain Eukaryota; kingdom Metazoa; phylum Chordata; class Mammalia; order Carnivora; family Procyonidae; genus Nasua; species Nasua narica. The sequence continues at coordinate 12,872,795 of CM052801.1, read as the reverse complement.
GTGCATACAAGATTGTTCTGGCCCTTTGGGTCTACAGGCGGTTATCACCTGCGGATAATGAGATTTTGTGGCCCATATGCTTCCTAGTGTGGGATATGGGTTCAGAAACCTGGTACTTAGAAATTGACTATTGCCATACTAATACATTAAACGTAACTATTTTTCCTTTACTCTTCCTTAATATTTATCAAAGTTCTTGAAAGTAACAGCATGCTCCAACTTGCCAAAAGAAGCCAAGAAAGAGGCTTTTCTCCATGAGTGGCCAGAGTTTTAGAGGAGTAGAAGGGCAGGGGCATGGGTGGGGCTGGGTAAGGAGCAGCACTAAGTAGTAATGTGATGAAAGTGCAAGGGAGAAGTAAGACTCAGGATTGCTGGATGAGCCAGCTGACTTTACCACCGGGAAATTCGCCCTCGCTGGGAGAGGTGGACTGCATGCCGGAGAGATGAGAGATGCTGGTTCTAGCACAGGGAGGGCAGAGAGCTCCACCTCGGGGATCTAACCACGCCCCCCCAGAGCGGAGCCCCAGCCTCTCTCTCCCTCTCACTGCCTTCCTACTTCCGACCTGAGTTGCAGTCAGAAGGAATTACTCTCTAAGGCTGCCTCCTCCAGGGAGCCTTTAGTGATTTAAAAAGAACTTGCTCCTCCTTTGATTCCATGTTCACATTCGTGTTTCTCTTATGGCACTTTGCTTGCTCTACCTTTTGGTAGCGTTCTTTGTGTCTTTGCCTTACCCTTCCATACAAACCCATGAACTCCTGGACACATGGGTCTGACTCATCTGTGTATCCCCTCCACGTCCACCCAGTGGACTCCCTGAACCCCCAGTACGAATGCATTGAGTCATCTCCCTCCCCATTCTCCTCTTTCAGGGTCTCTACTCTGTGGGAGAGGCTGTATAGTGTGGGGGTTAAAAGTGCAGTTTCCAGAGTTCAGGCCATGAATCTCAGTGCTTCCATTTCTTGGCTGTGGCCTTGGACAATCTACTGACCCCCTGGGCCTCCACACCCTCATCTGTGATACGGGATTGTGTGGGGGATGAAACGAGTTTGCAAATGTAGAAGACTAGAACAGGGCCTAGCACATGGTAAATTCTCAATCCACCCCACTAGTGACACTTACATGAAATCTTACTTTTTGAAATCTAGTTCAATGTCGGCTCAACTAATGAAAGGAAAGCTCGAGTGGAGAGTTAACATGCGCTTGGCGCTTGGCATGCATCTTGTCATGTTGACTTTGGGGTTCGTACTGGCAGCCGATGGCCCGCTGTCTCTTTGTCCAGCGGGCTTGGCAGAGCTGTGAATTTGTGAGCGAAACTGGGAGGTTTTCTTCTCCCTTGATCTCACTTTTGTCCTAACGTGAATGTTTTCAGATCTTGTAAATTTGATTATGTACTTTCTGCCAAGCGCACATTAAGATGTGTCTACTGTGAAAAAGAAAAAAAAAAAAAAAAACTGTCTGCAGTGTAGCTTGAAAGCGCTTCTTCTCACCGCTAGCTGCACATTACAATCATCTGGCGAGATTTTAAAAATCTTGCTGCCCAGGCTGTTCCCCAGATCAGCAACATCAGATTCTCCTGGCACGGGGCCCAGGCATCTGACCTTGTTAAGGCTCCCCTGGTGATTCCAGTGTGCATCCAGGGGTGAGGCCTCGAAGGGAATTCTCTGACAGATAGCCTGGCTTTTCAGACACTTCACTGAAGGTCACCAGCTATTAAAGAACAACCACAACCACCACAACAAACCACGGCTAACGAACTCATTTAGACTTTCGACACCCCATAATATTGCAAATAGAGCTACATAAGCCCCACTTTCTTTTTCATCATATTTTGAAGTGTGCAAACACCCTTGGAGGCTCTGATAATTCTGTCCTTTCCTCCCTCTGCACTTTCTGGACATGAATTTTGGTTTCTTTTCTCAAGTGGCCTGGGGGTGGTGAATAGATTGTCCCAAGAGTATGAGGCAATTCTGTTCATGGTGTTTGTTCCCTGCTGCTCTTTTTCTAGGAAATCCACTTGTGTTCTAAGAAGAAGATTACGCTCACCTCTGCCCCTCCAAGCAAGTCATTGAAAAGCTGAGCTAAGGCCAAAGCTTCTCCAAAACAGTTTTGTAGAGGTTCAGATGCATAAAATAAACACACAACTTCTAAGTCCTAAAGACTCTTATAAACAATTGATGGAGCTGCCTGGCTAATGTCCTTCACTTCATGTAAAGTCGTATTTACATCATAGCAATGCCTCACTTATCCAACCTCTCAGGGAATGAGGAAATTCATATCCCGTAGCTTCTGGAAAATTGAAGCTAATTCCTTTGGGTGCCCAAATCTTTCATTTTGACCCTTTTATTAAAAAAAAAATGAAATGATCTACATCAGCTCTTTTCTTTAATTAGAGAATATAGAAAATGATTTCATCCAGACTTCCATTCTGGATATCATCTCAGACTTCTATTCACTGTAAGCCTCAACACATCTTCTCCTTGGAGCGAACACCACCTCCATCCCCTTCGGTCACAGGTGGAGGCACCGCCAACCACACAGCCCCTCAGGGGACCAGCCTCCACAGCTCTACCTCCTGCTTGCTCACCGCAGTCAGTCAGTCCCCCTGGTTTTGTCACCCGAATATTCCCCTCCCTCATCTCTCTCTAGAACCACTGCCCCATTTCCAGACCTCACCACCACCGCTGCCTGGATTACTGGAAAAGTCCCATCTCCATTCTGCACGTTCATGATGGTCTATTTAAAATATGCACCTGCTCGTGTCATACCGTTGCTGTGGAATCTTTCAAGGGCTTCCAAGTGCCTGCAGGATAAAGACCAAGCTCGGGAAGACAGGCTTTTCCTCTGACCTTCCTTGCCTCTCTGTTGCAGCTCTGCTGGGGCTTCTGCACACAGGAGCCTCTGGGCCTTGCCCCTCCTGTTCCCAGACCTAGAATACCTTTTGCTCTTTTCTTTGCCAGCTTAGTTCCAGCTCTCCCTTGAGGGTACAGCTGGGGCTCGAGTTCCTTCTTTCAGAAAGTCCTCTTTCTTCCCTGCCTACACTTACCAGCTGATATAGATGCCCTCCATAGAGGTCCCAGCATGCCCTGTGCATATGATGGGGTCAAGGTGAAGAACATGTTCAAGTGTTCAATCATGTGATATAGTTCAGTGTCCGCTCACATTTTTCTCCCCCTGCTTGGCTCTCTGCGGCCACGGATAATATCAAGACCATCTTTGGGCACAATTTTAGCTGCCCATAACTCCCCTGATGTTCTGGATAGCAGCTTCCAATCTGCAGTGGCCTGGGAAATTGGATAACCAGGCTTACTAGAAATTGTAGATCCAGAAAAAAACGTCAGTAGTGATTAGGTCTGGCTGTTGGCACTACAGGTGACATATTTTTCTTTCTACTTTTCATTTTTAAACCAAATTTCCTCTAACGAATATGCACTATATTTATGATAAAACATGTTAAGGATATATACATTTTGAAGAGTTTGTAAAACTCTCAGTCAAGTTCAGTACCTTAGGCTAATTCTATAGAATTCTCAGATTCTCAGTGTGGTCCCCAGACCTGGACCAGCAGCCTCACCTAGAAACTTGGTAGGAATAAGAATTGTTGGGCCCTAACCCAGACCTACCGAATCAGAAACTCTGAGCCCAGGCCCAGTAATTAGTGTTTTAACAAGCTCTCTGGGTGATTATGATGCATGCTCAAGTTTGAAAATCACTGGTTTCAGGAACAAAGCCCAGAGCATTAAGAGAGGGCCTGGTGACAGCTGCTATCTCCGGCATTTGGAGATTTGTTACTCGTTGCTCATTTCCAAGTTTAGGGTCCTGTGTTCTAAGGGGTTGTGGCTGCAGAGGATCCGCCCTCCAAACCCTCATGGGGCTTTCCTACATCTCTTTGGAAAAGGACGTGCTTAAACACACTGACTTCATGAAGGGGGAAAATATGAACAGGAAAAATGATAGTTTCTCAAGCTAGGGGTGGGAGTGGGAGGGCTACTAGATGGATAAAGAGTTAATTTTATATTTCTTTTTAATGAATTCCATTCATGGAACCCCCAACTTCTATGGACATTTACAAAATGTTGGTCAAAGGATTGACCGAATGGAAGACTGTGAAAGAAAATTGCTGTTAACAGGACCCAGAGACCAGGTGCCATGGTGGTGAGAAGTACGGCTGTGGGGTCTGGATAATTATAAGGCAGGGAAGGTGCCACACATGATAAACTGGGGGAGAATGGTCTTTCTTTTTTCTTTCTTTCTGTTGCAGGGAGAGCTTGGCATTGTGACTGCTCCAAGCTCTGGAATAATTTTCAATTTTTTATTTATTTTCATGTAAGTAAATTTTATTTTATTTTCTTCAAGATTTTATTTATTCATTTGAGAGAGAGAGAAGAGAGAGAACAAGCATGAGTAGGGGAGAGAGGCAGAGGGAGAAGCAAACTCCCCGCTGAGCCAGGAGCCCCATGTGGGACTCAATCCCAGGACCCTGGGATCAGGACCTGAGCTGAAGGCAGACACTTAACCATCTGAGACACTCAGGCGCCCCTCACATAAGTATATTTTAAATTAAAAACATAATACAGGGGCTCCTGGGTGGCTCAGTCGATTAAGCATCTGACTCTTGGTTTTGACTGGGGTTGTGATCTTGGAGTGGTGGGATCGATCCCAGCATCAGGCTCTACACTCGAGGGGGAGTTTGCTTGGGACTCGCCTCCTCTCCCTCTGCCCCTCCCACCTCCCCCCACACACTCTTCCAAGTAAATAAATAAATCTTAGAAAAAAAAAAAAACTACTATAAGGTAACATGTACCAACAGATCACAAGTATATGTAATGACCACAAAATCTTGTGTTAAGCCATTTAGGTACATCTTTAAATTCATATTAAATCTGCCTGCCATCCTAGAAAGATCATGCCTACTTTTTTTTTTAGGGGGGAGAGGGACAGAGAGAGAATCTTTTTTTTTTTTTTTTTTTAAAGATTTAGTTTATTTATTTGAGAGAGATAGCGCATGAGAGGGGAGAAGGTCAGAGAGAGAAGCAGACTCCCCAGGGAGCTGGGAGCCTGATGTGGGACTCGATCCCGGAACTCCGGAACTCCGGGATCATGACCTGAGCCAAAGACAGTTGCTTAACCAACTGAGCCACCCAGGCGCCCCCCAGAGAGAGAATCTTAAGCAGGCTCATGACCCTGAGATCATGACCTAAGCCGAAATCAAGAGTTGGAGGCTTAACCAACTAAGCCAGCCAGGTGCCCTCAATTTTTCAGATTTCTTGATGGCTTTATTTGAAAAAAGGATATACCTTGGCACTTTATACCATTTCTTTAAAAAGATGAGCAGAACACCCTATAATCATTCCCTCTTGAAGATGTATTCTATGGAACATGTCCATGGATTGATTAGGTCAAATGAGTAGGAATTCATCGCTTATTTTTTTAATTCAACAAATTTTCATTGAATGCCTATTTGTGCCAGATCCCAGGGATATACATCAGTGAACAAAATCTCACAATGCTTTGATTCTAGCAGAGGCCCTGTATTAGTTTGCTAGTGCTGCCATAATCAAATTCCAGACTGAGTGGCTTAAAGAACAGAAATGTATCTCTTACAGGGCTAGAGGCTGGAAGTCCAAGATCAAGGGGGCAGCAGGGTTGGTTCTCCCGAGGCCTCTCTCCTCGGCTTGTAGACATCTGCCTTCTTGCCGTGTCCTCACATGGCCTTGCCTCTGTGCCCAAGCATCTCTTGCTCTTCTAAGGACACCAGCTATACTGGATTAGGGCCCACACTCAGGACCTCACTTACCCTTAATTACCTCTTTAAAGGCCCTATCTCCCAAATGCAGTCACATTCTGAGATCTGGAGGTCAGGGCTTTACCACATGAATTCTGGGGGGAGGCATAGCTCAGTCTATAGCAGGCCCCAATCTAAAAAGTCTCACACATGCCCCAAGTATCACTTCTCAAACTTTAATGTGCATATGAATCACCCAAGGATCTTGTTAGAATACAGATTTTGATTCTGTAGGTCTAGGGTAGAACCTGAGACTCTGCATTTCTAACAGCAAGTTCTGGGTAATGCTGACACTGTCCATCCATGGACCACGCTTTGAGCGGCAAGACAAAGCCTTCCACAGCAATAATAAGACCGTTTCTGAGGGGCGCCTGGGAGGTCAGTCAGTTAAGCATCTGACTTTTGCTTTTGGCTTAGGTCATGATCTCAGGGTCATGAGATGAGCCCCATGTCAGGCTCTGTGTTCATCGTGGAGTCTGCCCGGGATTCCCTCCCTTTCCCTCTCCCTCCCCCTCTGCTTCTTCCCCCACACGCTTGAGCATGCTCCCCCATAAATAAACAAACAAACAAACAAATAAAAGATTTTGGTTTTGAAGCCTTTCCTAAGGGGCATGTCAACAATTTTAGGGAAATAAAACTAAATTCTCCCCACTGGTATATCATTTCAGATGAGAGCAGAATGGGGGCTTTCTGCACGGTCATTTCTGCAATCTGAACAAGCCACATCAATTCCTTGGGGACATCAATTTTCAGTGGCCAGTGCAGCCATTTCTTTCTGGATACTTTGTGGGGCATGACTCCCCAGTTACCAGCACTGGGCAGGAACTTAGGAAGAAGCTTTTGGAATCGTGACCAGCTAGTGCTCCCAAGCTTGTTGGAGCTGGAAGATGCCCTAGAGATCAGTGACAACAACTGGCCTCCTAGTGCCTTTTGAGAGGTAAAAGAGCTAAGGTGCAGCCACATGAAGTGTCTGAGGTCGCATAGCTGGTAAGGGCAGAGCTGGGCCCAGGATCTGGGATGCCATTCCCTAAAGTAGTGGTTCTCGACTTTACGGGCATCACCAGGGGAGGTTTTAAATGTACACATGCCCAGGCCCCACTCCAGACCAATTAAATCAGAAAGTCTCAGAGGTAGGGCCCAGGCATAGACTTTGCCCTTCCCCCCCCCCCAAAGCCTCTATGGTACAAGTCTAATATACTAGTAGTTGAGAACTACTGTCCGAAAGCAGTGTCAGAGTCACCTGGAGGGCTGGTTAAATCAAAGATTGCTAGACCCTATCCCCAGAGCACCTCATGCGGTAGGTCTGGGGTCTAAGAATTTGCATTCCTAAGGAGCTCCCCAGTGCTGCTGAGGCTGCCGGTCTGTCCTCGAGGCTATGCATGTGGTCAGCTCATTTACCCAGTTCCAAGGGCAAAGGCCTGTGGCTGTCCCCACTTTTAGTACCCATCCCTTTGCACACTGTTCTTGAATTTCTCTCTCTTGAAAGGCTAATTTCAACAATCGTTTGTTGCAGATTTTTTTTTTAAGATTTTTATTTATTTATTAGAGAGCGAGAGACTGAGAATGAGAGGGGAGAAGGTCAGAGGGAGAAGCAGACTTCCCGCAGAGCCGGGAGTCCGATATGAGACTCGATCCCGGGACTCCAGGATCATGACCTGAGCCGAAGGCAGTCGCTCAACCAACTGAGCCACCCAGGCGCCCCGTTTGTTGCAGATTTTAACCTGCAACAAACCCATTTTTGGTTTTACCCATTAAGAAAACACTGGGGTCTGGGTGAAGAGGAGAAATTGTATTTACTCTAAGCTGCTCGTCCTTCTGTTTAGTGGGAGAAGAATGACCTTGCTTATTCTGAACACAGTATATCAATTTAAAGACTTTAACCAGGAGCACCTGGGTGGCTCAGTCGGCTAAGCGGCTGCCTTTGGCCCAGGTCATGATCCTGGGGTCCTGGGATTGAGCCCCACATTAGGCTCCTTGCTCCACGGGAAGCCTGCTTCTCTCTCTCTCCCTCTGCCTGCTGCTCTCTCACTCTCTCACTCTCTCTCTCTCTCTCTCTCTGTGTCAAATAAATAAATAAATAAAATCTTAAAAAAAAAAAAAAGACTTTCACCAACCTCCTGCACACATGCACGTGCTCACACACATTCTCCTCTGAGTTCTGTATATATGAATCAGAACATAACAATTTCATTTTCCTGAAAATACCCACTCGATTCCAAATTAATGACTAGATTCCAGATTGTACCAACCCCAAATACTTGAAAGGTCTCCTAGGGGTTTGCCAAACCAAATACAGAAGCATGGCAACCGCATCATGTTCCTCCAATGGTTGTACTTTCCAAATCCAAGGAATGGCAAATTTGTACATGATGAATCTTCCCCAGCTGCAATTTGAACTGAGAACCTGGGGATCCAACCTCCAGAGCTTTAGACACTGGAGCTATGGATGGAGATGTGATGAAGGCACAGGCAAAGGACAGGATGATTTTTCCTTGCTTGTAATGATGACTGCAAGAAGAAAAAGATCACGTGCGTAGCAGGGAGTTGGGGAGATGGGCCACGCTTCTGAAAAGGTGGGCTATGGTGCAGAAATGCTCCCAAGCATCAGGAAAGGCCCGATAATTGAAGCACTGAATGGGGCACGAGCCAGTGGGAGATCTTTATGCCGTCTTGGTGCAGTGTCCAAACCTCTAGCCCCTTGCCTCAGCAGCATGTATCGGTGGCACGTTGTGTTTATGTGGACTGCAGGCTGGAAAGGACACGGCCTAGGAGCCAGACCCTGGTTCAAACTCCCTTCCTGCCACTGACCATTTGTGAACTTGGACATGTTCCCATTTCTCACCCTGAGAATGGGGCTTATATTTATAGGCTCGTTGTGACGGTTTAAACATAATGCATATAGAGCACACAGTACAGTGCCTGGCATGTGACAGGCACTCAAGATGCAGTAGTTTTCAATTGCATCAAAATCAAGTGCAGAGGGGCGCCTGGGTGGCTCAGTGGGTTAAAGCCTCTGCCTTCGGCTCAGGTCACAATCTCAGGGTCCTGGGATCGAGCTCAGGCATCGGGCTCTCTGCTCAGCGGGGTGCCTGCTTCCCCCTCTTTCTCTGCCTGCCTCTCTGCCTACTTGTGATCTCTCTCTCTCTCTCTCTCTCTGTCAAATAAATAAATAAAATCTGTAAATAAAAATCAAGTGCAGATTGAAGTTGGACATACATCAGATTGGCAAGATATCACTGGGACAGTTTTTTCCCCTCATATTTCAGGCAGTCTGAAGAACACACATAAATGCATTGGAAAGAATTAAAAACAGAACATTTGGAGACTTGGATTATTGTTCCAGCTCCGACTTCAGCAGACCATGTGACCTTGGCAAATCTGTTACTTCTGTTTCCTCATCTGTACAGGGGGGAGTTGTAGCCCGTGCCTTCCAAGGCCTCTTCTACTGCAACATTACATAGGTATTTATGAGGTCAGCAAAATGGCTCAAAAGCTCCACCAGTCCTTTAAGCGGCATTTTCTGAACTTAAGAATCACCTGGGATGCTTCCGAACATATAGATTTCTAGGCCTTTCCCTAGCACTGCCCTGTCCAAAATTGCAGCCACTAGTCATATATGCCTACCAAGCACTTTAAATGTGGTTGGTCCGAACTGAGATGGGCCATAACTATAAAATACACGTAGAAATTTAAGATTAGTATGAAAAAAAGGATGTAAAACATTTCAATAATTTTTTATTGCTCATATGTCAAAATGACAGTATTTTTAAAATATAAGGTATTTATATTTTAAATAATAAAATATATCTTTAAAATTAATAAATATATTTAAGTAAAATAAAGTCTATTTTAAATACATATTTAAATAAAACACATTATTAAAATTAACTATATTATTGTTTAGGTAATATAAAATACATCCTTGAAATCAATTTCACCTGTTTCTCTCCATTTTTTAAAAATATGGTGACTAGAACATGTAAAATTGCATATGTCACTTGCATAATATTGCTATTGAATAGCACTGCCCTAGAGGTAAGAATTCAGAATGCCTACTAAAGTTGACATAATCTATAATTTTAACATCTGACCCGGGTGATACTTTGGTGTATCACTATTTGGGAAACGCTCTTTTCTGGAACCAAAACAGACCTCACAGCTTTAGGCAAACCTCACAGCTGTAAGAATTCATAGGCATTAGATGGATGAAGAAATCATCTTGGACTAGGATCAATCTGGGTCGATTTCACTTTTTTCCACTTTGCTTTTAAGAGTTCTGCCAGCGCCCTGGTCTTGGCATGGAAATTACTATACCTAATTCCTGAGAGTGGAGGAAAGTCACACTGAAGGGGTTAGAAAAAGGAGCCTATCTACCTTGTTCCATGGTTTTCCTGCTCCTTACTGCTGTAAGGAGCTGTCTGCAGGCCAGGAGGGTGTTGTCTTTGGGGGGTCCATATCTGGTGAGAGCTAGGTGGCAAGTAGCCCATCTGGGAGATTATGAAAGTGATATCTCATGTGTCTAAACTTCGACCACTAGCTCTTGTCAGCCATGGCTCCGTGCTTAGAAGTCCAGCCCCTGAGAGGGTGAGTTGGAGAAACAGAAGTCATGCAGGGCTGGAGCCTTCCCCTCCAGGGGAAGCCAAAGGGGGTCTGCGTCCACCCAGGGCAGGGCCGGTTCTTCCCCACCCCTGGCTGATGACTGGGTAACCACTCAGTGCGTGCCATCTTGCTCTCAGCCACACAGGGCTCCTGACACAACATGGGGGACTCCCAGGGATAATGCCGCGTCTCCTCCCCCACTGCCTGCCTCGTGCTGACACACAAGGGCACCCTGACAAGCCTCTCCTTCACTCCGCTTACAGGAACTGTGGATAATTGAACTCCCCCCAATACCAAATAAAAACACGGTAAGCAAGATAAAGACATTTCCAAATGTTGACAGTTTGACACTAACGTGAGTCCCCATAAAGAGTTTATATAGAATGTACTGTGGACAGAAAGAAAGCAATCTCAAATGGAAGGCTGGAGATATAAGAAGAGAAAATGAGCAAATTAAGTAGCAGATGTGTGAGTAATCTAAAACGTCACTGAGTACAAAAGCAGTATCTTATAAGGTTAAAAAATAGAATCATAATATCCAGTAACGGGTAGCATGTAAATCAGGCAGCTGGCAATGTTCAGATGCTAAGTTCCTGTGTTTTTAAACAGGAAGGCAAAGATATTAATATAAATACTGATATTATTTTTGCATATCAAAATTCACAGGGTGACCAGTCAGTTAAGCGGTTAAGTGTTTGACCCTTGGGGCGCCTGGGTGGCTCAGTTGGTTGAGCGACTGCCTTCGGCTCAGGTCATGATCCTTGAGTTTCGGGATCGAGTCCCACATCGGGCTCCCAGCTCCGCGGGGAGTCTGCTTCTTCCTCTAACCTTCTCTCCTCTCATGCTCTCTCTCACTTTCTCTGTCTCGCAAATAAATAAATAAAATCTTTAAAAAAAAAAAGTGTTGACCCTTGATTTCAGCTCAGGTTGTGATCTTAGTGTCGTGGGATGGAGCCCCCGCCCCCAAGCACTCAGAAGGCAGTCTGCTTGTTCCTCTCTGCCCCTCCCCCCTGCTCTTGCGCACAAGTGTGCGCATGTGCATGCTCTCTCAAATAAATAAATAAGATCTAAAAAAAATCTTTTGTAAAAGTCATATTAGAATTGGCTAACAGCTTTACAAAATAGGTCCAAAACCACAAAATGGCCAAAACACAACAGAAATGTATTTCATGCTCACGTGACAGTACTAATCAGGCAGAAAATGTCCTTAGAGTGGCTCTTCCTCCACAGAGATCTGTTTTCTGGGCTGTCTATCCTTTTCCATTGGTTTGTATCACACCATCCTCATTACCCTAGGTTTCAAAAAGGTCTTGATAATGGTAAGATGAGCTCCTCCTCTTAGTTCTCTCTTTTTTTTTTTTTTAGTTCTCTTTTATTTAGCAGTGTTTTGACTATTCTTGCTTCTCTGATCATCAACAAATACTTTAGCTTATAGAGTTCCATGAACATGTCTTTCGGGATCAGCCTGTATATTTAACTTCTCTACAATATTGAATTTATTTCTCCGTAAACATGGTATTTCTCTTCAATTATCTGGACTTCCTTTGCTTATTTACAATGCAGAATTTTTACTTTTTCATGAAAGACCTATCTTTTGTCATGTTTATTTTATGATGTGTTATACTTTTAGAAACAACAATTTTCTTTTTACATTTTCTATTGATTGCTATTGTATATAAATACAATTGCTTTTTATAGGTTGTTTTTATACAGCAAACTTGCCAAAAGCTCTTATTAATTCTAGATATTTTGGAACCATAACATCACCTTCCATAGGAGCTAACGAGTAGATAATTCTAAAATGGAAAACTTAAGAAATACAAATAACAACATTCTATACAAGGATATATATTATTAGAAGAAAGATGTAAAAAAATTTGAAAGGAGTTGCTTTCGAGAAGCAGAAAAAGGGATTGGGAGGAAGGGGCAGGTGGCCACAGCGTTTCAGTTTAAGACCAATCATGCTATTGTATTTTTCAAAACAACATACTCACATAAAAATTTAAATGAAATAATAAGTTCTATGTTAGCTATCTTGATAGAATTTTTGCATTACCCAGGTGTATGCATTTGTCAAAATTCAGTGAATATACAGTTTTAAATTTGTATATTTCCTTGTATACACATCTTATATCAAAAGGAAAAATTGTGGGCACCTAGGTGGCTCATGGGTTAAAGCCTCTGCCTTCGGCTCAGGTCATGATCTCAGGGTCCTGGGATGGACCCCCACATCGGGCTCTCTGCTCAGCAGGGAGCCTGCTTCCCCCTCTCTGCCGGCCTCTCTGCCTACTTGTGATCTCTCTCCTCTCTGTCAAATAAATAAATAAAACCTTTTAAAAAATAGGAAAAATTGGCAAACAAATATTGAATTTGAATTAACGGCATGCATGCCGATGTCTGTAGTTTACTTTGAAGTCCTTCCAAAAATAAGATGGATCAAGGAATGGGTTGAAGGGTGGGTAAATAGGTCATAAAACAAGTAGTCTAAAATGTTGATGGTAGACTCGAGGGGGCAGGTATCCAGGGGTCACTGTAAAATTCTTTCAGTTTTGCTATGTGTTTAAAAAGTTTTATAATAAAATATTGGAACAATTTTTTTAATCCAGTACTAAAAATAAATTCAAGAAAGAATGTTCTGTCTGGTGTACCAGCTAGATAAACTTTAATCTGGAAGCACTGCTAGCTTTCCAGAAGCATTCTATAGCCATTTGACCCACAGACAACTGGTCAAATCAAAGAGGGCAGTGACACGAGAAGACTGAGGGCAGACTGATATTTCTTGTTGGCCTTCTTACCTGTTGCCCTACAGGGTATGTGTGTGGTTCAATGTTGAATATTTAATGTCTCTTAACAAGCTTTGTCCTCTGGTTATGAATATCCCTCTTGTCACATGTTCATCTCTCTTAGCTCCAAGTGAATCGTAAACTCATCCAAGCTATAGCTTATAAACTCCAGGGTCACATACCCAGTGGCTCATCAATATCAATTTTGCTCTACTACACCACAGAGGGAAAGTAGCTCTCTGGAATAATAGGTCTAGGAAAAGTGTAAGCTGAATTGTCTGGGGAATTGAATCATACAATTTTCATTACAGTGGCTCTTAGGGTTTGGATCCACTCTGGTCGTTCTGTAGATGAAGAAACTGAGGGCAAGAAAGATTGAGGAACGTATCCAGAGCTATTTAGCTAGTTAGCATGGTTTTCTTTGGGTCTTTTCTTCTTTAGGCCCATTTTAAACCATGAAGTAAGAAGCTTATAGGATGTGAATGCACATATACTTGAATTAATATCCACCCTTTTTCCCAAAGAAGCACTTCATTTGAAAGGGACTACAAGATTTAAGGGACTATGAGACCCTATCCAGCCCGTTTGTGGGGTGAAGCAGAAGCAGGAGAACATAAGTGATGGAATGTTCCCTCATACTCAATTTACAACCTCAATCAACAGTATCTGTGGTAAAAGGACTAATGGATGCTACATTGCAGATGAACCTCGGGCACATTATCCGAAGAAGCCAGACACAAAAAGGTCACATATTGCATGAGTCTATTTACATGAAATGTCCCCAGTAGGCAAATCCATGGGGACAGAAAGCAGAGTAGAGGTTCCTGGGGGCTGGAGAGAAGATGAATGGGAATGACTGCTTACTGGATACGGGGTTTTATTTTGAGGGAATGAAAATGTTTGGGAACTAGATAGAGGTGGTGATTATACAACATTGTGAATGTACTAAATGCCACTGAATTGTTCACTTTACAGTGGTTTATTTTACATTATGTCAATTTCACCTCAATAAGAAATTATGGCTCTAGCAAGAGGGAAAAAGCAAATGTGGCAAAATGGATCTAGGTACAGGCCATCAGGAGTTCATTGTACTATTCTAGCAACATTTCTGTTAGGTTTAAAATTTTTCAAAATAAAAAACTGATAACAAAATATCTCTGGGAAACTAAGAAATAATTTAGTGAGATTGCTAAATTGAGGTCAACAGCTGCAATCTAAAATTCATACAGTTTTATATCTATCATTTGATCACTGGCCTGTCAAAATAAGAACAACTATTACTTCATTGGCCGGGAAGGTTTCTAGCAGTGAAAATTATTAATTTTTTAAAAAAGATTTACTTATTTATTTGAGAGAGAGAGAGCATGAGCAGGAGGGGCAGAGGGAGAGGAAAAGAGAAACTTGAGCAAACTCCGCACTGAGCTTGGAGTCCAACTTGGGGCTCAATCCCACGACCCGAGGATCATGACCTGAAACAAAACCAAGAATTGGGATGCTTAACCGACTGCGCCACCTAGGTGCCCCAAAAATCACTTTTTAGGAGAGTCACAAGCCAACATTGTTTAATGTGGGAGCCTATTAAGATACAAATTTCTGAACATCAGTGCCTAAAAAAAGTTTACTGAGTCCCTCTGAACAAGGGGTAGTAACATGTGGTTTAACTGCAAGATCTGAGCTTCTGAAACTAGGTGTGTACATTCTGGTTTTGTGACCATCAGATGAGGCTTACCCATCTACTGACAGCTAAAAGCAAAAGGATGCAAGCTGACTAGGAATGTCACAGGAGAAACATTAGGGGCACAGGGGACCATCCTGACCCTTGCAGAGTGTTCTGAGACTCAAGCAGTAATGTAGAAAGGATAATCCTGAAATTTCCCAACGTCACCCCATCCTGTAACTTCATAATGATGAGTGAGAATGGCTCATCTGCATCCATTGCACAGTGGGTCAAACAGAGTTCCTGTCTCCCTGGTTCCTCCCAGGCCCATGACCTAACTCTAAATCCCCCATCCGACCATCTCTGAGGCCTGAGACAACATATCGACCTGTTCACATAGGTAAAAGCCTACCATTTCTCTAACAAAGATGCACCAAAAAAGTGCACAAAGACCCATGGGGTTGCCCCCCAATGCAGATATACTTAACACTACTGAAATGCACACTTAAACATAGTTAAGAGGGTAAACTTAATGTCATGTGTTTCTTACCAGGATACTAAAAGACACATAAGACCAAGTTTCATTTTTCATGCAGCAGACCTCAGAATTACTTCCCTTTTGTTCAAAATGAAAGTACACTGCCACTCTTTAAACCCCGATGCACACTCCTGACGAAACACAATCTGCTCCTACGGAGGGAAAAATAAAAACCCTAGAAAAACACTCGGGCTTCTGCACATTCTTTGTTGAGCAAGAAAAATAGACATAAGAATGGATTAATGGCAGGACATTAAAAATAGAAAAGAACTATTGATTTGAAGGTGTTACCTCAAGAGATAAGTACCCATAAATATTGGAGAGCAGTGGTCTCCATACTTCAGATGATGATGGGAACTAATCTATTCTCCTTAGGGTTTGCTCATGCTTTTGAGAGGCAATTTATTGTTTATCTAGATACAGCTTTGGAAATAAATCATTAAAGGGAAGGAAGAGGTTCAGTTCATAAGTATAACTTTAATAGGGTGACAGATTCAAGAATGCTTTACTTAGATAACTGAGTTCTTTATTTTTTTGCAAAAATTTTGCATTTTCCCAGGATTTTTATCAAGAACACCAGAACAAATTCAGGTCCAATCACCAAGGCCTAGTGAGATCTTTAATATTTGTCTATTATAAGATCATCGTGGAGATTATAGAACTGTGCTGACCCACTCAGTAGCCACTATAAACATGGGGCTCTTGAACTGAGATGTGCCATAAGTGTAATATAATCACTGGGTTACAAAGATTTAATATGAAAAAAGAACATACAATATTCCATTAGTAATTTTTGTATTGATTACATGTCAAAATGATAATATTTTTGATACATTGGGTTAAATAAAATATATTATTGAATTAAGTTTACTGTTTCATTTCGCTTTTCTAACGTGGCTACTAAAAATCAAAATTACATTATGTGTTCAGCATCATATTTCTAGTGAACACCACTGTAAAGACCATTTGAATTTTCTATCCCATTGTCTCACTCTTTAAATATGTGTGTGTGTGTTGGATGTAAACCTATACGTGGGAAAATAATATATTCTGGTTATCAAAGTAATGTATATCCCCTTTTAAAAAATGGAATGGGATGCCTGATCGACTCAGTCAGTTAAGCCACTGACTCTTGGTTTGAGCTCAGGTCATGATCTAGGGGTTGTAGGGTGGAGCCCTGCATTGGGCTCTGAGCTCAGCCAGGAGTCTGCTTGTCCTTCTCCCTCTGCACCCCAACCCTCCGCTCTCTCTCTCTCAAATAAATAAATAAATAGAATCTTTTTTAAAAATAAATAAAAAGTGGAAAATGTAAAAACCACTAAGAAAGGAATACTCAGAGATAAACATTCTTCCCTCTATAATTAAAATGTTTAAGCATGGCTTTTATGAACATAATCATAATTTATATTAAACATTCCACGGGTAAACGAGTTTACGCTAATAGTGGTAGCACTAGAGCTGATTCAGATGGGCCACTAGAAATTGCTTTTGTTCCTCAGAAATTGTTTCCCAAGGGATTTCTCCTCCATTTAGATTAATTGTGGTGGAGTAAGAAATGCAAAAGTGTAATTCATTGTACTTGGCCCTACGCATTTCCAAGATGGCTTGGAAATGACTGTATCAGTTACCTGATGAAAAGTGATCTCTAGGGGCACCTGGGTGGCTCAGTGGGTTAAAGCCTCTGCCTTCGGTTCAGGTCATGATCTCAGGGTCCTGGGATGGAGCCCCGCATCGGGCTCTCTGCTCAGCGGGGAGCCTGCCTCCCCCTCTCTCTCTGTCTGCCTCTCTGCCTATTTGTGATCTCTCTCTCCATCAAATAAATAAATAAAATCTTTTTTAAAAAAGTGGATCTCTGAAAAAAAAATGTGATCTTTGGCTAAAAAATTGCCAAGGATCAGAGAAAAATTACACTGACCATCAGCATATCCATAGGACTGAGTTGAAGAAGGAAGGATCTTAAATAACATCAGACTTGGTAAAATGATGGCTGAGATTTTTTTTTAATGCAGGAATTACTATTTTTAAAAATTAATTATTGTCTAGCTAGCAGTAGGTTAGAATGGAACTTTTCCCCCTCAGTTTCAGCTGAGATGTCAATACTGCATTGCCAGATATGAAAGTGAGGAGAGCAAAACCCCACAGGCAGGAACTACAGGGGGAGTGTTCAGGTTCTGCTCCTGCGGCTCTGGGACCCTCGGCCAGAACAAGGGGAGACAGAGAAAGTGTCTTAAAGGAAGGAAGGAAGGAAGGAAGGAAGGAAGGAAGGAAGGAAGGAAAGAATCCAGACTTGTCAAGTCAAGGGATATAGGAGTGTCTCTCTGGGATCTGATGAGGGCCTTATGGGTCATCTTGGGTCCTATCCATTGGGATGCCCTAGAGGGAAGAGAGCAATTTTTCAGCTCCTCAGGAGAAAGGATGAAAGAAATCCCTTCAGGGGCGCCTGGGTGGCTCAGTGGGTTAAAGCCTCTGCCTTTGGCTCAGGTTATGATCTCAGGGTCCTGGGATCCAGCCCCGCATCGGGCTCTCTGCTCAGCAGGAAGCCTGCTTCTCCCTCTCTCTCTGCCTGCCTCTCTGCCTACTTGTGATCTCTCTCTCTGTCAAATAAATAAATAAAAATATTAAAAAAAAAAAAAGAAAATCCCTTCAGCTGGTGCAGAGGCTGACTGTTGCCTTTTAGCCAAATTATTTGTAAAATCTTTGTTCAAAATCACTTATGTATATGAGTATATGATATAACCAATATATTGAGCAAGACTGACTCTTGTAATCTGCTTATTACATGACCCTTTTCCCAGTTCCCAAAGTCCAAAAGCTCCTCTCTCTCCTCAGGCCCCAGATCCAGTTAGTCTCCCCATGTCCCCTTGCGTGTTTCTCTCTGTCAATCTTTCCTGCACCTGTACTCTTTATAGGCTTCCCCCATCAGGTACATCAGAGCCGCCTGTGTCTCTAGCCCTGGAATCGTTCCCGGATAAACTGTACTCATCCCCTTGTTTCCACCCACGGCTCCACCATCGCACTCCCATGCCACCTAACACATCCAACACATCACTGCCAGACTTGTTTTCTCCACTGCACACTTCTCATCATGTGGCGTTCCTACTTGAAAACTTTAATTGTGGGGCGCCAGGGGTGGCTCCGTAAGTTAAACATCAGACTCTTGATTTCAGCTCTGGTTGTGATCTCAAAATCATGAGATCGCGCCTCTCACCCGGTTCCACGCTGGACATGGAGCCTGCTTAAGAGTCTCCCCTTCCCGGGGTGCCTGGGTGGCTCAGCGGGTTAAAGCCTCTGCCTTCGGCTCAGGTCATGATCTCAGGGTCCTGGGATCGAGCCCCACATCGGGCTCTCTGCTCAGCAGGAAGCCTGCTTCCCCCTCTCTCTGCCTGCCTCTCTGCCTACTTGTGATCTCTCTCTGTCAAATAAATAAATAAATAAAATCTTTATTAAAAAAAAAGTCTCCCCTTCCCTTTCCTTCTGCCCCTCCCCGCCAAAAACACAAACAAACCCCCAAACCTAAAATACCATGGTTTGTGGCCATGGACAACACGGTACCCAGGGAGCAGGGATATGGTGTAGAAGGGGATTAGACTGTGGGGGACTTTAAAACTATACACACACCTTTCCTAAGCCATTCTTCTGCACCTGTCCTCCTCTCCATGTCTCCCTCCACCCCTAAAGAATTATTACCAATAGGAATATGTTATCTATGTGACTGGTGGAGAGGCAGAATCAAGCAAGGCTGTATTCGCTAAAGGTAGCAATGGTTTTGTAATAAATAAGCCTTGAACATTCACTGGATTTATTTCTCGCACTCATCACGATCTACTAGGAATGCTCTTGGGGACCCTTCAGGGCCCCAGACTCCTGATACGCTGTGGCTCTGCCCTCCTCATCTGTGAGGTGGACATAGTGAGACTTTTTTTGTAAAGGGTTGTTTTCATGGTTGAGATGTGAATGCATGCTGGTTCCTAGGAGCTCTTCCACATCTCCTTCCCCCTTCCCTTTGTTAGGAGTTCCCTGGTAGGTCAAGTTAATTCTGTTGACAACCTGTCAACTCATCTTCCTGGGACAGTTCTGAGCATTTTGAAATGTGAAGTTCACCTTTAGAATCTTTTCACCTTGCCATTCATTTTTCTCCTACTACTTCTAGCTTGTCTTATACCCCCCTTTCAGTGTATGGGGGGCTCTTGTTCTCAGTCATCAGAGTAGGAAAAGCTCTGATCCCTTCAGAATCTCCCTTCCCACCCAATATTTCCTCTTCCTCGGCACTCCCACTCTAACCCCCAAAGGATGAGATATTAAAAAACTGAGATATTCTTCTCTATGTGCTATCTGTACCGTGATAGGCGATTTCTATTGATAGAAGCTCCTCACGACTCACTAGAAGGAAAAACCTTTACTGAAGGGATTTCAGGCATGGAAAAAGATGAGGGGGAGATACCTGGGAAGGTGGATGCCTGCCAGGTGGGTACATGACAGGTCCGCCTCTCATTCTTTCCTACCTTTCACCTTATGCAGAGAAATTAGTTTAAGTAGACCCTTTCTCATGATAAAACCCCTGCCTTAATTTTGGACCTAAGAATATTTCAGAATAAATGCAAAAATTTTTTTTATAGAAAGAATTTTAGAAAACATTTCTTCCAGGTATGCTTAGGTGAGTATCATTCATTCATTCATTCATTCATTCATTCATGTGTCCAGGGCTAACCTTGTTGTGGAAGTTTTTTGTGTTTTTTTGTTTGTTTGTTTTAGAGACATGAGAAACACACACAGAGAGAGGCAGAGGCAGAGGGAAAAGCAGGTTCCTCACGGAACAGGGAGCCTAACATGGGACTTGATCCCACAACCCAAGCTGAATGCAGACGTTTAACCGACTGAGCCACTCAAGCACCTTTGTGGTGGAAGTTTTAAAAGATAGCCACAGGGGTGCCTGGGTGGCTCAGTCAGTTGAGTGCCT
The DNA here is from genome assembly GCA_028533885.1 of Nasua narica. Classification (NCBI taxonomy): domain Eukaryota; kingdom Metazoa; phylum Chordata; class Mammalia; order Carnivora; family Procyonidae; genus Nasua; species Nasua narica. The sequence continues at coordinate 12,852,478 of CM052801.1, read as the reverse complement.
GACTCTTGGTTTCAGCTCAGTCCATGATCTCAGGGTCGTGGGATCGAGCCCTGCATCTGGTTTCATACTCAGCACGGAGTCTGCTTGTCCTTCTCCCTCTATTCCTCCCCCCTACCTCAAATAAATAAGTAAATAAAATCTTAAAAAAACAAAAAAGATAGCCACAAATTCTTTGACTCTCCTCTTAAATTGGTGGGGTCTAATTCTCCCCTCCCACCATCTTGAATCTGGGCTGGTCTTACTCGGAAGCAATAGAATGTATCAGAAGTGATGTTCTATGACTTTCAAGTCGTTGTCAGAAGAGGCCTCGAAGCCTCTCCCCAGTTCTCTCTGAATCCCTGCTCTCCAGGTATTCATTCAGCAAGCATGCTATGAGAAGCCCAGACCACATGGAGAGGCCAGATGTAGGCACTCCAGTAGATCTCCAGTTGCACTCCCAGCTGACAGCCAGGATCAACTGCCAGACTTGTGAACGAGCCATGGTGGATGTCCAGCCCAGCTGAGGTTCTGATCACTGTGGGCACACAGATATCTAAACGTAATCGCGTGAGAGACCTCAGTGAGATCCATTCTACCGAGCCTTCCCAGAACTCCTGACCCACAAAGTGGTGAACAAAATGAAATGGTTGTGTTAAACCCCTAAATTTGGAAGTAATTTGTTACGAAGTAATTGATAGCTGGAATATTTGTCATGTTCATTTTTCTCTTCCAAACCTGTCTTTTAAAAAGGCTCAGTTTTGTTTCCAGCAAAGACTACAGGGCTCCTGGCCCCATAACATGTTAATATCCTTTTAAAACTTTCTTCCTCAAGAGAAAGAGAAGAGGCAGGTTCCAGTTGATAATCCAAAAACACAGTCCTTGATTTCAAATTTTTACCTTTCTTCCAGTGTCTCTAAGTAGTGACCATGAACTAAGTCAAGACCCTTGTATTCTCTTACAAGTCATACTCTGGGGATAGGAAAGGAACACCTAACTTCAACTGAATAAAACAGTGTTCGAATGACCTAGCAAAATATGTTATGAGAGAAGCCAGTTAGTTTTTTATTGAGCAACCCACCCAAAGTGTTACATTTTTTGACACATTTTGAACATGCCAGACCTGTAGTAAAGCAGAATGTATCTTGCCACCAGAGAAATTTCTCTTAAGAATTTTCTTGGGGTGCCTGGCTGGCTCACTCAGTTAAGCATCTGCCTTTGGCTCAGGTCATGATCCCAGGGTCCCAGGATTGAGTCCCGAGGCGAGGCCCCGCGAGGCGGGCTCCTTGCTCAGCAGGGAGCCTGCTTCTCCCTCTCCCTTTGCTGCTCTCCCTGCTTGTGCACTCTCTCCCTGTCAAATAAATAAATAAAATCTTAAAAAAATAAGAATTTTCTAGATTGATGGGGCCTAGAACTTGTATATAACAATCAGGGAAACAAAATGAGAGAAAACATAGTGTCTTTTGAAGTTCTAAATTTACAACTGGCTGCTAAATTCCCTTCCAAAAATGTTCTTTATTGTGCATTTTTCAAAGTAAGTCTGGCCCAAAGTAAAGGATATTGACAAAAGAGTTCAATGAAAGAAAAGAAAAGAACATGAAACCTTGCAGCAGAAATTTTCATACAAGAGAATAAAATTGAAAAAATATGGCCATTTAAATGTGAGAATTTATAAATATGGGAACTAGATCCTACCCCAATTAAAATATGTGACTCCTCATGTTGTCTCTAGTACAAAGACATGGATTCAGAATGTGATTTCATTCATTAAAACTATAGGTGTCTTCTTGTACTTGATACGTATTTATTGTCAGACATTATGCTAAAGACCAGCACAAATTCTATCCTCAAGAAACATATAGTCTATGGGGCACCTGGCTGGCTCAGTTGGAGGAACATGTCACTCTTGATCTTGGGGTCATGAATTCAAGCCCAATGGGCTAAGAGATTACTTAGAGAAAGAGAGAAAGAAGAAGGAAGGAAGGAAGGAAGGAAGTCAGAGCGAGCCTATTGGGTGAAATGGCAAGTTAAAAAACTTAATTAAATGTGTTTAATATGCATAAAATGTTTGCAACATTGCCAGGCACATGGTAAGTATCATGTAACTGCTAAATAAGTAAATATCCATTCATTTGTTTATTCAACTGATATTTATCTATTTGTCTATCCATATATTTATTTTGGAATTGACATCATGAGGTTTACTACAAGAGGTTTCTCCATGAAATTGTGAAGATGAGTGCTTATTTTTCTTTACTTTTAATATTTTCTCTTTATCACTGGTGGAAGCAAATTGATTATGACATGTTTTTTAATTGAAATATAGTTGATCAACAGATATTTATTGATCACCTTCTACATGGTAGATACAATACAAGATACTGGGGATAGAGTGGTCCACGAGTTTACATTCAGACCAGAGGACAGATAAGGAAGAAGCAGCAAGCAGGGCATCCCAGGAGGATTCCTAAAACGCTCAGGAAGCAAGAGAAGGCTGCTGGCCCTGGGGGGCCCCAGGCTAAGCCAGGCCAGGCTCAGGCTAGATGGACTCAGCAGCGTTTATCCTAAGCCACAATGAAAAATCGTATGTGCAGGGTTAAACTTGGCAGAGGCTTGAAGGCCAGCAGGGCAATCAAGATCTGCCCCCAAATTCCACACTGGATCAGAGGGAAAATCCAGGTGTGGACACAAGCACTGGACTTCATGCATCGGCCCTCACACGAGAGCAAGAGCACAGTGTAATGGACTGGAAGACAAGGCATAGCGCTTGAGGCTCCGGTACTTTGGTGTCAGAAGTGGGGCCTCTGATCCATAGCACAAACAGGTCTGCACCAAGGCATGCTGGAGCTCAAGGCAGACCGAGAATTCGGTGTACGTCAAATGATATCCTTGCAATATGAGGGCAACAGTCATTCGGTCGGGGAGCAGAGCTGGCACCAAGATCATTTCTTTTCATTTCCATTGTCTACTTGGCTGGAATGGGACCAGTGTATATTTTGATGGTTATAAAAGTAGTCACATGCGGGAGATCTGAGTTAAGTGGTACCATATTTCTGATTTCCGCTGGGAATATTATTGCCCTTATAGATTGGTGTTCAGAGCACTTACCCAGTTGGCTTACGTTTTTACTTGGCTCTGAGCACAAAGGATCCCAGAATAGGAGTGTCTGCTGACTGCCCTCACGTGAATGGCCAAGGGCTACTGTGTGTGCACATGTATAAAAATGTATCCATGTGTGTGCGTGTATGTGTGTATGTCCCTCCTCTTAAACCAGGTGGGTTCTGACACATTTGGAAATGCAGCAGAAGCACTGGTCTTATGAGGATGATCTAGGTTTTATCACTTCAGAGTTTAGAACTCGATGATTTTTATATGGCCTTTTTCCTTTTTCTTCAAACCCTAGAACCCTAGATTTCAGAGTCTGCAAACATGATACAGCCATGCCTCTGTTCCTTAATGGCTGTGAGATCCTGGGCAGGTGACTTAATCCTGTTAAATGGTGGTTTCCTGGTCTGCAAAATGGGGATAATGGTATTTAGCTCGTAAGATGGTTGTGAACATAAAATAGCATATTGACAGCATGTGATGTGATTCCTGGGTCATAATGAGCACTGAGTGAGTGGCAGCTATTACTGTTACAATTAAAGGTACTGAGCAAGGGTAATGCATAGCCAGATGCTGTCAGAATTACAGTTTATGGGGCGCCTGGGTGGCTCAACCGGTTAAGCGTCTGCCTTAGGCTCAGGTCATGATCCCAGGGTGCTGGGATCGAGCCCCGCATCAGGCTCCCTGCTCGATGGGGAGCCTGCTTCTCCCTCTCCCTCTGCTGCTCCTCCTGCTTGTGTTCTCTCAAATAAATAAAATCTTCCAAAAAAAAAAAAAAAGAACTACAGTTTATGCTCATTTTACATGATGGGCCAAGTCTATAAATAGTTAAAATATTGAAAAGGCTGTAGACCTAACTAAACCAATCCACTTAAAATGGTTCATCATTTGCTACTTCACAAGGTACTCGAGAGCTAGTCCATTCTCTTTTAGACAAATAGGTGGCCTTCCCTCATCTTTAAAACAGGCAGAACGACTTTGTGGACCCAAGCTGAGTGGGCTTAAAAATGCCAGCATTTCTTATTTCTACATAAATTAATAATTCAAGGCAAATTTTCTAAATAACAAACTTCCATTTCGTTAAAAACAAGAGTCTGCTAATGGAGGCCTCTAAATTTAGCCACCACTCCAGATGTAGTGTCAGTAGGTTTTTGCTGTCTCCCTCATAATGCACGCTGACGGCCAGGCATTGGCAGTGCTGGGCGGTGTTGGATGCAGCCCGGTCCCCGTCCAGGGCCACCTTCTTCCTGGGCGATAGATTCTAACACTGTTTTAGTGGCTTTTAATCCATTAATTAGCAACGAAAAAATAGGAGGGCTATGTCTGACATCAATAGTTTCAAACAGCCTAATGAGATATAGTAGGACGCCTTCCAAACTTGATGAGGTCAGTCGTTGATGGGAGTAACCGAAAAAATTGTTCGGCACAGCTGAGATAACCCAACCATTCTTTTCTGAGCTACTTATGAATCCTGAAACTGAATTTCAGTTGGAGTTTTTCAGTTTGTTTTCCTTTTGGATTTAGAAATGGAAATGTTTCTAACTCTTTCAAAGCAGAAAGTCTTTTTTTTTTTTTCCCTTCCCACTGTCTGACATCATCAGGCTCCACTCAGGCTTGTCCACTGAAGTGTGTGTTTTGGTTAATTGTTAGATTAATTACCAGGCTTCCATTTCTATGCTTGGAGGGGAAAAAAGGTAGTAACTATATATAACTTTACAAATGTATTGCCTTTCCTCCTTCCTTTCCCTCTCCACCAAATACTACTGCAATATGGTGGTTCAGAGAAGTCTCATGAAAATCCTTGTCCTCCGGTGACCCATCTGTGGAGCAAAAACCATTTAAAATGAGGAAGTTCTGCTTGTGCCTGAATGTTAGCTGGTATGTTTCAGCCGGCTTGGAAGGTGGGCAAGGCACATGCACCTGAAGGCAGGAAGGCAAGAGGGAGCTGCAGAGAACCCAAAATGGTTTAAATGCAAAATGACGAGATTTAGACCTTTGGGTTAGGATCAGGACCAGCAAACAGTAAATTACAAATCTTTGCTCCTAGGGCGCCTGGGTGGCTCAGTCGGTTAGGCATTTACGCATCCAACTCTCGACTTCAGCTCAGGTCATGCTCTGGGTCCTAGGATCAAGCCCCATGTCAGGCTCAGCAGGGAGTCTGGTTCTCTCTCTCTTTCCCTCTACCCCTACCCTTGCCCTCACACACTCTCTCTCTCTCAAATAAATAAATAAATCTTGAAAAAAAAAATCCTTGCTCCCATGTCTTATGGCAGGCAGCACCCTGTAAGTCCACAACCGATAGGAGCAAAGCATATAAGGGTGGACTGAGAGGGGCCACTTATTTGCTTAATGGACATGCAGACCAGTGGGCACCGTCTCACTGTTCAGGCCAGCCTGCGGCAAGATGGTGGGTGAACCTGGCTCCCTTTCTTTTTATTGTAACTATTGAAAATACATTCCGTAGTCTAGGGCCAGCTATATAATTTGCTAGGCCTAGGGCAAAACAAAAATGCAGGGCCCTTATTCAAAAAGCAGAAAAAAAAGTACTGTTTAGGTCCTGAAACAAAATCTGTGCTTTCTCCCTCTCTCTCTCTCTCTCTCTGTCTCAGTTTAGTTTCTATTTAATGTCACACCAAACTCCCATAGGCACCTGGCGCTCTCATTCTGTGACGGGGTGCATGTGCTCCAACTGGCTGCCAGGTGCCCCCACCCATCAGCCACTGGACCCACGTGTGTGTCCCAGCCCCAGCCAGGAAGTCAGTACCCCTTCTGATAGCCTGTGACAGACCGCCAAGGGACTGCAACTTCTACACCTGGATCAGCTAGAAGCTCACACCTACCCAACTGTCTGCTGAATCCACCACAGTGCTGCCAGCCCCGGCCGGGTCAGCTGCCGCCATGCCCCACCTGAGACTCCGCGGGGGGCATGTGGCCAACACGCCCCTTACCCTGACATTCCTGCACCTGTGCCAGGTAGAACATGCGTCTCCTTCCTCCCCGCCCTCCAAGTCCCCTATCCCACTCTACCCACACCATTCTACCCCCTCCCCCTAGTGCTACCTGGACATGGTCTGGGGTAGAGGGTGGCAGTGGTCACAGGGCAGAGAGGGGAGGCCAGGCAGGGCTGGGGCTCCAGTGAGTGGAGAAGACGGGTTGGTCGAGAGCCCACTGGGAAAGGTGGGAAGGTGGACCAGTCTCCAAACCCTGGCAGCCCACAGGCTCCACTGTCCCATGGGACTTCACTTATAAAACACAGATTGAAAGCTAAAAGTATTAAGAATGTCAATGTGACAACAGTAGAACGGCCCTTCGGCAAGCAAGGTCTGGTGTAATCAGGCACCCGTGGAGCGCTCTGGGCTGTAGTCTCCAAACATGTTCCCCGAGGAGGTCCTCCAGGGGTGACACTAACAGATTCTCTTAAAGCCCCAGGCTCATCAGCTAGCAGCCAGGGCTGAAATTTGGAGCTGAAAATACTGGGTCCCAGGATAGCTCCATTTTCTTTATACTTATGTATATGTTTCGTCTGCTTTTGACTTTCTACATAAGTGGGTTTTTGCTTACTTAATGGAGAATAAATTCCCAAGCAGGTATGGACTATATCTTTCACAGCAGAATTTTAAAAATCTGCACACCCCAAATTCATACTTTGGGTCCAAAACTTAACCTGGCAAGAGTGAAGGAAAAAAAAATCATCCACTGACAGACTCTCAAATGTTTTGAGTCTTCATGCAGAGTTTTCTAGACCATAATTAACCCTTTTCATGGGCCTTTGGGTTTTGATTGCACTGGTTTACAGAAAGTTTTGACAACTCAAAACCTCCAGCACATTTGCTGATTTCCTAGCCCAGTATTCCACCATGCGGCGACACTAGGACCCTGGTCACTGCTGCTTTGACTTCCGTCTCCCCCTTACCTATATCCACAAATCTCCCCACACCCTCCTCAGTCTCAGGGCAGAGCCCCTAGCAGGTTCTCAAATATAACCATCCTCTCAGTCATCATCAAAGGCATTTTAAAAGCATCGATCAAATTCTGTGGTAAGTAAATTATGGAATAAAATAAACCCGATGTTGTTTACCGACTGCCTGGCTCTTCTCTGGCATTTGACAGTCGATTGTCCTAGCTTTCAAAGACAATGAACTTGACAGAAAGAGATCCTTTATCATTTGAAATATGACATCACATTGCAGAGACCGCATTTGGAATACTGTTAAGATAAAATACATTCATTTCCTGCCTTGTAAAAGTCATTTGAGCTCAGCAATATTATACATATTTTCTGGGAATTCGTTTAATTAACATCGGTATGGTCACGAAGTGCTTGATACAATTTTGTAAAATCATCATGGAAGTAGGGTGCCCTCCCACTTATATATCCGCTCATAATTTAGAACCAAAGAGGGGCATGGAGCCCCGGGGAGCTACCCCGCATACGATGTTTCTCTGTCATTGTGTGTGCCGCTCAGGTGTAGCCACCCAATTTTTCTGAACCTCAGTTCCCTTATCTGTAAAACAAAGGTAAGACTTACCCATCCTGCAGCTATTTTCAAGATCTAAGAAAAAAATACAGTGAAGGCACACTGGAAACTCTAAAACCCACTTCAAATGTAAATGCTTCTCCTTGCCCAGGCTCACACAGGGTGCTTACATCCAACTAGATCAGATCGGAGAAGCCTGACTCCGGGTCCCATGCTTTTGACATTACGCTTCCAGAGATCCTGAGCCATGAAGAGGGAAGTTCTTTATCACCCACTGCTCCGTCTATCCATCTCTTTGTTTGTCCATCTATTCATCCAGCATCCAGCCATCCATTCATTCATCCATCTGACCCACAAATATTTATTGAATGTTCCTGCTCTCGCGAACCTTACCACGTAAGTAAATATATCAATCTTGGAGAGTGATACATGAAGATACAATATGGATATGAAGAAAAATAAACGGGGGTGAATGAATATAGTGGGGTGCATGTGCAATGCTAAATGGGAAAGCAGAGAAGGCCTCAGTGAGTAGGTAATATTTGGGCAACGACCTAAAGGAGGTGAGGGAGTAAGCCTTGCATGTGTCTGCAGGAAGAATGTTCCATGCAAGGAAACAGCATGGGCAAAAGCTGAGAGTGTCCTATGTGAGGGGGAAGGAGAGCTAGCGAGGAGGCCTAAGAGAGCAACTCCGCCGGTCCATCTATGAGACCAGAACCCTCTGGTATTTACCCACGTTGCTTATTCCCGCCCTGGCAAACAGAGCCTGAGGCAAGGCTGAAATGCTAAGGCTTTCATGGGAGGGATAATCCACGGCAGCTAAAGGGAGGACAGAGAAGCGTGACACTCAAACGTGAGATGATACCCTGTGGCACTGGCTTCCCAAGAAACCACAGGAGAGCCACAGCTGGCTCCTTCAGGGGTCCCCACTTGGCCCCGTGGCTAAATGGAAGAAGCGTGCCTCTTTACAGTCCAGCAGAGGGGATGCGGACAGGGAACTTCTCTATTGATTCTCTGCCACTTCCCATCTCCCCGCTGGTCCACATTTGTCCCAGACATTAACCTCCCTCCCACATACAAAATCATATAAAATCTGTGCATTTTAGTATATGTAAAATAGAACATTTACCACAAACAAACAAAAACAAAAAATAGAGTCTGTTTTTTCAGCCTAGGTCCACATATGAAGTTGATGTGCAGCAGAGCTAGAAAGGAAGAAACTTTTGCTGATCTAAGCTACTGAGCTTTTGGAATCAGTTTTTATTGCAGGATAACCAAGCCTCTCTTGACCCATGCAGGGATTCGCTACCCCATCAGCACATTCAAGGAGAGGAAAAGTTTTCCAGTAAAGGAATCAGTTTGACATTATTAAATCTAGTGTTTCTCAAACTATTTTGACTATTGGATCCTCTTTTCACAGAGCACCTTCATATTATGGACGTAGTCCAACAAAACAAAATCTGTATTATCTTATTCAAGGAGATTGGGAAGCACACTCTTTTCTAAAATAATCAAAATATTCCTAGCTCTTAGCAGTTTGGGGGTATGAACGATGTCACGTGAACATTTATGCCCAAATTATGGACTCCGAGCACATCACTAACCACCCCCTCACCAACCCCTCTAATGTCCCCAGGACTTCACAGGACAAGCATCTTACAGGTATTCAAGAAAGGCCCTGGGGCGCCTGAGTGGCTCAGTGGGTTAAAGCCTCTGCCTTCGGCTCAGGTCATGATCTCAGGGTCCTGGGATCGAGCCCCACACCGGGCTCTCTGCTGAGCAGGGACCCTGCTTCCTCCTCCTCTCTCTCTGTCTCTCTGCCTACTTGTGATCTCTCTCTGTCAAATAAATGAATAAAATCAAAGAAAGAAAAGAAAAGAAAAGAAAAGAAAAGAAAAGAAAGAAAGAAAGAAAGAAAGAAAGAAAGAAAGGCCCAAATTTCTCTAAGCCATCCTTGCAGTCAAATATCTAGTTCCTAACAGTTGCCAAGTAGGCACCTGTTTCTCTTCGGTGAACTGTCATTCTCCATTAGTGGCCACTCTGGGCCCTTCAGTGCCAGTGCTATATGGCAGAGGAGGGATGGAGGAGGCCCCTTCTTGGACCCAGCATGACAGAGTCTCTGATGAAAGGAGTCCCTTCAGCTTTAGGCCCTGACCCCTTTATTTCTCAGTTTTCAGATGATCATCAGATCAGGCACAGGGCAGATACCAGGCCAAGGATCTGTGTCCCTTTGCCCTTCTTTCCAGGGTATTTTCTTTCTCTTTTTGCCCCCAAATAAAAGGTACCTCAAATCAACTCAAGTAAGACCAGGATGGCAGAAATCAGTGGATCTGCTGACACTGACTCCTGGTTTGGGACTCAGCAGGGACACCTTCCTTTATATGAAGACCCTCATGCCTTCTCTCTAGCTCCTCAGTTAGTCCAGTCCACAGCCATGATGGGAGTTGAAAGCCACAACGCTGTTGTCATAAGGGCACTGAAAGTTGGTAATGGTTCTCATATCCAACCTGAGAGCACCAAACCACTAGGCTGAAATGGTGAAAAATGTTTCCAGGCAATAGCTCAGAGGGGAGCAGAGGACTTTTGACAGTATTTGAGTATCCAGACTCATCTACAAGGAAATCTCTGGACTTCTCACCACAGAAGCCATGCTGGAATTCTCAGCCTCAGTCCCATTAAGTCCTTGTGGGAAAGAAAGACTTCAGGAGGGTAGTGTTGAGTCTATGATGGAGAGAGAGAGATATGGACAGGAGAGGTGATGGGGAAGATGAGGGGGGACTAAATCTGATTTTTTGAAAACAGACTGAGATTCTAAATGCAACTGGAAATCAGACCTGGAAGCAAATTCACTAAATGACTGATGAGTGAATTCAGTAATTAAATCAACCTAGTTCCTTTTAATATGATTTTCCCTAGAGAATAATCAACAAAACTCTAAAAAAAGTGTTTGCCAAAGCTATCTCATATTTAATTATCCCTAATTTTGTGCCTTGCACAGAGGAAGAAAAGGAAAACAGAGGCTTTGATTTTAAGGCTTCTATTTATCCAATGAGGTGGCCGGATTCACTGCCTGGGACAAGGAGGGGAACCATTGTCTTGCCTGATACTGAGGTGAATTTTGTGACTATAAATTGATTTTTGTGAAATTGTGACTGTAAATCAATTTTAAATTGATTATAATTTTTGACCCAGTTTCAAAATTTCTTCCCTATGGAATTTACTTGAAAGAACTTGGCCCAAGGCATCTGGAGTTATGAAAGTTTTTATAGGCGTGCTTCTTAAGCAAACAAAAGTTACTGCTTTCCCTGGCAAAGCATTGCCTTTGTGACAGTGGATGAGGTCTTTCTCTCTCAAAGGCAGAAGTGGGATAAATGGGGCATTGTGGATTGGGCCATCCCTCTCAGATATGAAGGTGTGGCTGGTTGAGTCTGTGGGGGTGCGGGAGTGGTGAGAACTCTTAGGGTAAGTCCTTTCCATTGAACTCTTCCCAGAAGAGATTACCCTTCAGCAGAATGTCATGTGGAGTTGCTTCTTACCCTAGATCTCAATTTCCTCATTCTTAAAGATTTCTACAGAAGAAATCCATCTCCTGCTTTCACTTGCTCTCCACACCCCCCTTAAGTGGGCACTCCAAGAGAAGGAGAGGCGAGCCAGCCAAGGACACTTTGTTCTGATGGCTCCTACCTACTGCACCTTCATACGATACTCATTAGTCACTCTGCCTTTGAACTCCTGTCTGGAGGCGAGCATGAGCACACGGAATCCGTCTCATATGCCTGAGTGAGTTGATCATACTCTGTTATTGTGATTAACTCATCAGGTTGGTGTTTGCGATAAGAAGTGGAAAAGCGTGGAAGACCTAAAAACATCAGAAAGTCACTCTTTGCCCGGAATGACTGTTTTCTTTAAGTATGCATTGTTTATTTGGAAATATTTATCTAAATCTCCTAACTCTAGATACTATTTGACCACACCTGGTGCCCTTTCAAACTAGTAATTGATATATAGTATCTATACAGAAAAGTTCAAATTCTAGCTTTATTATTTAATAAGTTAGTTACCTTGGGCATCTTACTTAACTTTTCTGCGCCATCTGTAAAATGGGGACGATAAATCATCTACCTCGTAGGGTTAGGGATTAAATGAGTTAATGCATATAGAATACCATAAATAGTGCCTGACCTGGCATATAGAACACACTCTGTAAATGTTAGATAGTATTTTCATGCAAATGTACTGAAATTAATTACCACTAGTGCCTTAAGAGAGCTGTGTGTCTTACTGGAAAAGAAATAGAAATAGAAAGTTTCAGGACACCTGGCTGGCTCAGTCAGTAGAGCACACAACTCTTGATCTAGGGGTTGGGAGTTCAAGCCCCATGCTGGGTGTAGAGATTACTTAAAAACAGAATCTTAGGGGCACCTGGGTGACTCAGTCATTAAACATCTACATTTGGCTCAGGTCATGATCCCAGGGTCCTGGGATCGAGCCCCCATCAGCCTCCTTGCTTAGCGGGGAGCCTGCTTCTCTCTCTCCCAATCTCCCTGCTTGTGTTACCTCTCTTACTGTCTCTCTTTCTGTCAAATAAATAAATAGAATCTAAAAAAAAAAAAAAAAAAAGAATCTTAGGGGAAAAAGACGAAGTAAAAAAAAAAAGAAAAAAAAAAGAAGAAGGAGAAATTTTCCCACATAACCCAAGGAGGCCATAAGATAAGCACTACAAGGGGGTCTCTGTGTAGCAGTTAGCCTATGGGACCTCAGCCTCCTGCTATGCAAATCAAAGCTAATTCTTGGGAACTTAAATGTGCAAATTAAACCAGAATGTCAGTGCTCTGAAATATTTCCAGAAGAGTGTGAGCCATACATAGATGCAATATAAATGACAGTCGTTGCTTTTATTTGTTTGTTTGTTTGGCTAGTGAAGCTCATGATATCTTTTCCATTACGTTAGCTGATCTCAGTTGTAGTGAATTTCTTACAAAGTCTATATAGCTCTTTACAGTCTGGCCCTTGGCAAACACTGTTGTAGAAATTAACATAGATATAGACGTCAGCAACTAAGTCTGGATTCAGTAAATACTCAGTGGAGGAAGAAGAGATGATCATAGAGGAGTCACTGTGTAGGAAGTTTAAAGACATGCAAAGCTGGACTTCACTCCAATCTCCAGGTGTGGGTCACTGACTGGAATTGTTTTCTTAAATATTTATTTATTTATTTGAGGGGGGAGGGGTACGGGAGGAGGGAGAGGGACAAGCAGACTCTGTGCTGATAGCGGAGCCCGATGCCAATGCTACGGCTCAGCCCCATGACCCTGAGATCACAACCTGAGCCAAAACCAAGAGTTGGATGCTTGACAGACTGTACCGTCTAGGTGCCCCTGGAATTGTTTTTGAATGTTAAATACCAACAAATAGATTTTCTGTGCCCCATCTTCTAGTTTAGTGGGACGCCGCTCTGACTGTATATTAGAATCACCGGGAGATCTTTGAAAACATACGGATGTACAGAATACAGAAATTCTGATTGAGTTTGTTTGGCAGTAGGGCCCAGATGTTTGTTTTTCTTAAGACCCCCCAAGTGATTACAATGTGCAGCCCGAGTTGGAAAATATTGTTCCTTCTGAGTGTCAACAGTGACCAGACTGGTGATACCTTCTGAGTGGTTATCACCTCCAGTGCAGTCAGAGGAAAGGTCCTGAGTAGTTTCTATCGGGCGGGTCTGCTTTGGTCAAGAAAGGCTCCAAACACTGGCTCAACTGGTTTTTATCTGGTACATTTTCTCTCATACCTATAACCTCAGAATAGTCCAGTCTATTTTAAGCCTTCCTGTGGTTTCTAAATATTTTCCAAACTTTTCAAATCTCATGGCTATGTTTCAATCTAGAGAAAAGCAAAACAGAACTACCCCAATTTGTAATTGGACCTTTTGTTGTTGATATAAAAAGGTACACAAAAATGCATCAAACTGCAAAGCCCTTCATGAAAGAGAAAAATTGTTTCTTATGTTGCTACAACCTGTGGTGTAAACTGCAGGAAGGTAGGAAAGAGCCATGAAATAATCACTGTATTTGGACAGGGGAACATGTGAATTTGAATTTCTGGCCCAGGCACTTCTTAGCTGCGGGTCCTTGCCCTCTCTGAGCAGATGTTTCATGAAAGATGGGAACATCAATAGACCTCATAAATTTTGTAGATTAAAGGAGTTAGTGTAAATGGTGCTTGGCAAGGAGTGAGTCCTCAGTAAACGGCAGTTCCCCTCCTGTATTAGTCAGCTAATGCTATGATACTGCTGCATAACAGACAAGCCCCTCCCCCAATCATAGAGGCTTACTAAAACGACACGTATTGTTCCCACTCATGTGTCTATGGGCCAGTTATGACAGCTCTGCTTAAGGCTGTGGCTCAGATCAAGGCCCGTTCCACAAGTGTCTTATTCTGAAATCCGCAGCTTCCTGGGGCATGCTCTTCTCAGGGAGATAATGGAAGTACAAGAAAAGTCTGGCAGAAATGTGCAGTGCCTTTAAGCGTCTTGGATAAGAACTCATTCATAATCACCTCTGCCCACTTGCCCTTAGCCAGAGCAAGTCGTATGGCCAAACTCAAAGTCAATGGGACAGAAAAGCATAATCTACCCAGTGAAGTATACCATGGAGAAGGGAGTAAAAGGGAGAATTATAAACCAATAATACATGCTATTCCACTTCCTTTCTTTTCTGCAGGGTGCCAACAGAGGAGAAAAGAGGGGGAAGGAAGTAAAGAGTTGGTTCCCATAGGAACTCTGTCTTGTACCTTATTTGTGAGAGCTTGTCTGACCTCGTTTGCAGGGTTTGGTCCAGCGTTCACCCAGGGGAAGAAAAGCAATTCTCTGGCGCAGCGCTTCCTGATGCCTCCCTGCCTCCAGGTGCGTGTGATGAGGGATAAACTCTTCAGAGACAGTCTAGAATTCACCAGAAGTCTTTTCAAATATCGCTTGAGTCAACACATCTAAATTGATTTAGGAAAACAAACAGAGGAATAGATGATGAAATTCAACGAAACAGACCATACTATATACCAGTTGCCAAAATAGCCAGGTCTTTGCCGTAATTCAACCCCTTCTCTTTACCCTTTTAACATCTCTGTAATGTATAGGCACCATCTATGAGTACCTGCTCTAAATGACACAATCGCTTTTCCAATATATAATGGTGGTAGGCTAAGGGCCCTTTGTTTGAATTCTAACATTTCATTTGGATTTCAAAACTGAGTGACTAGGCAGCCCCACCTCTCTTATCTAACCAGACATTCTGGCCAAACATATAGTGTGGTTAATAGAGTTACCAGATATGCCCTTGGGTATTCACTAATTCCAGGAGGATTTTAGTGACTAACACAAAGGGATTTAACCAAACATAACTGTTATAACTGAAGATAATTCAGAATATATTTCAAGATATTGAAACTGTAGGAAAGTCACCCCCCTAAAGATCTTTGTTGAGGGATATTTAGTAACAGCGGTGTGAGCAGAGGGTGGTGGGTAGGGCTGAGTCGCACCATACAATCTCAGACAAGCTACAAAACTGCCATTCTCCAGGAACGATTCCTGGACCACTAACATCAGAATCACCCAGGGCTGCTTTTTAACAAACAGCAGTGCAGATTCCCAGGTAAACCCCCAGACTTTATGAACCAGAATCTGTAGGTGCAGGACCCAAGAATCTCCATGTCTATGCATGCTAAGGTTTTGGTATAGCATCAGATGTACACAGGACATCTTTGATTCCAAATATCAGTTATGGAAAATGTGAGGTTTTTATAATACCAGATTAATCACTCTCACAGATGACTGCAGTCAAGGGATTTTTCCTCTTATTATTATTAAACTTTTTTAAAAACCAAGTTTGTTAAAACTTTCAACGAGGATGCTACCGTAAGAAGATTTGTGTGTGTGTTTTTTAATACAACCTGAGCACTAGAAACCATATTTTCATTATGACCTGTATTTTTATAATAAAAGAATCATTTTCTTCCCATTTTCTCAAACACTGATGGCCTACAAAATGTATATAAACATTGTTGGATGAAAGAAAAGCAAGTTAAGACAAAATTATTGTGAAAGACAGGAGAAGGTTTTATCTCTGTGTTAAATTTAGCAGTTTTTTCTAATGGATTGATGATAAACTGCCTTCTTATAAGTGTTTTAGGTACAAGAATTCTACAAAGAATGTAGTAATGACCACCTAAGTCAAAATTATATTTTGTTTTCCATTTGGTAAATGTATTTTTATATTTTTTCTGGGTGCATGAGACCATAAAAAGCACTAACTGCCCCAACAAATGAGTGAAACAGGAGGATAACTGAGCGCTGAGAGAAATCTAGAAACCACAAATAAGAACAACTCGATGGACTCCTTTCTCCCTTTTCTACCTTCTTCTACCTCCTGTTTATTGCATTTAAGGCTGAAGGCCTTCATCTTGACGGCTTCCCACTTCCAAATGTGTGGAAAATGAATTTGAACCATTTGGAAGATTCTGAAAGCTTCCTACTGCAATCACTGAACACGAAGATGCAAAAAGGTGTGGGAACATCTGTTTCTCAGATTAAGAATGTTACTGGGATATTGAAAAAAAAAAAACTCTTCCATTATCTCACCTTTAATCCAATTAGCACATATAAGTCATTCTATTCTAAAAGACTCTGGTAACCATTGCTCGGAGAGGGAACAATCCAGAAAAGAAATGCAAAAGGGACATTTTCAGCACCTTCTGTGAAAGTTCCGGACTAATTTCAGAAATACAATAGGAAAGATCATGATAAGGCTCATGCACTTAAGCCTTTTATATGCTTGGGCTTGGAGGTTTTTCACTTCATTTTATGACAAGTAAAGATATTTTTTGAGTAGCAAAGGAAAAATCATGTTACCTCCCAAGTGATTTCAAGGGAAAAAAGATCTTCCCTGACCAACAGGGCTGAAATGTCGAGGGGTCAAACATGTTCATCAAGCACTTATTGCTATTTTGAACTTTCCTAAACGATTTGCCTCAACATATTCTCATTTTTCAGAGAGGTCAAGGGTTTAAGAGGCCCTGGGGTTTAAGCTGACATTTCTCAGTTTACAAACAGATCTCATGTCGAAGGTTGAGTGTGCTCTAGCTGAACATAAAAGGGCCACATCTGTTCGGCTACCCGGTGATTTCACCTGCAGCATCCAGCAAATTGGGATATTATTACAGTGCTCCTGAAGTAAAGATCTGATTGTAACCTGACTCTATTTTCTCTTGGTAGCAATTAATACTCTGAAAATAGAATGAGTACCAATAAAATGACACTGGAACCATTCAGACAGACCACAAACTCTGCTTTAATGGTAAAAGGTATTGAGAATCATCTCTAGTTTGGTACACATCTCCACATAACTAAATATCAGATTTCTCCACCAGCATCTTGATGCCTCTTTCTTTCTTTCTTTTTTAAGATTTATTTATTTGAGAGACAGAGAAAGAGCGAGAGCGAGCACTGGGTAGAGGGGCAGAGAGAGGGGGAGAGAGAGAATCTCAAGCAGACTCCCTACTGAGTATAGAGCCCAAAATGGGGCTCGATCTCAGGACCCTGAGAAAATGACCTCAACCAAAATCAAGAGTCGGATGCTTAACTGAGCCATCCAGGCACCTCAATGCCTGTTTCTAAAATGAATCCTATACCAAGACTTTGGCCAACATGGATAATTTACTTAATCAAAACAGTGAAAGATTTTTACCCTAATATATTCATTTTAGTAAAGCTACTGCCCAAAAGACTCTGGACTTGTGTGTACAATTGTGACTGGAAAAAAATAGGACACAACTCCTAACACACGTCATATGCTCGTGATCAATATTTGTTGAATAAATGGGAAAAAAAGAAAAAGAGTAGTTTTAGACTGGACTAGGGCAGCAATTTGCACGCACACATGCACAGACACACAGACATATAACACAGACACAAACTTTTTTTGGCCATTGTGGGAATGAACCAGAATTCTTTAAGATGTGAAGCCAAGTTCTAAATAGAGACACCTCAGGTGATATTAAATTATTATGATAGCCTTTCAAAAACCAAGGTAGCTCTCTGAATCTACCGGAGCACCCGTCTTCATCTGTCTTTACAGTGAGCCACAGACGCTTGATCTCTGGTGTAAAATCTTTGTCAAATCTTTGAGGGCAGAAACCTTGTCTTGTACCATCTTTTAAGTTTTCACAGCACTTAATTTGGGGCAGTGGCACTAAGTATACTTGAACATTGGTTGACCTGGACCACATAGGGTTTTAGAAAACCAAACACTAAAAATAAAATCCAGGGTTGTAGTATATTAGTGTAGTACACAGCAATCATCATTGTGTGTGTGTGTGTGTGTGTGTGTGTGTGTGTGTGTGTTCAGTGTGGGGCATTCAGCTTTGCAAAGCATTTTCATCACTTCTGTTCTTGCTCAAGCCCTCATGGGCTGGGAGGGTGGGTAGAAACAATACATTGGCTAAAAACAAAACAAAACAACAACAGAAAACAATATGTTTGCTATCCTCTGATGTTGTAAGCACACGTGACTGTCTTGTCACACCACCAAACCATGGGACTGACTTAATGCAGACAGTTGAAACCAGCTGGTTTCAGAATCACATGGACAGAACCCAGTAGTAGGTTCTGTGGCAATGATCCATGTTGGGTATTTTACAGTTAATCGAGCTGAAAGGGACTAAAACAATAGATAACTTTCATTGGGCAGTTTTATTGTGCCAGCTAGTATTCTTTCAGACTCCTTATAAAGAAGGTACTTTTATTACCCCCATATTTCGGGGGAGGAAACTGAGGTTAAGTGACTTAAATCATCTTAAGTCAAGGTCAGATAGTTAAGAGATGAAGCAATGCTAGGGTCTGAAACCAGGTGATGTGGTACCTCAAGTTTTTCTATCTAAGGTAAAGTAGCAGAAAGGGAGTCACTACTTTTTGTTCTTTAATAAAAGGGAAATGGTGAACTATGAAATTACAATTCAAAGACAGTCAGGGGCACCTGGGTGGCTCAGTTGGTTAAGCATCTGACTCTTTAGCTCCACTGGGTATGGAGCCTGTTTAAAAACAAAAATAAAAACGAAACAAAGAAAGTCACCTACGGATCTCCCCTATTAGAGTAATGAAACAACTAAATGTTCTAGATCTGCCAAGACATCAGAGTGACTTAGATAAAAATTATGAAGTTGTATTATTTCTGTCTTGGGTCTACAAGATCTTGGCAAGTAAATGTAATCCATGAGAGAGATTCAGTGGGAATTATTTACTTTTCCCTCTCTGCAGACCTCACATTCTTTAAGTGACAGGAAAGATCTAAAAGGGAGCATATTCCACAAAACTAAATAGTGGGTGTCTGAATGTGGCCAGTCCTCTGGAATTGCCTGAAACTCTCCAATGAGTAGCAATGGGAATTTTCTTCTTGCCTGCTAGTCCTCCATCAGCTGATGCCCTATTCCCAAGTCTCTCTTAGCCAGTGTGCTTCTAGGAGCTGGATGGAGCATCCTTAAAGAAATGGGGCTCCTCTACCTCACTACTTCCGATTATTAATATTAATCAACAAATTTGGGAAGGTTTCTAGAGTCCGTAAAACATGGGCCAATTATAAGAGAGAAATTGAGAGAAAGACAGACAGAGAGAGTGAGAGAGAGAAGATATGAAATGACCTTGAAGGTCCTTGGGAGTGTATCGCCATTAGAAAGGCTTTTAAAAACCAATCACTAATTCAATATGATTAATTCTTTTAAAGCAGCTTGTAGAGTGTTTCCTGAGCAGCACTGGAGGTCACTTCAAACGAAGTAAATAAACCACAGCTAATGTGCTGACATTTTAAAGAGAAAAAACAATTGCTAAAAATGTCCATCCAATTTCCATTACTTATTCCAGTCATTAGAAACAGGGAATGTGTTTATTGATCTAAAGTTGCTCAAACAGCATTTTCTTTATTCAAACGGATTTAGTCGGAGGGAAATTCAAGTGTTTGTCTCACAAGAGAGAACAAGGAGAGAACGATTCTTCAGGTGAGAAGCTGTTCTGTCTCAACCCTACGAGCAGCTCGCCTAAAAGGGATAACCGATGTTCTAACTAAAGCCAAGCCAGTTTTGCCTCTAATCATGATTAGTGCAAATTTTAGGTCCTTGAGACTCAAAGTAGATTTGGAATTAGCAACATTAGCATCCTCTGGACACCCCTTCGAAATGTAGACTCTCAGGCCCCACCCCAGACCTAACTGGGAATCAGAATCTGCATTTTAACAAGATGTTCCACAGTCCCTATCTATATTAGTGTTTGAGAAGCAGTGGTTGAGGCCAACACAAATGGCTATAGAAACATTTGAAAGAGAAGAGAGCCGGTTAAGAAAAGGAGAAAATGCTATGCGATGAAAGCACCATTCTTCAGATATATTGGTGGTGATAAACTTGCTCCCAGTCCACTAACCCAGCCTTGCAGTAGAAACCCAAGGGGCCCTATGGCCACAGGGCCCAATATATGAACACAAAAGCTGGGTGTGAGATTGTTAAGTGATATCCAAAATGCCAAGTGGAGGCAGACTTCAAAGGGCAAATCTTAATATAATTATTACACAGAAATGATTTAAAAGCATTTTTAATGGCTAAGGTTACCCGCCACACGGAGCTTGCCAAGGCTGTACAGAACCCTAAGGACTAAGACACACTTGGTCTCGGAGGGACAGAGTTTGGGGAAATTCAGCTGGAGTAAAGGCGAGTTTCTGTCAGCCTAGGCAAAGATGCCATCTCGGAAGCCTGATGTGACCCCTGTGGACCAGCTTTGGCAGCCACGGCGCAGAACTGTTTTCGGGGAAAGGCTGTGTGAAAACGCTCACACCCACAGCATAATTGGGATAATTTCCCTTCACTTGTCTTTGATAGCAAGGGGACCCATTTCATTTCTCTCTTTGGAGAGATTTGTTCAACGGTCCTGTAAGAGAAAATTTGTTTTTCCCACCTTTCCGTGTGCGCTCCCCTCGAACATTTGCTTATTCCGAGGCTTTATCTGGAATTGGCGTGTAGAGACTCAGGCAGCAGAATGAAGTAGGGCAGGCACTGCCTGAGGCTGCAGGAATACTGAGCTAAAAATACACAAAGGAGGGGCACATGGGTGGCTCGGTCAGTTAAACGTGGGGCTCTTGATTTCACCGGCGGTCGTGGTCTCAGGGTCGGGAGACGGAGCTCAGCGCCTGCTCAGAGGGGAGTCTGCTGCGATCTTCTCCCTCTGCCCCGCCCCCTGCTTGCTCACGCATGCGCACACGCGTGCTCTCGCTCTCGCAAAAGAATCTTAAAAAATAATAAAAATAAAAATAGACAAAGGACCCATATTTGTAACCCTTCAGATGACCGTACAGGCTTGCCAACTAGAAAATCCTCCACAGGGGACCCCTTTTGCCTCCGGCAAACTCAGCCCAAATCTCTGTTTAGCAAATTCACTTTTTTATGAAAGAGAAAGCGTGCGTGTTTTAAAACCAAGAAAAAAAGAAATATTTTCCTTCCCTGAAGCAAACCCACATTTTGGTCTTTGGAAAATACTGAGCACTTTGATTTAAAAATTGCCGAATTCATGGGTGCCCGGGTGGCTCAGTGGGTTTAAGCCTCTACCTTCGGCTCAGGCCCTGATCTCAGGGTCCTAGGATCTATCCCGGCATCGGGCTCTCTGTTCAGCGGGGAGCCTGCTTCCCCCCTCTCTCTCTGCCTGCCTCTCTGCCTACTTGTGATCTCTCTTTCTGTCAAATAAATAAATAAAATCTTAAATTAAAAAAAATCCTTGACTGTAGTGACACGACACATTG
The DNA here is from genome assembly GCA_028533885.1 of Nasua narica. Taxonomy (NCBI): domain Eukaryota; kingdom Metazoa; phylum Chordata; class Mammalia; order Carnivora; family Procyonidae; genus Nasua; species Nasua narica. The sequence continues at coordinate 12,831,096 of CM052801.1, read as the reverse complement.
CTTGTCTTTACAGCTCATCTTAGAACAAGGGTCTAAAATAAAACAGATTACCCAAGTCAACACTTTTTTCAAACACTGAAACTGGTGTCTAGTTTTGTCGGGTTGTTGGAGACACGCTTGAGAAATACAAGCCTAACTCATTCTAGTCAAGGGACAACCTCGAAGATGCAAACAAAAACTGCCTCAAGGCAATTCATTGGCGCCTACCTGGGATGGTAGATGCCATCTATCCATCTAGATCCCAACTACCTGGAATGCAAAGGTAGTTGTCATTACTGCTGGAGTGCCCTTTGCATTTGAGGAGCAAAGAAGTGATACTGTTACCATGTTTGCAAAACTATGAGGGACGGGCTGATAAATAATTTATAGCCACCTTTACAGCAAAGAACACATTTGTGGGAGCATCTGGAGGCTGCTGTTTGCACAGTCGGTTAACAATTCACAAGGTATGGTAGGTTGCCTCCAGGATGGTCCCCAGGGATTCCCCGATATTGTGCAATCCTTTTCCCTGGAGCGGTGGCTGGACTTAGTCGTGACTTGCTTCAAATGAAGAGTAGTGCTCAAGGGATGATGACTTGAGACTTGGTAGTAAAGGGCAGTGAGGCCTCCCTCTCTCCCTCTTTTCTCTTCCCCTCTCTCCCTCATTCACCATCACCACATCATCACTTGCTCCAGGGCTGCCAGGTGTGAGCAGCCAGCCCTGTGGAGAAGCCTGCGTGACAAGGAACTGAGGCCTCTGGCCAGCTGCCTGGTAAGTGTTTTTGGAAGGGCTCCTCTGGCCTCGTCAAGTCTCAGATGCCTGTTGTCCCAGCTGACAGCTCAGGGGTAGCCTTGTGAGAGACCATGAGCCACAACCATCCAGCCAAACCATGCATTTGCTGATTCTTTATTCACAGGAACTGTGAGATAATAAATGTTCACTGTTTTAAGATGCTAACTTTTGGGGTGACTGGCTACAACGCAGTGGATAACTAACACACAGGGGCATTATGTTTCTTCTAGATTATTCAGCAGGTTATTTATTGAGAAACTACCACAGGCCTGACACTGCCTAAACAGAGGTTAATGATCTACTGAACATAAGAAACCTATATTAAGGCACTCTTGGTTTCTGGGCACTATATACAAGCACACAGAGAAGGATTTTACCCTTGGAAATGTGTGTTTGTGGTAGTCATCTTTGGAAATTCAATCTACCACCTATAGTTACTACTATCAATTTGCTATTTACATATTCATGGCTCAATAAATACTTGTAGATTGAATGCTTCTCTGTAAATTGTGCCCACTTGTGTACTTTGAGAATGGAGATGGCACTACAAGCCTCTGTCCCTGCTATGGACTGAATACTTGTGTTCCCCTCTTTGCCCTACCCCCCAATTAATATAGTGATATTAATTGATATTAATTAACTCTCAGGGTGATGCTATAAGGAGATGGGGCCATGGGAGGCAATTAGGTCATGAAGGTGGGAGCCCTCACGAATGGGATTAGTGCCATTATAAAAGAGATTCCAGAGAGCTCCTTAACCTCTTCTGGCATGAGAGGGCACAGGGAGAAGACAGCCATCTATGAATCAGGAAGTGGGCTCTCACCGGACACCGAATCTGCTGGCACCCCAATCTCAGGCTCACCCAGCCTCCAGAACTGTAGGAAATAAATTCCTGCTGTTTATAAGCCACCCAGTCGAGAGTATTCTGTAGCATCATGAATGGATCAAGATACTCCTTTACCTCATTTATCCACTCAATCACTAGGTCTTCCCAAATTCTCCTTTCTGAGCATCATTCATGTTCTTTCCTCTTTGCCATCTCTTCTCTACTGTTTTAAATCAGACCATTTCATCAGCAGAGGTGCCTTACTTTCTTGGTATCCCTGCCTCTAGTCTTGCTGCCTTCCCCTCACACTCTCCCCACACTGCCAACAAAGGCATTTTTCTAATATTCAAATCCTATCCTGTTTTCATCCTACTTAGAACCACTAGATAGTTCTTAAATTTTTGTATGGATTTGTGAGAGATCCCTGTCCTGATGTCTGCTTTTATCTCCCACCATTCCTCTTGTTGCCCTTTATACTCCAGGAATATGGAATGATTTATAATTTCCTGAATGTGTTCATCAGGCCTCTGTGTTTTAATCCATGCTATTTCTATTGCCTAGAACATTTGGTTTGTCTGCTGTTAGTGGAGAACTCTCATTCCCTACTACTGAGTTTCCTTTCCATGTGAAGGGACTTTTTTTCCTTAAGATTTTATTTATTTATTTGAGGGGCGCCTGGGTGGCTCAGTGGGTTAAAGCCTCTGCCTTCAGCTCTGGTCATGATCTCAGGGTCCTGGGATCAAGCCCCACATCAGGCTCTCTGCTCAGCGGGGAGCCTGCTTCCCCTTCTCCCTCTGCTTGCCTCTCTGCCTACTTGTGATCTCTCTCCTCTCTGTCAAATAAATAAATAAAAATAATCTTTTTTTAAAAAAAAAAGATTTTATTTATTTGAGAGAGACACAAGTTGGGGGAGGGGCAGAGGGAGAAGGAGAAGCAGACTCCCTGCTGAGCAGGGAGCCCGACATGGGGCTCAATCCCAGACCCTGAGATCATGACCTGAGCCAAAGTCAGATGCTTAACAGATTGAGACACCCAGGCGCCCCTCCATGTGAAGGAACTTCTATCAGTATAACACTCCTGCTCTCTCCACCCCTGGGGTTGAGGAGGAGTTATTTACCTGATTAGTGAGTTTGGGAAGGATGGATTGAACTGACCCAACCCAATCTGGCCATTCTTTAGTGGTTAGGCTCTTTTGGTTCTAGCAAAGAAAAGTAGGAAGGTGAAATATACATCACCACCCACACAACTTAGCTACTACATGGCCTATTATAATGAAAGCAAGTCTTGGGGCACCTGGGTGGCTCAGTCCGTTAAGTGTCTGCCTTTGGCTCAGGTCATGATTTCAGGGTCCTGGGATGGAGCCCCGCATTGGGCTCCCCACTAAGTGGGGAGCCTGCTCTCCCCTTTCCTCCCCTTGTGCTCTCTCTCTCTCAAATAAATAAATAAAATCTTAAAAAAAAAAAAGAAAGAAAGAAATTCTTACACTAAATCCTACCAGATATATATGTATCAGCAAGTAGGTACAAAAACAGTCATGCCTCATGTTCTTGTAAACTTGTGTGGAAGTTCCATTCTCGGTCCTTACACATTCCAACAAGCATCTTACCGGAAAGACTCACTCTTAAGATGAATACAGCAAAATTCTGTTGATGGGACTGGCCAATCCTACGGTTTATCTCCAACTGAGTTCTCCATGAAAAGGTGGGCATAGAACTAAGGAGCCTTTAGACCCAGGGCACTGCTCTAACACTATCAGACTACTCGGCCTGCCAGATTCTTATACCTCATTTGTGCAAAAGCAGAAATGCAGTTGGGCCAGTATAATCTTTCTAATCTGTCATATAGATATCTAATATCAGTCATTTTGTCGATGAAAAATTATTTCTAACGTATTTATTAACAAATCCTCTGGGTATAGCTTTAGATAACAATATTTGTAGTACTTACACCTCTCTGGAATGTGCATTCCTGATTCGATGTTTAAATGTAACCAACCACCTCTAGGGATTACAGTTCATTTATGCATCTCACTGTTTATGCCATATAGGCAATAGTGGACATGCTTCATCCAATCATTACTTTTTGGAAGCAAGCTGCCCCCAGGGAGCTCCCATTCTCTTCCAAAGCTCCAGAGGCAAGCTCTGTCCCTGCAGAGGGCAGGGTCTGTCTTGGTCCAGGGATGCTGTGGTGGGTGGGTCAGTCTAATTCTGGGATTCAGCACTGGGAAGCCTGCTTGTTGGTAGGTGTAAGCCACATTCTCCAACATCCATTGTGCCAGGGATAAAGTTAATATGTTGGTCTTTAACTACTTAACTTCTTTGGCTTATTTTACAAGTAATTCAGATCTCAAGTTGGGGAGAATTATCAATTGGGCCCTTTCAAACACTCTAACTCCAAACTGACATGCTCTTGGCCCCCTCTGAGAAGCCTTTCATGCATCCTCCAGGTAGACCTATGAACTCTTGCCTATTGATTTTCTTCCTCCTCCACTCCACTTGAAAAAGCAGGCCCTGACTCCGCATCTCTGTATCCCCAGCATCTGACAGAAACCTGCTACAGGGTAGGTGCTCAGTGGATGTTTGTTTAATGAATGAATCATTGTTAGCGGGACATGCTCCTCAAGGGGCTTTTTAAGAGGATTGGCCAATGGCTGTGACCTCATTAACAACCTGCTTGAGACAGCTGAGATAGCCCAGCTCAGATGATTCAGGCAAACACAAAGAATTTCCTAGAAACAAGGTCTCCCACAACTTTAGTCTTTGTTTATTTAATGTTTGTTTCTATATTTGTCTTTTCCATTATTCACTGAGTAGCAACTACATATATTTTATCACCTGCAAAAGGTAGATATAGCATGTGAACTTAACCATTTATTCAATTGTGCCTGGGGCCTGGACTAGGACGAGGCAAGTGAGGCACACATCTCAGGAGGAAAATCTAAGGGGGAGGGGGAGGAGACATCAAAAAATTCAATAAGCAAGAAAAATAATATTTTAATGCAATAATCTTAAGAAATCAAAATTAATGCAAAAAATCCATGATGATTACTAAAATATCACTTTTTTGAGAGAGAGAGAGAGAGAGAGTGCACATGCATGAGTGGGGGGTGGTGTGGAAGGGGCAGAGGGAGAGGGAGAGAAAGAATCTTAATAAGCAGGCTCCCCGCCCAGCTCAGAGCCCTATGTAGAGCTCGATCTCACAACCCTGAGATCATGACCTGAATTGAAATCAAGAGTCAGACGCTCATCCGGTTGATCCACCCAGGCATCCTAAAATATCAATATTTTAAACACCGGATCACTACGGCTGATTTTTCCTTTTGCCTCAGGCTCCAACATAGCTCAGCAGGGCACTGCTACTAACCTTGATTTTTATTTTTCAAAAAACATTGCATTAAAGTATTATCCATCTTGATTGTTGAGACTTTTTTTTTGAGCCCTCTTAAATTTTGCACTGTGGGTGAGTGCCTCCATCCCCTCACCCAAGCCCTGGTCCTGTCACATACATTGAATAAATGTCTGTCATTTGCTAGGTACACACTGTCGGGGCGTAGCAGCCTTTTCTTTCAAGGAGCTCACAGCTTCATTGGGAAAAACAAAAGAGTAAGCAGAAATTAATTCGGACCGTGTGAAAAATGTTGGGACAAAGCTACGCAATGAAAGCAATGATATCCCAGCATTTCACCCCAAGCTAGATGCCCTGGGTTCAAGCCCTGCGTCTGTTGGTTATAACTAGCCCTGTAATCTTGCACAATTTATCCTCGAACTTCTCTGTCCTTTGCTTTCCTCATTTGTAAAAGTGATAATAATAATCATGCCTACTTCATAGGGTTGGGGATGAACTGAGCTAAGCCACCTCAAGTCCCCAGAATGGAACCTGGCATGTGACGAAAAGTCAACCGTGTTAGCTATAACTAGAAAAGGCTCGTTTTGCAGCAAGGAGAAGCTGTGACAAATAAAAATTAAAGTAAAGTCTCTTCTAGGCAAGCTGATAGGAATTATGGTGATTTTTATCTTTGTCTGACTTGTCACTTACTGTCCCAAACCCCTTTTCCTTAGTTCCAGTTGAGCAGGAAAGGCTCTTTCATCTCCGGCAATTCTTCCAAATTCAGTAGACTGTGACTGGATGATTTGGAAAGTTAATGGACAACTCCTGGCTCATGTACAAATGTACAAATCCTCATCATTTTTTTCCCTGAGCCTTTGATACAAAGAACAACAAATGGACACTGTAATATTTCCCCCTTAGAGTATACAAGGAGTCTTTTCTTCACATTGTTTCAGAGGGAGACTGATATGAACCCTTTGAGGTGGGTAGAAGTGGCCTTCTAGCACCTTACACAATCCTATGAACAGGAGCACACAGTGAAACTGGGAAGAACACTTCTACTTTTTATTGGACTGAAGAAGTATAAGAAGATAATTTGCTTTTTCAGCTTATCAAGACACCACAACCTTAGTTTGGGTCACCTGGATGTTCTGAGGGGGTCTAAGAAGGCACCATTTCTGCTTCCCCAATTTTTTACTATAAACCCGTCTATTCTGATGTTGTAAAAAGGTCCCACTATTTAAAAAGTACTTCTGTTTTCCCAGTTATCTAGAAATCTAAATATGGACTGAGTGATAGATAAGGTTTATGAATTGTTATTAACTTTGTTAACTGTGATAATAGCATTGTGGTTATATAAGACAATCTTTCCTTCCTTCCTTCCTTCCTTCCTTCCTTCCTTCCTTCCTTCCTTCCTTCCCTCCTTCCATTCTTTTGAGATGCACATTAAAGTGAAAGGACGTGAGATTTGCTTTAGAGAAAACTTGGTGAAAAAAAAATGTGTGGGGGTACTGGATAAAACAAGAATAGCAAAGTATCATTGTTAAATCTGGGTTAAGTATGAAGTGATCACCTGTAGTCTCCACTTGTATGCAGTTTTGGAATTTTTCCCAATAAAAAGCACATTTTTCTGTCTTTAGGCGCTGGTTTTCAATCTTGCCTTGGCCAGCTGGGCAACGGGATGGCACCCTCTCTTCCTCAAAGGTGTAAGGTGGTTTCTCTACGACTGTGCCGGTGTGGAGGACAGGTGTGGCTGAGATAAGGACCCCTCGGCCCAGGAAGCTGCCAGCAGGGCCCAAGGCAGAGGGCGGGGCTCTCGGAGTGGCCAGAATTCCCTACAGCCATCTACCCTAGAGTGCTGTTCAGATCATCACCACAGTCTTTGAGAACCAAGTGGAGAAAAAAACACCGGGTTCCAGATCGTTCCCATTAAGGTGTAAATATCTCCTGGGAGGGGTTACTCAGAGCTATTATCAACACTTAACACTTGAGGTGTTTCAGCAAAGAGCTCTGGTGACTCTGACATCCCAGTGACACCTCCCTCCGCTGCTGGGTGAGTTTTAGACCTGGCCTGAGACTGGGGGCGGTGGGTAAGGCCCTGTGGGGAGCCAGGAAGCTGGTTGCTGGGCTCCAAAATGAGTAGGTCTGAAGGGAAAAGGGAAAAAGAAAGCTGCAGAGAAGTTAGATTCTGGTGGTGGCGGTGGGAGGAATCGTGGGCAGGGGTGTCCCCGGGAAACCCAAAAGGAAAAAGTCACATCTCTGATCCCCCTCAGAAGCAAGTGTCTTCTAGGCTGCTACATAGCTCTGTGGTGTAATAGTTGCACGTGCAGAAGTGATTTGTTGAAAACCTGCCTAGGGCTTCTTTATATACAGCTGAAAATTAACCAAGTTGTTAAAGAACTGTGCTCAGGGGAATAGTTATTTTAAATCAAATGCCCCGAGTGAATTTTTACCCCTTTGTCTTAATTTTACTGAGACCCGTGGGTAGGAGGCACACCAGCTCTGGACTGATCTCCTTTAGAGATTTTCTTTTAATATAAGAACGGAATACATTTCTAGCCTTTTAAGCCCCAGTTGTTTTTTATTTCAGTTATTCACAACTGAGCTGGATCCTAACTGATTCAGAATTCTACCAAGACTGGGAAGATCCTGGGGTTGAGTCCAGCTCTAAGGCTGCACCAAACACTCTAAAGTGAGCCAGGGAAGCTGAGGTCTTTCTAAGCCAAAGGGACACAAACAAAGTCCACGAAGTGTCAGGAACTGGAATGAGCCCAAAAGGAGCAAATGGAAGGTTGGGGGGAAGCTAGGAGTCCTTTCTATACCTTGCATTATTAAGCACAATGCATGAAGGTAGTTTGTCTTAAAGGTAGAGAGGGTAGGAAAGGGATTAGAAGTTAGGATTGTAAAGACTTTGTGACCCATTAGGCATCAGAAGTGAGGAGAAGGAAGAGTGAAGGAAGGATCACCCTAGATCTCTGGCTTGGGAACATGGATGGATAATGTGCCATTTTGAGAAAGGGCACTCGTGGAGAGAGAAAGTCAGAGAGAAGATAATGTTTGGAGAGGTAAGTTTTTGACCTGTGGGGTTAAGGTGCTCAGGAGACCCAAGTGGAGATGTTCGTCAAGCTGTTGGGTCTAGAATCCACCAAAAAAAGAGCAGGACTTTGATAGACATTTGATAGGACATTGATAGAAATGCCAGAACGTGTTGAGGTTGATGAGGAGACTGTGTGGGATGAGAAAATCCCAGTTGACAGATTACCAATATCTTAGTATAGGAAAAAAGACAAGAAGAAGAATGGGAAGAAGTGGCAAGAAGACAGAAAACAAGTGAGATGGTATGTTCTAGTGTCCAAGGGAAGAATTTCAAAAAGAGTCACAAGTAATGTGAGACAACACACAATGTCTAATATAGCAAATGCTGTTGGTGCCAAGCCCATATTCCTGTAGCCCTTACTAGTATATGCAGCCACACTTCCAACAACCAGACCCTGCATCTCTTTGATTCTGGACTTTGTCTGGTTTCCAGAGTCCACTCTGGCCATCGACAGCAGGCTGGGAGTGCCAGGGAATTAAGCACACCACTCCCCCTCAAGCAGCCTACCACCAGTGATTGACAGAAGTTGGTGTATACTCCAACTCCCTTGCCCCTTGGGTGACATAACTCTGAGATGCATGTTCTATGCCATTTCCCAGAGTTCCCCAGAGCGGGACTAAACTCTGGTTCCCCATAGCACTAACTGGTGTGATAACGCACACTCTGTTGAATTCCTTCCCTTACGTTTTCACTTCTTTACTCCTTTACCTGTATTTCCTAGGCTCACCTCCCAAATAAACTCCTTACACTGAAATTCTTGTTTCAGGATCTACTGCCAGGGGAAGCCAAACTAAGGTATCTAGAAAGACAGGGCCTGAGAAACATCCACTGGATCAGACAGTCTGTTCAATTGGTGACTTGAATGAGGAAGTTGCAAAGGAATAGAGGGGGACCTGATGTCGCATTTCCGGCAGGGAGATGCCGGAATCTCCCTGCTGAGATAAATCTCTCCTTTATCTCCGCAGGGAGATAAGGAATGAATAGGAGAAGGATGGTGAAGAAGGCAAGCCAGCAGCCAAGTTACCAAGCTGTCCTTTCTCCCACTCTGCCTTGTCTTGGAGAGAGGTGGTGCCTGCCTGCCCCAGTGGAAGTGGACAGGCCAGCTCCCTTACCCTGATGGAGGCTAGACCTAGTCTAGATCATGGGATACCCTCATCCGGGTCTTTGAAACCTCAGTGAGATAAGAATTTGAAGACTGGTTAGGGATCACTCAGTGCTAACCAGGGTTTTCCAAGCCTTCTTTTTGTCTCCCAAATCCTTGCAACAAATTAACTTTCGCTCAAGATTGCAGGAGGCAGTCTCCACGGCCAAGAATTCTGATTAATACGAGAGGGCTGTAACTAAAGATTTGGCAGAGTGAGAGCAATTTGTTTCTACTCTGATTTTTTCTTTTTTTATGATTTATAATCTAAAGCTAGTTTTATTGTACTTTTGTGTTTTTCTCTTTTTTTCCAGCTTTATTGAGATATGATTGACATGTAACTTTGTGTGAGTATATATTGTGAAATGATTATCACAATAAGATTAGTTAACACATCCATCACCTCTCCCAATTACCTTTTGTTTTGTGTGTATGTATGTGTGTGTGTGTGTGGCAAGAATATTTATGATTTACTCTTAGCAACTTTCAAGTATATGATACAGTATTATTACTATAGTCACTAGGCTCTGATTAGATCCCTAGAAATTATTCATCTTATAACTGCAAGTTTGTAACCCTTGACTAACATCTTCCCATTTCTCCCTCCCGCAGCCCTTGGCAACCACCATGCTATACTGTTTCTATGAAGTCAGCTTTTTTAGATTCCATGTGTAAGTAAAGTCATATAGTATTTATCTTTCGTTGTCTGATACATTTCATTTAGCATAATGCCCTAAAGGTCCATCCATGTTGTCACAAATGGTCATATTTCCTTCTTTTTTATGGCTGAGTAATATTATATATATACATATGTGTGTGTATGTATGTATATGTGTATATATAATATCACATGTATGTATATGTGCATATATAAGTATGTATATATGCATGTGTATATATGTATGTATATATGTATATAATATCACATCTTCTTTATCTGTTCATCATCCATCAGTGGACACTTAAGTTGTTTCCATGTCTTGGTTATTCTTAACAATGTCTCATGAATATGAGATGCAGATATGTCTTTGAGATAGTGATTTAATTTCCTTTGGATAGATACCCAAAAGTGGGATTGCTGGATCATAGGGTAGTTAATTTTTTTTTTAAATTTTTTGAGGATCCTCCATATTGTTTATCATAGTGGCTCTACCAATTTACATTCCTACCAGTATTGCAAGAGGGTTCCCTCTTCTTCATATCCTGCAAACACTGTTATCTCTGGTCTTTTTGGTAATAGTCATTCTGACATGTGTGAGGTGATACCTCATTGCGACTTTGATTTGCATTTCCCTGATGATTTGGGATGTTGAGCACCTTTTCATGTACCTGAGGACCATTTGTGCATCTTCTTTGGGAAAATGTCTATTTGGGTACTTTGCCCATTTTTAAATCAGATTGTTCGGTTTTTTGTGCAATTGAGTTGTATGAATTCCTTATATATTTTGGATGTTGACCCCTTATCAGATGTTTTGCAAATATTTTCTCCCATTCCACAGGTTGCCTTATCATTTTGTTGCTTATTTCTTTTGCCGTTCAGAAGCTTTATAGTTTGATATAGTCCCACTTGTTTATTTTTGTTTTTTATTTTGTTATTTTGTTGCCTATGCTTTTGGTGTTCTATCCAAAAAATTCATTGCTAAGGCCAATGTCAAGGAGCTTTTCCCCTGTGTTTTCTTCTAAGACTTTTATGGTTTCAGATCTTACATTTAAGTCCTTAATCCATTTTAAATTAGTTTTTGTGTATAGCATAAGATAAGGGTATAATTTCATTCTTTTGCATGTGAATATCTAGTTTTCCCAACACCACTTATTGAAGAGACTACTCAGATTTTTTTTCTTTTTCAAAGATTTCATTTATTTATTTATTTATTTGACAGAGAGAGAGAAAGAGAGGGCACAAGCAGGCAAAGTGGCAGGCAGAGGGAGAGGGTGAAGCAGACTTCCTAATGAGCAGGGAGCCCGATATGGGACTCGATTCCAGGACACTGGGATCATGACCTGAGCTGAAGGCAGACACTTAACCGACTGAGCCACTCAGTCGCCACTCAGATTTTTTTCTGATTATATAAGTAACCTGTGCTCAATGTAGAAAGTTGACAAAGTACGGAAAAGTATTCTGAAGCAGGAAAAAACCAACAATTTATAATCGCATTACTCAAAGGCAAACCTCATTAATTTAGCTGAGATGATACCATGTATGCAATTGAGTATCTGGTTTATAGAATATGGCACATCTTTTTCTTAACTTATTATTATACCATACATCATCTTTGTTTTAATAACAACTTCTCAAATATAGCTTTGATGATTCAGAGTACTTGGCCTATGGATATATCACACTTTTCTAAAACTTTCCACCATCGCCGAGTGTGGTGGGGGACTCCTTGTAGTCCCAGATACCCTGGAGGCTGAAGCAGGAGGATTGCTTGAGCCCAGGAGTTCTGGGCTGCAGTGCGCTATGCTCACTGGGTGTCTGCACTAAGCTGGCCATTAATATGGTGACCTCCAATGGGGAGACCACCAGGGGGCCTAAGGAGGGGTAAACTAGCCCATATGATGGGCTCAAACCTTCCCTTGAAGTAAGTAAAGATGCAATGATAACCCACACCCACCACTTGTTAAAATCCATTTCCTCCAAAGCAACTTACTCCAGTGTTTTCATGAGCCACAGCTGCCCTCAAGCTTTCTTCCCATCTCACCCCTCATTCATCAAAACTATATTGGTTCTGTCCACTAGAACTCTGTGTGATGGTGGAAATGTTCTATAATATAGAAACTGTAGGGGGCGCCTGGGTGGCTCGGTGGGTTAAAGCCTCTGCCTTCGGCTCAGATCATGATCTCAGGGTCCTGGGATCAAGCCCAGCATCGGGCTGTCTGCTCAGTGGGGAGCCTGCTTCCCCCTCTCTCTCTCTGCCGGCCTCTCTGCCTACTTGTGATCTCTCTGTGTCAAATAAATAAATAAAATCTTTAAAACCCAAAGAAGCAGATGCAGTACAAAGAAGGGCTACATGTACCCCAATGTTCATAGCCGCAATGGCCACAATAGCCAAACTGTGGAAAGAACCAAAATGCCCTTCAACAGATGAATGGATAAGGAAGATGTGGTCCATCTATACAATGGAATATTATGCCTCCATCAGAAAGGATGAATATCCAACTTTTGTATCAACAT
>CM052801.1:12747559-12818658 GCA_028533885.1 Nasua narica | reverse complement strand
ACATGGAGCACTGGGTGTGGTGCATGAACAATCAATCTTGTAACACTGAAAAATTAAAATAAATTTGGGGGGAAAAAAAAAAAAAAAATCTTTAAAAAAGAAAAAAAAGAAACTGTAGTTCCCAAGCCCATGACATATAGCTAGTGAAACTAAGGAACTGGGTTTTTAATTTTAATTCATTGAAATCTAAGTAGGCACATACGGCTTCTGGCTACCATATTGGACAGTGCAACACTACAGAGTTTCTTTCTGGCTAGAAAAGCCATTTTGAAATTAATGGTTCATCTTACCATTAAAGGCATTTTAGAAAGAAGAAAGTTAGTGAAAAATTATGATTATGAAATTTGCACTTTATCATTAGGTATCATTTTCTGGGCTACATTTCCAGCCTTTCATACATAGTCTTTTTTTTTTTTCATACATAGTCTTTTTTATTTTGTTCTTTCCTTCAAAAATGAATGTAGAGTTATTCTACACCAGTGCAATGAGGGTCAAAGTGAAGTAAAAGTTTTCCTGCTTAGAGGATACCTAATAACATCTATCCTTGCTTCAGTTATGGTACGCTTGTGCGACTTGGGTTTTTCATTTTGGTTTGAGCAAGTTGCACAGAACATTTGGAGGAGGTTAAGTGCATGGGGGGTTTTGCTGATGATAGACCAGAATGAAAGTGTTTGGAATTTGGAAAGAGACAGAATATGGGGTCACATTAGGTCGGTTGCTTCCATATTTATTTTTACCATGACCCACAGAATGAAATACAGTTTACAGCATGATTTAGGATACACATATATACATATATAATGGAAATAAAGATTTCACAAGAGCAATACCCGCCTTCACTACACGGAGTGCGTTCTGCTATTTCTTATCTTATTCTATCTCTTCTGTGCCATTCTACTGTATTTGGTTGTCTTCTATTTTATTCTATTTAATTTCTCTTTTAAAGATTTTATTTAATTATTTATTTGACAGAGAGAGAGAGGAAACATAAGCAGGGGCGGAGGAAGAGGGAGAAGCAGGCTTCCCGCCAAGCAGGGAGCCGGATGTGGGGCTCCATCCCAGGACCCTGGGATCATGACCTGAGCTGAAGGCAGGCACTTAACGACCAGCCACCCAGGTGCCCCTCTATTTAATTTTTCATATGCTGGGTAATGGTGAGGCTGTGAGTGTTGGAGGAGGAGGGTGGCTCTTGTTGGCAGCACTCAGAGTTTGGGGGCCCCTCTTCTCTCTCACCTTTGGAGATTTAGAGCCCCAAGGAGCAATGTACTTGCCCTTAGCTTATCAATGTCCGGTCTCCATTTTAACCTGGAAGTGTTTTGTTGTAGTGTTGAGTTAAGGTGGTAGAGGCATGAATGTGTTTATGTGCTGGTGTAAGGAGCCTATGAGAGTGTTAAAAAATTGCTTTTGGGGGGAGAGTTTAATGATTCTATTAACACAAATGTGACGTGCACAGAAGTTGTCTGTTTATTCATTTTCTTTGCTGTGCTGCTGCCATTGGAACTGGTGACTCTGATGGCCAGCTGGGCTGCTCTTTCTACAGTGGTTCTGCGGTTCTTGGAGGAGACACTGTGAGTAACCTCCACGCAGTGAGATTTGTCACACACCACTAGCACCTCAAGCTCCTTGACATGGTGGACTAGGAACTTCCAGAAACCACTGGGCAGCATGTGCTTTGTTTTCTTGTCACTCCCATAACCACCGTTGGGCATCAAGATCTGGCCCTTGACTCTTTTGTGCACCCTGTTGTCAATGCCTCTGTGTTTCTACTGGTTGCACTTGATTTTGACACATTGGTCACAGTGCCAGATGAACTTCTTGGTCCTCTTTTTTAATGATCTTGGGCTTCACCAGAGGTCTGAGGGCAGCCATGACGCCGAATAGGAGATGGCTGCTACCTCCGCAGGCAGAGTCAAGGAAGACAAAAACTACTTTTCTTTGTTAGCTATTCAAGCTACAGCAAATGAAACAACTTGGAGATTGGGAGATGAAGGGAAACAAAAATTCAGGGAGGAGAAATTGTACCATAAAGCTGGAGATGCTGACTGCTGTGCCCCAAATCCTTTGGTTCTTATATATTTAATAAGTACCTATGAGATACAATGTATCTTTATGTTTAGGCAGAGAGGAAGAATTATATGCAATTAAAACCATAATTGCAATAATAGTTGAAAGGTAAAAATATGCATTATTTTGACTTTATGCAAAGCACCAATACAAAACTTAATACATGCGTGGTAATGGTTCTTAGACTAAAGAAAAAATGAGAGCGTAAATATGTTACAAATAAATTGTTGCTCTGGAATGAAAAGAAGTTGATTAGGTTCAAGTAATAGATTCTGAATTTAGACTATAAATGTACATGTTTGCTTATATTCATATCTAACAAAATCCTTACAGTTGCACTTGGCTTATTGATCAATGTTTGATTCAAGTTTCACTTACAAATGAGAACTGAAAGTTCTTTTGCAACTGGACAGGGAGGCTGTCTAGTCTCAATAAGCTATTTTTTGAGAACATTTGAAGACCAGAACAGTGTTTTCTTTGCAAACATTAATTTGCCACATCATCCAAAATGATTCCCCTTGGACCACCTATATCAGGATGGTACCATCTCAGTTTCCCAGATATGGAACAGCTCAGTTCTCTCCCTGAGGCTGCGTAAAAGCACCAGTGGTCCAAGCTGATGCCAAATGAAGCAGTCAACTGGTTCTCATCCAATACAGCTAAACCAGATGGGCCACTTCAGCGACTTCCAGGCCAATTCCATCTATTTTTCAACCCACATTTAATAGATTTGTGCATTGCCTGCCTTTTAGGAGGGAGAAAAAGAGCACATTTTAAGTACCTCCTTTTTGTAAGTATAAAATAATACCTTCATGTTCATAGAAAATGGAAAAGAAATAAAAATGAAATGTAGGGTATTCATAACCCTACTTTAAGGCTTTAACTTTTTCTTTCCAAAATCTTGAAGGCATTTTTATAATGAAAATCAGCTTCTAGGGCACCTGGGTGGTTCAGTTGGTTAAGCGACTGCCTTGGGCTCAGGTCGTGATCCCGGAGTCCTGGGATCGAGCTCTGCATCAGGGTCCGAGCTCCACGGGGAGTCTGCTTCTCCCTCTGACCTTCTCCCCTCTCATGCTTGCTCTCTCTCTCTCTCTCTCATATAAATAAATAAAAACCTTTAAAAATAAAAAAGAAAAAGAAAATCAGCTTCTATATACACAGATTTTTTTCATCCTTCATTACTTGATTAAGATTATATCCAACATGATTCCTATTCCACTTAAAACTCTTACCAAGCATTACTTTCATAGCGACTAGATATTTCTTTGTTTATATCCAGTAGAAAGAGGGAGACAGCTCCCTCTTTCTTAAGCTGAGAAGGTAGTCCAAAAACAAGGCAAGGTAGGTGAGTGATATGTCAAAAGGCCAAGCTGGTCATCAGGACAAGAGCCCAAGAGAAGGTCCAAAGCTGGTGGTTGATAAGCCATGGTGGAGATGGTGGGGGAGGACAGACTTTGTTCTACTTCTCTTGGAATCTCTTTCTCTCTCTTTTTTTAAAGATTATTATTTATTTATTTTCAGAGAGAGAGATTGAGCACAAACAGGAGGAAGAGCAGGCATAGGGAGAAGCAGGCTCCCCACTGAGCAAGGAGCCCAATGTGGGGCTCCATCCCAGGACCCCAGGATCATGACCCAAAACCAAAGGCAGATGCTTAACCGATTGAGCCACCCAGGCATCCCTTCTCCCTTGGAATCTCAAGCTGTGTTGCTGAAGCCACTTTGTCACACCAAATGCTTTCTTCTCTAAGATCAATTATTTTTCAGGGGCCCTATGATCTCTCCCTACAAGCTGGCTTCTGTTGGCATTCTCTTTCCCCCTACCAAGTCTACCTGTATAAACTCCAGCTGTTGGGCTTGAGTTAATTTTTCTGCTCCAGTACCATGTGTATGAGTTAATTCAGACCTCTACTCAAAGGGTGGGAACATGCCACATATTTACATTTCTGTACCGGCCCAGCTGGGGCTTCTGCTGCAGTGATTTAGCTGTTGTCCCGGAAGGGGAGTTTAGAGCATTTCACAGTTATAAATAATACTATAATAGCATCTTTTTGCATTAATCTCTGGCAGTCATCCACATCACAGGTAATATCTTTCAGGAAGATTCCTAAAAGTGGAATTACACAGTCCAAAAGTATAAACTTTATTTTTTAGAGAGAGAGAGAGAGAGAGAGAGAGAGTACACGTGCACATGAGCAGGGGTTAGGGGAGTGGGGCAGAGAGACAGAGGGAGAGAATCTTAAACAGACTCCATGCCCAGCTCAGAGCCTGACCCAGGGCTTGATCTCACCACCCTGAGATCATGACCTGAGCTGAAATCAAGAGTTGGACACTTAACTGACTGAGCCACCCAGGTGCCCCAAAAGATATAAGCATTTTATTTTTTTATTTTTATTTTTATTTTTTTAAGATATAAGCATTTTAAATAGTCTTGATGCATAACACGAATTGCTATCCACCAAGGTGGTTCCAGCATTCACTCCCACCTGCCACATGGGACAGAAGAAAAGGCACATTTGGGAATATGTTCCTTTGTTTCTAGGGTAGGAGGGGTGGTGGCTACACTGACTGCTGGAGGAATAGCCAGAAGCCTTGGTTTAAATTCTAACTTGCTAACTATTTGACCTTGGTGGGTCACTCACTAAGACCTGGTTTCTTCATATGTTTACCAGGACTTATGCCACCTTCCCAAAGACGACTGGAATGAATATGGGAGAAATTGTACATCGAAGGCTTAATTGACATCCCCTTTCACCTCTGCTTGGAGACTAATCCTGGAACAGAATGAGAGTTTAGAATTTAATGGCCAATAATGGTCTAATGGACAATCTTTCCCAGCCACTTTCACCAGAGCTAAGTAAGTGAGAACAATTCTCTTCCTTCCTCTCCTCCCCTCTCCTCTTCTTTTCTTTGTGACTGACCACACATGGAGGACCCCCAGACCACACAGCCCCAACACTGCCAGCCCTGCCTCCCAGATGTGGAGGACCTTGCCATTCCACTTTTGGAGAATAATAGGCCACATGGCGGATGCAAAACTTTGGACTAATATTTCTGTTTTACAAATGGTTCCACAGGTTTGAATTCAGCTGAGCACCACGCTTGCCAACAATAGCAAAGTAAGAATACAATTCAGCACCTCATTAATCCCAACATTATTACATGTGTGGTTTTCATTTCACATTAATATTTATTTATCTCAAATGAAAGCCAGAACTAAGTTAGGCATGTTATACTCATCTAGCCTTAAGGTCAGGAAGGTAATGGAGGAAGGGAAGAGACAAGGAGTTTCTGGGGGAAGCAAAGACTGCAGCTGACTTTAGTCCATGTCCTGTTGGGTAACACTCATTGATCATTTTTAAGGACTTAAAAAATTAGGTGAATTTTTGGACCAACTAAACTAAGATTATGAGCTGCCTGAACAAATTGAGAGTAGCCTCTGAGCCTTCGAATCTACCTACCTATTCATTCCCAGCATCCACAACTTCAAATCATGGTAGCTTGTTAGTAGCATCTTAGCTCTAGAGTGGATCTCAGACACAACCTCCTGGTTTTACAGATAAGGGAGCTGAGGTTCAGAGAAGTTTCACGACTTGTTGAATATCACCTGAGCTCTTACGGGTGGAGCTGAGCTACGGCTGAGGCCTGTCACATTCAGTCCAACAGAGCACACTCCCTCCTGTCTCTGCATTTGTGAAATGTTTATTATTACAGTACCTAGTGACTTCCAGACAGAAAAGTAATTAGAAAATCAGGGCTTTAATTTTACGGGAATTAAAATGAATCCCAGTATAAGAAACTGCAGTAGGGGGCGCCTGGAGGGCTCACTCAGTAGAGCATGCAACTCCTCATCCCCTTTTGGGTGTATAGCCTACAAGAGAAAAAGAAAGAGAAAGAAAGAAAGAAAGAAAGAAAGAAAGAAAGAAAGAAAGAAAGAAAGAAAGAAAGAAAGAAAGAAAGAAAGAAAAGAAAGGAAGGAAGGAAGGAAGGAAGGAAGGAAGGAAGGAAGGAAGGAAGGAAGGAAAGAACTACAGTAGGGCATTCATATGTGGACTTTCGTTCTAAGGGAACTGATAAGAGCCCTATAACTGGAATGAGAGAACTGGGGGATGGTAGGGAAAGCTGTTGCTAATCTATTTACAGAAAATGTGTAAGTGTAAAAAGTACTTTGAACTTCTCTTAAGTAGGATAAAGATACAAGTGTAACACCCAGCTGACATTTCTTATGTTCCCTTAAGCCCTCCAGTTCTACAAATATTTAGCATCTGCGAGCAGTATAGGTCAGCAGAGCACCTTATGCATTCAAGAGTTTGTGGGTCCAAGGCCGGGGAGGGGTATGGGCCAGATTATGAGGGGGAATGGACTTCTGTTGTTTCTACTTAGAACATGGGGTAATAGTAGAGGATTTAGAGGAGGAAAAACACATCTGACCGTTGCTTTAGGAGGAAGGAAGATCTGGGAGCAATGAGTGGTAACGAAGGAGAAGAGATTGCAGGCCCGAACCAGTTGGCAGATGTAAAAATCAACAAAGAGAGAAGTGGGAAAGACCTCACCCAACTTGCAGAACTAGGAATTATCTTAGTTTGGGATCCTTCCAGAAGCGGACCCAGGGGATTCAAGTACAAATAGTTTCTTTGAGAGGTGATCCCAGGAATCACTGGTTGAGGAGAGGGGAAACAGGGAATGGGTGTGTTAGCAAGCCAGTTTCTAGTGTGGGTGACTAGAGGTCAATCCCACTGGGAAACTCCAGAAGACAGAGGAGAGCACGCCTCAGAGTTTTACCCTCAAGGAACCAGAAAGGTGGAGGATTTGACCAATTCACCAACCACCATTGCTTATAACTGCTTCCAGAAACACTAACTGGGGCTTGCCTTGCCTGTAAGCCCAATGTGCTCCAAAAAAAAAAAAATTTGCTCTCAAGAACAGAGTCACTGGAATCCATGGGTGAAGAGTGAATGTCAAGGGAACATGGTAGAGCACCAACAGTCTAATATGCAGACACCTGTTTCTCTCTGGAGCTACTCAAGCAGTCCTGGACGCTGTCAACAGGACTTCGGACTCTATAAGTAACTGGTGGGAAGAGCTCTGATTGGACTTTCTTTCCTAAATTCTGTGATTGCTTCACCTTCAAAAATAGGCCACCTTACCTATGAGCACCTTGTGCATTTTTGCCTGTACCTGATTACAGTTTTTAACCAATGCTCCTTTTAAAATTCTCCTCCACAGTACAAATTTACTTGAGGAACTAATGATGAGTGTGCTATGTATCTTTTAGGCAATTGTATTTTCAAAACACTTCTCTAATGAGATTACAGAAGACTGGAAATTATAGTAATGAAAGCATTAGGTATGTGATACCCAAGGTAGGAAAGAAAAACATATGAACTCAACTTGTCTTAACTTACTTCAGTGAAGTTGGCAACAAGCAAGCTATCCATCTCCATCATTTACTAGAATTAATTTGAAGTCTGTCTAGGGTTCAATCCAGAATAGAAATTTGCCAGGACTTCAGATTGGAAGCCATTCGAAATTAAAACCAGCATGACATATTTTCTTTTCGGAACCACATGACTCAAAATTTAAGAAATTTGAGGAATTTCTGGAAAATTTCATAATGGGTTAATGACGATTTACTTCGAGAGAAGCAACTTTCTTAGGGAAACAGTAAGTTGCTTACATTTGCGGACCTTAAAACTGATCTTTTTGTTCTCTTTCAGTTAGTTTATTAAGGGGCTAGGGGTGGGAAAGTGCTAATGGCTCCCAGGATAGATTTTTGAGTGCTGAGGTCCACCCAGTGAACTCCAGAGCCAAGTAACCAACCCTTGAAAATACATTTACATCATGGAAGTAGAAACGCCAAACCCCAGATGGCCTTCATGGGAAGGAATAAATGTAAAGCCCAGGATGAAAACGTGGCATCTCTGGGTGAGACAGCTTTTCCTTCATTTTCCTTTGCCCCTTTGCTTTGACCACAGACCCTTGCAGCCCCTTAGGATTTGGTCTAGAAGGCAAGAGGCAGCCTTGGTTACTTGTACACCCAATTGGAGGGGCCGAGGGGCTGACCCAGATCTGGCTGAATCCATTTCCTTGAAACCAGTGAATATTCATGGAACGCCTAGTAGGAACAAGGAACCGAGTCAAAGGTTATGCAGTTTGCAAATATGTCTGCCCTGGAACACCTTAGAATCTGGTGGGGGAGATTAGACTCACAGATAAGAGGAGGGTTAAATACTTCTCCTGTGCTCCAATTTCCCTTTATACTTCTAATGGTTTAAACGATCATAACAACAATTATAACAAGAACCCATTTGTAGAACACACTTGGTAGTCTAGACTCTATGAGGTCATTATTATTACTATCTTATTTTAGAGACGTAGAAACTAAGGCATTGGCTCAAGTTCACACAGCCAGTTAGTGGTGGAGCTGAGATTCAAATCCAAGCAATCTGGGTTCAGAGTCCACATTCTTAACAACTGTACTATCTACCACACAGCAATTTTTTAATATTAAATTGTTCGTGTACACAGCTGTTTCCAAGTTACTCTGGAAAGTTTTATGAGGTAAGAGACTTGTGTTTTTATTCTTGTGTCCTAGCACTTGGCACAGAGCCTGGTTCTGGAAGATTCTCATAAATACTTTTTTTTTTTTCTCATAAATACTTTTTGAACAAATGAATGAATGGACTTGAAGCACAGGTGAGACTCTGTGGCTGTTTAGAGAAGGAAAAAATGACATTTACTCACAGGTACGAAGGAAGGCTGCATGGAAGAAGTAGCATTTAGTCTGCCTCAACTGGTCGGTAAGACCCAGGGAGGTGGAGAGACGTTTCTCGATTCTATGCAGAAAATGCAGACCTTTGGTCACTCAGGAAGTAACTGGCTGGTTGGAGCGTCTACAGCGTGTGACATAATAGGCCTGCTCACCAGAAGGAATGGAGATCCCATTGCCAAGTGCCTAGAGCCATGGGTCTGTCTGCCTCCAGGGGCCGGGAACTGCTGGAGACACAGGGAAGGGCCCGACACCCCACGAGTGGGGGACGGAGCATTTGGGAGGCCAGGGAGTATGAGGCTGCACGACCTGGCTATGCTGGGCTGGGTCCCACCCTGAAGCCCCACGACTCTGGGCAGAGGCATGCTAGTCCGTGGAATGCAGGCACAGAGGCGGGGGGTACTGCCCAGCTTTGAGGGGAGGCTCTCATGGGCCGAACTGACAAGGGGAGTACCGTGCCCAGGGGAACCGACCTAGTGGTGCTGGTCGGTGGGTCCAGAGCAGCCAAGAAGGATAAGAAAAAAGCCCAGATCGAGAAAAGCCCAGACAGTGTGGAGGCCTGAGGAGGGACTAGGAATAAAATCCAAGCTCTGAGGGGCGCCTGGGTGGCTCAGTGGGTTAAAGCCTCTGCCTTCGGCTCGGGTCGTGGTCTCAGGGTCCTGGGATCTAGCCCCACATTGGGCTCTCTGCTCAGCAGGGAGCCTGCTTCCCGCCCCCCCCCCCCGCCCCGCTTCTCTGCCTACTTGTGATCTCTCTCTCTCTGTCAAATAAACTAAATCTTTAAAAAAAAAAAAAATCCAAGCTCTGAGAGACGTCACACCTGTTGGGATGGGGGAAACCCCCGAGGGACCTTAGTTGAATTGGTAACTTTGGAAATCAGACTTCAAGGGCACTTCATATCCTTGTAATGAAGGGAGCCTTTCACAGGGGGCCTGTGGAGAATCCAGTCACTCTCCAACAGTAGCCTGAAAGGACTCCATGGACGGATAGATGGATCGCGTAAATTCCGTTGACAGATACCAAACAGAACTGTGTCAGGACTCAGGGGCGCCTGGCTGGCTCACTTGGTTAGAGCATTCAACTCTTCATCTCAGGGACGTGAGTTCGAGCACCATGTTGGACATAGAGATCTCCAAAAAAAAAAAGACTTTACCACTCTGTAAGGTTGACGCATTGAGGGGGACTATTGGGGCTCCACTTGGTTGGGTACCACGCCCATGCCAAATGTGGATTGTGTGAACTACTGTGGAGAGCTGACTCTCAGTGTTAAATGGCTGGCCATGTGTAAGAAGCAACAGGGAAAGGAACTGGAAAATCCCAGGCACGGAATATAGGCTACCTAGTTTTAATTCCCTATTTGATGACACCCGAGGTTGGCAGTATCAGTAAAGCCAGGCAGGATAGTTGGAGAGAACTGGAGGCACTTACCCAGAATCTTAAAATCTTCAACTCCACGGTCCCACTCTTCGAGAGCATCCTCCCTCGCCCACCCACAACAGCAACCCTTTCAAAGGTTCACGCCACACCGAGTCCTCTCCTCACCAGCAGGTGACATCCCCACACAGCTCAGGGAACACAGAAGCTCAGCAGAAAGCCCTCTCCTTTACGCTTCCCGCCCAAGTCAGACACATTCTTTCTCTCCCTCCCTCACAGCCTTCCCTCCATTTCTGACAGAGGATGTCCACTTTCCATCCATCTGGACAGGGGTACCCCCATTTCCAGTGCTTCAGTCACCAATTCTTCTGCATTTTCAGCTCCCCACAGCTCCTCTGCCTTTTCTTCATCTAGGGTTAAACACTTTTTTTTTTTTTAATTTATTTGACAGAAAGAGAGAGAAAGATCACAAGCAGGCAGAGAGGCAGGCAGAGAGAGAGGGGGAAGCAGGCTCCCCGCTGAGCGGAGAGCCCGATGTGGGGCTCGATCCCAGGATCCCAAGATCCCAAGATCATGACCTGAGCCGAAGGCAGAGGCTTTAACCCACTGAGCCACCAAGGCGCCCCTAGGGTTAAACACTTCCAAATCAAACCCTCTTTTCAATCCTTCTCTTACCGAACCTCCACCCATTTGTTTCCTTCCCTTTCATCCAGCTTCTTACGATCTTCAGGTCTCACCTCCCATCCATTATTTAAACCGCTGTGATTTTTCTTCAGTCACTGCAACCGCTCACCCGAAGGCGGTGAAGAGCCTCCTGGCCAAACCCAGTCCACACCACAGTGCTGGCCGCTGCCTCCTTTTCAGAGAGCTCCTCCCTTGACTCTCCTCCTATCCCTCCGGATCTTTGCTTGCTCTTTGTCTTTATGGGCTTCCTGTGGTGGCCTCCTCTCTCCTTAAATGTTGCTGTTCCCGAAGGTCCTGCCCCCAATCTTTCCCTCACTCTCCTCTCACTTCTGTTCCCTTCTCTGCATGCCCCCCCCACTTCCTCACTCCTCGTCTCCACTTTCCTCTTTTCCTCCCTCTCTCCACCCAGTCTTTTCTCCATAGATGATGAGTCCATTCCCAAGATTTCAACTACCACCCATATTTATTTTTTGTTTCGTTTTGTTTTGTTTTTAACTACCACCCATATTTAAATGGCCCTCTCTCCTGAAATCTATATTCTCCTGCCAGGAACACTCTCCTGAAGTCCAGGCCCATGGAGTCAGCCCATCTGGACGGTTCTCTGTGGATGTACTCATGCTCAGCATGTCTGCAGCTGAACTTACCTTCCACAAAATTCTCTCTCGCCTCCTCCGTCTCCCTTCTTGAGGAATAGTGCTAGTGCCCAGCCAGTACCCCAGGCCAGAAAACCCAGAAACCTGGCAGTCTTTCTTGATGACTCCCTCTCTTTCCCCCCTACGTATACTGAACCACCAATGTCTACAGGGTCTACCTGTCCCCTCTGTCATTTTGACCCCCCACTCTCCATAGCTTCTTTTCTGGCCTGGATCCCAGCATTGCTCATCTAGCTGGCTGTCAAGGACTCTTTTGGAAATGGACGACTGGTTATATCATTGCTCCGCTTTCTATCTTTACGTGATTCCAAATGGCCCTCACGATGAAATCCAAACTTCTCACTCTGACCTCTGAGGCCTCTGGGCTCTGTCCAATCCCAACAGGCCACACTGGCCTGCTTCGCTCCTCACTCCCCTGCCATTGTTTCTACCTGAAATGTTCTCACTCTTTTTCTTCCTCACTTTCCCTTCTTCAAACTTGATATCCTCTGGGAAGTCTTCTCCAGCCTTTTTCTCCCTGCCTGCCTCCCAGCTAGTCTAGGCGCTCCCCATCCTGCCCACAGCTCCCGTGCCCATTTCCAGGTGATACTCAGCACCCCTCAGGGTTCCCTTGTCTGTCCTCCACCATCAGTCTATGTGTAACTTGACTTTCTTACCTTGTGTACTGTAGCATCAAGTACGACACTTGACACATACTCTGTTGTTAGATCTTTGCAAGAAAAATCCCGGACACCATGCTTTAGAGGGCCACAGATGCCATAAGTACACCCCCCAAAAAGAAGTATCGAATACTTGGACACCACTGTCCTGAAGAATCCAGGGCTCAGCCTGGCACAGTGCGCCCTGTGACGGAAAACATTTGCTCTCATGACTCCCCCTGTTCAGGCTCCAGGGAAATGCTTCTGCACGTCTCTCACCCGGGTCCTTAACACAAAAGGTGGCTATGTCCTATCACTGGAAGTGTTCATGGTTGTGCAGCAATCGACCTAGAAAAACAGCTATAGCTTTGGAGTACAGAGATTTCAGTTGCGGAAGTGATTGGATAAGAGAAAACCCAGGGGCACCTGGGTGGCTCCGTGGGTTAAAGCCTCTGCCTTCGGCTCGGGTCATGATCTCAGGGTCCTGGGATCGAGCCCCGCATCGGGCTCTCTGCTCAGCGGGGAGCCTGCTTCCCCCTCTCTCTGCCTGCCTCTCTGCCTACTTGTGATCTCTCTGTCAAATAAGTAAATAAAATCTTTTAAAAAAAAGAGAAAACCCAAGTCAATCCGTTCATGTTTCGGTCACCGGGAATGAATGTACTTGATCCTTTTGTAACGAGGTATCGCTCCCAGTCCTCACCCCAGGCATCCACTTTTTCCCTTCCCTTCTTGTTACAAGTTGGAGTTCTAAAGATACTCATGAATTACTGGTTGCACACAGTGGCTGGAAAACATTTTGCAATATTAAACAACTCATTAGTCTTAACTTTGCGTGTGTGTGTGTATGTGTGTGTATATGGGTAGACAGATGAAAAATGTGTGAAGCACGAATGATCCTGAGTCTTTATGTTGGCAAGGCTGAATTGTACTTTCCTTATGGAGCACTCTGTGCTTCAGAAAAACCATTATTTTATTATTATCCTCAAATCACTTAGTTGCAATGACTTCTAAATAATTCCATTCATGTGTTGGTCTGCTATTGGTACATTTTTAAAAATATTTTATTTATTTATCTGACCGAGAGACACAGTGAGAGAGGCAACACAAGCAGGAAGAGTGGGAGAGGGAGAAACAGACTTCCTGCTGAGCAGGGAGCCCATGTGGGGCTCAATCCCAGGACCCTGGGATCACGACCTGAGCCCAAGGCAGACGCTTAACAACTGAACCACCCAGGTGCCCCTTGTTATTAGTACATTGTAATGTGCATGTGGTTAGTGTGCAATGTGTTG
The DNA here is from genome assembly GCA_028533885.1 of Nasua narica. NCBI lineage: Eukaryota > Metazoa > Chordata > Mammalia > Carnivora > Procyonidae > Nasua > Nasua narica. The sequence goes on along the minus strand of CM052801.1, from coordinate 12,805,190 downwards.
ATATTAATAAGTTTAAGAGTTTTTAGAGAATGGAGAAACAATAAAATCTGATAAGTTTCTTAACGTTCTTTTAAAATATTTTCAACATGAATCTTTTTGAATTTGAAAGAAAACAAAAAAATTTCAATAATGAACTACAGCCTGTTATATCTTCTGGTACTGACAAAAATCACAAACAACCTGAAACTTCCTTTGATATCGTGCAAGAATCACAAGTTCAAAGTAAAATAATTTGTAATTCTACAATTAAAAACCAGCTTGACAGGATGCCTGGGTGGCTCAGTTGGTTAAGCATCTGCCTTTGGCTCAGATCATGATCCCAGGGTTCTGGGATGGAGTCCAGCATCGGGCTCCTGCGCAGCGGAGAGCCTGCTTCTCCCTCTGCCTGCCGCTCCACCTGCTTGTGCTCTCTCTCTCTCTCTCTGGCAACTAAATAAATAAAATCTTAAAAACAAAAAAACCAAAAAAACCCAGCTTGACTATTTCAACAAAAATACAAGTAGCTTATTATTTCCAATGATGTAAATGTTAGAGGCAAATGGACGCAAAAGTTGTATCACTTAAATCTGAAAGTGTCAAACGTGTTTTTATCAAAATGGCAATCATGCTCTATTCAAACTCATGGTTAAGGAAAAAAGTTCGTCATTATCAATGAGGAAAATATTGAAATAATATCAAGAATTATACCCTAAATAAAGCTTATGAAATAGTAAAAGTGCCCCCCAAATATTAAAAAAGCAAATGAAAAACACCTAGGAAAAACCATCAGAATTTTAAACAATGTCACTGTGAGGTTAAAAGTAATCAAGCTTTCTCAGAAAGGAAACTTTTATGAGAACTTCAGGGAAAGAATAATATTGATGTGAGCATGTCAATGCAATCAAGACTCCAAGCTCTCCTTATTATAAAACTTATCTAGTAAAATGAGGAAATAATTTTCAAGAAAACATACAAAACAAAGAGACACAAATCTCAATAATCATCTAAGATTCTCCAACTCTTTTGCATAAAAGTATTTTAATAATGTATTTAAATTATGAAATTCAAGTCTGAATAGAGTTTAATGTGTTTTGTTGATATTATAGAACCAAAGGGAGTAATATATTAAACTCTACTGTTGGTGCTTGGGAAGAATGATTTAAATGACAAATATTTACCAAAAAACCTTATTGCCTGATAAAAAGAAAGGAGCTTCAGCCAAAGTTTTAACAAACTTTCTGGATATTTTAATTTGGAAGTAAGTTGCTGCATTCGATTATCTTTGGATGATGCAATAAAAATGTAAATCAGGGTAAAATCTGGCTGATTTTGTATGGCCTGAGAACTACAGAAGAAAAATATTTTGTGATACGTGAAAATCACATAAAATCCAAATTTCAGTGTTTATAAATAAAGTTTTATTGGAACCCAGCCATGCCCATTCATGTACATGTTGTCCATGGCTGTTTTCCCACTACAAAGCAGAGTTGAATACTTACTACTGACACCCTGTGTCCTGCAAAGCCTAAATATTTACCGTCTGGCTCAGTATAGTGAAAGCTTAACAACCTCTGAAACAGAACATTTAAAATCCTTTCTCCAGGGCGCCTGGGTGGCTCAGTTTGTTAAGCAACTGCCTTCGGCTCAAGTCATGATCCCGGAGTCCCGGGATCGAGTCCCATATCGGACTCCCGGCTCTGCGGGAAGTCTGCTTCTCCCTCTGACCTTCTCCCCTCTCATTCTCAGTCTCTCGCTCTCTAATAAATAAATAAAAAATCTTTAAAATCCTTTCTCCATAAATTTTATAATATACTACTGTACAAAAAATAATAATTGAAAAGAATGAAATGAAATAGCTGAAAATCTGGGGTGCCTGGCTGAGTTAGTCAGTAGAGCATGCTACTCTTAATATCAGGGTTATGAGTTCGAGCCCCGTGTTGGGTGTAGAGATTACTTAAAAAATAAAAATTAGAGGCGCCTGGGTGACTCAGTCCTTTAAGCGTCTGCCTTTGGCTCCGGTCATGGTCCCAGGGTTCTGGGATCGAGTCCTACATTGGGCTCCCTGCTCAGTGGGGACCCTGCTTCTCTCTCTCCTATTTCCCCTGCTTGTGCTCTCTCTCTCTCTCTGTCAAATAAATAAATAAAATCTTTAAAAATAAATAAATAAAAATAAAAATTGGGGCACCTGGTGGCTCGGTTGGTTAAGCATCCAACTCCTGATTTTGGCTCAGGTCATGATCTCAGGGTCATGAGATCAAGCCCCATGTCATATTGGGCTCCCTGCTTAGTAGGGAGTCTGCTTTGAGATTCTGTCTCTCCCTCTCCCTTTGCCCCTCCCCCCCATGTTCCTATTCTCTCTTTAAAATAAAAACAAAGCTTTAAAAATAAATACATTTAAAAAATTAAAATTAAGAGGTGCCTGGGTGGCTCAGTGGGTTAAAGCCTCTGCCTTCGGCTCAGGTCATAATCTCAGGGTCCTGGGATCAGGCCCCACGTTGGACTCTCTTCTCAACAGGGAGCCTGCTTCCCCCTCTCTGCCTGCCTCTCTGCCTACTTGTGATCTCTCTCTCTCTCTGTGTCAAATAAATAAATAAAATCTTTTTTAAAAATTAAAATTAATATATAAATTTTTTTTAAAAAATCAGCTGAAAAATCTGGAAATTGATGTAATGAAAATGAGAATATTCGGGTCTCCTGAAGCAGTCTGTAGGATTAGAAGCTGTAAAAGCATTTTGGGAACAATATCTAGCCTTGTACAGTCGCTTTCATAGAAATTATTAAATGGGATTAATTAAATATTTGGAAAATATAACATTTTTAAGAGATTTGGCTTAAGTCAATGGTATTCTTCCTGAGATGTCAATAACTTTTTTCAGCTCTCCAAGAAAGAAATATTTTGATATTAAGGCTGGCAGATTAATATGATGAAGGCAAAAAGTTACTGAGTATATAAAACAATATAAATCAAAGTATTAAAAGAGGTGGATGATATTATTAGAGATGGATAATTAGGACACCCTTTGAAAGTAAGCAATGATCAATACCAAGAAGAAATACTATTCATTTGCCTTAAAAATTATTTAAAAATGGATTTGTTGCTCCATGACAAACATGAGGAAAAAACCACATAAGATTGAAACCTGAAATTTGACCAAATGATGTTTGTGAATGTCTTTGGATTAAAGGAGAACAAAAAACTTTTTAAAATAAACCAATCAATTTTATATAAAATTACAATAAGCGATTCTCAGCTCTTAGTCATGAAAATAAGAAAGATGCTGAATCTACAAAATTCTCAAACAGAATAATAAGAGCCAGGAAGTCTTCCAATGTCAATGCTGTAGGTTCAGCAGAAGCTGAAAAAAGCATCAGCACCATGAAAAATATGATATTAAGATAAATTCTCTATGACTTGAGACTACAAGCTACCTAATGACTATCAAGTTAATGGTGTAGCTGTTAGCAGAATTCGATGTTTCTCCCTGCACCAAATCACCACTCGCTTGGAGACGTTGTCTGGCAGTAACCGACCGGGTGAAACAAAAGACCACATAAAGATTTTCTGAAACTCAACAAATAACAGAAATTATTAGAACTATTTGACAAATGATTTTTTTTAAAAGATTTGTTTGAGAGAGAGTGAGAGAGGGAGCACTCGGTCAAGGGAGGGGCAGAGGGAGAGAGAATCTCAAACAGACTCCCCACTTACTGCAGAGCCCGACATGGGACTCCATCTCAGCACGCCAAGCTCGCCATCAAAGCCCAAACCAAGAGTCAGAGGCTCAGCCAACTGAGCCCCTCAGGTGCCCCGTGATGAATGATTTAGAAAGCAGTTTTATAATATATAAACATATAGAGTTAGAGAATAAAAAGATTATGTGCATTTAATTTTTGATTAATCTATATTATGTATCAATATGTCCAAATGTCTCTATCTCCATCTACAGATACTATATTTCTGTATCTGTATAGTAGTGTACCTGTTGTTGAGTATTCTGACCATTGCCATTGGGCATAACTCACATTTCATACTAGTGTTCTGTCTGGCTTCACCTTTTGGATGGCACACGTGGAATTGACTTCCCAGCTCTGACCGTGGCTCTAGGCAGGAACTATCCTGGTTCTCCACTGCAGCTGGCTACACTGCCTCAGACTGCCTTGAGTCACACCCCTTTTAATTCAGCCCAGGCCTGGGGAACCTTCCTTCCCTGGCACAGCCAGTGGGGAGCATTCCCACTTATCTTGCCTCTGTCAGTCTCAGCACTGCCTGGGTAGTTAAAGGGAGCCCGTTCACTCCCTTTCTGCATGTATCAAAACTCGCTGCCCGGGAAGCCGCCGAACTCTTGCCCAATATGCTCTTTTCCCCAGGGCCATTTTTATTTCATGTCTTGACTTCAGTTGCAGAAGGAAAAGCTTTATTCCTTTACAGAAGAATTTCAGGCATCAGAGGCAGCTGGGGAAGAATTTCGGGAGCTGAAGAATCTAGAATACTAATGTTTTATGAGTCCTTCTGCAAATCAAAAGAGAAAAAACTTGGACTTTTAACATTATTTTTCCAGAGGGGGAAAGAAAAGTTCCCCTGCCTTCTTTGGTTTCTTCTTTATCACTGAATGGACCACGTGAGTACACAGGCTTAGATGAGAAGTTACTGTCCAGTACATCACTTGTTATAAGGTATAAAGTTACAAAGTTTAATAGAAAAAGACAACTCATGGGCACCTGGGTGGCTCAGTCAGTTAAGCCTCTGCCTTCGGCTCAGGTCATGATCTCAGGGTCCTGGGATCGAGCCCCGCATCTGGCTCCCTGCTCAGCTGGGAGTCTGCTTCCCCCTCTCTCTCTGCCCCTCCCTCTGCTCATGCCTTCTCTCTCTCTCTCTCTCTCCCAATCGAATAAAATCTTAAGAAAAAAAAAAAAGACAGCTTAAAAGACATCTGTGTAAGCCAGCTTTCAGAATCATGTTCAGGAGGTCTTAGATCGATCTCTCCCTCTCTCTCTCTCTCTCTCTTTTTTTTTTAAAGTAAGCTCAAACTCACAACATGGGGCTCAAACTCACAACCTTGAGATGGAGTTGTGTGGTGTACCCACTGAGCCAGCCAGGTGCCACAGGACGTTTTAAATCTTAACATCAATTGATCAACTGAATTTGATCATGAATTCGATGCTTCCTCTAAGCCAGGCATTGTGTTAAGAATTACGCACGCACTGGAGTGGAGTGCCGCTCCCTCCGTTGCCAGTGACAACCTCTGTCAGTCAGTCATCCCCTCTCCAAACTCCGGCTCTCAGTGGGATCTGGAAACACCACTTCCTTCTCTTCTTTCCAGCCCAGGAGTCCTAAGAGCTTCCCACTGCTGCTGGTCTCTGGGTGCCCTGACATCTCTTGCTGGTTCCTTCAACCCTGTCCACACATATATAAATAGTGTCTTCCTTAAATTATCTCCACAGATCCCAGCTCAGTGTGCCTTCTGTTTCCTGTTGGAACTCTGACTAATGTGTTAAATCTGCCAAAGAGTCTGGTCCGTTTATTTTCTTTACTTAATACCTTCTTCTAAATCCTATGTTTTTGTTTTGAAATGGCTGTTTGGCTTTGTTTGAAGCAAACTAACTGGTCTTACACATGAAGTTACCTGTTTCTTGAGTGGGCACGGATTCATTTTCCTTTGACTGTAGAAACCGTCTTCTATAGCCGTATATACATATTTATGGCTATCAACCCTCTTCATGGGCTTACTATTTCTTATTCACAAATGTGTAATTAAAAAGTCTCAAGGTGTTCCGTGTGACACAAGCACACATTATAGTAACTGGCAAACAATTTTTGTCCCTTTATTTTAATTTTATTTTTTAAAGATTTTATTTATTTGTCAGAGAGAGAGAGAGAGAGAGCAGAAGCAGGGGGAGCGGCAGGCAGGGCAGGCAGAGTAGGCAGAGGGAGAAGCAGCCTCCCTGCTAAGCAAGGAGCCCAATTCGGGACTCGATCCCAGGACCCCGAGATTATGACCTGAGCTGAAGGCAGCCACTTAAGCGACTGAGGCATCCAGGCATCCCAATTTTTATCTCTTTAAACTAAAATAAACACTTGGGGGCATTTCTGGAAAATGTGATTAGGCAACTTTCACCAAGATGCTGGTCATGGCTTTAGCAAGGTCTGTGTGGAGAACTTTCTTTATTGGTAGCGGAAAGGGTTCAACAGCTCAATCACATTCTTGGGAAAACTTGAATATGATATAATTTCATATCCTGTGTGGATAAATGTTCTTCTTTTCTAAATTTTATTTTTTTAAGTAATCTCTCTTCTCCACATGGGGCTTTAACTCCCGACCCAGAGATAAAGTCACATGCTGAAGGACCTAAGCCAACCAGGTGCCCCAGGGATAAATGTTCTTGGATTTAGGCAAATTAATATGATTTTAAAGTAAGAGCAGAGATTGGAAATAGAAACTTGAGTTGCAGCTCCACACTGGCTCCCAATTTCTTAGAGGTTAAGTAGGAAAATATATTTAAAAGCTTGTCCTGGTATCTGTCTATATCCTTAAGCATAACTCGGTGTCAAATAATGTGTAAGACAACCACACATAACAGATTTTAAATATCACATTAACGTAATCCAATTTTCCTTCTCCCAACCCTCATGATTCATATTTTCTTAGCCACTGGAATTCTTACGTATAGTTTCCAAGTTGATAGGGTTGCCTTTTTTTTTTTTTTTTTTAGGGTTGCTTTTTTTTTTTTTTAATGGTAGTGTGACTAAGCAGAGATAGTTTCTGGGTAGAGCTCTGTTGCTCGAGGCACCAGCTCACCACCTGGACACGCTCAGCCCTGGGCATGCACATGTGAAGATAATTGTGACTTTATCGAAGTCCAGTTCTAGGTACTAATTTCCTCAGCTCAAGCCCAGGAAACAAGCAGAAAACACAGGTTGCAACAATGCATAAGTCCCTGTTGCATTTTTAGAAAGGTATGAGATTTTTATCCAAACCAATCAACTTGGTAATTAAATATTTATATACGTATTTTAGAGTATTCTTTTTTTTTGCTCTTAATCATTTAAATAAATGATTGCATAAGAAAGTAGCATTTTAAATATTATCTTATAAGCCAAATAACATTGCAGAGTTGCTAAGGTAGAAAATAATTACAAAACATGGCTGTTAATTTTATAGATATTAGGCTACATTGGAAAGGGGATCTCCAAGTCCCCAAAAAAATCTAAGACCTCAAAATCCTATCTGCCGATTTCTCCCTGAAACTTTGGGATAGAGTCTCCTTTTAGGTTGAACTCTCAGTGCCTGTTGAAATGCAAATACCATCATGGGAAGGTGGTAGTTTATATTAAATTTGGCTACAAGTAACAGAAAACCCAAAATAGCAGTGCTCAAACACAGGAGTTTATTTTTCCCTCATATATAATACATTTTGAAGGAGGTAGTTCATTTTTTTTTTTAAGATTTTATTTATTTTATTTTAACTGAGAGAGAACACAAGCAGGCAGAGAGGCAGGCAGAGGCAGAGAGAAGAGCAGGCTCCCTGCTGAGCAAGGAGCCCGATATGGGACTCGATCCCATGACACTGGGACCACGACCCGAGCCAAAGGCAGCTGCTCAACCAACTGAGCCACCCCGGCGTCCCGGTAGTTCATTTTTTTTTTTAAATCTTTTTTTTTTAAAGATTTTTTTATTTTATTTTATTTATTAGAAAGCGAGAGACTGAGAATGAGAGGGAAGAAGGTCAGAGGGAGAAGCAGACTTCCCGCAGAGTCGGGAGTCCGATATGGGACTCGATCCCGGGACTCAGGGATCATGACCTGAGCCGAAGGCAGTCGCTCAACCAACTGAGCCACCCAGGCGCCCCCAGTAGTTCATTTTTTTAAAGATTTTTTAAATTTATTCATTAGAGAGAGAGAGAGAGAGCACAAGAAGAGGGGGAGGGTCAGAGGGAGAGGAAAAGCAGACTCCTTGCTAAGTGGGAAGCCCGACTTGGGGCTCCATCCCAGGACTCTGGGATCATGACCTGAGCTAGGATGATGACCTGAGCTTAACCAACTGAGCCACCCAGGAGTCCTGAAGTAGGTAGTTCAATGTTGGGAAGGAAGTCCTGTGGTCATCAAGAACGCAGTCTCCTTTAGTCTTTTTGCTTCATCAACCTAAGCACATGCATTCTATCTTCAAGTTCCACCCAGAGTCCAAGATGGCTGCTGGAGCTCAAGCCGTATATACGAATTCCAGCCAGCAGGAAAGAAGAAAGAAAGAAAGAAAGAAAGAAAGAAAGAAAGAAAGAAAGAAAGAAAGAAAGAAAGAAAGAAAGAAAGAAAGGCGAAAGGTCCATGCCAGTTTGTATCCCCTTCTAAAGAGGCTTCCTGAATATCCCATTCAAGAACTTCTCTTTATTATCACATTAGTCAACCATAGCTGAAAGGTAAGTTGGATAATACAATCTTGTCACTGGTCTCAGCAAAATCTAGAATAAAACTAAGACATGGTACCCAAGGAAGAAAGGTAACCAGTGGCCTCAACCACAGAAGGATAACATTTTCAATCTCTTATCGGTCATTTAAGCATTAGTAGAGATAGAGACCTGAACAAATTATTTTAGGAGAGCATGGAAAAGCACTGGAATCTGAGAAGAGTAGAAGAGAAGAAGGAAGACTGGGTTAGGGAAGGAAAGCTGAAGAAAAGATTCAGTCCTTGGCACTTACTAGTTAATCAAGAAGCATCTGTGGAAGGAAGGGGTAAGGGGTGAAAGAAGGATGGAAGGAAGGATTACTCTTTTGCAAATGCTTTGAAGATAGAGACCTGTTTTATTGATTTTTCTCTCCCTAAAAACCCATCCTAAAAGCCTCCAGCACAGGCTCTTACCATTTAAATAGTTTTGGATATAAGTTCTCTCCTTTCCCTGAGATATGATATATTTTATTCAATCTTGATAACGTCACATCATTTTGTCATCTTGTTTGCATCGCCCACTCCCACTAAGTCATGCATTCTCAATGAGAACAATATGGTCTCCAAAGGACCAAAAATCTTAGATAGGACAATGGTTTATGGACCCGTAAAGGACCACAATGCATAGATAAGCAGTACATCTGTGGATTTGAAATTTTGTGTGGGAGGGTGTCTTTTAGATGGGGGAAGGTCTATAAAGGATCCTTGGAGGAAAATAATGAAAAAAAGATTGAGAAACACTAAAGTATGAGTTCCTTGAGGTTGAAGGGGAACAGAATATGCCACCCCAAAGTGTGCCACTTTGACATGTGGATTATTTTGAACTGAAGGTAATCAAGACTTAGTAGACTCAAGAAAAACTTATGCCTCTTTCTCAACTGCCTAAAAGAATTCAGATAAGAGGCCTGGCCCAGAAAGTTAGCTATTACCCAAGATATTACCCGAGATCTGAAAGACTTACCTGCATGACAGGGCGAACCTAATTATTGTAAAGAAAGAACAAAGATGAAGGCAGAATTTAAGCAGAACAAAAGGAGTAAAAAAGACGTATTATTTCTGAAAGTACTAGAAGAAAGGAAAAGAAAAGGTCAAAGTGGGGAATGTGGACAATTTTCTGTCACCATGTATCTTTTTGTTTCCCTCTCTCTCTTTTTTGTTTTTTATTTATTTTTATTTATTTATTTTTTAAGGAGGTCCAATATCCAGCGTGGGACTCCCTGCTTGACTCAGAGTCTGCTTGAAATTCTGTCTCTCCTTTTCCCCTCCCCCTGCTCATGCACTCCAAATAAATGAATTAATTTTTTAAAAGCTTTAAAAAATGATATAGGGGTGCCTGGGTGGCTCAGTCTGCTAAAGCATCTGCCTTCTGCTCAGGTCATAATCCCAGGGTCCTGGGATGGAGTCCAAGGTCGGGCTCCCTGCTCATCAGGAAGCCTGCTTCTCCCTCTCCCTCTGCTGCTCCCCCTGCATGTGCTTTCTCTCTGGCTCTCTCTCAAATAAATAAATAAATCTTTAAAAAATTAAAATAAAAAAGATATAATTCACAAAGCATACAGTTCACCCATTAAAGTATAAAATTCATTGTTTTTATATATTCACAGAATTGTGCAGCTGAACATTTGGGGCGCCTGGGTAGCTCAGTGGGTTGGGGCCTCTGCCTTGGGCTCAGGTCATGATCTCAGGGTCCTGGGATCGAGCCCCACATCGGGCTCTCTGCTCGGCGGGGAGCCTGCTTCCCCTCTCTCTGCCCGCCTCTCTGCCTGCCTGTGATCTCTCTCTGTCAAATAAATAAATAAAATATTTAAAAAAAAAAAAGAACATTTCATCACCATAAAAAAGAAACCCCATACCCACTAGCAATTAGTTCCCATTTTCCCTTCCTGCATCTCTCGGCCCTAGGAAACCACTAAGCTACTTTCTGTCTGTATAGATTTACCTATTCTGGACATTTTGGATAAATGAAATCATGCAATATACAATATGAAGCCTTTTACAACTGACTTTTTTCGCTTAGCGTCATGTTTTCAGGGATCATCCATGTTGTAGCATGTCCTAGTATCCCGTTCCTTTTCATAGCCAAATAATACTTTATCCACTCACTTTGTTTACCTACTCATCAGTTGATGGACATCTGGGCTTTTTCCACTTTGGGGCTATTATTAATATTGCTGCTATAAACATTCATGTGCAAGTTTTTGTGTGGATATATGTTTTCATTTCTCTTATATTCTCATTTCTCTTAGGTATATACCAAAGAGTAAAATTGCCAGATCATATGATAACTCTATGTGAAACTTTTTGAGAAACTGCTGCGCCAGTTTTCCAAAATAGCTGTGCCATTTGCCATTCCCACTGGTGGTGTAGGAGGGTTCTAATTTCTTGATATTCTACCCACAATTATTATTATCTCTCCTATTAAGTATAGCCATCCTAAGTGAGTGTGAAATGGTATCTCATTGGGGTTTCAATTTCTATTTCCTTGGTGACTAAGGATGATGGGCAAATTTTTATAAGGTTATTGGTCATTTGTATATCTTTGGAAAGATGTCTATTTGGATCACTGGCCCATTTTTTAATTAGATTATCTTTTATGATTGGGTTTAGAGTTTTCTATATTTTCTAGATATAAGTCCCTTGTCAGATACATTATTTGCAAATTGAGGGGAGCAGGATTCACCACCCCAAAATATGCCTCTTTGACATATTGATTATTTGGGGCTGATTATTTTTGAGAGATTGCAGACCCAGGAGAGTCTCTGGAATCAGAGTGGAAGTTGCCTTTTTCTTCTTTTTTTTTCCAAAGATTTTATTTATTTATTTGACAGAGAGAGAGAGAGCGTGCACAAGTCAGAGTGGGGGGCAGGCAGAGGGAGAGGGAGAAGCAGGCTCCCCGCTGAGCAGAGAGCCCAACATGGGACTTGATCCCTGGACCCTGGGATCATGACCTTAGCGGAAGGCAAAGGCTTAACTGACTAAGCCACCAGGGCATCCCAGAAGTTGCTCTTTTATAAGAAACATTTACATGTATAAGGGAACGCTCCATCTGTAAGGGTGTTTCTCTCTCTGTACCAGGAAGAGGATGACTAAATCTCTAGAAACTCTTATCAGTGGAGAAGGTAAGGACTCAGGTCTGCATAACAACCTTACCCTTGTTTACTGTGCTTTTCTTGGTCACCTCCCATTACCAGGTCTTCCCACTGACAGCCCCTCCAAACATCTTTTGTCTTTAGCTGAAGGTGTTATTTATTTTAAGGTGGTTGCTCAGGCCATTCCTGGGAGTTACTTAGTTGTCCTGGGTCTCTCCCATGTGTACAGGAGGCATAAATGTTATTAAATGTCTGTTTGTTTTTCTCCTGTTAATCTATCTTTTATTACAGAGGGGTCTCAGACAGGAATCTAGAAGAGTAGAGGGAAAATTATTTTTCCTCCCCTACACAAATATTTTCTTTCGCTGTGTAAGTTATCTTTTTATTTCCCTTCTCTCTTTTTTTTTTTAAGATTTTGTTATTTATATTTGAGAGAGAGAGAGAGAATGAGAGAGAGAGCAGCAGAGGGAGAAGCAGACTCCCCACTGAGTAGGGAGTCCAATGTAGGACTCATCCCAGGGTCCTGGGGTCATGAACCAAGCAGAAGGCAGATGCTTAACTGACTGAACCACCCAGGCAACCCTGTCTTTTTATTTTCTTAATAAAGTTTTCAATTTTGATAAAGTATAATTTATCAACTTTTCCTTTAAAAAAAGAGCTTTTATTTATTTGACACAGAGAGAGAGAGAACACAAGCAGGGGCAGTGGGAGAGGAAGAAGGGGGCTCCCTGCAGAACAGGGAGCCAGAACAGGGTTCTGGGATCATGACCTGAGCTGAAAGCAGACGCCTAACTGACTGAGCCACCAGAGCCCCCTCAATTTTTTTCTTTTGTTACTTGCGCTTTTAGTATCATAACTAAGAGCCATTGCCTAATCCAAGATCAGAAAGATTTAGGTCTATGTTTTCTTCTAGAGTTTTACGGCTTTTGTTCTCATATTTATGTCTTCAATCGTTTTTCAATTAATTTTTATTAATCGTTTTCAATTAATTTTTATGTATCCCTACTGTGCAGAGTAGGGATACAACTTAATTCTTTTGGATGTGGGTATCCAGCAGTCCTGGCACCATTGATTGAAAAGACTATTCTTGCCCTGTTGAATTATTTTGTCACCTTTATTGAAAATCAGTTGACTATAAATATGCAAATTTATTTCTGTACTCTTATTAATTCTATTCCATGAATCTATACATCTGTCCTTATGCCAGTACCACACTATCTTGATTAATGTAGCTTCATAGTAGGTTTTGAAATGGATAAGTTTAAGTGTAAATTTGTTATTCTTTTGTTTGTTATTCTTTTTCAAGATCATGTTATCTATTCCGAGTCCCTTTCATGTCCATATGAATTTTAGGAACAACTTGTCAATTTCTGTGAAAAAGGCAGCTTAGATTTTGATAGAGTGCATTTAATCCATAGATCAGTTTGGGAACTATGGCCATTGTAACAATATTAGTTCTTCTGAATAAGGATATCTGCCCATTTATTTGGGTCTTTAATTTCTTTCAACAATGTTTTGTATTTTAGAATATCAATTTTAAATTTCTTTAATTTTATTCCTAAGTGTTTTATTCTATTTGATGCTATTGTAAATGAAATTGCTTTTTAAATTTCATTTTCTGATTGTTCGTTTTAAGTGTATAGAAATACAACTTATTTGGGGCCCCTGGGTTGCTCAGTCATTAAGCGCCTGCCTTTGGCTCAGGTCTTGGTCCCAGGGTCCTGGGATGGAGCCTTGAGTAGGGCTCCCTGCTTAGCAGAAGCCTACTTCTCCCTCTCCCACTCCCCCTGCTTGTGTTCCCTCTCTCGTTGTGTCTCTCTCTGTCAAATAGATAAATAAAATCTTTAAAAAAAGAAAGAAATACAACTTATTTTTGTATATTGATTTTATATCATGAAACCTTTAAAAAAATTTTATTTTATTTATTTTTTAAAGGCAAAGTTCTTTTTTTAAAAGGCTTATTTATTTATTTGAGAGAGGGAGAGCACTCGAGCAGGGAGAGGAGCAGAAAGAGAGAGAGAGAGAATCTCAATTAGACTCCCCACTGACAATGGAGCAGATGTGGGGCTTGATCCCATGACCCTGAGATCATGACCTGAGCCGAAATCAATAGTTGTATGGTTAACAGACTGAGCCTCCCAGACGCTCCAAACCTTTTTTTTTTAAGATTTTATTTTTGCATTTCTTTCTTGTTTGTTATTGTTCTTTAGCATGTTTTAAGTAAACTCTACCCCAGATATGGGGCTCAAGCTCAAACTCATGGTCATGAAATTGAGAGTTGCATGCTATATTGACTGAGCCAGCCAGGTGCCCCATATCCTAAAATCTTAACTGGTTTATTGGTTCTACCAGATTTTAGAGGATTATTTGGAATTTTCTATATAAGGTCATGTTGTCTGTAAATAGAGATGGTTTTACTTCATCTTTCTTGGTCTGGCTGCCTTTTATTTTTATTTATTTATTTGTTTGTTTGTTTGTTTGTTTGTTTTTGCCTAATTTCCATGGCTAGAACCTCCAGTGCAATGTTGAATTGAAGTATTGAGAGCAGACATCCTTGTCTTGTTCCTGATTTTAGGGGAAGCCATTAAGTATAATGTTAACTGTGGGTTTTCCAAAGATGCTCTTTATCAGGTTGAGAACATTCCCTTATATTCCTAGTTTGTTGAATGCTTTTATCATGAAGAGGTATTGAATGATTTTGATGATTTTTCTGCCTCTATCGAGATGGCTTATGTGGTTATTTGTCGTTATTTTATTAATATAAATAATTAGAGTAATTAATTTTTTAAGATATTATTTATTTGACAGAGAGAGAGCACAAGCAGCGGGAGCAGCATGCAGAGGGAGAGGGAGTAACAGGCATCCCACTGAGTAAGGAGCCTGACTAGGGGCTCCATCCCAGGACCCTGGGATCATGACCTGAGCCAAAGGCAGACACCTAACCAACCGGGTCACCCAGGTAACCCAGAGTAATTAATTTTTGCATGTTAAACCAACCTGCACTCCTGTGATAAATTGCTCTTTGTTGTGGTATATAATACTTTTTATACTTTGCTGGATTTGTATTTTTTTATTTTTATGTCTGGATTTATGACAGATATTGTTCTGTAGGGTTTTTTTTTCCCTTATGATATCTTAATCTAATTTTGTTATCGGGATAATTCTGGCTTCATATAATGAATTGGGAATTTTTTGGAAGAGTGTGTGAAGAATTGATATCAGCTCCTCTCTAAATTCTTGGTAGAATTCACCAGTGAAACCATCTGGTCCTGGATTTTTCTTTGTGGGTAGGGTTTTTGTGTTTTGTTTTTTGTTTTGTTTTGTTTTGTTTTACTTATTCAACCTCATGTCATGAGTCAGCTCACATTTTCTATTTCTTCTTTTTTTAAGTTGAAATGTAATTGACACCTACTCCTTGAGTGAGTTTAAGTAGTTTGTGTCTTTCTACAAATTTGTCCATTTTACTTAAGTTATTAATTTGTTGGTATATAATTGTTCATAGTATTCCTTTACAATCATCCTTATTTAAAGTCAATATAATGTCCCCTCTTTTATTTCTGATTTCAGTAATCTGAGTCTCTTTTTTTTCTTGGTCGGTATAACTAAAGATTAGTCAATTTTTGTTGATCTTGTCAAAGAACAAACTTTTATTTTCTCTATTTTTCTTCTATTTTATTAATTCATGCTCTAATATTTGTTATTGTAATGTTTTCTTTTATAGATGAAAAAACTGTGACTCTGAGGCAAAGAGCTTTGTCCTAAAATATTAACTCATGGGGCACCTGGGTGGCTCAGTCAGTTGCGCGTCTGCCTTTGGCTCAGGTCATGATCCCAGGGTCCTGGCATGGAGCCCCACATTGGGCTCCCTGCTTAGCAGGGAGTCTGTTTCTCCCTCTCCCTCTGCTGCTCCTCCTGCTTGTACTCTCTGGATCTCTCTCTCTCTCTGTCAAATAAACAAATAAAATCTTAAAAAAATAAATTAACTCACATACATTTCATTCTTCCTTTTAAATATGTCTTAAGCTTTGGAAGAATAAAATGAATCAAATATCAAGACTCAAGATGCACCATTAAGGGTTTTCATATAACTCTGTCCACCATAGTTAATTAACCTTGTTTGAATAAGTGTGTTAGAGAGTGGCTAGTTGGTCACTAAAACTAGAACCTCTCCCTCCTGGGCACCTAGATAGAATACATTTCCCAGCCTCCCTGCAATTAGGTGGCTATAAAACTCTAGACTAGCCAATAAAATGCAAGCAAAAAGAAAAATGCACCATTCAGACCTGTCCCAGAAATACTAAATCTCTTCTCTCCTTTCCTACCATTTGCAGGCTGGATGTTGCCCTCAGGGCATTCTTGAAAGCCCCAGATTGAAGATGGTAGTCTTTGTTACTGGTTGTGTCTACTTTAGTCAACCATACTCAAGAGATGTGTAACCAAGTTCCTTAGGGATTTTCGTTATAAAGAAAGAATTGAAACTTTCTAGAATTCAATCCTGGGATCTCTTAACCCTGTAGATGCAAAGTCCTCACACCTGTGTCTGCCGTAGCTACTGTGTGGCTGAATCTTTAGAATCTGCATTGTGTCTTAGGAGGTTTAAAGGGCTGTCATATATTATCTCATTTAATCCTAAAAACAGTCTTAGAATGTGACATCAGTGAAAATGGCAAATGTGTATGTCCTGGTCACCTTCTTATCCCCAGCATCTCCGACAGTATCTGGCACATTAGGTACTCAATAAATACTTGGTAAATGAATAGATAAGCAAACTTGAGTAGGTTGAGAGCATGGAAAGAGGTTTACAAGGACCCATCAGCAGTTTAAACTACAGTTCTTATGTCTAGAGCAATATTGAATGTAAAACATTAGTGCCTGGCACATGGTAGGCATGTGATAATATAAATTATTTATATACATATAATATGTATGTGTTACATATCTCATATATTCTATATTCTATATAGTAATATTAAATAGTTTAATATAGTATAATTTTACTAATGTATTTACATAAATATATGTTTCTCATCATAACTGGCATTAGACTAACTTTAGAACTTGACTGTATGGCTAGAGTAAACCTGACAAATACACAGAATCCAATAAGAGGGATTTAAATGTTTCAGCCTTCTGAGCTAGGATTACATTTTGTAATAGAGTGAAGCTGTAAATAGATTAGGTAAATCCAATCAGATGGTATAGCAATCTGGATTGAAGGGTCTCGGATTTTCTATGACTTAGCAGATGAAAAAGGTAAAAGCTGTTGCAAAAGTGAGTAAACCTGGACTTGAATTTACTCAGGAGATTCTGAGAGCAAAACTAACCACACTTAGGGAATCTGAACTTGGAGTTGCCCATTGAGATAACCATTATGAAAACCTATGTGTGTAGCAGGGGGCAGTGTAAAGCAGTGTGGGTTGTAGGGAAGATGGCTCTGAATGTCTGTAGGTCTGGTTCTCACATTCTGATCAAATCTCAGTCAACGGAGAAGGTAACTTCAAAATTCACTTGGGGAGTAACTCCAAATTGCTTGTGACAATGTAATTCTCTTCTTTTTCTTCTCTTAAATGGGAGTATAGTTGATATGCGATGTTCTATTAATCTTAGGTGTACAGCATAGTGATTCAACAAGTTTATAGGTCATGCTGTGCTCACCACAAAAGTAGCTACCACCTGTCCTCAGGCAACATTATTACAAACCATTGACAATAGTCCCTGTGCCGTACCTTTCATCCCCGTGACTTATTCATTCCATAACTGGAAGCCTGGACCTCCCACTCCCCTTCACCCCTTTTGTCCATCCCCCCACCTCCTTCCCTCTAGCAACAATCAGTTTTCTCTCTGTATTTGTGGGTTTGTTTTCGCTATTTGTTTATTCACTTGTTTTGTTTTTTAGATTCCACATATAAATTAAATCACATGGTAGTTGCCTGTCTCTGACTTATTTCACTTGGCAGTAATACCCTCTAGGTCCATCTGTGTTGTCACAAATGGCAAAATCTCATTCTTGTTTAAGGCTGAGTACTATTCCCTTGTACCTGTATGTATGCATGTATGCCTCTCTCTCTCTCTCTCTCTCTCTCTCTATATATATATATATATATATATGCCACATTTCTTTATCCATTCAACTATTGATGGACACTTGGTTGGGTTCATACTTGTCTCCTTAAATACTTGTCTCCTCACCTTTAACCCAGGGTTTCTCCCCCTCGGCATTATCAATACTTTGTACTGCGTGACTCTTTCTTGTGGGGAACTGTCCTATACATTGTAGGGTATTTAGCAACATTCCTACTCCCTACCCACTAGATACCAGCAGAACTTCTCCCCCATCCCAGTTGCCGCCAAAAAACATATATATATTTTTGGACATTGGCAAATGTGCTCTGGGAGGCAAAAATCACCCTTTTTTGAGAACCACTGCTTTAACCTTAAGAAGATTTATGGTTAAGTATAGGGATAGATAAATAAATCAAACCCATAGTATTAGTATTTTTCATTATGTGTGGGAATTCTCTGTATCTACTTGCAATGTTTAAGATAATTATGAATAATTATCTAACAGATTAGTTTTTATGGTTCTAATTTAAAATATGTAC
Organism: Nasua narica; assembly: GCA_028533885.1. NCBI lineage: Eukaryota > Metazoa > Chordata > Mammalia > Carnivora > Procyonidae > Nasua > Nasua narica. The sequence continues at coordinate 12,787,085 of CM052801.1, read as the reverse complement.
ATAAGGGCACCTGGGTGGCTCAGTGGGGTTAGGCCTCTGCCTTTGGCTCGGGTCTTGATCTCAGGGTCCTGGGATCAAGCTCAGCATCGGGCTCTCTGCTCTGCAGGGAGCCTGCTTCCCCCTCTCCCTCTGCCTGCCTCTCTGCCTACTTGTGATCTCTCTCTCTCTCTCTCTCTCTCTGTCAAATAAATAAATAAAATCTTAAAAAAATGTATGTGCATGAGAAATTGATTTAGGCTTGAGATGATCAGCTTACGAAGTTTGCAAACACTGTTAGTGATGAGGGTTTGGAATACAGGTGAGGTTCAGTGGGGTGGAGTCTGGAACCAATGAACAAGAAAGAATTCTTGAGATGTCTTTGGTGCAAAAGGTGGTTTATTAAAACATAGGAGCAGGACCCATGGACAGAAAGAGCTGCTGTCCCTGGGTTGTGAGGGGTGGCTGATTATATACTCGGGAGTTGGGGGAGGTAAGGAAAAGGGAGGTTTCAAAAGGATTTTTGTATGTTAAAGAAGACTTACAAGCTATAGGAGGCCTTGCCATTGTCAAGTTAAGGTTGTTTACCCCCTCGTAAGGCATTAACAGTAAGATAGTTGGGAGCTTCCAGGAGGAACATTACACTCTGCTCGCATCAAGTATCTGTCCATGGGCTGCAGGTTATAAGGACATTAAATTGTATCTACATTCTTTTCTGGAAGCTAAACCCTTGATAGAAACGCTTTGTTCTTGTAAATTGCTAAGACTTGGGTAAACTGAGGGAGACTCATGTCTTGCAGGATTGTGATCTCTATAAGTTAACTATTTGCTTTCCTTTAGCCTGCATTCCTTTAGCCTGCTTCCCTCTCTCTCTGCCTGCCTCTCTGCCTACTTGTGGTCTCTCTCCCTCTGTCAAATAAATAAATAAAACCTTTTTGAAAAAAAAAAAGAAAAGAAAATCTGTTTTTAAGTTTTAAAATTTGTGAATTTATTTTGAATCGAATATTAGTTCCAGTAACCCAATTAGCCTCTGAATAATACTTTCTGTGTGCAAATACTTTTGTGTCCTTGAGGACACAAAAAAACTTCACACTGACAGTGAGAAGTTAGTTGCCTCATAAGGGGTGTGACCGATGGTTTTACACATGGTCCCTGGTGGCTCTGAGGAACAGTCTTATGTCCTCTGGTTCCACAGAATCACTTTCTGGAATGATGAATAAAACGGTGACTAAAAATGAGAAAATCAAGGGGAGAATGAGGGGGAAAGTAGTCCCTCAAAATGAGGGGAAATGGAAAGCAGTAATGTTTTGGGTTTTTTAAGATTTATTTTGAGGGAAAATATATTCAAGATAAGGTGTAAATACTGTCCTAAATCAAATTTTTTTAAAAATTGAATAGGAAGATATTGTGTAACAGTTTCTAGAATATTCTAGAATAGTGTTTCTTAAACGTGAATATGTATGCAAATCGACTGAGACAACTCTCCTGGTGACGGGATGCAGATGGTGGCTTATGCTAGGGTGGTAACTGTTGTGGGGAAGAAAAGCAGAAGGAAATGTAGGTAACATTAAATTTCCTTAGAACCTGCAGCCCATTGACAAATACTTGAGCCTGGCAGAGTTTAACATTCCTCCTGGAAGCTCCCTGCAGTCTTAATGTTAATACCTTGCTAGAGGGAAAAACAACCTGAGCTTGACAATAACTAGGCCTCCAGGGTCCTGTGTGTCTTCTTTAGCATATGAAAGTCCTTTTGGAAACATCCCTCCGTCTTTACCTCCCCCAACTCCGAAGTATGCAATCAGCCATTCCTCACAACCCCAGTGCAACCCTTTCTGCTGACAAGTCCTGTCCCTGTTTTGCACCAAAGGTGTCTCAAGAATTCTTTCTTGCCCGTGGGCTCCAGACCCCAACACTGCAAACCACATCGGTAATAATTTTGCAATATACAGATGTATCAAATCAACATGGTGTGCCTCTTAAACTTACAGGACGGTATGTGTCAATTATATCTCAATAAAGCTGGAAAAATGTAAAAATAAAGTTTACAAAAGTAGCACAACCAATTTTCAAGAGTGCTGTGTTTATAATTAAAATTGCTGGTTTAATTTGAAAAATGTGTATATGTTGTGCTATTAAAAAAAAGAAAGTTCTGACTCAGTAGGTCTGATGTGGGGCCTGAAATTCTGCATTTCTAACAAGTCCCCAGGTGACAGTGCCAACAATACTGGTCCCAGAGCCACACTTGAAATAGCAAGAAGTCAGAGGATCAGGCATTATAATTCTGTTCTCTAAAAATAAGGTAAAGGGGAGCAAATATTGCCACCCAAGATAGCCCTCCTTGCCATATTGATCATTTTAAGAAACTGCAACCACAGAAGCTCAGAAAACCAAGTAGTATTTATCCTTTCATAAGAGATATTTACATTTATCTCCATTTGTATGGAGGGAAACCTCCATTTGTAAGACTGTCCTCTTCCCCTTAACCAGGAAGAGAAGGTTTACTCTCTATCTCTAGATATCGTTATTTATGGAGAAAGCAATGATTTAGATCTGCATAACAACCCTACCCTTGTTTATTGTGCTTTCCCGGTAGCCTCTCCTAACTGATGCCCCACCCCTGAAATCTTCTTTAGGCCTTAGCTGAAGCTGGTGTTTAAGGTGATGGGGAGGGTGGGCGAGCCTGGTGGTGGGTATCTAGAAGGGCACGTACTGCATGGAGCACTGGGTGTGGTGCATGAACAATCAATCTTGTAACACTGAAAAATTAAAATAAACACATTTGGGGAAAAAAAAAAGGTGATGGCTTTGGGCCTTTTGGGGGAGTTATTCAGCTTCCCAGGTCTGTCCTGTATTTACAGGAGGTATACATGTTATTAAACTTCTGGTTTTCTTTTGTTAATGTGTCTTATGGCAATTGAATTGTTAGACTGGCCAAAGAACCAGAAAGGAAGAAGGGGAAACGTTTCTGCTCCTACAGAGGACTATCCTTAACTCATAAGCCTATACTACAAGGATTTCTGCCCTTGTAAATGAGGAGGGTCTTAGTTGGTGACCTTCTTCATTCCCAGGGGTGCCCACGAAGGCTCCCTTCCTCAGAGGCATGAATGTCAGCAGCCAATATCGACTCTGTTCTGTTGGACCAAGATTGCTAAATATCAACACTTTTATTTTTTAAAGGTTATTTATTTATTTATTTGACAGAGAGATCACAAGTAGGCAGAGAGGCAGAGGTGGGGGGGAGCAGGCTCCCCGCTGAGCAGAGAGCCCGATGCGGGGCTTGATGCCAGGACCCTGAGATCATGACCTGAGCTGAAGGCAGAGGCTTTAACCCACTGAGCCACCCAGGCACCCCATGATCGGGAGCTTATAAAACGAGACTGAGGGGCGCCTGGGTGGCTCAGTTGGTTAAGGGGCTGCCTTCAGCTCAGGTCATGATCCCAGAGTCCTGGGATAGAGTCCCACGTCGGGCTCCCAGCTCAATGGGGAGTCTGCTTCTCCCTCTGACATTCTCCCCTCTCATGCTCTCTCTCACTGTCTCTATCTCAAATAAATAAATAAAATTTAAAAAAAAAAAAAAAAAACGAGACTGATTGGGCGAAGTCTCAGGTCCCCGATGCCAGATTCACTGAATGCAGGGTTTAGGGTTGTGCTGATTTCTGAATCTGTTGGAGAATATGGGGGACTCTGAGTTCATAAAACACAGAATCTACTTTTATCTTATTTTAAGATTTATTTATATATTTTGGAGGGAGGGAGAGATGGAATGGAGGGAGGGGCAGAGGGAGAGAGAGAGAGAGAGAAAGCAGACTCCTCAGTGAGCAGGGAGCCCTATGCTGGGCTCGATCCCATGACCCTGAGATCATGACCTGAGCCAAAATCAAGAAATTGGACACTTAACTGACCGAGGCATCCAGGCACCCCTGAATAAACTGCTTTTAAATAAAATATGCCAAATATAGTAGTTTTAAAAAAGAATCCTAGTTATGTGAAATGCATTTTTACTTGTCTGAACTGAAAAAGGACTGTGTGGCTATCGTGAGCACTGAAGATACGCAGTGCAGAAATAGATTCTGTTTAATTAATCAAAAAAAAAAAAAAACAAACCAAAAAAAAAAACCCAAGACGTAGTTATGGGTATTTCCCCTTATAATGAAAACATACTTGTATTTTACATCTTTAATAGTGAGTGACTTCAAGAGTACATTTTTATTTTAGTTAAAGAACAGTCCAAAAACTAAAACATTAATGCTGGGTCTAGAAAAAACTTGAGAAGCTGAGACGGAAACAGAATGATTTACCTTGAGAATTTTTAGTACAAATATGAGTAATAACTAACATTGATTGAACCTTTGCTTCGTGCTGGGTAGTCTACTAAATCCTCAACACCGATACTTCTCACGTTGTAAACTACATAAGAAGTGTCTGACGGTCTGATTAAAATGCAAATTCTGCTTTGGGAGGTCTGGGGGAGGGGAACCCGAGATTTTGCATCTAGGAGATACCGAAGTGATACACATACCACTGTCTGGGTTCAGGCACCACACTTTGAATAGGGAGGTTCTAGCTGGATCATCTCACTTAATTCTCACAGTAACCCTAGATACAACTAATGCGTCCATTTTACAGATAAAGAAATTGAGTCCTGGGGAGATGACATGATTTGCCTAAGCGGTTGTGCTGGCATTCTGACTCTAAGTCTGCTTTCTTAAATTAGAACGATCTAGCCAGTGGTTCTTTTTTTTTTTTTTTTAAAGATTTTATTTATTCAGGGACGCCTGGATGGCTCAGTTGGTTAAGCAGCTGCCTTTGGCTTAGGTTATGATCCCAGCGTCCTGGGATGGAGTCCCGCATCTGGCTCCTTGCTCGGCAGGGAGCCTGCTCCTCTCTCTGCCTCTGCCTGCTTCTCTGCCTGCTTGTGTTCTCTCTCTGTCAAATAAATAAATAAAATCTTTAAAAAAAAAGATTTTATTTATTCATTTGAGAAGGAGAGAGAGAGAGAGAGACTGGGAGAGAGAGAAAGGGAGAGAGCATGCACATAGGCACAAAGGAGCAGAGGGAGGGAGAAGTACACTCCCACTGAGCAGAGAGCTGGTCACGGAGCTCTATCCGGAAAGGAAGGCAGATGCTCAACTGACTGAGCCACCCAGGCACCCCTAGCCAGTGGTTCTTAACTGCGATGGCCCCATCTTATAAATCAGATTCTCTGAGGATGGGGCCTAATCATGAGTATTTATTTCAAGCTTCCCAGGTGGTTTCAATGGGTAGTCAATTCAGAGTACTACTGATCTGATTCAAACCTTCTTTTACAAATAAGGAAATTAAATGTTCCCCCCTCCCATCACCCAAAGAGTCAATTTATAACCAAGAACCCAGGTACCCTCATTCAGTCAATATCCCCCCCAAAAAAAAGCCCCTGCAGGGGAGGCCAGACGGGATGGGGAGATGTTTACCTTTGTTGAAAAAAACCCTGATAATTTAAACCTTATTAAACTATCAACTAACAAAAGCCTACAGGGCACTCACTAAAAGACATTAAAGAGGATCTGAATTAAAAGTGATTTACATTATTTTGAGGAAAAAAGCTACCTGGCTTTGTTTCCAAAGACAAAGCAGGATCGAAAGGAGCCTCTGAAACCCAGAAGAATGTAAAGGGTAGACGATATGCTGGGTCTTTGCAAAATTCTAGTCTCTACTGGGAGAAAAAAAAAAAAAGAACAAGGAAAAGAACAAAGAGTACTTTGGCTGGATCCAGTAAAGTTGTGTGAAAATCTCAAGAAATTTCACATCTACCCCAGAGTGCATAGGATCACCAATTTTGAAGATTCTGGCTTCACTAAGAAAAGTTTACAATATTCATGAAATGATTCATCCATTCGCTCAGAAAAAATTTGTTAATCCCCCGCCATGTGCTAGGTCCAAGATCCTGAGAATATAGCAATGAACATGACAGATACAGCGGTTACGCCTGAGAAGGGTGCTGCCCATCTTAACGCTCTAGATCTTGACTTGAAGAGAAGGCATGTGATAGGCTTAGGCAATCATAACACTTCATCCTCTCTACTGTACGATGGTCCAAGCCAGGCCAATGAGAACCTGTCCCTGGCGGTACTATCTGCCAAGCCGGAAGTTCTCTTTCTTTGTGATTGTTACCTGGGCTGATGATAAGCTGGAAGGGTCTCGCCATGCTTCATGCCACTTAGCATGGAAGAAGTCTTGTGCAGAAAGGTGAGACTGAAACTACTGAGTGAGGGAGAGAACGAAAGGGAGAGAGAGAGAGAGGGAAATCTGATGACATAATTTGAATTCCTTTATGCAGAATCCATTCCACCTCTGTCTTTCCCAGATATGTGAGCTGATAAGTTCCCTTTTCTTATGTAAGCTAATTTGAGTCAAGTTTCTGTCATTTGCAACCAAGAGAGCCCTGACTTAGACTTACAGACTCATTAAATGAACAAGTACATAAACCTTGGAGTTCATTTAATACTGTGACTCTCAAAGTGGGATCCCTGAGCCAGTAACCTTGGGGCCACTGACAACTTGTTAGAGATACAAATCCTGGAATTCTACCCCAAACCTCCTGAATCAAGAAGTGTGGAGGGAGGGGCGCCTGGGTAGCGCAGTTGGTTGAGCAACTGCCTTCAGCTCAGGTCATGATCCTCGAGTCCCGGGATCGAGTCCCATATCAGGCTCCCAGCTCCATGGGGAGTCCGCTTCTCACTCTGACCTTCTCCCTTCTCATGCTCTCTCTCTTTCCTAATAAATAAATAAAATCTTTAAAAAAAAAAAAAAAAAAAAGAAGTGTGGAGGGAGAGTCCAGCCATCAGTTTTAATAGGCCCTCCAGATGATTTTGATCTACACTGAAGTCTGAAAAACTCTGTCCTAATAAGTCTCTTTCCATAAGATGGGAAAATAGAAGCTCAGAAACGGGACATAACTTGCTGAAGATCATGAAACTATTTAGAAGTGGCCTCAGACCCTCATAGTAATCCAAGGGCTATGGGGGTTTGGAAAAGGAAGGTCACTTGGAGTTTTGAGGGAAGTAACACATGGATTGGCAAATAGGAGGGGGGAAAATATTTTGGGTCAAATAATACAGTATGGTTGGAAACACTTGCTGTGTGTTTCCACAGGAGTTTGGAGAATATTTTACTCATCTTGGCTCCCCAGCTGAGCCAACAACAATGTGTTAAAGCTCCATGGCCAATGGCAGGAATCCAGGAGAGTTCTTTTTATGTGCCAACAAAGAGGAATTTCTTAGAAAAGCTACAGAAATTATGCTACTATCACATTTCGCGTTGTGGAGCGAAGGAATAAAGAAGATGAAGCAAAAAGCAAGGGATGGCAGTTTTTCCCGAGTCCCACCTCTCCAGCTGGGAGAAAAGGATTTTATCATTGTTCTGGCCCGGGCAGAAGTTCCTTGGAGGGAAACTGGGCACCTAACCTGATGACTTGGAGAATAACTTGCGTTTTTTGAACTTTCTTTTTCAGGTGGAGGGAGAGATCAGCAGCGTTCCACAGTGTCCCTGGAAACTCTATTTAGTAGCTTGCTTTCCGATGATTTGTCCAGCCTGCCCTAGGGACTTGGTCTATCCAGAGGCAAACCTAGGAGAAGAAAGGCCCTGGCACCAATGTTTCTGAAGCCTTTCTTAGTCTCTCCTTTGCCTACTTGGGAGTAGACAGACCGTCATAGTAGGTAGCAGAGCAAAGGATCAAGGGAAGTTGCTGGCACTACTAGTTTTAGAGAGGACAAGCTTTTAATAGTCACTATATACTTTTCCTTTGGTACTCTACTCGGGCAAGGCCAATCCCCTCCAGGAAAGTACCTCGTAAAAAAAAAAAAAAAAAAGCATCACCTCCTCGCATATAAATCTGTGATTCACACATTCATTCATCCGTCTGTTCGTTTGTTCATTCATTATTTGTTGGATACCAACCATGTGCCAGGCACAGGTCTAGGCACTGGAGACACACCAACAAAAATAGTAAAAAGCCAAGACGAAACATCCTTGCCCTTATGGAGCTTGCTTTCTGGTTTTTGGGGGGAGACAGTCAATAAACAACACAAGTAAGTAACAGAAGTTGGTTGGCAATTAGTGCTGTGGGGAAAAAAATAAAGCAGGGAAAGAGCAGAGAGAAAGAAAGAGAGAGAGAGCTGGGTGTGGTGAAAGAGGAAATTTAAAAATGTAAATAAATAAGGCAGTCAGGGAAGGCCTCACTGGAGTTCAATGTGGTCTTTGTCATCAGTCCTGGGGAAAGACCTCTTAAAGCTGGAAAAGACCCTGAGAAAAAGACTCAAACTATTAATTAAGAAATAATTACTAAAATGGGGCGCCCGGTTGCCTCTGTCTATGGAGCATGTGATTCTTGATCTTGGGGTTGTAAGTTAGAGCCCCACGTTGGGTGTAGAGATTACTTAAAAAGAAAATCTTAAAAAGAAAAGAAAGAAAAGAAAAGAAGTAACTACTATACCTACTATGGTATAGATGAGTGTCATCAAATATTCCATACAGTTAAGTTGGAGCCATAGGACTAACACTGGCCAATCAATTATGAGCATAAATGACATGTATAACTTCTGGGCTGCGCCATTTAAAATCCCAGGTCCCTCCTTCCCCCTCTCCTTCCCTGCCTCCACCATCTTGGTGACACATGTTCTTGACGGTTTCCCTTGAAGATGGAGGAGGGTATCCTGTCCTGCCTGGGAGACTTCATGTGAGGGAGAAATACACCTTTATGAAGTTAAGCTATTGAATTTAGAGTTGTCACTGCAGCCTGGCCTAACTTTACCTGACAACTACATCTACTACACTCAGATTCAGGGGTGTACACTCTAGGAGAAAAAGGAAATACCAGGGCATGGTCTCAAGGAACCTCTCTTCCAACTGGCAACTACAACTGCAACTTAGCCTCAACATTCGAGGCCATGAATCATCAGAGCTTAACGAATGGTGCAAACAATGAGGGTTTGGGAATTCAGGGAAGGGAAGGACAGCTAAAGCTGCCTGGCACCCTGAGGGTGGGCAGATAATTGTAGAATCCATAGAAGGGAGAGCAGAGGAAGCTTTGAAGAACTTGCCCTTGAGAGAAGTATAGGATTCAAAGAAACAGAGTGTGAGGAAAGACAATTTGGGGGAGAAGTACAGCAAGTGCAAAGATAAAGTTATGGAACTGGGGCAAGGCACATTCTAGGTGGAGTGTGCAGGGATTCTGATCAGAACTGAGGATTCACATAGAAGACTAAGGTTGAGGAAGGATCCCAATGGGCCGTGAATGACAAGTGAAGGATTCTGAGCTGGACGGTAGGGAATGCTGCAGACTGTTCTAAGAAGCCATTGGGACTGTGCACATTTGAGACGCAGGGGAGTCCGTTAGGATGTTCCCTACATTGTATGTAGCTATGGGAGACATGAACCAGGGAAAGGGGATGTAGTACCTTCTTCAGAGTGAGGTCCATGGACCAGTAGCATCAGCATTGCTTAGTAGAAATGCAAACTCTTGGGCCCCACCCCAGACCTACTGAAATGGAATTTGCATTTTAACAAAATCCTCAGGTGATGCTTGCACAGTAAAGTTGGAGGAATAAGAGTTTGGTGGACACCAGCTGATCGTCCACCCTCAACCCTCTTTGCCTACTGTTTTTCAGGTGTTCATCCTTCCTCCATGCAGCCCATGTGATTCAGGGTACACGGATCCTATCCCCAGCTGTAGAGTTAGTCTGATGGGTTTACCCTTTGGTTCTCTAAGTGTGGTTCCCAGCATCATTTGGGAACTTGTTAGAAATGTATAATCGGAGAAGTAAATTCTCAGGCCCTACCCAAGATTACTGAATCAGAAACCCTGGGGCTGTCAGCTCTGCAGTCTGTGGTTTGGTAAGCCCTTCTGGTGATTCTGATTTAGGCTTATATTTGAGAACCACTTGTCCTCACTAGTCATATTGATCACGTTCCTGTCGATAATGATTGGTTCCTGATTTCAGGCTTAAGCCAATCAGTTTCTGGCATTCTCCAGGCAGCTGAATTGGTCCAGTGGCAGTCACATTACCTAAGTTGATCCCATCCGACTAAAGAGAAGGCTATTTATGTTGTTGTTTTGTTTCTTTGTTTTTGTTTTTCCCTCTCCTTCCTTCCCTTACCCCTCCTGATGGGCACAAGAGAGGCAGCCCATTGCCTTCTTTGCTGCTGACTGCCAACGTACAACCATGAGAGAAACCAGGCTGAGGGCAGAACCCAAAGCCAGAATCCTTGCACTGTGCATCTGATCTTCCTGTTTCCTGAAATAACACATTTCCTTATGGTTTAAGCCAGTTGGATTTGTGGTTTCTTGTACTTATAGCCAAAAACGTCATAACTACAGGTGAGGTCAAGGAAGTATGGGGCCAATGGGCATACCAAAAATATTCTAGAATGAAGGATGTATTTACTTAACAGGCATTTTTTTTTTCACTAAGTTCCCAAAAACTAGATCCAGGTAGATTAACTGTTGTAACTTGAGAAAAGCAACTTAGGACAAATAAAATGGAGGATTACTTTATGCAGAGGATCCCCAACTGGTGAATTGGCTACAAATATACAAATAGTTACTTTTAAATGGGAGGGGAACTTAGGGCATCTTCTTAGGTGAAATGGAAAAAAAAATGGAGTAATATACAGGATGAGCCTGAAATATATTGTGGTTCCAGAAAGAAAGTGCTCAAAAAAGGAATGGACACAGGAGCCGACCTGAAAAAGTTCCCAGTGACCGACAAGCCAAGACACTTTGACAACAAAATGGTAACATTGGATTATAATCCAAAAACTAAAATAATTATGAGTCCATAGTGATATAAATAAATTGAATAATTGAATATGTAAAGTAATGGGAGAGAAGGCACAGCTCTTCCCTATAGAAGAATCCCAGTGAATGAATGTAGAAGCTATGGGGGAAATAGTAAACTACCATTAGCACGCCACAGTGATCACTGTTGTGGGCATGACTCACGGATGGAGACTAAGATTAATAAGAGAAGGTTTGAGGAGAACCAGGGTATTTGCATAGTGTCAAAGTATCTTCCCCAAGAGGGAACATGGACATGTAAGACAGAGTAGGGGGCTACTGGGGTGTGTCTCCTGAGTTTTCGCCTGAAATATGCCCTGTGGCTTCAGAGACGGGAAACCAGAGACTCAGTTTAAAATTGCATGGCAGGCAAGCGCCTGGCTGGCTCAGTCTTGATCTCGGGCTTGTGGGTTCGAGCCCCACATTGGGTGTAGAGATTACTTAAGAATAAAACTATTAAGAAAGAAAGAAATTGCACAGCCATGACTTCACGCATTCTTCTAAGAAACAGGGCCATCTCTGTTCAGAGAAATTCAGTTACGGCTGAGCTGAATGTGGCCTGGCCCAGAGACTTGTTCCCTGTGTCACTTCGGAAGAGATGGGCTCATCTTCCTTCCCCCCCGTCTCTACCCCAAGGCCCCGATTGCTCATTGTGGCACAAGCTAATGCCAGTGTGCAGATCTACAGGGAGGCATTTAGTTTCCTCTTGATTCTGGGATTATTTGTGTTGGCACGGGGCCATGCTCAGCTCTTCCCAAGTTGGGACACATTCTCAGAAAGGGCTGGTCCCACCATCCTCATCTTGCTAGAGGCCAAAGTCTGGTTTCATTTTTCATTAAACTGCTATTTGTAACTTTCATCGGACAGAATGACATGTCCAACTGTCTTTATTCAGTATTTTCACAGGAGAGAGTCTTTTGCCTCCCACGAGAACGTGTGATTTATTTATCTCCTCCATTATGCAATCGCTTCACCATCATGACAACTAACGCAATGTTCTAGAGAAAAATTTTGCTGTATCACATGGTAACATCACTCACATCGGCAGTGATTGGTTTCTCACCAAACCAATCCACCAAAGCCTACATCGCAGGGGATGGAATGGTGTGGACAGAGAGCCTAGGGGGCTGGGATCACCTCTTGCTCACTTTCATCTGCCCAGGGGTCAGCCATAGGAGGTATGGAGTATTTCTACTTCTCCACTTCCCGGGTCCTTATAGGACTACATTGCCCGGCCTTCTGTGCCTGGGGGCAGCTCTGAGAATGGTTCCAGTTGATGAGTAGAGAGCAGAATGGTTGCACATCAAGCCTGGGCTGAAGCTTGTGGTCCAGGGCGCTCTGCTCCTTCTCACTGAGAGCAACCAGTAACATTTAAGAGGGTGGCTACTCAGTCAGCCTGGGTCCCTGAGCGACTGTAGTAAGTAGAGGTCTCCCTTCTAACTTATGATGAACACAGAGCATGAGTAAGACATAAACCTTTGTTGTGTGAACTGTAGAGATTTTGAGTTGTTTGTTACTGTAGCATAACCTAGGCTATGCACACTGATACTGTAGGCCTAGAATAGATATTTGCTTTTGAATGGATGAATGATTTAAGCTAGAAAGGACTTCTGAACAGTGATAGCTCTAGAATTTCTAGAAAGGAGAAATTCAGTCCTGGTAATCAGGTGACAATTGTGTGGGAAGTGGGGGCCATGTTGGCTAGGGGACTTTTCATGTTTTGTTCATATAGTACAGTGGTTTTGTTAGATGCCTTTTATTTGGGGTGTTGGGATGTTGATGAGATGATGAGGGGCCCAAAATACCCCAAACCAGCCCTTGGCACTATCACTAGGGTTTAGACTGACCTTGTCACCCCCTCTGTGTTTTACAAATGGGGAAACTGAGACCCAGACTCAGTGTGGTCTCATTTCCTAATTCTCTATCTAGTGCTTTTGCCACCCCGACATTATACCTTTCTTACCTGGCCTTCAGACAGCAGGAGCTTGAGAGTCGTACTCTGACTGATTCCACTCCTGGCTCTACCACTTAACTAGCTGTGGATCTTGAGAGAGGCTACTTAATCTCTCTGTGCCTCAGTTTCCTCAGCTGGACAATCCTCAGTGGGTTGCCATGAAGATTTGGTAACAAAGTATAAATTAGGGAAGAACCTAAGATGCCCGGCATGTAGCAAGTATAACGGTCATGGCCATCAAGGCCAACATCGTCATTATGGTTTCTCATCACACTGTCTTGACTTACCCTCGAGTCCCGTGTTCTCTTTGTGCTCATTTCCCTTGGAAAATAATAAATCTGTTAGAGACCATTGGTGGTATCTTTGTAGACTATTTGGCCCCAGGGGAAGTTGTATTTGAAGTTCTAAGGAGAGAGCTGGGGCCCTGAGCACCAGTGAGCTGTCCTTTTCTGCCACTTCCCTCGGCCGAGAGCCCCCACCCCGGGGTCCACAAGAGGGAGGGGGCAAGGAGGACGAGGCCTTGTGCCCTCCCTACTCAGGCTCTGCCGTGGTTCCTGACCGACTGATGCTGGAGCTCAAACTCTCTCACGGGCTCAAATACCCTGTGGGGCAAGATCCTACTCTCTGGTTGCTGGATGGGAGCCTCTGGGCTGTGTTCCTGTAGATTTAAGATTGACCTGCAGATCGCGGGCACCCACAGCCTTCCTCCATATCAGCAGACAGTGCCCGCGGAGGTGTGTGACCAGGGCCCCTCTCACAGAAAAGGCAGAGGGCCCCATGGTTGGAGCGCCGACCACTTCTTCAGTCCCAGCCTCTTTCCTCTTCCTTCGGTCAGGATGGCAGAGTTATGCTGACCTGACAGTGAGTGCCAAGGGGAATGGAAGTTCGGCTGGAAATGCTTCAAAATCTGAATTTTAATTCTAGCCAAAGGAGTCTCTCATTTTTGTGTTTCAGACATACTTCCTTCGAGTGTCTTTTTTTTTTTTTTTTTAACAGCAAGGTTGTTTAAAGGAAAAGGATGTTTATTCTGGCATCGCACTTACTTTAGAAATTCAAACATCTTTTAATGTGATAAATATAATATCTAAATATAATAACTCCTTTCTTGAAGTAAAACCTGCATAGGGAAAGTGCACATATCATAGGCAAGCAGCTTGATAAATTTTCACAAACCTAATACATCTACATAAGTAGCACCCAGATAAAGAAGCAAGACATCACCTTCTTATCCCCCTTGTAACTCCCTCCAGTCACCAACTTCTCGAAGACCACTAATCTGATTGTTGGTTTGGCCTGTTTTACACTTTGCATAAACGGAATCACATTGTATGCATGCTTTCATGTCTGATTTCCTTTGCTCAATATTGTTTATGAATTCCATCTATACTCAGTGGTTCATGCTTTCTCCTCCCTGTTTGGTATTCCATTTTGTGACTATACCACCACAAAGTTTTCAATCCATTCTACTGCTGATGGACATTTGAGTAGCTTTCAATCTAGGGCTATTAGAAAGACCCTGCTTTGAACACTCTCGTTCATAGCCTTTGGTAAACATATGCACTCCTTTCTGTTGGGTATACACACCTAGAAGGGCAATTGCCGGACATGGGGGTAGTTGTATGCCCAGTTTCAATAGATTCTGCCAAATGGTAGTGTATGAGATTTTTGGCGGCTTTACATAATATAAAGTCTATTTTCTAGTAAGTTGAAGATATACAAGTGTTAAGTTAATGCAAACAGAAACAATTTAATCCTTTGGAGTATCATTAAACCTGTTTATTAAAATAGACTGTTTTCCCCCTTATCATAATTCTGCCTCCAACTTGTTATGTAACCTGGATGAGCTTCCTGACCTCTACTCTCTCTTAATCCAACCAGTCAAAAGTCTCTCCGAAAACACTTTCCATTCATTTATCCAGCTAGAATGTTGTTAGTGTTAATAAGTTGGCGTTTGCAAAACAAATTCAACCCCTCCCGCAAAGCTGAGTCCATCTTACCGTACCAGGGGTTGTGCCTAATGCGGCAGAGTTGGCCAGGGTGTGCTCTGCAGACCTGCATTTTATAAACACCTTCTCCAGGGCTGTGAATGCAATTCAGAATCTAGAATCTTGTTTTGGTGGTGAAGAAAAGTGGAATATTCTCCTGCAGGTTTTAACAAAGGAGAATGGTGCCTTTAAAGTGATAAAGCACTTCGCAGATATAGAAAGCTATTTGACTAAAAAGGGTAGGGTTGAAGTGAATAGTTAGGCAGCAGTAAAAGGAACCAGAGAGGGAATTCAGAATGCTTATTCCCCCCCTCCTCTCTGTCTCTACAAGTAATTAGAATTGTACGACCGGGTCGAGGCCCCCAAGCCTCCATTTTCCCATCTGTAACATAGGGTACTTTGACAAGCTGGTTAGGTGATCTCTAAGTCCTATCCAGATCTAGTCCTTATTCTGGGAACGTGCCCAGGGAGGAGACGCTAACAGAAAAGATAGAAGGGACCGGAGATAATTCACTCCATATACCCGCCCCCCCACTACCTAACACACACACTCAGCAACTAGAGTGCTGGGGATCCCAGTTTTTAGGTATCCGGTGTAACCTGTCATTCACCAAATAACCGTGGAGCTAAAACCTTTCTCAGAACATTTTCCTTTTACCAGTCTCTCCAAATCCCCCTCCAGTGGTCTGACATAGGATCTCTGCATTGGGAATACTGTGGCAGAGGGGCAACTTCGGGGTTCCCACCCATCACAGTGCACAGTGCCGAAAACAGTGAAACAGGCATTGGGGTACCAGGGCGACCCCTAAAGATGAGAGGACGGGTTTGGAGGTTGGGGGTCTCCAAGGAGCGCCCCGGAGCCGACGCCCGGCATCCGGGGGTTGCGCGGTCCAGGGAGTCCCGAGGCGCCGCGGAGGCCTCCGCAGGGCTGCAGTGGGCCGCCCAGCTAGCGGGCTGCGATTCTCTCCCCGCCCCCCTGCCCGGAGCTCCCCGCCGGGCTTCGGCCAGCCGCGCCACTCGCTCACGCCCTCCTCCCTCGGCGCCCCGCCCGCTCCCCACCTCCGCGTCCATCCTCCGCGCCCAGCCTCGCCGCCGCCGAGCGCCGGACGCGCCACGCCGCGCTGGGCTGCTGGAGAGCAGGCGGGCGAGCGGTCCCGGAGCGGCGGTGGCGGCGCCCAGCCTACGGGAAGGGGGAGGGACGCGGTCGAAGGGAAAGGGGAGAAGGAGGGCCGGAGGGCGCCAGCAGCCAGCCCGTCTGCCGGGATAGGCAGGTAAGCGCGCGGCGCCGGGATGAGTGTGTTCCCTCGGGCTCCAGAGACCCAGCCCGGGAGCTGACGACGGGCGCGGGCGCCTCGGGCCGAGCGCCTGGACCTGGAGGGCGACGGGACAGCGGGGCGAACGCTCCCTCCGCCCGGCTGCGGCTCTGAGTCGGAGCCCGGGGCCGCCCTGAAAGGCAGAGGCTGAGGGGCCGAGCTCAGGCGGCCAGCACCCCGACAGTGGGAGAACGCACGCCACGGGAGAGGGGGCTCCGGCGACGCGTTCTCGGAGGGGTGAGGGGGACGGCGCGTGTATCTAAAAGCTTCAAACGGATTCCAACTCTCCCCGCTCCTGCAGGAAACGGACCCGCGAATCTTGTTCGCGCGGACGGCCTTCGAAACCAGACCCTTGGGGGACTCAGTTTACCGCTCCGGGTGGGGGGTGAGGCCGAGCTTGCCGAGCGCGAACGCGCCCCAGGCCCCCGACCGCTGGGCGCGGCGCTATCTGGCGGGACTCAGAACAGGTGGCGGAGGGGGGGGGGCGCGGCGGGATGGAGCGCAGCTCAGAGTCTGGGGGTGAGCTTGGGGGCCAAGGAGGAGGCTGGAGGTCTCGGGTGAGCGCTTTCCGACTGGGACTTGCCCTTTCGAGGCTCCGGGACTATGTATAGGTGAGGAGAGCCGACGGGCTTTGCCAGAGTCTCAAGAGGCAGGCGGCAGAGGTTTTCCGTGGCTGCCTGGATAGTGACACTTATTAGTTTGTACTCTCCGCACGAATCGTTTGGGAATCTTGTTAAACTGCAGATTCTGATTCGGTAGTTCTGGGGTGGGGCCCGGCAGTCTGCATTTCTAACAAGCCCCCACGTGATGCTCATGCTGCCGCTCCATGGACCACGTTTTATACGGTATGCTCTGCAGAAGTACTTTCTGTCCAACAGGCTGAAAACCTAAGAAAGTGAGAGACTGGGAGAAAAGGTCCTAAGACTTTACCAGTCCCAGCTCCATCCCAAACAAACACATGAAAATGACTGCTACTCATTTAGAAGCAAAGGGCTTTACTTTTCTTACTAGTTTACTAGCCAAATACATTATCTGTTGGTCGAGCTTGCTTCGTGGACATGCAACCTCTATTTGGTTTTCATGCTTTTCTGTCGCTGTTGAAATTCTTAGTCATTTTTGAGCAAGGGGCTTCGCATTTTCATTCTGTGCTGGCGTTCACAGATTATGTAGCGGATCCTGTCTAATAGTCGCCATTGGCAGAAGCAGCACCCGTTTCTTTGATCAGGGTTAGGAACTGGTGGGTGATGGAGAGTGAAGGTTTATTAAGCCAAAGTCTAGCCTGATGTTGCCTTTCCTCCCGTCTTTCTCCGCTTCTCTTTGGCTATTTTAAGAGATAAGCCTGGGAGTGTAACCTCAGTTATACATGGTATGCCAATATTTATTGCTTTATTAATATTAATAATTAACAAGTTATTAAGAGCTTAGTTATTAATAGGCAATAGTAGTTAAGTTCGACGTCATAATAATTTGTAAATTAAATGACAAAATACGTGTTATTCCCAAAGGATTTGGGGAGCCCTGTTCAGTGTCTCGAAGTTTTGCTTAGTTAAGATCTGAAATGAGCTGGGCATTGCTTAGTTTGGCTGCTTCTACAGCTCAAATGCAAACCTGGAAAACAAAAAGTGGCCAAATTTTGTAGCTGTTCAGTGGTATTGTTTTACAGCGCCTCAGCGCGATGCCAAGCCCTGATCGGATTCCGAACGCTTTTACATCTCCGTATCCCTGCAAGGTGACTTTCCTTAAAAGGGGAATAGAGCAGATTTTGCTATTGAAACACACTGAAGAAATGCAGCGTGTTTTCTGTGTGGAATGTTCTTTCCCACAGACTCCAGGTGTGTGTGATTTTCTAAAAAAAAAATTTATTGGAAACACAGAAAAGAAAAAGAAGCTGAACTTTAATTATGGATATGATTTTGTCCAGGAGAGGGAGAAAACGTCTGAGAAGGAGAATTTCATTGGCAGGCTGAGGAGGAAAAGGAGAGCTGCTGTGTTTTTGGTACCATGAGCAGCCTTCCAGAAATGGCCAAGTGAGTTTACGCAGGTGTTAGGGAACCGGTTAAGAAGCTGCTTTTGTGTGGCTACGTGTTCATTCCGGGGGCTCTGGTGTGGTTGTGGTGTGGCTGCATCTGGCTTGGGACTCAGAGGGGGACGGAGGTAGGTTCCTGGTGCTTTCACTGCTCCCGGGAAACTTACAAACCCAATTTTCCATTTTGCTGCGGGAGAGTGCCTAGTCCCTTTCAAATACTCCCTACAAACTGGGAAGAGCACTGTTAACAAAACAAAACAAAAAGGTGGGTGGGCAGAGAATGTGTTTCTATGATGTTAATAATTTGGAAGCTAGAAATAAGATTCTGCCTTTAGTAAAAACCTAGGAGCTGGTTTTAATGCCTAGCTGAGAAAGGTCTTCCCAACCCCAGACAGAGGGCAAAAAATTCTTTTAAAATGTGTATGGTTTTTAAAATACGTGAGCCTTTAATCCACATGGAACTTATTTTGGGAACATGGTATGAGGTGAGAGGGTACCAGAAGTTAAGAAATGGGCTTCACATTTGGTAAAAATTATCATAAAGTAAATCCTCTCAATCAAATAAGAGTCTGTGAACACTCTGTTCCATTTTATAATCCTACTTAATTCTTGAGTTGACTCCATGTTTTTGAAATTGAGGTATAATTTATGTATAGTAACATTCACCATCTTTGTGTACAGTTTTATAAGTTTTGACAGATACATGTAGTCATCTAATGAGCACCATAGCAAGATAGAGAGGAATTCGGTCACTCCAGAAAATTCCTTTTTGACCCTTTGTAGTCAACCTCCTCCACCACACTCAGCCCCTGGCAACCACTGACTTGTTTTCTGTTGCTGTAAGTTTATCTTTTCCAGAATGCCCGGCGAATGGATTCATACATGATGTAGCCTTCTGAGTCGGGCTTCTTTCCACCTCCCATAATGCATTGAGATTTCTCAGTGTCGCATGAATCAGTAATTTGTTCCTTTTTATTGCTGAGTACTATTCCACAGTTTATCCATTGACTGACTTTCGGTGGTTATGGAGAGGGCCACTATGAATGTTCGCAGACAGCTTCCTGTGTGAACATACACTTTCATTCCACTCAGGTAAATACCTCCAAGTAGGACTGCTGCTGGGTTGTATGGTAAATCTAACTTTCTAAGAACTGACCAGACGTTCCCCAAGCGGCCACGCACCAGTGCACCGCCACCGGCCATGTATGAGAGGTCCAGCTGCGTGGGCTGCTCGCTGCCGGTACTTGGTTTTGTCAGTTGATTTTATCTTAGCCGTTCCAGTGGGTTTGTGGTGGCAGCACTCTGTGGTTTTAGTTTGCACTTCCCTGATGACTAGTGATGTTGAGCATCTTTTCATGTGCTTTTGGGTTATTTGTATATCTTGTATGAAATGTTTGTTTTTCTAAATTGTATTGTCTGAGTGAATCATGAGAGTTCTGCATACATCATATATCTGGATACAAGTCAGATATCTATTGCAAATATTTTTAGTCTGTGGCTTGCCTTTGTATTTTCTTTCTTTTTGTGATGTGAGAACACTTAACTTGAAAGCTACCCTCTTAAATTTTTAAGTGTACAGTAGAGTACTGTTAACTATAGGCGTCATGTCGTGCAGGGTGATCTCTAGGAGAACGGATTCATTGTGCACAGCTGAAGCTTTATGCCCATTGAACGCCCATTGAACTCCTTATTTCCCCCTCCCCCAGCCCCTGGCAACCTCCATCCTACCCTTTATTTCTATGAGTTTGATTATTTTATTTGACTTACACATCATAAAAGTGGAATTAATGATTTTTTTTGAAGAGTAGAAGATTTCTTTCTTTCTTTTTTCTTTTTTTTAAAGGATTTTATTTATTTAGGGGCGCCTGGGTGGCTCAGTGGGTTAAAGCCTCTGCCTTCGGCTCAGGTCATGATCTCAGGGTCCTGGGATCGAGCCCCACATCGGGCTCCCTGCTCGGCGGGGAGCCTGCTTCCCCCTCTCTCTCTGCCTGCCTCTCTGCCTACTTGTGATCTCTCTCTGTCAAATAAGTAAATAAAAAATTTTTTAAAAAAGATTTTATTTATTTATTTGGCAGAGAGAGAGAGAGCGAGCGAGCACAACTAGGCAGAGAGGCAGAGGGAAAGGGAGAAGCAGGCTTCCCGCCGAGCAGGGAGCCCGATGTGGGGCTCCATCCCAGGATCCCTGGATTACGACCCGAGCCAAAGGCAGATGCTTAACCGACTGAGCCACCCAGGCGCCCCTGAAGAGTAGAAGATTTCAATTTGATAAAGTCCAATTTGTTCCTTCTATAGATAGCAGCTTCAGTAACCCGTCTGATAAATCTTTGTCTACCTCATGTTTTCCAGGATTTTTTTCTGGACATTTTATCGTTTTGCCTTTTATATGTAGGCTTATGGCTTCATTTCGGTTAACTTTTGTATGGGTCAAGATTCACTTTTGTTCATATAGATAGCCAGTCGTTCTAATACCATTTGTTGAAAAGACTGTACTTCCCTCCTTGTATCCCCTTGGTCCCTTTGTGAAAACTTAATTGACCGTATATGTGTGGGTTTGTTTATTTATTTTAGAGATTGGGGGGTTGTGGTGTGGTAGAGAGGGGAGGAGGGAGAGGGAGAGAGAGAACAGGATCTTGAGCAGGCTTCGCATCCAGTGCAGCCTGACACGGGGCTTGATCTCACCACCCTGAGATCAAGACCTGAGCCAAAACCAAGAGTTGGACACTTAACTGACTGAGCCACCCAGGCGCTTCTGTGTGGGTTTATTTTTGAACTCTGTTCTATTGATCTGTATGTCTGTCCTTATGCCTATACTACATCATAGGTCTTACACATTCTTGTAAGGTGAATTCCTAGATTGTTTTGTGGGTGTACTTTTTATTGCTTTCAGAAATTGTATCATTTATTCCTGTTTCATTTTATACTTCCTATACTCTTGTATAGAAAGGTTGTTGATTTTTTTGTAGGTCCATCGTATTCAAGCCATGCCACTGAACTTTTATTAGTTCAAAGTTCTTTAGTCAGTTTTCTTGGATTTTTAAGGTAGACAATCAAACTGTCTGGAAATGAAACAATATAGGGATTTCCCCTCCCCACCTGCCATATTTTCTCCCATTTTACTTGCTTGCCTTAGTGGCTAGGCTTCTCTCTAGGGCACTGTTGAGGAGTATCTGATTTGAGTGGGAAAGATTCTAACACTTTATTACTGGGTATTGTGGTTGCTGTAGCATTCTGGTTGTTATTCTTACTATCTTCAGGAAGTTTCTTTGCATTTGGAGCTTCTAAATGTCTAAATTTTAATTTTAAAATTTCGTGTTCTGCTTAGATTCTTTTTTTCCATTGAAAAAGCCTAACAGTTTAGAGGTGAGTCACTCTTCCCAGCTTCTATGGAGGGTCATATTTTGATCTCCCTGGAGGAGAAGGTAAAAGTGTAACATAAGTCAATTGTTTTATTTAGACTATGAAGATACTACCTTTGGAGCTTTTTATAATGTCCTCATTTGGGAGGATGCCAGGTACAGCCAGAAAGGGAGAAAATAAAGGGACAGATTATATAACCTACTTATGAATAAATAAGCTAGCTTTTGGTAGTGTTTTCAAACTTTCCTGCCCGCCATCCATAGTGAGAAGTATATTTTACATCTCAGCCTAGTATGAACCTACCTATATATGATTGAAATAGAATATCACAAAGTCTTGCATTTTGTGTAGTGTGTTCTGATAGTTTCATTTTCCTTCCATCTGTTCTATTTCATCTAAAAATGATGACCATTGCCTTATAAATGGATTCAACCACTCTTTCATAAAACACTGTTTTATAAACCTGTCCCTTTAATTTCTAAGCCCACAGACTGCTGCCCTGTGTCCTAGACAGATTTATTTTATATCAGATCCCGCTATGTTGCAAAGTAAGACATTTGACTCTTGAATTACTGCGTAGCCTCTAAACTAGCATCCACCCTTGACCCCACAGAACAGCTTGCAAATGTGCTTTCTGGGAGCCCATTGCTCAAAACCCTCCGACAACCTCTACCACACTTCAAATAAGACCCCAGTTCCTCACTGTAGCCTCTGAGGCCCTCTATGGCCTTCACCCCCATTCTCACACTTCCCCCAAACATACCAGCGTTTGCTGAGCACCATTTCATCAGATGTTCACTAACTTGTTGCCATCCTTCCAAAGCAACATTCCCTACTAAGGGCTGTGAATGGGCTGTGAATGGCTGTCCCCACATCCTGCTTTTGTTGTCTTCCTAACGACTGTTAATCTGCAATTGTATCATTTAATTATTTGTTCACTGATTCCTCGGCTTCTCTTCCCTGCTGGAATAGAAGTTCCCAGAGAGCGAGGATTTTGTGTATCTTGCTCAGTGCTGTGTTCTCAGGACCTAGAACAGGGGGGACACGGTAGGTGCTCAATAAGTATTTGTCAACCGGATGAATGAGGGTGCCTGGAATCTAGAAGAAATCAGGCCACTAATCCTAAGAGAAGTTCAATGTACTCTCTGCTTTTCTGTTCCATTTTATTGTGGAACTTTCTATCGGTTAAGGATGGAGTATATTCTAATGTAAGCCATTCATTTTTTTTCTCTTTAAGATTTTCATTTATTTATTTGACACAGAGAGAGAGATCACAAGTAGGCAGAGGCAGGCAGAGGGAGAGGGGGAAGCAGGCTCCCTGCTGAGCAGAGAGCCCGATGTGCGGCTCGATCCCAGGACCCTGAGATCATGATCTGAGCCGAAGGCAGAGGCTTTAGCCCACTGAGCCACCCAGGCGCCCCATGTAAGCCATTCATTAATCAATAGACATCTGATATCTACTGCATTTCTGATTCTTCGATGGTAATAACGATAGCTAATAGCTAATATTTAATGAGCGGGCACTGGTCTTCCTACTTTAAATATATTCACTCATTAAATCTTTCCAACTTCTTGGGGCACCTGGGTGGCTCCTGAGTTAAAGCTTCTGCCTTCAGCTCAGGTCATGATCTCAGGGTCCTGGGATTGAGCCCCGGATCAGGCTCTCTGCTTGGCGGGGAGCCTGCTTCCCCTTCTCTCTCTGCCTACTTGTCATCTCTCTCTCTCTTTCAAATAAATAACTAAAATCTTTAAAAAAAAATCCTTTCAACTTTTTTTTTTTCCTTCCAACTTCTTGAGGCAGGTGCTACTATCATTTTACAGGTGAGGAAACCGAAGCACAAGAGGTTACGTAATTTGGCCAAGGGAATACGAAAGGTAACTAATGGATCTAGGCTTTGAACACAGACCGTGGGATTTTGGAGCCTGCACAGTGCTCATGGCAACAGGGAGCACAGTTCCTAACTTTTATCAACACGTCGTGTTTATGGCCTTTATTCCCTTATGGAGCGGTTCTTGACCAGGGCCGATTTTGCCCCCCTGGAGACATTCGACAGTTTTTGGTTGTTGTAACTGGCAGAGGTGGGGGTGCTACTGACATCTAGTGGGTAGAGGCTGGGATGTTGTTAAACATCCTGCGATGCACGGGACCCCCGCCCTCCATACTCCCCCACCAAGAATGATCTGGCCCCAAAGCCCACAGTGTTGGGCTTGAGAAATCCTGCCTTAGCACAGGAGTTTTGAAAGCTGGCTGCTCACGCAAATGACTTGGGGAGTTTACAGAATCCATATGGAAGTCCAGGTCCATTTGCTGACCTTAGCAAACCTTGAGGGCACTTTCAGCCTTGCCCAGCAAGCCTGCTGTGCCTGGGTGGTAGGTTTCCTTGTCTCCTCTCCGAAACAGCTGTTTGTCCCCTTATGTCGTGTCAGTCCTCCTACACCAGCTGCTGACCCTGGCTTGTTGGATGGCAGCCTCTTTAGATCCTCGGTGCCCGAGCTCTCAACATGCCCACATTCGTACAAACACTACTCATGGTACTCCCCGCTGTTGCTGTGAAACCGAATGAAACGTACCCGGTGTGTCAGACATGGGCTGCTTTTCTGGGCTTTGGACCTCTTATCCTCTTTGCCTTCTCAAGGACATATTCTTTTTTTTTTTTTTTTTTTTTTTTAAGATTTCATTTACTTATTTGACAGAGAGAGAGAGATCACAAGCAGGCAGAGACGCAGGCAGAGAGAGAGGGGGAAGCAGGCTCCCCGCTGAGCAGAGAGCCTGACGTGAGGCTCGATCCCAGGACCCTGAGATCATGACCTGTCAAGGACATATTCTTCCCCCTCCCTTTTAAAAGCTTTTCATGTTGAGGGGTGCCGGGCTGGCTTGGGCAGTAGAGTCGAGCACTCTACTCTTAATCTCAAGGTCGTGAGTTCAAGCCCCACGTTGAGTGTGGCGCCTACTTAAAACAAATAAATCAAAGCTTTTTATTTGGAAATAATTTCAAACCTTGTAAGTTGCAGAAATAAAAATTGTACAGCAAACACCCATGTGCCCTTTGTCCAGATTCCTCTCTTGTTAGCATTTAATCCCATTTGCTCTCTCCTCTACACTCCTGTGTGCCCACATCCCTTGTCTGAGCCGTTTGAGGGTGACCTTTACTCCTAAGCACTTCGGTGTGGGTTTCCTAAGAATAAGAATATTTGCTTATGTAAGCACAGAGCTGCCGTCAACTTTGGTAAATTTGACATCGATATTATACTGTTATTAAATCTGCTATTTGTTTTTGTTTGTTTGTTTACGTAATCTG
Organism: Nasua narica; assembly: GCA_028533885.1. NCBI lineage: Eukaryota > Metazoa > Chordata > Mammalia > Carnivora > Procyonidae > Nasua > Nasua narica. The sequence continues at coordinate 12,762,362 of CM052801.1, read as the reverse complement.
CTATTTGTCTTCCAAGTTAGACAGTAGACGTGATAACATCCTTTACAGCATTTTTTTCCTTCTGGCACAGGATTTGTTCGAGGGGTGTTGACATTTAGTGGTCTCGGCTCTTAGCCTCCTTTAGTCTGGAACATTTCCACAGCCTTTCTTTGTCTTATGACATTGGCAGTGTGGGGAAGGAAAAGTAATTTTCCTTCTACAGACCCCCCCTGTGATACAACACAGATTAACAAGAGAAAAACAAAGAACTTGAATAACACGTGCACCCAGGACAACTGAGTAACTCTGCAGAATGGCCCAAGTCACCAACTTCAGCACCATCTCCAGCTAAGGCCCAAAGGAAATTTGGGGGCAGAGGGTGGAGAGGTGGTTATGGGGGGTGAGCAGGCAAAGCACAGTAAACACGGGTAGGGCTGTGGTGCAGATTCTCTGTTGACAGAGAGATCCTAGAGATTCAGAGTCATCCCCCTCTTTCTGGGGCAGAGAGGAAGACACGCTTATAGATGGAGATTTCCCTTATACACATAAATGTCTCCTACAAAAGGGAAATGTCTGATGGGCTTTCTGAGCTTCTCTTGTGTCTGCTTTTCCTAGAAATAATCAGTTTAAAATAATTCTTAGGCCAAAGAAGCCTATTTTGGGGTGGTAAATACTTCTCCCCTTCAGCATTTTGGAAGCATACAGACCAGCTTCCTCTCTTTTTAAGAGAACATTTGTCATTTTGGGTTTGTTCGATGTTTCTTGTGATTAGATACAGATTATGCATTTTGGGCCAGAATACTGCATAGACGATATTGTGTCCTCAGGGTATCACATCTGGAGGCCTGCAATGCCCGGATTCTGGTGCCTAAATGGGGTGCCTCGATCGGTGGGGGCCGGCCAATGTGGGCCGACAATCGGGTGGAGGCCAATGGCGCAGGAGGTAAAAGGATTCACTTGAGGCAGAACAAAGGAGATAGAAGTTTACTGGCTACACACAGGGAGCGGTGGGCGGTGAGGCAGTGGGTGCGGGCTGTTTTGAAAGGGGGAAGATGAGGAGGTATGGCAACATAGGGAACCTTCCCCTTTTCTGGGAGTTGTGCGTAGTTGCCAGTAGCCCATGGGCTAGTGATATTTTGAGGCGGGTGGCCTGATGGGCTTGTCCGTATTCAGCCAGGGCGTGACTGTGGCCCTGTCTGCGTCCCATTGCTCAAGCCTCTTTGCCTAAAAGTAGCCTCCACACGGATGTCCTTCTCTTCCTCTTTGGCGATGTTAATTTTGTTACCTGGTCAAGGTGTTGTCTAATTTCTCCAGTGTGTGGTTACTGGTTTCTTCCTTCTTAGTGAGTCATCTGGGGTAAGACACAGATAGCCTGCTCCTCATCAGTATTTCTCTCTAGATTTAGCATTCAGTGGTGATTTTTGCCTGACCCAATCCTTAATATGATGGCTGAGAATAATGAGTTTCCAACTCCGATATTCTCTCCACATTTACCAATTGGCCCTCACCAAGACCCCTTCCTCCTTCCCCTTTTATTTTTTTATTCATGTATTTATTATTGGTATGGACTCCTGAATTCCTATTTTTTCAGTGGTTTGTAATTCATTACTGTACTTAGTTATTTTTTTAAAAGATATTATTTATTTATTCATGAGAGACACAGAGAGAGAGAGAGAGAAGCAGGTTCCCCTCAGAGCAGGGAGACAGACATGGGGTTCGATCCCAGGACCCTGGGATCATGACCTGAGCTGAAGGCGGACGCTTAACCAACTGAGCCACCCAGGTTATCCCTGTACTTAATTATTTTTGTTCTCATGTTGTGAAGAACATAATTCTTAATCCTGTCTCCCTCCTTCTTTCCTGCTTCAATGCACCCCTGTCTGTTTTCTGGACCATTTCCATTAGCTCACAGTCATGCTCTAATATAGAATATCTTGTTTGTCTCCACAGCCCCCTCCTAGCTTCTTCCCATTACTAGTCACCCCTTCTCAGAGGAGCCTCTTAAAAGACTGCACATACCTCATCACCACACATTCATCCCCTGTCTGATCTCATCAGGGTCCTGTCCTGATTCTCTTCTTGTCAGTTCTCAGTGAACGCCATGGTGCCAAATACGGCAGCCGCCATTTCTCTGACTGACTGTGCTTGACTCTGCAGCTGCATATGACAAGTCGGTCATCCCCTCCTTCTGTGAACACCTCCACCTTGTGGCTTCCATTGTTGTACACTGTCTTGTACTACACTTTCTATTCTTGCTGGTAACTTTTTCTGAGCCTTCATTTCAGACTCCTCCTTCTCTGCTCAACCTACAAAGGCCCATGTCCCTCCAGGGCCGGGGACTCCTTTTCTTCCCTTTACGGCTCTCCTTAGATGACCCCACCGGTCTCATGGCTTTACATTTCATCTAGATGCCAGTACCTGCATCCATGACCTTTCCTACCACTCAGGATTCACTAATCCATTCTTTTAAAAACGTTGTATATACTCTTCTCCTCCCCCAACTTTATCGAAGCATAATCGCCGAATAGGAATTGTGTATGTTGAAGGTGTACAATTTGCTGTAGGTGTACATTGTGAAGTAATCACCACACTCAACTAACGTCCACCACCTCACATAGTTACCTTTGTTTTGGTGTGTGTGTGTGTGAACAGTTAGGATCTACCCTTTTAGCAAACTTCAAGTGTACAATACAAGTATCGTTATCTGGAGTCACCATGCTGTACATTAGATTCCAGAACTCATTCATTTACACTGATTTTAAAAAGTGAACTCCAGCCTCCTTAGCATGGCATTCATCCTGCGCTAACCTCCGTGAGATTAAAATATAGAGTTGATCTCATTGTCTCAAAAAATATCTGAGAGTTTTATACTGGCTCAGAAATATCATTGAGAAATACTACAAAACAATGTTGATAAGTTGACCAGTTCTAAGAATGTTGAAAGTTTTGGGGGGAACTTGAAACATGAAAAGGCTCAGAAATGGGAGCTGTAGAAGTGAAAAATGGGGAAGAAAGCACAGAAAAAATCATGCTCTTAAACATTTTGTGTTTTTGAGATAGTAAAATTAAAAAAAAATCTTAAAACAAAAAAAGATTTAAGTAATCCACATGGATCTGTAATTGGCATCTCAAACTCCGTGTTTCCAAAGCAGAATCAGATTTTCTGCCACCCACCCCCGCCGGCCAAACCTGATTCTCCCCCCATCTCTTCTCTATGGCACCACCATCCACCCAGTTGCCTGAGCCCCAAGCCTACAAATTTCATGCCTCACATCCAAAGCTCATCAGCAAATCTTGTCAGTTTGGCTCCCAAAGTATATCCCAGGTGTTCAGAATTCTCTCTACCCTCACTCTTCCACCTCCATCAGTCTGCCACCATTTCGTTCTTGGATAATTGCGGTGGCCTCCTATAATCCATTTCCCATACAGCAGCTAGAGCACCTTTTTAGAAGCATTAATTGGATGTCACTCCCCTACTGTTCACCTGTCCCTGTTGAGGGCCACTATCCTCCTTTTCATTCTTCCAGCCCATCAAGCTCCTTTTGGTCTTTTGTACTGTTTGCCCTGGAATGTTTTCTTTGTCCCCTCCCCAATCTTTCTATGACTGGTTTCTCATCATTTAATCTCCGTTTAAATATCACCTATGATCACTTGATCTAGAATAGCCAGCATGTTACCCTCTGTATCCTTCTCATCTTACTTTTTCAACATTGCACTTTATCATTATATTAGTTTTCCTATTTGTGTATTTATTGTTCCCCCTTCCCTCTCCTTCTCTCCTTAAGCTAGAATGTGAGCACAACTGGCACTTTATCCATAGTGCCCAGAACAGTATTTGGTATATAGTAGGTATTCAATAAATATTTGATGCATGAATGATACATTTAAATTGCCTAACATAATTTCCAGCACTTGGAAGACACTAAATGTTCTTTTTCTAGCATGAGTGTCCATCTCCTTCTGGGGCTAAGTTCAGAAGCTTCTGGTGAGAACAGTGATTTGATAAACAGATGCATATGTGTTAGGATCCTAATTATTAGAGATTCCAGACAAAGGGGAATTACATTTTACCAAGGGGGGGGGGAACCACAAAACAGTGCTAGAATTCCAGGAATCAACAGTGTCACATTTTTCAGTGTGGGACTTTTCCTGGCCCTTCTCACTGTAAGACTGGGTCTCAGATTTTTAAACTGACATGTTTGGTGTGCCTGAGTGGCCCAGTCAGTTAAGCATCTGACTCTTGATTTTGGCTCAGGTCATGATCTCAGGGTTGTGGGATAGAGCCCCGTATCAGGCTCCGTGCTCAGTGTGGGATCTGCTGGAGATTCTCCCTCTCCTCCCCTTCACCCCCCGCCCCCGTCTCTCTCTCTCTCTCAAATAATAAATAAAACAAATCTTTAAAAAATTGACATGTTTACCTTGGCATTTAGACTTGCGAATTTTCTAAACCCTCTGGATATTCATGAATTGAATATGTGGGAGAGGGAGAAAAAGATTGGGAGGATATGTACCAAAGTGGTTTCCCTTTTAGGCATTATTTGAAGATTAGTTGTGGGTTTTTTGTAAACTCTTTAGTAGCTTCTCTATGGTATTAAAGGTTCCAGGAAAAATCAGTACAAATGAACTCTGCTAGTGATTTTGTTAAAGATAATTAAATTTTTGGTAGAATGTATCACATGTTTTAGGCTATTTGGAGACACCATTACCCTTGACCTAGTAGGATTTATATTCTTTAAGTGAATCAAATGGTCATTGTATTCATTGTTCATACACGAGTCCACAGCTGTGCACCATTAGTCACTCTTGTGATATTTGTCACCTATGCATCATTATTTGTCATTTTCTTTGACTAATCAGCATCCATCTTTAGTGAGAAGAGGCAAGTGTGTCAGGTACCATTTCATGAATATGGATATATTGGGTCTTATTTTTATTGGACTCATTTGTGAAAATGGATTAAGTGTATATACATATATTTTTAATTTATTATTATTTTTAAAGATTTATTTTAGAGAGAGCGAGAGAGCACACAAATGGGGAAGGGCAGAGGGAGAGAGAATCTCAAGCAGACTCCCCACTGAGCACAGAGCCTGATGCGGGACTCCATCTCACAACCCTGAGATCATGACCTGAAACGAAATCAAGAGTTGGCCGCTTAACTGACTGAGCCACCCAGGCACCCCTACATATATTTTTTAAATTCAACTCTTTATTGAAATACACATGATACATATTATAAATGAACGGCTCAGTGACTTTTTACGAACCGCACACAGCCGCTACCAGCCCCCACATGAAGAATCAGAACACGAGCAGCAACCGAAAGCCTCCTTCGTGTCTCCTTCTTGTCCCTACCTCCTCAAATTAACTACTATTCTGATTCAGATGTTACAGATTGATTTTGCCCGTTCTTGAATTTCATATATGTGGTACCACACAGAATATCTGACTTTCTTCACTCAGTGATTGTGAGATTCAACTGTATTGTTGCGTGTACTCAAGTTGCCATATTTTACTTATGACTGTACTATTTATCCTTTCTGTTGTCAATGGACCATTGGCTTGTTTGGTCTTGGGCTTTTATAAATAGTGCTATGAGAAACACTCTTGGACATATCTTTTGATGAACATATGTGTGCATTACTATCCAGTAAATACCATAGGGGAGGAAAATAATTTCCTGTCTACACTTTCAGGTTCTTGGCTGAGACCTCCCCTGCCCCCCGCCCCACTGGAATAAAAGACAGATTAACAGGAGAAAAATAAATTTAGTGACGTGTATACTCCCTGCATGCATGGCAGAAACACAGGGAAACTGAGTAACTCCCCTAAATTGTGCAAGACATCATCTTAAATGCCATCTCCAGCTAAAGACAAAAGATGTTGGGGTGGTGGGGAGTCAGTTATGGAGGGTTACCAGGAAAACCACAATAGACAAGGGTAAGGTTGTCATGCAGCCCTAAGTCCTTACCTTCTCCACCGATAAAGAGTTTCTAGAGATTGGGGTATCTTCCTGGTACACGAAGGGAAACTCCCTTACAAATTGATATTGCCCTTATCAATGTCAATGTGTCTTACAAAAGCATAACTTTTGGGATTTTGGAGCCCCTCCTGTGTTCGCTGTTTCTTGAAAATAATCAGCCTCAAGGTAATCCTTATGCCAAACAGGCATATTTGGGGGTGTCCTATTCTGCTTCCCTTAAATACCTAAAAGAATGCTTTAAATATATAGTTAACTCTTGAACAATGTGAGTTTTTGAACTGTGCATGTCCACTTATGTGGGTTTTTTACAATACAGTAGTGCAAATATGTTTTCCTTATGATTTTTTTTAAAGATTTTATTTATTTGAGAGAGAGATAGTGAGAGAGCATGAGCAGGGGGAGGGGTAGAGGGAGAAGGAGAAGTCGGCTCCCTGCTGAGCAGGGAGCCCAACATGGGCTCAATCCCAGGACCCTGGGATCATGACCCCAGCCAAAGGCAGACGCTTAACTTACTGAGCCCCCCAGGTGCCCCGATTTTCTTTCTTCTTCTTCTTTTTTTTTTAAAGATTTATTTGAGAGAGTGAGAGCAGGGGGAGGAGAGAGAGAGAGAGAGAGAGAGAGAGAGAGAGAGAATCTCCAGCAGACTGCTGGCTGGGCTCAGAGGCTGACATGGGGCTCTGTCCCACAACCCTGAGCTCATGACCTGGACCGAAATCAAGAGTTGGATGCTTAACCAACCGAGCCACCCAGGCACCCCACCACCCCCTTATGATTTTCTTAATGTTTTTTTCTCAGCCCACTTTATTGTAAGAATACAGTATATAATACAATATAGCACATAAAATATGTGTTAATTGACTGCTTATGTTATCGATAAAGTTTTGGATCAACAGCTAGCTATTAGTAGTTAAATTTGAGGAGAGTCAAAAATTATATGCAGACTTTCAGCTGTGTGTGTGGGGAGGAGGGGAGGGCCAAATACCCCTAAGCCCAGCATTATTCAAGGGGCAACCATTTCTAATCATTTTCACAGTTGTCCATTATTTTTTCCACTACATATTGTTAGGATTAGTAGCCACCTTTGGACATACACGTCTGTATCTGTATGCAATAGTGAAACTTTTTATTCATAACTTGAATTCAGTTTTAGCATGAGTTGTTTTTCTAAGAGTCTGTTTCTATGCTTACTTATTCCTTTATTACCTATATCCAATGTCATTTTAAAAATATCCTAAGAATTTTGGCATGCTCTTTCTTTTCCTAACACACACACACACACACACACACACACACACACACACACACACTTATTTTGAAATGGAAAACACTTCTGAAACTGTTTAATATATTTTGCAGATGTTGAGGCAAAGGTTTACCCACCTGAATAGACTTGGAATGGTACAGGCTTATTAAGCACTGGTTCCTAATTTTGCCAAGAAAAAAAAAAAGGAAGGAAGGGCAGAAAGCAGTAATTGAAAGTTTTGAAAAACCAAAGTTTGCTTTATTTTGTTGCGATTGCACCCAGGTCAGCAGATTTTGCCCCTAGTTTCTTCCATTGTCCCAAGTTGCATTAACTTCCTCCATTCAGCAGATTTGAAGTTTATTCCACAAATTGGAGAGAGTGAATATAGACTGAAATCAGGCAAATACCTTCCACTTGATTTTGGTGGGAGACACAGCCGCTGAATGAACTCTGTACAGAGGATGACTAGCAGAGTAGTATTATCTGTAGCAGCGCTACAAACTAATGGCCTGGGGATCTTGTTAAAATGCACATGCGGATTCTGTAGCTCTGGGGTAGGGCTAGAGATTTGGGGGTACGGGAGCCACACTTTGAATAGCAAGGCTTTGGAGTACAGTTGGGGATTACGTGGAATCTTTGTCCATTGCCCATTTGCAGATGATGAACATCCGTGCCCAAGTGCTTCTCTGCTAGTCCTCCCAGCGGTGGCTGGAGAACCAGCTCTACGAAGTCCCTTTCAGAGGGGCAGACAAAGCCAGTGTTCTTTGAATGTTTCTTTTATCCTCCCGTAGAAACTCTTTTTAACCTCCCTCATCTGGTCTCTCATCAAACATTCCAAACACCTGAAGAGAAACCGCTGAATGCCTCAAACACACGCCAGACCAAACACACACAATCAATCTCTCTCTCTCTCTCTCTCTCTCTCTCTCTCTCTCTCTCTCTCTCTCTCTCTCTCTCAATCCCAGCTACTGACCTGAAGAAAGGCGTGAAGCAGGGTAGGCATGAAACCAAGCTCTTCTCTCCCGGCTTCGACATTTCGTACTTCCTCATTCATTCTCGAGAGACCGGGTGTCCCCGTCGACATCGCGGGCCCCCGACTGATTCAGTACACAGCAGCCCCCACCAGGAAGCTGCTGTGCATTTCCCGGCCGAGCCCACTCTGCCTGCCCTGGGCAGGGAGGCGGGTAGAAGTTCCAGGGAATTAACACTCCCGGCCCCTCCCCGCGAGCAGCCCTCCACCACTGCCTCATGACAGTCAGTGGATAAACAGTCCAGCTCCTTTGCCCGCAGGTGGGATAACTGAGACAGAAGGGCGTCCTCCACTGGCCCCCCAAGTTTGCCAGGACCTAGCTTCAGTTGACCCCAGCGGTAATGCACCCGTGTTAGCTGGATTCCTGCTCCCGTCTCACTTCCCCATTCTCCTATTCACTGGGATCACATCCTAAGTCAACTAACTACACACTTTCCAATCCTTCCGCCGTCACCTTCTGGAGGAACCCCAACTATGGCAAGGTTCTTCGAGGCCAGCAGTCAGGAAGTACTTTCGTTTGTTTTAATAAAACTTCATTACAAGGAAACAGCATGGGAGCCCCGTGGGGTTTGGTCGAGGGGGTTTCACCAGGGTCTAGTTCTTTTGTTGGTGTGACACTAACCATTTCCATGGCTGTAAATACGCGGGATCATGGAGAGAATGCTTCTGTGTTACTGGGCTGCTTGGGGATCATGACAGCAGAGATGATAATTCGGGGTTCCTCAGCAGAGCTGATTTTGGTCTTTCCAACCCCCATCCTGTGGGGTCTTTGAGTTCTGCCTCAGAGCTCTTGACCACATTGTGTGGCCCCCACAAACCTCATCCTGGCTGTATCCTTCTCCATGCTCCTCTCTCTGCGATTCTCTATTGTGGGCTCTCTCTCCAGACCCTTGGGATGAGAACCTCTTTCTTGGACCTTCCTTTTACCATGAAGGCCCCTGACATTAAATTTCAAGGATGTACCCACACCTGTTTCCCAAGCTTTGCATCAAAGATCATGTTCCTCCAGACTCAGTGGGGACCCCCTGCCACCTTCCCCAGACTGGATTTGGGTCTGAACCTTGGCGTAATTCAAGCCCACAAGTATGCAATGACCCGGCCTTTTCTCCTCAAGACCTTGTAGGCAGAATCTCGCTTTCTGTGGCTCCTTGCCTGGTTGGAGGGCACAACGTGCAGGGATGCTCGGGAGGGTAGCCCGACCTGCCACTCTGGACTGGATTTCTCACAATCTTGCTGTGCCTCTGCCAGGGGTTGCTGCGTACCGGATGAACACCCATGTCTTTGTGTGGAGCTCTTGGGGTTCCCTTGGTCCTTTAGATTTGATATTTAAGGGTACATGCTACATCAACAGGCCTAGCTTTATTTACTTAAGTAATTAATTTTTAAGTTTTTTAAAAATTAAAAAAAATTTTTTTCAATTTATTTTTTATTATGTTCAAATAGCCAGCATATAGTACATCATTAGTTTTGGATGCAGTGTTCCACGATTCATGAGTGCATGGAACACCCAGGGCTCATCCCCACACGTGCCCTCCTGAATACCCGTCACCTGGTTGCCCCCTCTCTCCCACCCCCCTCCCCTCTGTAACCCTCAGTTTGTTTCCTGGAGTCCAGAGTCTCTCATGGTTTCTCTCCCTCTCTGATTTCTTCCTATTTTTAAGATTTTTATTTATTTGCAAGAGAGACAGAGATAATGAGAGAGAGTATGAACGGGGGAAGCGAGGGAGATGCAGGCTCTTCAGGAGCAGGGAACCTGAACGTGGGGCTCGATCCCAGGACCCTGGCATCACGACCTGAGCTGAAGCAGACAGATGCCTAACCAACTGAGCCACTCGGGCACCCCAGCAGGGCTAGCTCTAATGTAAACATCTGTAAAAACATCAAGGAAGGATGGCTAGGCAACTGCTTCCCTGTGACTTTAGGCTTTCTTCCTGGCTTGCAGACCACCACCTTCTTGCTATACCCTCATGTGGTGGGGGGGGCGGGTGCGGAGTTTGAGAGAAAGAGAGATCTTTTTCTTATAAAGCCAGAGTCCAATTGGGTTAGGGCCCCACCCTTATGACTTCATTTAACGTAATTATCTCCTAAAGACTCTATCTCCAGATACGGTCACACTGGGGGTTAGGGCTTCAACATAAGAATTTTTTTTTTTCAGATTTTATTTATTTGACAGAGAAGAGAGAAATCACAAGTAGGCAGAGAGACAGGCAGAGAGAGAGGAAGAAGCAGGCTCCCCGCTGAGCAGAGAGCCTGATGCAGGGCTCGATCCCAGGACCCTAAGATCATGACCTGAGCCGAAGGCAGAGGCTTTAACCCACTGAGCCACCCAAGGTGCCCCTCAACAGAAGAATTTTGAGAGTACACAGTCCAGTCTGTAGAATAACTGTGCCCAGCTCCCTCCCCATGAAACACTTCTCCTATTCATCTTAAAGAATACTGAAATTCCACAATTAAAGAGTCTTTCTTTGGTTTAAAGAATTGTTAAAATGTAAATGGACATAGCATTTGATTTATGTGCTTTGATGTGAGGTCTTCTAAGAGTAGGTAGGGGTTCAAAAAGTATGAGATCACTGGATACCTATAGGCTAGGAAGGGGCCCCACCGAGAGGACAGAAAGGGTACAAAAAATGAAATTGGTTTTCTCCAAGCAGTGTCCGTCCATTGATTTTGTCAAGGCTTGTTCAAGTCCTCAGAATTATTTTCATATCAGTTCCTGTAAAATAACCCTTAAAATAAGAGAATTGAGAATTTGACCCTGCTTTCTTGGATGTATGAGTGATTTGAAAGACACTGCCATTTATTTATTTACTTGTTTGTTTGTTTATTTATTTAATTTAGAGAGAGAGAGAGAGTGTGTGTGTGGGGGGGGGTGAGAAGCAGAGGGAGAAGGAGAGAGAGAATGTTAAGCAGTCTCCATCCCCAGTGTAGAGCCAGACGTGGGACCCAACACAGAGCTCCATCTCATGACCTTGAGATCATGACCTGAGCCAAAATCAAGCATCGGTACCTAACTGACTGAGCCACCCAGGCCTTTTAAAGAAGGAGTCCTATTGACCCTGCAAAGGGAGAGGTGGAAGTACAACTTGTCATTGGCTTATGCAGCCTTTTATCAACATGGACGATCTTATTAGCCAGAAAATTATGTATAATGACAATAGATGTTTTCATAAGGCCTCTTAGGTGCTCCTGGGGTCTAAAGTACTTTTTGAGTTATCAAAGATTAAATTATGTATGGGATCATTTTCATATTAACTGTGATTTTGATGGTCTTCATTAATGTTTCTTACTAAACAAAACAAAAGATTTTGTTTATTTATTTAAGAGAGGGAGAGAGCACGAGTAGAATGAGGGGCAGAGGAAGAAGCAGACTCCCTGCAGAGCAGGGAAGCCAATGCGGGGATCAATCCCAGGACCCTGGGATCATGCCCCGAGCCGAAGGCAGATGCTTAACCAACTGAGCCACACAGGTGCCCCTAAATGGTAATCCTTTATTAACCAGGATATTTCCACTTCTATACTACAGTTTCCTCCCCGGCTAGAATCAAAATGGTACCTGAGGTGAAGTTAGCCCTTCACCTTATGGGTTATTGCTGGGGTCGGTTGCTTAGGGAAAATTGGCTCAGGTCATCGGAACACTGTATATTAGTCAGGCACATGGCTGTGACCCCTGTGTGGCCTTGGCCCCTCTGGGAACCCACTGAGGGTGAGTCAGTGCTGGTTCAGTTCTGCTGAGGAAAGTGCATAGAATTCCATCTCCTTTGGACCTGCTCCATCCATGGTGTCACCAGGAGGTCCTCGACCATGGCCATCCATTAGCTTTAAAAAAGTGCCCAGGGGCGCCTGGGTGGCTCAGTCATTAAGCCTCTACCTTTGGCTCAGGTCATGATCCCAGGGTCCTGGGTTTGAGCCCCACATCTGGCTCCTCACTCAGCAGGAAGCCTGCTTCTCCCTCTCCCTCTCCCCCTGCTTGTGTTCCCTCTCTCGTTGTATCTCTCTCTGTCAAAGTAAATAAAATCTTTAAAAAAAAAAAAAAAGTGCTCAGAGGTAAGCGCTCTCCTGAAATTGGCGTTTATCTTCTCATTTATTTCCTCATACTTATCCTACATAGGTGTACTTCCCTAAGCAAAAGGGAATGCTACTTGCGTGCTTTTAAACTTTATTTATTTATTTTAAAAAATATTTTATTTATTTATTTGACAGAGAGAGACATAGCAAGAGAGGGAACATAATCAGGGGGAATGGGAGAGGGAGAAGCAGGCTCCCTGCTGAGCAGAGAGCCCTATGCGGGGCTCAATCCTAGGACCCCAGGATCAGGACCTGAGCTGAAGCAGATGCCTAACAACTGAGCCACCCAGGCGCTCTACTTTTAAACTTTATATGACTGGTATCTTTTTACTGTCCCATTCTCTGCAGTTTTCATTTTCAAACAACATGTTTTGTGAGATATGTCCTCGTTGTTACACGTAACTCTAGGTCATTTCTGTTTCTCTGCTCTGTGTTATTCCATTATGTATTTATGTATATATGTATTCCATATATGTATTTATACATTCTTCTGTTGATGGTAGGTTGTTTCAGATTTTGTTATTAAAAATGAAGCAACTATGAACAGCCTTGAACATATTTCCTTGTATTGATATAAGAATGTTTCTCTAGATATTATATTTAGAAATGGAAGTGTTGGATGGTAGGATATATGCCTCTTCACCTGTACTAGATATTGTCAGATTACTTTCCTAAGCAACAGAATGCTTGCCAACACTTAGCATGGTTAGACTTTTGAATATTGCTAAGATGGTAGGTATGATATTGTATGTCTTTTGGTTTTGATTTTTATTTCTGTTTTAAAATAGTTAATTTATTTGACAGAGAGAGAGGACAAGGAGAGGGAGAGGGAGCCTAATATGAGGCTCGATCCCAGAACCCTGGGATCATGACCTGAGCCAAAGGGAGACGCTTAACCAGCTGAGCCACTCAGGTGCCCTTTGATTTGCATTTCTTGAATACCAGTGTTCACTGGCTATTTCAACTTCATCTTTGTGAAATTCTGGTTCCATGTTTTTGCCTATGTTCTATCAGGTTGTTAGTATTTTTTGTATTGATTTGTAGATGTTCTTTATTCTAGAAACTGATTTTTTGTGATATATGTAATAGACAGTGACCCCCTGTCTGTGGCTTATTTTGTCACTTTTTATGGTGTGTTCTGATAAAGTTCTTACTTTTAATGTAGTTTTTGCCTTTTTTTTTTGATTTGCTCTTTTTGTGTTCCTATCTGGAAGACCTAAAGATATTCAATACGGAAGTATTGTCTACTAAAAGTTTTAAATGTTGGCTTTTGCAGTGCATTGTCTAATTGAAATTGAGGGAGGAATCTAGGTTGTTTTTCCATTTGGAAAACCAGTTGTCCCAGGATCCTTGCCCTCCTGAGCTGCCTTTACCCTCGCACTTCCTTTACTAACCAAGTGTCCTTATATGTGTGAATCTGCTTCTGGGTTCGCCCAAATTTGCCTTCCCCACTGTATTTGTCTAATTGTGAGAGAATACTACACTGCCTTGATTGCTACAGCTTTCTAATGAATCTTAGTGTCTGGTAGGTGAAGCCTTCGTTTCTTGCTCTTCTTTGTTAAGTTGTCGCATAGTTTTATGTATACACCTTAGAATCACCACGAAGTTTCATGAAGAACCTCATTAAGATGTGAATGAAACTGCCTTGAATTTGTAGTATTATACATTTTTTAAACAGATTTTATTTTTAAGTTGTCTCCACACCCAACTTGGGGCTCAGACTCACCACCCCAAGATCAAGAGTCACATGCCCTTCTGACAGCCAGCCGTGTGCCCCTGTGGCATTAGACATTTTTTTCCAAAATTACTTTGACATGGATAATCTCATCTATACCTTGCAATCACTTGGGAGGCAGGTTAATATGACTCCATTTCTTGGATGGGGAAACATTACAGAAATTAAATGCCTTGGGGTGCCTGGGTGGCTCAGTGGGTTAAAGCCTCTGCCTTCGGCTCAGGTCATGATCTCAGGGTCCTGGGATCAGCCCCACATCGGGCTCTCTGCTCAGCTAACCCCTCTCTCTCTGCCTGCCTCTCTGCCTACTTGTGATCTCTCTCTCTCTCTCTGTCAAATAAATAAATAAAATCTTAAAAAAAAAAAAAGGAAATTAAATGCCTTGCCCACAGCTCACAAAGGTTGTCAACAGCAGAGCCAGGCCTTTTTTTTTTTTTAACTTTTTCTTTTTGTCTCCCCTTTTTTGGTTGAGAAATAATTCACATACCATAAAATTCACCCTTTTAAAGTGTACCATTCAATGTTTTATTTTAGAACGTTTTATTTAGTTAAGTAATCTCTACACCCAACATGGGACTCGAACTCATGGCTCTGAGATCAAGAGTCGCATGCTCTTCTGACTGAGCCAGCCAGGCGTCCGCAATTCAATGGTTTTTAAGTGTATTCACAAGGTTATTTAACTATCACCACCATCTAATTCCAGAACGTTTTCATTACCTTAAAGAGAAGCCCTGACTCATTAGCAGGCGCTCTCCATCACCCCCCGCG
>CM052801.1:12654326-12747459 GCA_028533885.1 Nasua narica | reverse complement strand
TCCTCATTCTCATCTTTTCATTTTCATTCTATTCCTTTTCCTTCATTCCTTCAGCCAAGTCTTTTGACTCTGGGTCCAGCTCCTTTCACAGTTCCCATATTAAATCAATCAGTAAGTGGAAATTTATTTCTTCAAGAAGTTAAAGGCCACAGTGAAGTGATTACTCATGAGTCTAACAACAGAGTTCTTCAGACTCCCGGTTTGCTTGCAGAGTGCGTGGAGGATCAGCGGCAGGGTTCTTTAGGAGCGTCTTGCCAGTGTTGTTTACTCTATGCCAGGCCAAACTTTTGCTAAGCAATGTGTCTGGGAAGCTGACCATTGTTTGGGTTGTGAGCTGGGCATGAGACACGCACACTTGCTTTGGTAGCAGTGAAGCAGTCTTTTCTTCCAGCGAACATCGCCTCGCGCCTTCGGTGTGCTACGATAGAGCTTGGTCTGAAATACGGCCGTGAAGCGCCTGATGCAAAGAAGCCTCCCTGTAGAAATGTGCCCATTCAGTGAAGCGGTGTTTTGCTGTTAACTTTAACCATGAGCTTGAATTGACTATGAAGAACAAATAGAGCAGATGACAACGCAACTTGCCAAGACCTGAGCCAAACGAAGGACAAATATATGTGTTTCCCTGCGCGGTCCGCTGAAGCGATTCCTTACTGCTCCCCAGACAACCCCCAGTGAACTGACCTGCATTTGCTAGGGTTGGGGGAGAGGAGGGCTTACCCGCACCTCCCCCACTCTCACAATTAGTTGACCTGCAACAAACCTCAAACTCTTCTCTTAACTAAACCTAAATCAAGCCAATAATTCATTTAGATTTTAACCAGCTATTTTGGAGATCGTTTTATAAGGCTTTAGTTCTTCCAAATGTTCACAACCCCCAAAATTGGTTTTGGAAATACAGGTTTCCCATGCTACCCGAAAGTAGAGCATCCCTATGAAATCTTTTATAAGTCAAAACGGTGTAAAGCCGAAAGGGGAGGAGCAATTCACATGACAAAAAGCGAAGCTGCGGAAATCCTGTTTCCTTTTGCCTGCAAGGAATGGCAAACTTGAGTTGGGGTTAATTTGCAGTAGTTTTTCTTCCCCTAGGCTTTCAGATACTCTTTCTCTGCTTCTTTTTTTTTACTTGCCATGGATTTGCCCTTTTTCCCAATAATATGTCCAACTTCTTCAAAATCGCTCTATTCCTTCATCCATGCGTTCTTTCAGCAAATACTGATAAGGTTCCTACTATATGCCAGGCACTGGGGACTCCACAGTGAGGCAAGCACACAAAACCTCTGCCTTCAACAAAGCTTATTTTCTAGTGAGGGAAGCAGATAATAAATAAGTAAAATAGACATTATGTTAGATGGTGGAGGAAAATGAATCAGAAAAGAAGCACAGGGAGCATTGAGGGATTGCAATTTTAAATATCATTTCTCTAGATCAGGGGTTGGCTAATTATAGTGGCCTGTGGCCCTCTACCTGTTTCTGTAAATAAAGTTTTATTGGCACCAGCCACACCCGTTCATTTATGGCTTGTCCATGACTGCTCTTGCTACAGCAGTAGAGTTCAGTAGTTGCAAATAGAGACCATATGGACTGCAAAGCTGAAAATATTTACTATTTGTCCTTTTACAGAAAATATTTACTATCTGGCCCTTTGTGAAAAAGATGCAGATTTTTATATATTGCAACATTTGGAATTCATGTCCACGCTGTGCTCCTCCGCTTCCAAACATTTTCACAAACGCTGCCTCATCTGCGCGCTGTATTGGTGTGGGAGGTGGGTCTCGGTGGCTTGGTTTTACAGGTGACTGAGCCGTGCTTGGGGAGGTGACTGCGGTTGTCTGGGGCTGCAGACCTTGTCAGGTGGTGGTGGTTGACTCTAAAAGCTGGTGCTTTTTCCAGCTTAATTTCTTACTCCTGATGATAAACACCAGCTAGGTTTTCAGCACCAGGAGCTTTCTAGCTTACAAAACACAGAACGCGATACGAAAAGGGCATGAAGAGTGGGGGCTCTGGAGATTGGTCATCTGGATTCAAATCCTCACTCTACAACTTACCTCTGTGGCCTCAGGCAAATTATTTATCTTTTTTAGATTTTATTTATTTATTTGACAGAACTTGAGAGCACAAGCAGGGGGAGCACAAGAGGGAGAAGCCGGCTCCCCGCTGAGCAGGGGGCCCGATGCGGGCTCGATCCCAGGGTCCTGAGATCATGACCTGAACCGAAGGCAGACGCTTAACCCACTGAGCCACCCAGGCACCCCTCAGGCAAGTTATTTAACCTCTCTGTGCTGTGCCTCAGTTTCCTTTTCTATAAAGCAGTTATAATTGTATGCCTTCTGGGTGGTGTGGTGATATCTCCCTGTTTGCTTGAGGCAGCCCTGGTTTAGGCCTGTTTCCTCTGCATTAATTAATAGCATCTACTTTTACTCTTCAGTAGCACAGTCTGAACAGTAAATTATATGTGTACCCTAACTAGGATTGTTGCAGGGATTGAGTTAGTATAAATAAAGCCTTAGGATCCTGTGTACGCTAGACTTCGGCTGCCGTGTATCTCAATGCCGTGCCAACCCATCACTTCATTTTCCTCTGACTTGCTTGGTTCCCTTAGGTCCAGGCTGATTCGGGTCAGAAGTAATGCTGCGTGTCTGGGGAAAGGGCCATCCAGGGAGCCTGCTTCCAGGGCCCGGGGAATTCTGCCTGTGGCGCTCAGCCCCCAGCAGGCCTCCAGGCATCTTTTTTCGCAGGCCACCTCTCAAAAACTGTCTTCCCCTCCCACATGCACTTCATATCCACTCCCCGGCTTTGATTTTCTGCTTGAGACTTATTCCTAATAACCTGTAGATTTAATGGAGCAGTTAATGTTTTTAGTGTAGTTTCATTTTGCTGTTTCTGGGATAGGACCCCCCCCCCCGCGCCCCGAAATACACTATTCCTGTAAAAAGATTTATTTACCTTTTTTTTGGGGTAAAGACTTATTTATTTATTTGACACACACAGCGAGAGAGGGAACACAAGCAGGGGGAGTGGGAGAGGGAAGTAGGTTTCCCATTGAGCAGGGCGCCCGATGCGGGGCTTGATCCCTGGACCCTGGGATCATGACATGAGCCGAAGGTAGAGGCTTAACGACTGAGCCACCCAGGTGCCCCTATTTTCCTGTTTTTAAAAATAATGTACCTTTATAGTTAAAATTTTAGAAATGCCAGAAAACCTCAATGAAACAAATATAATCCAGCCTGAGTCCCAGCCTTCCCCCCGGAGTTGGCATTTTGAGGTGTCAAAAGAAAACAAGTTTATACCAGCTCTAGAGGGAGTACATTTTCTATTCCTATAACTTTAGCTAAGCAGCTCATAAGCAGATGAATATTTACTGTGTTCTCTAAGTATTATAAATTTGATCCTTTTGGGATAAACTTTTCTCTTCTATATTTTCATCTGAAACTGGTCTGGGAGAAAATATCAAATCCCTGATCTGCCCTTGTCCCAGCTCTAGAAGTAAGAAAAAACATGGAGGAGCAGCTGAGTGAGAAGGAATGTTCCCTCACTTGGAGTTAGGGTTTCCTGGCATGTCGGCAGAGCATTGCCTGACTCCTGCCAACGTGAACATCTTAACAGAAATGATCATGTAGCGATTTAGTCTCTCTTTGCTGCCTTTCTTTTTTTGTTTGTTTTTAAAGATTTTATTTATTTATTTGAGAGAGAGAGAGAGTGAGTGAGAGAGAGGTAGCATGAGCCAAGGGAGAGGCAGAGAAGCAGACTCTCTGCTGAGCAGGGAGCCCGAAGTGGGAATCGATCCCAGGACCCTGGGATCATGACCGGAGCGGAAGGCAGAGGCTTAACTGAGTTGCCCAGGCGCCCTGACTTTCTTTATAATGTGGAGCAAGTTGCACATTCTCTCGCTAAGACTGTGATTCATCTCCCGTGTTGGTTCACAGTGCTCTTTAAAACCTGTCATTGTTTCATATATTTGTCTATTTCCATTTTTATTTGTTTGAGTGCCCCACTGGCATGTAAGTTCCAGAGGGGCACAGTTGTATCTGTCTTGCTCACTGGTGTGTTCACTAGCATGTGATATTTACTCACTAAATATTTGTTGAATGGGAAGGCTCCTGAGCAGGGCCTCTGTGCGGTGAGGCTGTCCTCCACCAGCATCAGGGTGGGGACGACCCCATGGGCTGCGAGAGAATGAACCCCCCCACAGTGGCCCTGGCCCCTCAAATACACTTTCTCTTCTAGTCTCAATGCCTTTAGCGAACGACGAAGTCCACAATTCGACCATTGGAGTGGGTTTAAAGTGCCAGTGCCTTTGGAGCTGGGCAGCTCATTAGGCTTTCTCACTCAGGGTTGGAGAGCAGATATTGGCCACGTTCTGGGGGCGACTGGAGCAGAGCACAGGGAAGGGAGGCGGAGGAGGGGCTGGGCGGGGTGGGACGGCCCTGGAGGAAAGCGAGCAGACAGGGTAGTGGGCCTACCGCCTACAGTCTCTTCTGGAGAAGCACGTTCAGTTTCCCCCACAGCCCAGGCGTGTGAAGCAATTAGTGGGGTGCTGACGCACCCCAGCAGTTACAGTACGTGCACACACTGAGAGCTGATATTCTCGAGCACTTGCTGTGAGCCCGGCTCTACACCGAGCGCTTTTCCTGTACTTACTCTCGCACGTGAGGACTTCAAGACACAGATACAGTGATTATCCCTGTTTCATGGGGAAGGAACCCGAGGTAGAGAGGTGTTGCATATCCGTGACCACTGCATCCTGCAACTTGTGGTAGGCCGACATTAAATATTGCCCATTCTTCTCATGACTTAGTGAAAGTCATGAGACTGTCATGACTGTCATGTCGTCTTGCTGCCTCCCTGTACCTCCCTTTTTTCTGCAGTAGCCTCCATGTGAAAATGCTTTTCAATTTTGTCCATAATTTGGCATTATTACTATACAATAACTAAAGGCAGTTTATAATGCTTCTGAATGTGAGTTTTAACAGCAGATATTTGGATATATTGTACACATGCTTTTACTTGCATGAGCATACTATATCTTTCTTCAGGCAAGATCATTTTCATATCAAGTGTTATTTTTCAATCTCTATTTTTTTTGAAAGATTTTATTATTTATTTATTAGAGAGAGAGAGAACGATTGAGGGTGGGTAGGAACAGAGGGAGAGGGAGAAGCAGACTCCTCACTGAGCAGGGAGTCCAACACGGGGCTCAGTCCCAGGACCCCAGGATCACGACCTCAGCCGACTGAGCTCCCCAGGCACCCCTCTTTTTTTTTTTAAAAGATTTATTTATTTGAGAGAGAACAAACATACGAGAAGGGGGAAGAACAGAGGGAGAGGAAGAGAATCCTCAAGCAGGCTCCCACTGAGCTCGGAGTCTGACTTGGGGCTCGATCCCACTATCTCGAAGATCACGACCTGAGCCAAAACCAAGAGTCAGATGCTGAACCGACTGTACCACCCAGGCGCCCCTTTCAATCTACATTTCTAATTCTAATGAGGGTAACTGCTCTTTATTGAACATTTGTTATGTGTTAGGGGTTGTTTTAGGTCTTCTTTTCTTTCTTTCTTTTTTTTTTTAAGATGTATTTACTTAGAGAGACCCTGAGCACAGAAGCAGGAGTGCAGAGGGAGAGGGAGAGAGAGTCTCAAGCAGATACAGTGCTTGATCTTACCACCTGGAGATCTCAACCTGAGCTGAAACCCACAGCGGAATGCTCAACCAGCTGCGCCATCCAGGCGCCCCCTAGCTGTTGTATATGTGTTTACACATTTTTGTGTCCCAACAAATGATATTCTCTCCATTTTACAGATGTAGAAGCTGAATTGCACAGAGAGACTGACTTACTTGCCCGAGGTTTTAGGGGCAGCAAGTGGCACGGTGAGAATTCAAAGGCAGGGGCTCCTGTCCCTTGAAACGACTGCCATTTGCTTCATGAGTGGGCATGATTACCTTTCTTCACTACGGTTAATATTTCTTGACAATTTACAGGGAGTTAGCAAGTTACTTAATATTCCTGATGAAGCCCACCAGCTCTAACCTGACTTTGTCATTTTGGTCCATTTCCTTTCATCCTGACCCTTTCCAAGGAGAACCTGGAAGACTGTCTGAAATACTGTTTCACATTCATCCTGAACTATTTTTACTGTAAAATTTTTATGTGACTAAGCTATGTGACTGTTATATTTCGGATGAGAGAAATAATGTTTGCTTCTTTCCTCCGCATCCTATTCATCACTCTTGTTGAGTCACTACTTTTACCAGTAGAAGGTTTTTGACATTCTACACGCTGACTAGCAAAGTGTGGAATATTGGTCAATGTCTGGATGACAGATGGACTTGGAGTCGCTGCCTCTGGAGAGTAGCCTTTCTGCAGTCAAGTTTGCTGACCCCTCATAAGAGTTCAGGGTCAATTGGGGCACCTGGGTGGCTCAGTCATTAAGCGTCGGCCTTAGGCTCAGGTCATGATCCTGGGGGATCGAGCCCAGCATCGGTCTCCCGGCTCGGTGGGAAGCCTATTTCTCCCTCCCCCACTCCCCCTGTTTGTGTTCCCTCTCTCGATGTCTCTCTCGGTCGAATAAATAAATAAAATCTTAAAAAAAAAAAAGAGTTCAAGGTCACACTAAATGGCACATCTGTTACACTGCAAGCAGTGTGTATTAAAATGACTTACAGATCTTTTAACCAGCAGGCTCAGTGCATCTCACAGTTCATGGAGACTTTGGGGTCTGTCTGGTGGCAGGTGATTAGCTTTGAGAGCTGCTTCATTCATAATTTATGCTCCCATTTTCCCCAAATACCTGGGGAGTTTAGACTCGTACTGCAAGGGAAAAAAATAATACTCCCACATCACTTGGAGCACCTCAGTTTTGGAAAAATCATTAAAAAAAAAATACTGTGAAGCCACCCATGCTGCATCAGTGCTGGAGGGTCATTTGGGAAAAGGCAGTGTTTCGACACTTGTGGGAGGTGGGATTTTTATGGGCTGTTTGTGTGTCCAGTTTTGCAGTCTAAAGAGGACTCCATTGGGGCTGTCAATGAAAACCTTTGAACCTGTCAAGTTGTTTGCCAGCTCTCCTGGAAAAACACGCCGACAAATCACAGCACTGGGTGGGTCAGAGAGGATAGTACTAAAAAAAGAGGAAGAAAATGGACGGCCTGCTCTGGCATGAGGCCAGGGCTTGGTGCCACAGCCAAGTTCGCCGGTGAGAGAGGAGTTTCCACCATCGCCGGCTTTCCCCACCCTATCTTACACCATCCAGTCTGCAAAAATAACTCCACTTCCGGAGGAGCCAAGTAGTCATTTGAAGGCACCATGAGCAAAAGGTAGTGTTGATGCTTTGAGAGACATCCTGATGAGAGAGGAAACAAATTGAGAAGGCCAGTCTCAAGTGGGAGATTTTCCTGGATGGACGGGAGCTGCTTGGAATGGCACTGGCTTCCTGTTTCTGAGGAGCAGCCGAGCAGACCTATAGTATAGGCAAAGCCCGTCCTTGGGGGTCTCTTCCCCATCCCTCTCCTTTTGCCCTCTGCAAGTCAACAGCACGTTCCCATTTCAATGCTCCTGTGGTATCCGTGCCTGACCCCATTGGGCCTCCCCAGTCATTGGTGCCTGCGGTACCCCTACTCACCGTCGAGGCTGCCCTGAACAGGTAAGGCAGACTTACCTGTTCGTGACCGTAGTAGTTGAAATTTGTGTTCCGTAATTGGTTGTAAGGCCTTACAAAGAGTCCTTGAGAGGTGGTCTTTTAGACAGCAGTTAAAAACTAAGAACTTTTAGGGTAGGAGAGGAGTCCTCCTCTAGGCAGTCTTTTATGGGCTTTCTAGGTCACGGTCGTCTTCAGTCTGTCTGATATGGACATCTTTGCATCCTCACAGCAGTGTTCTTGCGACTGTGAGCATGTGGTATGACACCAGTGATCCATGCGGAGGAGCTGACTGGAGAGGTTTCTTCCCTTCACAGAACACGTCCCCCTATCCCTTCCCTGCGCAAACACACACTGGCCTCCATTTTGGAGAGCCTTAATTGGAAGCCACAACTAACTGCAGATGATGTGATCAGCTGTCCAAGGCTGCTGAAAGGACAAATGGAGGCCTGAGAAGTGACAGCTAGGTTTGGTGAGGTGGAAGTCATGGGTGACCTTCACAGGAGCGGCCCAGAAGCCTGACTGAAATCTATTCAAGAGAGGCTGGAGGAGAGAAGTGGAGAGACCAAGTATGGCCCCTAAGTGGGTTCTGTTAAGGACTAGCTTAAGAGAATCTTTGCTTCCTTGAAATATTTTTTTTTAAAGATTTTATTTATTTGACACAGAGAGAGAGATCACAAGTAGGCAGAGAGGCAGGCAGAGAGAGAGGGAAGCAGGCTCCCCGCTGAGCAGAGAGCCTGATGTGGGGCTTGATCCCAGGACCCTGAGATCGTGACCTGAGCCGAAGGCAGAGGCTTAACCCACTGAGCCACCCAGGTGCCCCCCTTGAAGGATTTTTTAAAAAAACATTTTATTTTTAAATAATGTCTATACCCAGTGTGGGGCTCAAACTCACAACCCTGAAATCAAGAGACAAACACCCTACCGACTGAGCCAGCCAGGTGCCTTAACCTTGAAGGATTCTTTTGTTTCTTTCTCTTCATGGATAAGAGTTCAGAATGGAATATGATTGATTTCTTTTTTCTATTTGGGCACCAAAGAGCCACGTTCGCGGTCTAATAATACAAACAGGAAGGCCTTAGGACCTAGTTATCTGTTTTCTAGTTCCCCTCCTTGGTTGACCTCCTTCTCCAATGTTTTTTTTAAGATTTTATTTATTGAGAGAGAGAGAGCAAGAGAGAGCAAGAGAGAGAGCAAGCGAGGGGAGGGAGAGGGACAAACACTCTGTACTGAGCGCAGAGCCCAACGCAGGGCTTGATCTCAGGGCGCTGAGATCATGACCCTGAGATCGTGACCCATCCTGAAATCAAGAGTCGGATGTCCAACCAATTGAGCCACACAGGCACGTCCCTCCTCTGATTCATATGTTCTCCTTGAAGCTGTTTTTCTTTGTGGGGGGGGTGGGGCATACAGAGTGCCATTTTGTCATCTGTGGTCTTGGTTGTTAATTACCTCTTGGCTTCCATGGAACAAGTAGGGTCTCTAAATAAAACTATTTCTAGAGATTCTAAGACACAAGCCCAATGTGAAATTCTTTCTCTACCTCTCCAGAGACCTCCTGGGTTTGTGTAACCCCAGAGGACAGGTACAAGGGTAGAATTTTAAGATGCCAGGGGTAAGGGGGGCAAGGCCAGAAGGCAAGAGCAGAAAAGAAGGGCTCCAGAACTGGTTTCCTGCTCTTCCCATGTCAGTCTATGCACCTTCCCTGGTGGCATTAGGAAGTATTGGTTCTCAAATCTGCCCCTCACATTTGGGCTTGCCCTTCCTCCTCCTGCCTTTGCCCCTCCTCATCCTCACCTGACACATGACTGTAAGCTCATCTTTTTTTAAAAAAAGATTTATTTAGGGCGCCTGGGTGGCTCAGTTGGTTGGGCGACTGCCTTCGGCTCAGGTCATGATCTCGGAGTCCCCGGATCGAGTCCCACATCAGACTCCCGGCTCCATGGGGAATCTGCTTCTCCCTCTGACCTTCTCCCCTCTCATGTTCTCTCTCAGTCTCTCTCTCTCAAATAAATAAAATCTTAAAAAAAAGATTTATTTATTTGAGAGAGAGAGAGAGAGAGAGAGAGAGTGTGTGTGTGTGTGTGTGTGTGTGTGTGTGTTCGTGAGTGGGGGGAGGGGCAGAAGGAGAGGGGAAGCCGACTTCCCACTGTGTGTGGAGCCCAATGAGGGGCTCGAACTCAGGACCCTGAGATCACGACCTGAGCTGAAACCAAAAGTCGGATGCTTCACCGACTGAGCCACTTAGGTATCCCTAAGCTCATCTTTTTAGGGCTGGTTTCTGATTAATTCTACCCACTCTGGTTTTTTTCACTCTGTGCCCCCATCCCCAATTAGGCCTTGACCGTCTACTATGCTCTTTTGTTATTGTTGGTACCTGACTCATTTCCAGGTTGTCTCAAAGGGACTGATATGAGGGGAAAGGCTGGGGATTGATGTTAACCCTGTAGAAATTGTATGTGAGCACAGAAGCCAAAAGCACTTGGAGGAAGCATCCGATACCCTCATAAGCTAGCAACGGTGGAATGCTGGGGCACCGCGGGGGCCGGTAGTAGAGCTGTGGATGGGACTACCAGAAGGGCTTTGGCTGTGGCAGGAAGGCACAGTGGGCCAGGTGTGCAGAAGTCCGAGGAACTGGGTTCTAGTCCACACTTGGCTGCTTACTACCTCTGAGCCCCTCTTGCCTCAACTGAAACCAAGGCTGTGCCTTCTACTGACTCACGCTTAATAGCCAATCCAGACGTGAGACCCGTCAATGCTCCCTTCCAGATACTTCTCAAATATGTCTGTTTTATCACCACTGTCACCATCCTCAGCCAAACTGGCATCTCCCTTCTCAGATACTACTGTCCCTTCCTACTCGGTATAGAGCCGGACCAACTACTGCCCCCAGGCCAGATCCCACCAGCCCCTTGGTTTTGCAACTAAATATTTGTTGTGTTTTTTTAGAGGTTTTATTTATTTATTTGACAGAAAGAAAGAGATCACAAATAGGCAGAGAGAGGGGGGAGCAGGCTCCCTGCTGAGCAGAGAGCTGGATGCGGGGCTCGATCCCAGGACCCCAAGATCATGACCCGAGCCGAAGGCAGAGGCTTTAACCCACTGAGCCACCCAGGTGCCCTGAAACTAAATATTTGTGTAATTATTTTGAATCTTCCTCCTTTTCTGATCTCTTAATTCCATTGTGTGTGTGTGTGTCTGTGTGTGTGTGTTTATGACATAAATCTATAGTTTTCATTTCCTTGATTATACATCTTACTTTGGATTTTTGTTTTATCGGATTGCTCAGACCTTTAGAACAGTGTTTGAGATGGAGAGCAGAAATCCCAAACTGGAACCCCCACTTCCACTCTGTCCCCCTCTAATCCATTTTCCACTCAACAGCCAGAACAATCTTGTCAAAATGTGAACATAGCACCCTTGGTTTAAAATCCTTAAGTGCCTTTCCATTGCTCTGAGAATAAGACATGAATCCTCACCTTGGCCACCAAGAGCTGCTGTGAGCTGTGTCTTGCCTGCTCCTTCAGCCTCATCCCTGAGTGCACCCCTGACCCTCTTGTGTACTGGCCTCTCTGCCATGGCCTTAGTTCCTTGCATGGGTTGTATTCTCTCCTGCCACAGTGCCTTTGCACACACTGTTTCTACTTTGTATGGTCTTTCCCTGCTTCTTTTCTAGGTTAACTCCTCTCACTTATCCTTTGGGTTTTAGCATCACTTCCTCAGGGAATCCTCCCTGACCCCCTAGGTCAAATCCTACTGTCTTCACTCAGAGGGCCATAAGCTTTTCTTGGTGGCACTTACCACAATTGTAGTTTTGCATTTCTTGGTGTTAATTTTTGGTATCATATCTTTGTTTTCTCACCAGACAGTAAACTTTCTGAAGGCACGACTTACCTTCGGTTCCAGGTGTAGCCCCACTGCCTAGCATGGGGCTAGGAGTTTGCCTGGCAGCTACTCCGGAAACATCTATGGGTCAATTGGGATAATGTATATAAAAGCAGCTTGCTTATCATGAACCACTGTACAGATGGACGGGGTTATTACTATTAGCAGATGGGAAGGAACAAAAGTAATTCTCTCTAAAAGGGAAGGCTCTATAGATAGTTTTAGAACATAGGAAGGGAAATATTGCAAGATGTTTTGAGGCAGCAGTCTTCCTCTGCTCTGCCAACGGCAGCATTAAGAGATTGAGAAAAATCTTAGAAATCTGTACCAGAGGGTCTACTTCCAATTTACACTCGTTGATGGAAACCATTAAAATTTCCACCCACCTGACATTTTGGTGCTCAGTTTAGAAGTACATTCACACATGCACCTAGAGAAGAGAAGAACTTCTCCTGGGAATCCTAAGCGGAGAGTTCCATTGAAAACATCTCTCTCTCTCTCTCTCTCAAACACACACACACACACACACACACACACACACACACACACACGAATATTTATCCAACCCTGACATCTAATTTGACCTTTCTAAACATTAATGTTGTAACCACAAACAAATGGTAGGTTCCAGGCCCACAGGGAAAAGTAAGCTTTTAAAAAGTCTGAAAAAACATCATTCAGGGGAAAAATTAGTTAGAAAGGGAATAAAGTGCACACTATAAATATGGAAGTGGAAAGAAAAGCATTTTAAGAAATGACCTTCTGGCTTCTGAGTTGTACTGAGTGGTTTGATGTCATTAGCAAGATGATCCTATTGATTGTCTTTTATTCGTGTAGTAAACAAATGGAAATCTAAGCATTTTACCACTCACAGTGCGGTGTTCCCTGTAGTTATAAATATATTTTCTGCTTACTTAGCCTGAGCAGCCATTTGAGAGAAGGGGTCTTGGGCTATGCCCTTTAACCCTTGGGTGTCTGGCTTGAAAGGTCCATTTTTCTCTTTTCTTTTTTTTCTTTTCTTTTCTTAATATATTCATGTATTTATTTATTAGAGAGAGAGACCACTGGGAGGGGCAGAGGGGAAGGGAGAGGGATAAGCATACTCCATGCTGATCTGTGGAGCCCAACGTGGGGCTCGATCTCACGACCCTGAGATCATGGCCTGAGCCAAAACCAAGAGTTGGATGCCCAACACACTGAGCCACCCAAGCACCCCGAAAGGTCCAATTTCTTATGGCACTTCCTCTCTGGTGGATAGAGGGGAGGCCTAGAACCTAACCTCAGTAGCCCACTCAGCAGGTCACAGTGACGAATGACTCCCACAGGGAGATTAGCAGCAGCAAATGTTCAGAGATGGGCTGCAGATTCTGCCAAGGGTCCACCTTATGGCCTACTGGTCTCTAGAAACATCTTGCTGAATCACTTTCTGAGCAGGGCCATCAACCTTGCAGAGTCTGCGGAGTCGGCTTGCGGGCTTCAAAAGGAGTGAGTTAGAGGGAAAAGGAGGCCGACTGCAAATTAGAACTAGCCCAGGCCAGTGGCTCGTATCAATGGGTCCGAAATGGGTACTTTGTAGTACTTGTATCGGGAAAAGAAGAAAGCAAGAAGCGTGGGGGGAAATAATGAAAGGAAGGAAGGGTAGAGAAAGGAGAGAAAGAATGGAAAGGAAGGAGAGGAAGAGAGGATAGGTACATAAATTAGCTTTTCCTGTGTAACAAAATAGCCCCAAATTTGGTGACTCAATAGAGCCGGGTTTCAAGAGCAGCAAGACAGCGCAAACTTCCATGCTTAAGCACTTTTCAAGCTTTTGCTTGTATCACATTTGCTAATGTCCCATTGGGCATAGCAAGTGGCAAGGCCAGCCCATGTTCAGGGGGTGGAGAGAAAGACTCCACCTTTTGATAGCCAGACCTGTAAAGTCACCTTGCATATGGACAAGCATACTGGGATAGCAAGAATGCATGGTTAGTTTTGCAATCTACCACCAAAGGGAAGGACTAGAAATTTCTTTTGTGGCCACAGTTGGCAGAGACACAGTAGCATAGAGGTTGAGTGTGAGGCTTTCACATTGGATTAAAAAATATTAATGAATCACCAGGTTCCTGTCTTCCACACTTTATCTGTCAAATAGGGCTGGATGATAATGTAACTTCTTGCTCATTTCCAGTGGGAACAATGAAATCTTTATGGGCAGAAGTTTCTTTGTATTTTACTCCCCGAAATTGGACTAAGGGACAGTTAAGTGTTTAGTGCATTTCATGTGGCAAATATATTTGGAAACAGAAAGATTTTAATGTACCAGACTTTATTTCTAGCCCCAATGTAGTATCAAGTGTACCACAACTTAACAAAGGAGAAATTGATGTGGTGGTTTTCTTAGTTGCTTGGTGGTCCTATAGACACAATTATTTGGTTTTTGGCCTCATTTATGTATGTTTTTGTTGTATTTTTTTTTCATTACTGAAAATACAATATCAAAACATAGTTTAAGTAGAGAAAAATGCCCAGCATTTGTCACTACCCAGTGGGAAGAGAAGTTAAAAGAAAATATCAGATATGACAATTGGGATTGATTTAAGGCTGTGATAGTTACCTAAATTCAGTTTTCCTGGTGAAATGTTTTCAAAGAAAGGGAAGATGATTTACCTCAGATTACCTTCGTATGGATATAGCTTACCGTAAGCCTTGCATTCAAAGTTTTCTTCTGGTGAAACCATAAACTGATGCGCTGTGAAATAATTAGTTGGTAAATCCTTGCATATGCATTTAATTTTAAGGTGGTAATTATTTGTACACTAAAGCAAGTCATGCCCTTTTTGAAACACCTTTATTCCACCATGTCTGGTGGAGGGCTGTGGGCGCATCCCTCAGCGGGTTGGGTCTGGTTATTGGGGAGTCATTCCAAGGTGGGTCTCTCGTCATGGGGTCTTAAATACTGCTTCTCTAGCTCTGGACTGAGGTAACCATCCAAATTCTAGACCCGGGAATATTTGGGCAAGTGTCAAACTAGGTTAAGGGGAGGGAAGGAAAAGAGGGAAAACCATAGGGTGAAGGAGAGAGAGAGTACGGGTATACATAAGAGATACCGTGGGTTTGGTTCCAGACCCCCACAACAGAGCAAGTCAAATGAAGTTTTTGGTTTCCCAGCGCATATGAAAGTTATGTTTCTACTATAGTGTAGTCTGTTAAGCATGCGATAGTATTATGTCTTAAGAAACAATGTACATACTTAATTCAACAATACTTTATTGCTAAAAAATGCTAACCATCATCTGAGCTTTCAGCAACTTATAATCACTGATCACTGATCACTATAACAAATACAATAATAATGAACAGGTTTGAAATATTATGAGAATTACCAAAATGGGACATTGAGACACAAACTGAGCAGACGCGGTTAGGAAAATGGTGCCGAGAGACCTGCTTGCTGCAGGGTTGCCACAACCCTTCCATGTGTTAAAAAAACAAAAAACAAAAAAAACCCCCACCAAAACAAAACCAAAAAACCACGAAAATCTCTCCCTAAACCCCACAGTATCTCTGGAGCACAATAAAAGGAGGTGCAATAAAACGAGTTACGCTGGTAGAAGGGAAGAGCAGGAGAGAAGAGTGGGGGAGAGGGGAGGAGAGAAAAGAAAGCTCCAAGTGCTGCAGAAAAAAATGGCCTGGTGCTAACTGTTGCAAGAGACCCACCAGCTACTTTTCCTGGCCTGGTTTGTTCCATCTCAGCACAAGGCCTTACCACAGGGACTATGAGGTCATCTTTTTAGATGTTTCAGAAAGCATTTCCAAAAGCGCTCTCATAGTCACTTCTACAGTAGAACAGTGATCAATACCAGTACATTCTTCCTCCTGATTAGCTTACATCTGGGGCTATGGTTTAAACCACCTTTTTGACATCCTCTCTGCCCATGGTAGAGCTGGAGGACTCCTTGCCGCCATTTTCTTTCTGTGAGAGCTCTGTGTACTTAGCAGCTGTTTTCATAATCCACCACAACCTCCATGTGGATGTGCGGTGTGACTTTTCCCCAGCCTATTTGGATTGTATTTTTAATATGTTCCGTTGCTTTTCTGCTCCATCTCTCCTGATCCCTCCTGGCCATCCTCTCTGCTTCGCTCTTTGTGCTTCAGCCACATCCAACTGATCCCAAGTCCTGCCCGCTCCACGTAAGTTGTTGGCTCTGTGACTTGGTTTAGGCTATTTCTTCTCTGGAATGCTCTTTCCCGTTTCTTCACACAAAGGGCGTTGTGAATCCTTTGGGATGCAGCATGACTGTTACCTCCTTGAGGAAATGCTCCTGGATCCATTTCCCTGCACTGGTTTACTGTCCTTCCTCAGAGTTACTGCTGTGTCGGTGACAAGAGCCCACAGCTGGTCCATATGTCACTTCTAGAAAACTTGACATTCTGGATTCAGGCTCTGTTGATTCTCTTGGCCAGGCACCCTTGTGCAGGGTGTGACCTGCACAACTATGCGGAGTGGCTCTGTTATGGGCATGTAGTAGGTGTTCAGTAAATGTTCGCTGAATGAAATATCTTTAGAATTTTCCAGAGCCTTGTCACATTCGAACTCTTCTTGAATGGTGGCATCCAAAATGGAACACACCAGTCTGTGTAGGTAAAGATCTTATTAGGATGGGTCTGACTACCAAAAGGGCCACCAGAAGGTTCTAGAATCACTTCTGTTCCTTCCTTGATGGTAATACTTACTACTGTATAGTCAAGAACTTGCCTATCCCTGACCTTCTCCTGTATATGCCCGTAAGCCTAACCTTCACCATCATCTCTATCCATGCAATTTGCTTTTCCTACTAGTCTGGAGAAGCTTCTCTTTGCTTAGTTCTGCCCTTGTTCCCAAATTATCACAGCCTCTTTGTTCTCTGGTCATTTCTTCCATGGCGGTGTCAAAACCAGGAACTGTCAGCCACTCTGCCCCTCAGTCTGGGCCACTAGTTAATCGTTAGGTTTCAAATAAAGTGCTGAGTCTATGGCCATACCACCCTGAATGTGCCCGATCTCGTCAAATGAAGTGCTGAGTCTTTTAGGATGCTGTATGTCACCAGCGGTTGTTTTTTTTTTTTTTTTTAATTGATCCTTGGACCAGCATCGTATTACCCCAGAGGGTGGGGGTACCAGCCGCCTGGGGCTGGCTGGCCGTTACCTGTGTACTTGGCCTGTTTTGCTGATGGTCCCCAGGATGCTTGGGCCCTGGGGCCAACACCCGGGGCCTCTGAGCAGCCTCCGAGCCAGGAATCCTTATTCTTGGATGTGGCTTGCCTCTCTGAGAGCTTACTCGACGACGCTGGAACAAGACTTGAACTGCACACCAAGATCATTTCCTTCCCACCCAAACCACTTGTACAGTCGGCTTGCCCTTTCTCCCCGCCTGCTCTCTCTGGTATTACCCTGGCTTTTAGCCAGCTTGATAAATAGAGGAAGTTGGATGCATTTCCAGCCTCCCTGATGTCATGGTTTGGGGCAGTCTGCAACTGGGGGAGGTTTCAGTTAATCCTGGCAATCGGTGAATTTGCTGTTCTCCTCTGAGCAATTTCTCTATTCTGTGCCACGTCTTACATAAGTCGATACGGTTCCTTTTGTGACTTGCCCTTTCCTTTCAATGATGTAAGAAGCCCAAACATTGGAGTCACTAATGTTTTGTTCCTGGAGGCCGGTGCTGATTGGGTCCCGATTCTTGTTTAACTTCTGTAGGAGATAAAGGATGGTGCACGTGTGGTGACAGTGGCCTGGAGGGACCCCGGCGGCTGAAGGATGTGGAGCTCTTTCATTAAGTTTAGGTCTCTCTGTCCATCAAGCATTGCACATCATTGCTTTTGACATTCTTTTCCACAACTTGTTCAAGTGAGTTCCTGCTCCCTGCCTGGGAAGCTGGTTTCTTGGCTTTGTGACCAGAAGGCTTTGTGCTTTCATTGGGGCCTTTCTAGCCTTTCTAATTGGATTAGGGCGGGGGCGGAGGATGGCCTCCCGCTGAGCAAGGGATGGCTTTACCTCCTAGTTAGCCTCCTTCTGACCTCCACTTGGGAGCTCTTTCTGGAGAACCTGGATGGCTTGGCCCTCTGTCTGACTTCTGCTTTTCTTTGCTAGAAGAAATATACTCAATTGCATAAGTAAATACACAGATATGTGTCTTGTGTTCTTTTGGGCTTCATATCCAACTCCCCCCACCCCCCAACACACTGCTTTCTGTGGGGGCTTGGTGGATTTCCTTTCAGGTTTTTTCGGCATGCATATGTATAGCTTTGCTTGTTTCTTAACAGATCCTAGTATATGTATTATTAAGAAACTTGATTTTTTCTTTTGGCTTACATGTATTCACAATCTCTATATGTCAGTACATGTAGATCAACTTCATTTTCTTAAGCATTGCATAATATTCCATAATATGGATGGACCATCATTTATTTAACTATTCATCTACTGATGGAAACTTGGGCTTTTTTCTCCAGTCATACAAAGCTGCAATGATAGCTTTTTTGTGTGTGTGTTAGTATTTCTGTAGGGACAACATCTGGAATGAGAATTTTTGGATCAAAATGTATGCACACCTAACATTTCAAAACCTAAACTATTCTCTCAGGGTTGAGGTTTTCTTTCTTTCTTTCTTTCTTTTTTTTAAGATTTTATTTATTTATTTATTTGACAGTGGGAGAGAGATCACAAGTGGCAGAGAGGCAGGCAGAGAGAGAGGAGGAAGCAGGCTCCCCACTGAGCAGGGAGCCTGATGCTGGGCTCGATCCCAGGACCCTGGGATCATGACCTGAGCTGAAGGCAGATGGTTAACCAACTGAGCCACCCAGGTGCCCCAAAGTTGACGTTTCCACCAACAGTATGTGAGTGTTCATTTCCCCACATGCTCTACAGCTTCAGATATTACTAGCCTTTTACATTTCTTCATCCAGTGGGCAAAACAAATTTTATTGTGGTTTGACTTCTTTTTCTACCTGAAAGTACTCCAGAGGAGCAAAGAAAGCCTCGTGTTGTTTATTAATAAACTTGGTGACCAGGAACCATGACGTGTGCTTCATTGTGGCTGTCATTTAGGTTTTGAAGAAGCAATGTGCTTGAGTTGTGAAATTTCATCAAAATCCCAAGGTAGAAAATCTTCGTTTGCACAAATGTGAAGTGAAATTATTTCCATACTCACGTCACAATCAATTTGTTTCTTTGATTATTTGAATGTTTTTCAGTTGTTAATCCTACATTCATTCGACATTGAGCTTTGGGCCATGTGTTTATAATTTGTTCATCCTAGAACAGGACGACTTGCTTGGCCTTCATTTTTGTCATGTTTAAACATTGCTTAATAAAGTTTTTCTGACATATGAGGCTTTATTAAGAACCTTTTTAAAAAAGATTTTATTTTTAAGTACTCTCTACGCCCAGTGTGGGGCTTGAGCCCACAACCCCAAGATCAAGAGTCACATGCTCCACAAACTGAGCCGCTCAGGTGCCCCAAGAACTATTTTTTTTTTGTAAAGAACATATCAGGGGCGCCTGGGGGGGCTCAGTCAGTTAAGCGTTTGCCTTCAGCTCAGGTCATGATCCCAGGGTCCTGGGATCGAGCCTTATGTCCACGCTCCCTGCTCAGCAGGGAGTCTGCTCCTGCCTCTCCCTCTGCTTCCCCCTTCATGTTCTCTCTCTGGTGCTCTCTCTCTCTCTCAAATAAATAATCTTAAAAAAAAAAAAAAGGACATATCATGATCAATAGAAACTCATCATGACTCCTTATGATTCTTCTTTGAATTCACATCTGGGATTCCTCCTTGAGAATTGACCTTCTGTCTATTGACTGAAGGCAGAAGTAGGCCATTTGGTTCCAAGATCACCTACAGGTTGTTTCCTCTCGCAAGTCTTGATTTGAAAATCATTATGTCTGCATTTCATTTGAGGGGATACCATCGTGTGACGGGACTGTCCTCTTCGAGTTAATAGCTATGCCAGTGTTTTGGTTTCGAAGTAAAGCACAGCGGACTATTCTAAAAGATCCAAATCGGGTTGTCAACAATGTGCTCCTCCTTGGGTGGCCTTACTCTTCCCTTCCAGTGGTCTGCATCCGCCTTGCCCCTCACTCTTGTCGTTGCCGTATCTCCACCATCCCCTTTCAACTCTGAACCAAATTTAACACTCGGTAGAGTTATTTATTTGGCCCCTCTGTGGAGAAAGAATTCTGCCTCTGGTTTTAGGGGCACAAGAGACATAAATGACCCGGTTGTTACTATCAAGGAGTTTAGGTTCTAGGGAAGTTAAGTCTCAAAACCATGTAGAAGTATCTAACAAAGCACAGTCTCTCGAAGGGACTACTGCCTCCCTAGCTCCGGTCACTGCGCTGTCCGGCGCCCCTGCCATGCTGTGAGTGAGCCCCGAGACTGAGCAGTGACACACGCTCCTAAAACAAGAACACGGTCAGCCCTGACGCCGGCTTCGGGCTGGCCTTCCGGTTTAAGATGAGTTCCTGAGGAGCAGGGTTTGGTTCCTCCATTTCTTTTGTTATCTCTGCTTCCAAGTTCAAGCCCTCGTCTCCAGCAGGGTGTCTGCGGGCCCCAGCCAATAGGCTGACAGTAGCTCGAAGCATTGTGGTGCCAAGAAGGCCCACTTTCCATTGATCTAATTTTCTTTTTCTCATTTTCAGATTTGTGCAGAGTCTCTCCATCTTTTCTTTTGAATTTCCTGCTGCCAGGTGAGTGAGGCTTTTTTTACATGATAATGGTGTAGCAATAACATGTTTGGTTGGGTTATTTTTTTTCTCTCAAATGACATTCCTTCATTTCAAATCCCTTATCCCCTTAAACATTGTATTCTTTTTTGTTTTATTTTGTCTTGAACTCCTCACTCCTACTGGGGCCTTCTTCTTCAGACATTTTCTTTTCCTTGGCGATTCTATTGTGGACCCATTTCTTCTTGCTAATCCAACTGTTTTTTAAGAATTTTCAGAAATGGTTACAGATTTTGAAGTCACTTGGTGCAGTAAAATCTAGGGAAGGAAAGTGATCGTTTCCAGAGAACGCTTTGGGATTTTGTTTCACTCTTCCTCTTTCCTTCTTTCTCCCTAGACTGGCTTCCCTGTCTCCAACAGCTTTTCTCATGCTTTGAAATGCACTATTGAACATTCTCTCTCTCTTTTTTTAAATGCATTTGGTTGGGTTTTTTTTTTTAAGATTTTATTCATTTGAGAGAGAGAGAGAGAGAGCGCGCACAAGCAGGAGGAGTGGCAGACAGAGGAAGAGGGAAAAGCAGGCTCCTCGCTCAGCAGGGAGCCCGATGTGGGGCTTGATCCCAAGGTCCTGAGACCCTGGGATCATGACCTGAGCTGAAGGGAGACACTTAACTGACTGAGCCACTCAGGCGCCCATGAATGGTCTCTTTTTTACCTAAGTACTATGCCTGTGCAGCTTTCAAAGGCTCTTCCCTACCAGATTTCTGCTCCCAACTCTCTTCTACACAGAAATTTTTAAACTACTACTAATTTACACCCCCTCTTTCCTTTGAGACTCATAAATATTGGTTATTTCTGGGACTTCACTGGTATAAACAATAGAAATCTTGTAACCAATGCAAGTATTTATTGCAATTAATATAAATTATAATTATCCTATTATAACTTGAATGATAAATAATAACATAGTTATTATGTTAAATGCTGATACGTTATTATTATAGATAAGGTTAAAATATCTGAGCAGGGTCATGCAGCTAGTAAATAGCCAAGCTGGGACTTGAAGCAGAAGTTGGCATGGTGCCATGACAAAAGCAAGGAAGGGCACAGAATATTGGTGGGTGGTTTGCTTTTCTTAGTATCTCACTTTTAATCAAATACGATCTTCTAACAATACAAACCATGTACTTCTGCTCCATCTCTGTCCCCATCCCCCCACATAGATCACCACCTTGAGGATGCTTTTAAGGAGAGTCTCCTATTTTTCTCCTCTACATATTGATGGAATTATCCTGCAGCAACAGATTCCAGACCAAATCAATTAAAAACATCTTTTTTTAAAAAAAAAAAATATTTAATTTATTTATTTGACAGAGAGAGAGATCACAAGTATGGAGAGAGGCAGGCAGAGAGAGAGGGGGAAGCAGGCTCCCCGCTGAGCAGAGAGCCCAATGTGGGGCTCCATCCCAGGACCCTGAGATCATGACCTAGGCCGAAGGCAGTGGCTTAAACCCACTGAGCCACCCAGGTGCCCCAAGATACCTGTCTTGTTCATTGTATCCTAAGTCCCAAGCATAGTACCTTGCATGGAACAGAACCTCAACACAGTTTTGTAAACTAGATGAATGAGTGTGGGAAATAATTCCCAAATCTATTTACATTTAGCACCAGAATATCCTGTAAACTTGTTTTATAATTCTGCTTGAAATAATAGCTAACACTTGTTGACTATACTAAGACCTTCATTATAGTACTTCCTCTCATTTCTATAGAACCCTGTGAGGTAGATTCTGTCATGATCTCTAATTTTTAGATGAAGAATTAAGGTCCCAAGAGCTTAAGGAACAGATGAAGCTTACACTGTAAGCGGTGGAGTCTGGGTTCAGAGGCAGGCAGATGGCTCTACCAGGCATGTTCTCGGCCAGCATATTTACCATGCATTGGGGAAGGAGCCTGAAGAATGAGGGGAGAGACGAAGCGGGCTTTTGCTTTGCCTTGAGTATTCACACCCTGGGGAATTATGAGGCTCGTCAGTTACAGGTGGAACAAAAGAGGAGTTTGGACATGAGTGAGGGAGTTGGAAAATATCAGATCTTTCAGAGTTTCGTGAGTATTTGTTTACTTCAAGTGTACTATTTATTTCTAATCTTGCACATCTGATATTGATTCTCTTGTTTTATTGAATAAAGCTTTCCCCACCCCCGCATTAGAAAGCACTTAATGCTTATTAAGAAAATCATTTTGCCCTGCAAAGACCAGACAAATCAGGTCCTTCCATTTGCTTGCAGAGACATGAAAGCTTCATACTACCATCATGCTGGATGGTTCCCCATTGACCCGACTTCGTGCTATGACAAATGATACACAAAGCTGCCATTTTGGAGTTCACTTACCACTTAACCCAGTTCTTGGTGTTGTTAGGACATGGGCTTTTTTGGGCATATGAGATGTCATTTCTCTTACTACAGCACTGCTGGCTTTAGTCCTTGGTGACTTCATCTTCAAAAAATGTTGTTGCTGAGGTTCGGAATGGTTCCTTTTGTCCTATATTTATTCAGATTACCACAGTTTACAAGATTTGAAATTGCTGCTAGACATTTCTGTGAGCATTCCAGAGACTTCTGTAAATAGTCTCATTTGATTTATAAAATGGGTAAAAATGTGAGGACTTTCCTTGTCAGGTTTTGGCACCATGGTTATCCTAGCCTGGTAAAAATGAGTTAGGCTGTGCTCTCTTTCTCTATTCTTGGAGTTTTTGTGAGATTGGAATTCTTATTTTTCAAATATTTGATAGAATCACCAGTGAAAACATCTGGGACTGGATTTTTCTTTGTCTTTTGGGAAAGTTTTTTTGAGACTTTTAATGATTATGCATCTATTCCTGTTTACGATTTCTTCTTGATTCCTTTTTGGTTAAGTTTTATGTTTTGCATAGGGATTTGCCCATTTCTATCTAGATTTTCAAAATTATTGAATAAAGTTATCCCTAAGATCCTTTTATCTTATATGTTTATAGCATTTTCAGTTATGTCGCTTTTTAAATTCATTCCCAGTGGTTATTTGCTGGGGCTCGCTCTCTTTTCCTCCCCCTTCCCTCCCGCCTCCCCTCCTCTTAATTTTGCCAGAATTGTCTCTCCAAAGAACATCCTTGGCTGTGTTAATAACTTTTATTTTATGTCTTTTTTCTGTATCATTACTTTACACTTTTGTTTTTATTATTTCCTTTTTATTTTTTTTAAAGACTTTATTTATCTTGAGAGAGAGAGAGTGAGTGGGGGTGGAGTGGGGTGGGTAGGGGCAGAGGATGAGGGAGAGAATCTCGAGCACACTCCCTGCTGAGTGTAGAGCCCGACGTGGGGCTCCATCCATTGTATGACCCTGAGATAATGACCGGAGCTGAAATCAGGAGTCCAGTACTTAACTGATGGAGCCACCCAGGCACTCCTAAAAGATTTTATTTTTAACTAATCTCTACACCCAATGTGGGGCTCAAACCCACAACTCCAAGATCAAGAGTTGTATGCTCTGCTGACTGAGCCAGCCAGGTGCCCCTCTAATGTGTGCCTTTAAAACGTAAATTTTACTCTAAAGATCTTTAGTTCTGCCTACATGCTTTGAAATACAGTCTTTTTATTATTGATCAAGTCAAAGATTTTCTAATATATGTTGTGACTTCTTCTTTGACCTCTAAGTTGTTTGTTAAATAACAATTTACCTTTTTATTATGGTTTAATTATCTTGTGGTCAGAGAACATGCTTTTTCCTTCTCCAATTCTTTAAAACATTTTTGAGACTTCTTGTGTGGCTTGGTTTTCATAAGTACTCCCAAGTGGAGTGGAGGGTTTGTGCCTGGTCTCTAAGTCAGGTTGGTTAAATGTGTCATTCAAATATTCTATATCGTTAGTGATTTTCTTATTTGAATTTTACCAGTTGATGATAAAGATGTTAACTCGTCATCTTCCTATTGAATCTAACCTTTTATGAATGAACCATTTTATTTACAGGTAATACTTTTTGCTTTAAAGTATAATTTG
Organism: Nasua narica; assembly: GCA_028533885.1. Lineage (NCBI taxonomy): Eukaryota > Metazoa > Chordata > Mammalia > Carnivora > Procyonidae > Nasua > Nasua narica. The sequence goes on along the minus strand of CM052801.1, from coordinate 12,723,234 downwards.
TTTCTTTTAGTATAAACATATTTTCTTTTGATTAGTATTGGTATTGCATATCTTTCCTATCCTCTTATTTTCAAACTTGTATCATTATGTTCTAAGTGTGTCCTTATAAATAGCATATTTGGATTTTGCTTTTTTTTCCCCTTCTGATGATCGTTGCTTTTTCATTGAATCATTTAGTCCATTTATATTTAATGAATCATTCATTCGTGTGTGTTTACATTTACCATCTTCTATTTTTCCTAATCATTTTTGTTTCTTTTTCTCCCTTTTGGAGCCTTCTTTCAAATTGACTGAATATTCTAAACACACCTCCCCATCCACTCATTAGGAAGTTACATACCCCACTTCTATTTTTTAGTAGCTACTATAAAAATCACAATGTCTACCCAACTTTTCAATGTCTAAAGATAATCCATACCTTTAGCCTCCTCTAATATAATATAAGGACCTTGGAAGACTTTGATTTCTTAATTTCATTTTTTTATCTCCTAATCGAGATACATATATAATCTCCTATATTATATAATGTATATGTAAATAACATAGTTGTCATTTTTATGTTATGTTTCACTTATGCCTGCAAGATATTATTATTAATGTTTTATATAATCAAAATTCATTTGTTATGCTAAGCAAAATAGTTCAATCAGAGAAAGACATATGATCTCACTCATGAATTTAAGAAATTTAAGAATTTAAGAAACAAAACAGAGGATCGTAAGGGGAAGAGAAGAAAAAACAAGATGAAATCAGAGAATGAGACAAACCATGAGAGACTCTTGATAGGAAACAAACTGGAGGGGAGGTGGGATAAGCGAATGATGGGCATAAAGGAGGGCACATGATGTAATGAGCACTGAGTGTTATATGCAACTGATGAATAACTGAACGCTACATCTGAAACTAATGATACACTATATGTTAATTAATTGAATTTAAATAAAATGAGATAATTAAAAACAAACAAACAGTAGTTTGAATTTACCAGTATATAGTGCCACCCTTAGCTCTGGGCAACTGTGGCCTTTGGCCTGTGTCTTGTGCTTTAGAGGTCCCCTCTCTGGCCCTTCTCTAGTCATACCCTTCTCTAAGGGTGAGAAGTTTGTGACACAAAGAAATGATGCCCACCTGGAACCTGCCTCACTCGGCCCCCAACCTTTGCTCCTAGATCTTGCTGTGGGACCCTGGGACCCTATAATTCCCTATCCCGTCATTGTGTGCCTATTTCCAGGCCCTGAGCAGGCCTCTTCCCCACCGGCAAGTCATACTGCAGGTGTCCTTACCTTTAGACCTAAGGGATGACCAAGGGTAGCTACTTGCAGGGAGAGGGGGTTTTGGATGTACAGGCTGGGCTGTCCACATACATGTGCACAAAACCTCTTGTATTTTGAGATGGAGCCTTAGTGGAATCATAAGGGCAATTTGTACCTCCTTTTATTTATTTTTTTATTTAAAAACATTTTTAGGCCCCCCGGACCTCCTTTTAAACTCTTAACCTGTATATCACAAATGTTAGAAATGGACCTGGTTCATGCTAACCACTTTCTTTGTTCTTCATTCCTTGTTGCATCTCAGATCTTACATCTTTTGCCTGAGTACATCTTTTAGGATTTGCTTCAGGGAGGATTTGCAGTTAGTGAACAATATCATAGTTTCTCTAGGTCTTCTGGCTTCCACTGTTGCTTCTGAGAAGATAGCTGTCAGTCTATCATGTGCTCCTTTGAAGGTTAACTGTCTTGTTTTCTCTGGCTACTTGTAAGGTTTTCTCTTTGTCTTTGGTTTTCTTCAATTTCAGTATTTTGTGTCTAGGTGTAGATTTCCTCTTATTTATTGTAGAGATTCTTTAGGCTTCTTAAATCTGTGGATAGATGATTTTCACCAGTTTGGAGTCATTCAGTCATTATTATTTCAAACCTTGACTCTTTCCTCCTTTTTGAATTTTTAAAAAAAGGTTTTATTTATTTATTTGTCAGGGAGAGAGAGAAAGAGCAAAAGCAGGAGGGGCAGCAGGCAGAGGGAGAAGCAGGCTCCTTGCTGAGCAGGGAGCCCGATGTGGGACTCAAACCCAGGACCCTGGGATCATGATGTGAGCTGAAGGCAGACGCTTAACTGACTGAGCCACCCAGGCATCCCTCCTTTTTGAATTTTAAGTGTATGTTAGACCTTAAGTGTATGTTAGACATTTTTTTCTCCATGTCTCTGAACTTTTCTTTTGTATTTCATATCTGGAGTTCAGGTTTACTTCATTAGGCCCATAACCTCAGGCATAAGTGGTTCCTTTGTTTATATTACTTCCTCGAGTTCCTGCTTTCACTTCGCCTTTTGCCTGGTGATTCTTTTCTATTTGTCAGCTCTTCGATACATTTAAGAAAATGCTCTTAATATTTCATTTGTAATTTTTGATTGTCTTTAGCAGAAGGTTTGGTCTAAATAACTGAACCCAACATATTCTTGGAATACTGAAGAAATTTTTTTCCTGAGGTGTTTGCTTTATCAAGGTCTTTTAGTAGAGTTGAAATAAAATTTAATTATGCAAAAAAAATTTAATTATGCTTTTACTAACAGTTTCTGGATTCCTTTTTTAGAGTCGTCAGACACATGACCAGAGACTCTAGGGGGAAAAAAAAAGTAACCTTGAGATTCTCTGACTTCTTTGACAGTTGAATGATCCAAGTCAATTGCTTTATTTGCACTGAGAACCTCTTCGGTACCTCCCTTTTAAATTTCCCTTTGTGCAAGTCTGGTTAACCAACACTTATGACTCAATGTAAATATCTCAAAATCATAAAGTTTTCTACAAGACTTAGGGAACAATTACCACACCTCTTGTTACTTTGGTCAAAAATATTGGTCATTGCTTATATCATAGCTGCCATGGTATAATCAAATTATGCCAGTTAATCAGAGGTAATAGAGAATAACCCTACTCAGACCTGCCCTAAAGTGATATCAACCTATTGCCCCCCTTTTAAATCTTATTCTTTAATTATTCTATATTTAGATAGATAAATTTATCATTTATTGCCATTCAAGTTTGAACTGATGACATATATGTCTTTAAAAATATGACAAGTGAGGGGCACCTGAATGGCTCAGTGGGTTAAAGCCTCTGCCTTCGGCTCAGGTCATGATCTCGGGGTCCTGGGATCGAGCCCCACATTGGGCTCTCTCCTCAGCGGGGAGCCTGCTTTCCTCCCTCTCTCTCTGCCTGCCTCTCTGCCTACTTGTGATCTCTCTCTCTCTGTTAAATAAATAAATAAAATCTTAAAAAATATATATATATGACAAGGGATAGTGTATTTGAAGAAGTTGAAGAGATCTAGAACAATTTCTTGGAGGGTTACAAGCAAGGCCATGGCCTACAGTTGAGTCGTTTGTGTACCATACAACCCCAGGGGTTGCCAGGTACATCAGAGTCACAACCATAAAAGGGGGTCCAGAACCATGATGAAGCTTGGAAAATCTTCTGTGAGTGGTTGTGTAGCATCAAGGTCTAGGTCTTTCTGTTTAAATGCTTGCAGATGGTTTTCTTTGCAATTGATGTGATCTTAGCAGCCATCCTCAGCACCTTGGAAATTCGCTAAGAATCGGTGGCTATTTGGGCGCCTGGGTGGCTCAGTTGGTTAAGCAACTGACTTCGGCTCAGGTCGTGATCCCGGAGTCCTGGGATCGAGTCCCACGTCGGGCTCCCGACTCCATGGGGAGTCTGCTTCTCCCTTTGACCTTCTCCCCTCTCGTGCTCTCTCTCACTGTCTCTATCTCAAATAAATAAATAAAAAATCTTAAAAAAAAAAAAAAAAAAGAATCAGTGGCTATTTAAGTCCTCTTTCTTGATGACCTGGCAAGCATTGAGCTAACCCAAGTTACCCTGGCAGGTGAAGAAAATTTCCAGCTCAAAAAGATAGAGATGACTTTCATGGATAATGAATAAGGCTTTCAACAAAATCCACTGATTCCCCTCTTTGATCAGTGACCGTTGGACTTAATGGCTTAGCAGGATGTCCTCTAGCTTATACAGAAGGAAATGTGAGCTGCATTATTTTAAATATCATAAAACTTCTATTAGGAAATGTATATTCAGTCTTCAGAAAAGATATTTCAGGCTTGATAACCTAAAGCAGTCTTTCCAGTGGTGCCTGGTCTGTAGTAAGTCCTTCTTGATCCATACTCTTCCCAAGATGACTGCTGGCATCCCCCTTTATTCTGGCCTTTCCTGCTCTCACTTGGGAGTTGAGTACAAGCTCTCTTCAGTGAAAAGGCGTGGTTTATTTTGATCAGAGGCCCAAGTTACAGCACATAATAACCAGTCACTGTGTACTGTGACTAATTTAACTTTGACCATATCTTATATACCACTCAGGAGGTCCTGCCCTAGGAGTTGGCAAAGCTTAAGAATGAGTTTGCAGAAATTCTGAAATTATATAATAGCATTTGTATTTGTTGATTCGTTTCACCTGATGGACTTAGAAGTTTACTTTCAAGGAGACACATTCTCAGGGGGCCAGCACTGTGGCCTCATAGAAAGAGCAGGAGTCCTACCAAACAGCCAAATGACCTTGACCCATCTCCTAGAATATGTTGGACTTCTTTCTTCATGTGTAGAATGAGCGTTTGAGGCTAGGTGAATCCTGAGTTCCTTTCCAAAACTAAACTGCTCTGATACTCTTTCCAGAACTAAAATTAGGTACTTGTACAGTCAGTCTTCTAAATCAGTTCTGCAAATTCTGGGTAGAGTTGAGCCAAGGCGTATGTATAGAAGAGAGGTTTTTTGTTTTTGTTTTCGTTTTTGTTTTGTAGAGGTTTGGTTCACTAAATATAGATTTGACAAAAAAATAACAGTGCTTTTGGAGGGGGAACTGAGTTCAGAAATAAAAAAAAACAGATCGATTTTTAAACTTTGAATTGAAACTTCTTGTGGCATACGCCTGTACAATAAGATGAGTTTCAGGAACCGAACACACCCAGGGAACCAGCACACAGAATGTTACCTGTACCTCAGAAACCCCTTCGTGCCCCCTTCTAATTATTACACCTGCACCCCCTTCCAAGGATAACCACTCTCCCTACTCCTTGCTCCATCGATTGATTTTGCCTGCTTTTATACCTCATATGAATGGAATTTTGTACACTATGCGTTCTTTCATGTCTGTCTGGTTTCTCTGACTTTATGTCTTGGAGATTCATCAATATTGTGGTGTGTAGCTGTAGAAGACGCTTACATTTTCCTCCAGAGAGACATTGTTATATCTTTGCATTCTGGTTCGAGTGACTCATTTGGGAGGGTCAATAATATGCCATTATGAACAGAGAGAGAATAAAAGTGCTGAAGAGGAGAGCCAAACCAGAGACATTTGATAACTTATTAACATAGCATATTATTAATATATAATATAGTTTATTGATTGAAAAAAATGTAAGCCCTCTTTGGAAGAAGGACTCACCTTCTGTCTAAGACGTTATCACGCCACGGCCGAGGAATGAATTCCCTGGTGATGGTACTGGTGATGGCTATTAAGTTATAGGATCCTTAAAGATTGCCAGTTTTTCCTTGAGGCTGAGAAATTGTGTTTTGTCCCCATCTTTCCGTGCCCTTGTCCCCATAGTCCCTGCTCTCTTTTACCCTGCACGTGCTGGGTGCAAAAAGATATCTGTCGACCGAACAAGCAAAGAACACGGCTCGCGTTCACAGTGGCTTCACAGGGCTTCCTCACCAGAGCAACACTATCCGGTTGGTGCTATGGTCACGGTTGGCTAGATGGGGAATCCTGGCCATTGGAAAGAACTTGTCCCGAGTCACTCAGACATTGCATGGCAGAGCCAGAAGCTTGCAGCGCCTGCTCTTTAGTCTGCGCCACTGGGCACGCGCATTCGATCGTTCCGCGGCTGGCAGAAGCTGCAGTGGTGGCTGGGTTCGTGGGTGCTCTGCGGTCAGGAGTTCTGCCAGCCGAGAACATTCAGCCTGTCTGTCCTGGCCGCTCGCCCTGGGGCTGAGCAGGGGGAGCTTGCTCAGTGGGCTCTCACTTCCCCGTGCCTGTGCCCGAGCCCGAGGGCTGATTGTGATTTCCTGGCTGGCTTGTCGTCCCTCGGCATCCCGTGCCAGCCGCTGCTGCTGCTGCTGCTGACTGCCTGTCATGGGGTTCTGTTGGCCGACTCCTGCTGTGACAGGAACCGACACAGCCTCAGGATTTGCGATTCTCTCTGCGTGCCCGGCTCCTCCCTCAATGAATTTGTTTTATTGCCCCTCAATAAATATATGTTGAATGAATGAATCCATGAATGGCAATCGGGGCTTTGAAATTCACTTTTGATCGCAACTTTGCTTTTTAGAAAATGTTGACTGTCGTCCTGAGCCCTCAAGAGGCAAGCAATGATAATGGACTTGTATGTAATAGAGAGGAAATCCTTTTACAGTATAAGACAGAAACAGGAATAGAATGATTTATAGGATTCTCTGACCCCTTATGATTCTTAGGATAGTTTTGAACCAGCCTTTATATAGTGGTAATAATTATATATGCAGCGTTTGCGTTTTTCATTTCTCCTCTTGATATTTTATGTGTATTGATGTTTTCCGTAAATTCACGGGGACCACCTTGCTTATCTTTTTAAAAAAATTTAATCTTAAGTGAAGTGTGGTTGACATACAATATTGCATTAGTTTCAGGTGTACAACAAAGCAGTTTGACAATTCTGTACGTTACGAAATGCTCACCACGGTGGGCATAGTTACCATCAGATGTCATACGAATTTAATGCAATATTACTCACTGTATTTTTTATGCTGTACTTTTCATCCCCGTGACTTTTTTATTTTATAACTGGAAGTTTGTCCCTCTTAATCCCCTTCACCTATTTTGCCTGTCTCCTCTGGCAACCACGAGTTCGTTCTCTGTATTTGTGAGTCTGTTTCTGTTTGTTTTTTTTTTTAATAATTTTCAGCGTAATATGATACCCCACTGGGTGGTCCTCCCATAATAAACAGAGGTTTTGCTTTTAGTAAACATCAGTGTCCCATCTGGCATTGCCAGTTCTCTGGAACCAGAGTAATTTAAAGGAAGCAGGATTGCAGGTTGCCTTGGTTAAGTGACTGACCTCTTGGGTATTGCTATGTTGTGATTATGGCATGCCATGATGATATGTTTTCCTCTTATTTTATTCCAGGATGTTTTCCTCTGGGAGACAGTGTGGCCATGTTGGCAGACCTGAAGAACTTTTACTGGTGTTCAAGATATTTCTTATCATCATTTGTCTTCATGTTGTTCTGGTTACATCCTTGGAAGGTAAGGTGGCTGCATTTTGTTTGTCTTATTTTTTTTCATTTTTTCCCCTGTTTTATCTCTGTGTACGTGTGATTATTTAGGATTCTTTTTTACTATGAAATAAACATAACATAAAGCTTACCATTTTAACCATTGAACCACTAGCATTAAATATATTCCCAATTTTGTGTAACTGTCACCACTATCCATTTCTAGGACATTTTCATCATTTCAAATAGAAACTCTGTACATGTTAAAAGAGTAGCTCCCCATTCCCTCTTCCCCCCAGTCTGTGGTACCCTCTCTGCTTTCTGTCTATATGAATTTGCCTTTCTAGGTACCTCATATAAGTGGAATTGCATGATATTTGTCCTTTTGTGTCTGGCTTCTTTCACTCAGCATGTTTCCAGGGCTCATCCATGTTACAGTATGTATCAGCCTTTCATTCCTTTTTTAGGCTGAGTAATACTCCGTTGCATGTATAGACCACATTTTGTTTATCCACTCAGTGTTGATAGATGTTTGAGGTATTTCCACCATTTGGCTATTGTAAATAACGCTGCTATGGATATTGGTGTACAAGTACAAGTTCAAGTCCATGCTTTCAGTTCTTTTGGGTACATATGCCTGGGAGTAGAATTGCTAGATCATATGGTGATTCTATGATTAACTTCTTGAGGATCTGCCACACTGTTTCCCACAGTGGCAGCACCATTTTACATCCTACCAGTAGGGCACACAAGGATTCCAGTGTCTCTCTATCCTCACCAACACTTCTTATTTTCTGTTGTTTTGACAATGGGCATGAAATGGTACCTTGTCATGGTTTTGATTTGTATTTCCTTAATGATTAGTGATGTGGAGCATCTTTCATGGGCTTATTGGACATAATGTCTGTCTTTTCTTTTTAGAAAAACGTCTACTCAAAACTTTGGCCCATTTTTGAATTGGGTTATTTCGGTGTTTTTGTTGTTGTTGAGTTTAAGAGTTCTTTATATACTTGGAATATCAAATCCTTAACCAGACAATATGATTTGCAAATATTTTCTCCAATTCTGTGTAGTCTTTCACTCTCTTAATAGTATGCTTTGATGCACCAAAGTTTTTATGTTTGAAGAAGTCCAACTTATCTGTTTTTACTTTTTTGCCTGTGCTTTTGCTGTCTTATCCAAGAAACCATTGCCAAATTTGATGTCATGAAGACTTCTCCCACATTTTCTTCAAGGAGGTTTAGAGTTTTAGCTTTTGTGGTCAGGTGCTTTGATCCATTTTGAGTACATTTTTGTATATGGTGTGAGGTAAATGGAAAAATTCCCAGCAGGTTAAAACACAACTGACAGTCCTTCAAAAAGCAGGCACTGGGCCTGTCAAGAAGCCACAGTACTTTACAGAAAGAAACTGTAAGACCCAAACATGTCCTGACTGCTTACGATGGGCCGGATCCCTCCGTGCTTTACACATACTCTCTTCAGCTTCTCAACCACATCTGTGAAGGAGAGGTCCTAAAGTTAGCTGCATTTCCCAGATCAAGAAACTGAGTCTCAGAGAGATAAGTAAGTTGTTCAAGGAAGTGGCTGACTGGAATTTGTAGCCAGCTCCGAATTTTGTGGTCATAACCTGCAAACCAGAGTTCTCAAGCTCTGAAAACATCGGTTCTCAAAATATCAGAATCCCCTGGAGGGCTTGTTAAAACACAGATTTCTGGGTCCCTCCCCCAGAGTTTTTGATTCAGTAGTTATAGGGCCGGGCCTGAGGATGGGGAAGAAGCTCCCAGGTGCTGTTGATGTGATCGACCCAGAGACTGCACTTTGAAGACCCCTGCCCACACAACAGGCAGAAGGCAGAAGTAGGGAGAGAAAACTCCTCCAGATAACTATTATGGGCTACAGAGTCTGCCGTGGTTCTGTGATGTTCCTGTCAACTGTGCTCGCACACCATCTTCTTGGGGCATTAAAACATTACTGGAGGATCGGCAGAGCAGAAATCAAACGTCCCCACTCTACTGATGAGTAAATGTCTCCAGAGATGTGATCGGTTGGGAAGTGGTAGAGTCAGACTAGATACTAGATCTTCAGTCTTACGTTTCAGTGCATTTTCCACCACGGGGGTTGATGAGGAAGGAAAGTGAAACATAAGGGGAAAAAGTCATCAAAATGAAAGAGGCTTGACAGAAATAAGTCTTTGTGAAAAAGTATATTTAAGAGTGATGAAAATGGGGTAGGTAAACAGGAAAGTGCCTGCGTGCTGATGGCTCCCATGTCTCTTTGACTGTGAATGATCTGTGCCTATACGACCGAGTGTGGCCTGTCCTTGGACCAAGCCAGAAGTACCAGGGAGTTTACACTCCAAAAAAGTGAGGGATGGGAGTCGGCGTTGACCTATGCCAGCTTCCTTGTCCCTTGGTGGGCTGTGTTCTACACACGTAGTAGATTGTTGGGGTGTGCCCCAGTTGCCCCCAGTGGTAATCCACTCATTAATGTACCCATTATTGGCTTTATTCCCTTACTTTCCTACTCCCTCCCTCTGCTTTGTGGGGTCTCCCCACTTGGAACCGCACGAGTCGTCCAAGGTCCGGCCGTATATTGCTACCTCTATAAAACCTGCCCTGATGTACCCTGGGGCAAATAATGCATTATATGTTAATAAAAAATTAACGAAAACAAAACAAAACAAAACAAACCTGCCCTGATCTCTTCAGAAGAAAGAAATATCTCTCCCCAGGCCTCCTTTTTCTCTTTATCCATTTCTTTTTATATTTGAACCCTCCTGTTACAGCGTTAGGTACTTCCTTTGCATCACAAGTCCTTTCAGTGCATTGTCAGTGGCAGGTGAGAAGGCAGAAGGAGGGTTTGGTGAGGCGGATGGGAAACTAATGGGAGGAAACATAATGAGGACAGGGGACTTACTATGGGCCATGCCCTGCTTGGTGTTTGGTGCATAGCATCTCATTTAATCCTTGCAAAAACTCATCATGATAGATAATTTCAGTCTTAGTTTACAGATGAAGAAACTGAGGGTCAAAGAGATTAAGTCATTTGTGCAGAGTCTCACAGCTCAGAAGATTCCCCTCAGCATAAAGCTTGTGCTGTTCATACTCAACTAGGCTGCCTTGTAGGTGTCTGAAGACTGAATGAACGTGTCACTGAGGCGAAGGGAGAAGATGGAGGAGGAACTGGGCTGTGCCACCAGGCAGCAGCCATTCCCCCAGGCTCTGGGGGATCTGGACTCCAAACACAGTAGCTTCACCCTGGAAGCCTGAGAGATGACTCAGTAGCTCTGGACAGTAAGAAGAGGTAGGTCTGACACTCTCTTGTTAGGCCACTGGCCAACAGAGAGACTCCTTAGACCTTAATACTTTCAGTTGTGTAATTTGGCAATGTGTGAGGGAATCATTTTTGGTCTACCAGAAGCCCACATGAGCCTGGGTAGGTAACTATACTTCTCTCTAGCCTCTACTCTCCTGGGCTGTGCCAATGCCTTTTTCCTTTTTCCTTTTTTTGTCTTCTAAGGAGGTCTTCTTTTAGGTACAACTATTTTCCAGAGGATGAGATGACATAATAGTAGAAGATGGTTATAATTTCATCCTTGTAGAGTTGTCTTCCCCATTTGGAAACAATTACATATTTGAGCCAGTTTGGTGAGCTCATGAGCTATAATCCCCAACTTTCTCTCTTTGGTCTGGGCCTAGATTTTTCTGTGCTGCAGGCATTTCCAGAGATAAATTCCTCTATAATTCCTCTCTCCCAAGGCCTCACTCTCTTGTTTCCACTTACACTCTCATGCTTTGTCCATCCAAGTCTTTGTTCCTCCTTGTGCAGCGCATGGTGAAGCTGTAGGAGGGTAGACAGTAACGCTCCTGAAAGGCAGGGAACCTGTCTTGTTTGACTTTGTCTTCCAGTACCAAACCGGGTGTGCACTCTTTCTCTCTCAACTCTATATCTGTGCAAATGAGATCATAAATACCATGGCATTGACCTGATGCTCAGCCAATCTCACAGCCTCCCTAATTCGCACTATCACCACACAGGCATGAGGTCACTTCTAGCAGACCCGGACTCTTTCCCTGACAGATAGAGGTGGTGACAAAGAGTGGTAGAGGCTCTGGGTAGGTTGAGGGGGAAACTGAAAGCAGAGGACGTTGTGTCCCACTTTCCACGTAGAACTCCTGGTCAGAACTCATAGCAGCCTGTGCATCAACAGGAGGCCGTGGTAGAGATGAAAGATGGTGGCATAGTGTATTTAGGCAGAGAGAAGACTGGAGATGGTGTCTCTTTCGAGTCTTTCTTGTCTCTTGTGGGCAGGGTATAGATTCTAAATGGCCCTCATGTTCCTTGTGGGTAGCTGTGTTGTGAGCCAGGAGCAGGGACAGGGCTCCAAACATGATGGTGTGGACGGTTTAGACTAGGGGCCTGATGAAGGATATGACAGACACTCAGAGGTGAGACCTCAGGGGACCTGGGTCAGCAAGATAGGGACCCCCTAGGCCTGGGTGGGCTACTGAGAGAATAGACCATGGGGGCCAGTGGGCACAGTCTTCAGTGATGGATGCCAATTGGATACTCAGGAACCCCACAGGGGGAGGGAGATCTCTGGAGAGGCCATTGAGAACCCAGTGCTCAACACGGGGTGGGCTCACAGAGCTGGGCCCCTTCTCCCTGCTACCAGAAGGAAACTAGCACCCCATTCCCAACCTGGAAGCCATCTTGACTACCAGATGGAAGAGGAGGCAAAACAGAGATTGTGCATTTATCCAAAAGACATTGATTTAGCTGGAGATCGTTTCAGAGCAAAAGAGAGAGCCACCTTAAATCATCAGGTTTAAGGATCCCTTTCCTGTACCTCTGGAATGGAGGCTCCAAAATAACATGGAATCTTGGGTATTTTTTTATGTGTTTATTGTTGCTATTATTTGTACATCTAAATTCTATTTATAGATTTTAAACTAACTCTAAAATGAATACATATTAAGATGTGTTAGGACACTCTGCTAGGGATTGTTGAAGGTGATCATCATATCCTGAATTCTGCTCCTTCTTCTGGTTTTAACCTTTTCAGGTATGAAGAAATATCTAGTCAGGTCCTTGAGGATAAGGGTGACAACTCTTTCCTCTCTGTATCCTCCATAGTCTAGCACATAGTAAGTGCTCAATAAACCCTGGTTGTTTGACGGGTTTTGATTTGTGACTACTGTAAAGCCTAGGGATACTCTAAAATGTGGGCCTCTGCCTTCATCTTACTTACATCACCAGCGTTATCCTCATCTGAACCCAGTGATTTCTTGTACAACATAGGTTACTCTGATGTTTTGCATAGACCTCAATGAAGTGGCTGTCCTTTGGCTAGAATTACCCTTAAAGAGAGATTTCCTCTCCTCTATATGATGAAGGGGCTCAACTGATTGCCTGTTAGGATTCCTTCACACACTCACATTCTGTGAGTTCAATTACCCAGTAGGGAGAGTCTTCAGATTCCTCATTCATTGTCTTGGGTTACCAGAGATCCCTGGGGTCTGCTTCAAACTGAGAACCACTCTTCCTTGCCATTTCATTTTAAGGCTGCTCTCCTATTCAAAATTCTTTTTTTTTTTTTAAATATTTATTTTAGAGAGGGGAGGGAGAGAGAGGGAGAGTGAAGTAGAGATCCTCTAGCATACGCCCTGCTGAGCATAGAGCCCAATGTGGGGCTCGATCCCAGGACCCTGAGATCCTGAGCCGAGCTGAAATTGTCAGATACTTAAGCAACTGAGCCATCTCAGTGTCCCTCCTATTCAAAATTCTTAATGTGAAATTGGAAACAATGGAAAATATTTTTTTTTAAAGATTTATTTATTTATTAGAGAGAGAGAGACTGAGAATGAGAGGGGAGAAGGTCAGAGGGAGAAGCAGACTTCCCGCAGAGCCGGGAGTCCGATATGGGACTCGATCCCGGGACTCCGGGATCATGACCTGAGCCGAAGGCAGTCGCTTAACCAACTGAGCCACCCAGGCGCCCTGGAAAATATTTTTTTAAACCACATTTTTTTTTTTTTTTACATAAGGTGATTTCAAAGGCTTTTCAAGTTACAGAGAAGCCAATGAATCTCTTGATTGCTAAATTGATAAAAGCTCCGGAAGTGGCTTTTGCTGACTGGTCAATCAACCGGTTGCCGGTGCTATCCTTGTCTTGCTCTTCATGGAAGAATCCCAGTGCCTCTTGGTAGAATCTAGTAACAACAGCTCATGGGACTGAACATGAAAAACAGCAGCGGCAGCAGCAACCCAACTGGATATTTGTGCAGGTCTTCATGGCTTACAGAGAGCCTGTGTGTAGATCATCTCTCCGTGTCCCCTCTGGGGTAGGCAAAGAATGTTGTATTATCCCCCACTTTGCTGATGAGAAGATTGAAGCTTAAAGCAATGGAGTAACTTTCAAAATTACTCAGCAAGGAATAGTATCAAGGTCCTGAAAGCAGCTTTCCAGAACTCTATCCTCTACCCCAGCCTGTACAATGTGCTTGCTTTTGGCCATACAACTCTGCCAATCCTGCCAAGATCCTTAACTCTGCCAATCTCTGCCAAGATCCTTAACAATGGTGATTTTAATCATAAGGAATGTCCTTTTAGACCAGGGATTGGCAAACCTTTTCCACGAAGAGCCAGATAATAAATATTTTTGGATTCATCGGCCATATACAGTCTCTGTGGCAACTACTCAACTCTGTTGGGATAGGCAAAGTGGCCATAGGCAATATGTAAATAGGCGTGGCTTGGCATCAATAAAACTTCTATTATAGACATGGTTGGAGGGCAGGCTTTGGCCCGTGGGCTGTAGTTTACAGATCCCCTACCTAGACCCAACAGAAGTGGTGCAATACATACTATTGATCATTTATATGACAACCATTCCTTGCTTTTTACTTGTTTGGCCAAGCTCTGGCTTCATAGGGTGCTCATCCCTTTCCACATGACTCAGGAGTAAATCCTAATTATTCTAAGCCAACTGTGGAAATGCTGTTCCTTGCCAGTGTTTGATTTAAGAGTGGCCATGTGACTCCCTTTTGACAAATAAAGACACACAGGAAAAGCTGCTGGGGGACTTTTAGGAAAAATCTCCCCACTCTTCAGATGAGACTCAAGGAGAAACAGTTCTTTTTCCTCTGGACCCACACTGTCCCAGATGATCACACTAGGTGACCCATGGCTATTAAATTTAAATTAATTAAAATGAAATGAAAAATTCAGGTCCTCAGTCACATTAGCTACATTTTTAAGTGCTCAGTGGTCACAGGGGGCTAGTGGTTGCTGGACTAGACAGTATAGGTATAGAATATTTCCATCATGGCACAAAGTTCTGCTTGATAGTGCCATATCTGGATGTTTTTGTGTCTGAATTTGATGCCTGAATAGCAGGAGGCATCTTAAAAACACTGAAAGGAGGTGGCGAGTGCTAGTGGAAAATGGGGATAACCTGAGATTTTAAAGACGTTGAGTCCCTGAATGAACATTATGCTGAGGTTGAAAGAACAGAAGGATTGAAAGGACCTGGGGGTGGGGGGCGCCTGGGTGGCTCAGTCATTAAGTGTCTGCCTTCAGCTCAGGTCATGATCCCAGAGTCCTGGGATCGAGCCCTGCATTGGGCTCCCCGCTTGGCGGGAAGCCTGCTTCTCCCTCTCCCACTCCCCCTGCTTGTGTTCCCTCTCTCGCTGTTTCTCTCTCTCTGTCGAATAAATAAAATCTTTTTTAAAAAAAGTCATAAGGATGAGAAAATACATTTGCAGTACTCACCTCTATTTGTTGAAAGAATCTGTACGTAAGTGGACCCACTCAGTTCAAAACCATGTTATTCAAGGGTCAATCATGCTATGTGTCATGTTGTTATAAATGCTTCATATGTTACCTTAGTGGATCCTGACAATAGCAACGGTCAGATGTTAATCCCTTATTTCCTAGATGAGGGAACTGAGGCTTTGGACAGTTTGAGTCACTTCCAGGTTCACACAACTGGAAAGAGTAGGTGATGGGATTCTAGAACCTGTGTCCTTAACCGCTTCCTCGGTGTTTAGTCCCTGAAGCAGTTGAAATGGTTTTTAGACAACTTTGACTGAAACTTAGCCATATTCATTCATCTTAAGATGGATTTGTACCCCCAAAGGACCAGATAAAGATTGAGGGAGATCTGAAGAATAAAAGCAGTATTTAGCCTATTAGGGAGTAAGTTGATAGTCCAAGAGAACACGCTGTTGTGGGGGCGCCCGGGTGGCTCAGTTGTTAAGCCTCTGCCTTCGGCTCAGATCATGATCTCAGGGTCCTGGGATCGAGACCCGCATTGGGCTCCCTGCTCGGTGGGAAGCCTGCTTCTCCTTCCCCCCCCTCTTCCCCTGCTTGTGTTCCCTCTCTCACTATGTCTCTGTCAAATAAATTAATAAAATCTTAAAAAATAAAAAAAAAAGAACACACTGTTGAACTGTACCTTGATGCAGGTGTATCCTTACTCAAGGAAATCATAAGAAACACATTGATCTTGGCAGTCTTGTGTTCATTAGGTCACAGTGCTGTAAAAAAGCGTCAACATAAATCGCAGATGCTTTTGCGGTGACGCCTGGCAATTGCATTATTTTCTTTTAGGAATATACAAAGCTGGCAGGAGAAGTTACTCTCTTGTTGCTGTAGTATACATTATAGTATAAAATTTTGTTAAAGAAGAGAGAAGTGAAAAATATGAAATGGGCAATAGTCTTGCTTTGGTGAATAAATTAGAATTGCTTATAGTTATCTCCTTAATTGAATGTATAAGAACCAAGCATGTAGTTCTTATTATACTGTGTTGTATTTCACCTGTATGGTCTTTCTTGTCTTGCTCCTAATATAACACATTTGTTAGTACACTGATTTGGATCCGCAGTAAAGTCTAACATTCTGGGTTTTAGTGGGTAGGCAGGAGAGGATGTGTTTGAATTAGCGAAAAAAATTTCAGTTATAGGATATTTTCGAAGTAGAATTTTAAAACTTTCAAATGAGCTGCATAATATCACTAGAATATAAACTCTATTTGAGGCCAGGGGCTTTGTGTTATTGCCTGCTGTAACCCCAGTCCCTGGCATACACAGTAGGCCTTAAAAAATTGTAACAAATGGTGGTGCCTGGGTGGCACAGTCGGTTAGGTGTTGGACTCTTCATTTCCACTTAGGTCGTGATCTCAGGGTCTTGAGGTCAAGCCCTGCGTTGTGCTCCACGCTCAGCATGTTGTCTGCTTAAAACTCCCTCTGCCCCTCCTGCTCATGTTCTCTCTCTCAAATAAAATAAACAAATTATTAAAAATAATTGTAACAAATGAATAAACTTTGGGCAAATCCCTTTATATTTCTGAGCTTGCTTCCTCACTTACAGCCTGCAGAGGATGGACTAGTCTGGTTTCTAGTCTTTTCCTTACCCATGACACATTTTGTAATTCTTTCCTTCCAGTGAACTCCCAACTCCTAAAAGATACTATCTTTCAAATGATTTATTTAAGAAAAAAATTTTGGGGTTGCCTGGGTGGCTCAGTCAGTTAAGTTTCTGTCTTCAGCTCAGGTCAGGATTCTAGGGTCCTGGCATCGAGTCCTGCATCAGGCTTCCTGCTCAGCGGGGAACTTGCTTATCCCTCTGCCGGCCACTCCCCCTGCTAGTTCTCTCTCTCTCTCTCTCTCTGACAAATAAATAAAAGAAAAAAAAGAAAAACATTTTCCCCATTTTAGTGTTGAGCAAAGACATACATAATCGTATCCACTTTTCGTGATCAGCAGTAGACAACAAGTGTGGATATAATTTTAAAAAATCACACTCTAATTTTCTCATGCAGCCTATTGTAGATAAAGAAACAGTTTTTGAAATAATTATATATAGTCCCAAGTGACTACCCTGGCCAGGTTTCTAGATTTACAAAATTGTACTAAGTCATTTTTCAAGTCTCCTTCACCTCTGAGATAGATTTCTATGAACTTCAGTTTCCTGATGTGTAATGCAGAGATGGAACCCCATGATCTTTCTAGGAGATGCTTTCCTATGGTCCTAAGCTATGGAAACTTGAATTAGACAAACAGTGTTGGAATACATAGTCCCACTAATCAAGCATTAGTGAATATATAAGAATGTTTTATGGTTAGGTGGAAACCACATACATGCAAATTTTGGAAAGAAACCAGCTTCGTGATTTTTTTTTTTAAAGATTTTATTTATTTATTTGAGAAAGAGATCCAGGGTGGGGAGGGGCGGAAGGAGAAGGAGAAGCAGACTGTGCCTAGCACAGAGCCCGACCCTGGGCTTGATCCCAGGACCCGGAGATCATGACCTGAGCTGAAATCAAGAGTTGGAGGCTCAACTGACTGAGCTACCCAGGCGCCCCAGCTTCATGATTTTCTAAGTTCCCCTGTATGAGTTACTGATCTGTTGTTTGCATTAAGGGAAAAAAAAACTAGATTATTACATAATTGGAACTTTAAGAACACAGAATCATAAAGTCTGTATTAGTATTAATTACATTATTAATTAGTGCTGGAACTATGATAAAATACTTTATAAGTGTAACTTTATGCAAAGTAATCACCCCCATTTTACAGATGCACAAGTAAAAGCAGGGAAATGTTAAAAACTTCCTCAAGGCAGAGCCAGTATTTAAACCCAAGTAAGTCTCCCTCAGGAGCCCAGTCCCTCCCTCTCTCTCTCTCTCTCTCTTTTTTTTAAAAGATTTTATTTACTTACTTATTTGACAGAGAGCCAGTGAGCACAAGCAGGGGGAGTGGCAGGCAGAGCAGGCAGAGGGAGCAGCAGGCTCTCCCCTGAGCAGGGAGCCCAATGCAGGACTCCATCCCAGGATCTTGAGATCATGCCCTGAGCCGAAGGCAGATGCTTAAAGACTGAGCCACCCGGGCACCCCAGGAGCCCAGTCTCTTAATCACATTTAAAGCTTGGTTAAGGAGGCATGCTTATTCATCCACTGGAAATAAATGGGCATGGGCACTTTATTCATATGGAGGAGATTGCCCCCAAATCAGTCTTTTAAAGCTCATGACAAGCCGAAGAAAATATAAGGTGAAGACATTATAACACGAGCCACTAATGTACACAGGCCAAAAGCCCTGCTGAGAGATTTCTATCCAGGAGTGCTACACAAAGGGTAAGGTTTACACAGCCTCAAAATAGAGGCAACTCAAAAATACAACTTTTCTTTTCTTTTTTTTTTTTAATTTCCTTAAGTAATCTCTCTGCCCAACATGGGGCTTGAACTCAGGATCTGGAGATCAAGAATCACATGCCCTACCAACTAAAGCCACCCAGGCGCCCCCAAAATACAGCTTTTCCAACTAAGTAGGCCAAAACAGGAATATCCATACTTCCAGCCTTTGTTAGTGGCTTTTACTAGTATGTAGCTGTTTACAGAAATGATTTGTCATATGGGAATCCTACTTTTGAGGGTCATGAAAAAATCATAATATGGAGGTTTGCTGAGAGCAAAACTATGGAGGTGAGTCACAAAGAAGGGGAATTCATAGATTTAGCTGCAAAGTGGCAGGGACTCATCCTTCTCCAATTCCTATTGATTCCTTGTCAATATCATGGCAAAGGAAAAGAAAATGGTGGTCGGGGAGAGTAATTTTTTTTTTTAAAGATTTTATTTATTTATTTGACAGAGAGAGACACAGCGAGAGAGTAACACAAGCAGGAGGAGGGTGAGAGGGAGAAGCAGGCTTCCCGCGGAGCAGAGAGCCCGATGTGGGGCTCGATCCCAGTACCCCGGGATCATGACCCGAGCCAAAGGCAGATGCCCAACGACTGAGCCACCCAGGCGCCCCCGGGGAGAGTAATTTTAGCATTAATTTTGTGCCATCATTAGCTTAATGGATATTAATTACTCCACAGCACTCAAATTAAATCAACGTGGCAGAGACTGGCTGGCAGCTCACCAGACTTTAGTTTTTTTCTTCCTTACCAGACAGCTAGACTCCATCACCCAGCCTCCCCTGCCATGAGTTCTGGTTAATAGATGTGGGCAGAAACAGTGTTTGCCACTTCTAGGCTTAGCCATTAAAAATCTCCCACCTGATTCCCCTCACTCTCCCTTTCCCTGTGCCTGCTGGATATTGCTCTCCGGAGCAAACTTGGAATTTTCCTGTTGAACATGGCAGTGCCCCTGTCCTCTGGGGCCCCTCAATGACTGCATGGAGCACATGCCCCTCTCTCTGCCCTACCCTTCTCTCTACTGTAGATGACTGATTGGACTTTACACATGGAAAAGAAACTTCTATTTTTCTAAGCCCCTGAGATTTTAGAATTTAATTATTCCAGGAGTTTGCCTTACCTTAACTAATACATCTGTGACCCTGCCCGCTAGGGTTGTTGGCACATCTCGTTCTGCCATTGGAAGGTGGGTGGGGTGGGGTGGGGTAGGCATCTCTTCTTTCTTGAGGTCATATAAGAGCCCAGGTTTATACAGTCCAAGCTGGGGGAGTCTGTGATGGTCGCTTCTGAGAGGCTCCCTATCCAATCACGAGAGTCCTGTGAGTGCGGGAGAAGCACCGGAGCCATCCCGCCACTCCCTTTGCACCAGCCCGGGCCACTGGGACTTTCACAGTTCGGCATGTGGTGAAGACTACAGGCTCTGGATTTTCTGGGGTCCAATCTTACCTCTACGATTTATTAACTCTGACTCTAACAAGGTATTTACTCGCTGCGGTTGAGTCTCCTTATCTGTAAAGGAGCAGTATCGCTCACAGAATGACTCGAAGAGTAAATGAATTAACGTCTGAAGAGATGCGTGTAACACACCTGACCCACTGTAGGAACTCCGTAAATACTGGCCGTCATCCCTAGAGCCCAGCACAGGGATGGAGATTTTTTTCAGTAATGGCAGTGATCTGTATCTGTGCTACCCTGTACAGTAGCCGCCAACGACATGAAACGTGACTGAGGAACTGGGTTTTAATTTTATTTAACTTGAATTAACTTAAATTGAAGTAAGCACACGCGGCTAGTGGCTAGGGTACTGACGGTGCAGCTGAGAGCATTTGTTCTAATTGCCTCGGAAATTTTCTCCTTCACACCGTGTAAGTCAGGGTTCAGTCACAGGAGGAGAGTCACTAGGGACAGACACACACACACACACACACACACACACACACACTAAGGAGTTTGTCACAGGGATTTGACCTTATACAACCGCGGGAGCTGGCTAAGCAGCCTCTGTAAAGCTGTTGTCTTCACGTCTGGTGCCAGAACTTGCCATGTACGATAGGTGGGCTGTAGGGAGGCAGGAAGAAGGGTGACGACGGGAACAGGTTGGAACCCAGAGGCATGAGTTGTAGCCACGAAGCTGACTGAAACCCACATCTGTTCTTGTGACCTTGGTGTTCTCATACCTTGGTGGTATGGTTGTCCCACAGAAGCTGGGCCCTTCGTGCAAAATTAAATACCCACTCCACCCGGGGGTCGGAGAAGCTGAAGTGGATCCGGGGGGTGGGAGGCGGCTAGAGTAGTTGCAGGCTGGCAGCCCCCTCACACGGATGAAGGGAGGGAGCTGCTGCCCCGCTTCTGTCCACGTGTCCCACAGGAAGCTCTCTCGCGCCCCACGCTCTCCAGAAACCTACAGAAAAGGGAATTCTGGGAAATGCAGCTTAGCCTTGCCATGATGCTCCATTACCGAGACACCGCACACACTGGAATGCTAACGAGCTCAATTTTGTATCTGTTCATAGTTCTAAGTAAAACATGATGCTAACATCTCCCAAGGCTCTATTTAATTGTTTCTGTTCTGCAGCTAGCCCGAAGATATTCCAAAGAGCCTTACAGCCAGCCAACATTATCTTTGAGTAGAAAGAGTACGAGTATTTTTAAAAAGTTTTTCTTTCCACTTTTCTGTGCTTTAGAATTTTCTCCACATAAACCCATGTTATTATTGTTATAATTAGAAAAGAAACTAATATTAATTTTTCGAAGCCAGCCAGTGACCCCTGGGGAGACCGTGCATCCCACTAGAGGGCACCCTAATAACATCACAATTAGATGTGCCCTTCACTTTGGCCCTGAAACTGTGCCAGGTCTGACTTTGTGCAAGAACTTAAGAAACAGAAATTACAATCACCTAATCTCCTGAAGACCTTTGACTTCTGCTTCTTTCCTTATGTTTCCAAAGAGATCCCAAGGGTGTTTGAAAATCAGAAGCAAAGGGTAGAAAACGGAAAGAAAATGAAGTGGAGCTCTTGCTCAATAGAGAAACCATTTTTAGAAAGATCACTAGGAAAACAAGGAACAGAGAGCACGATCCTGTTAATTACAGACACGAGCAGGGTTTCCTGTGTGCTCTCCTTGTACACACCGATGAAGTATGTCCTATTGTGATTATCGTCATCCCTGTTTTCCAGAGGGGAAGCTGAAGTACGGGTGGCCTAAGGATGTTGTCCACAGTTACCTAGTGGCGGGTTACAAAAGTTGTGCGGATTTAGCAAGTGGCGGATTTGGACCTAGGTTGTCTGGGCTTCATGACCTAGCACAGTCTAGGTTCATGACCTACTTACCACACTTGAGGGATTCAGGGCAATGTCACGTGGACTTCTGGGGCTGACTCCTGTTTCCCCTGCACCCGACATCCCTGGGGAACCCCCCATCCTCTCATCTTACCTTAGAATGTCTTTTGAACCTTTTTCCATGCCAGCTTCCCAAGCACAGGTTCAGGTCCTCATCGCGTCCTGCCTGGCCAGTCCCCTGCAGCAGCCTCCTCTCCCGCCGCCTCATTTATTTCGGAGCTATATAAAACAATACATATTGTTCTGTGCTAGGGCTGGGGAGAGTGGGGAGGCTATTTTGCATCCAAGTCCTTATTTTAAGCTCGGTACCCCCAGAGAACCTAAACTAAGATGCCAAGGGGATCGCTGCTCAATTGTGAGCTGGCAAAGAGTGGTGTGGTCTAAAAGAGACTAGGGGCACCTGGGTGGCTGAGTTGGTTAAGTGTCTGCCGTTGGCTTGGGTCGTGATCTCAGGGTCCTGAGATGGAATCTCTCAGCAGGGAGTCTGCTTTTCCCTCTCCCTCTGCTGCTCCGTCTGCTTGTGCTCCCCCCGTCAAATAAATAAATAAAATTGTAAAAAATATTGGAAGAGACTAGAAAACTGTCAGTACCCTAGCCACTAGTGCCCCCACCCTACATTTCCTGGTGCTTCTGCACTTAAAACTACCACAAGAGGCTCCCGCTAACCCAGAAATTACAGGTGCTTTGGCATGAAAGGGTATGTCAACTAACTCGCAGTAGAATTACCCTAGACAGGAGTGCGAATCAGGGAGGAGAAGGGCAGCCAAGCAAATATTGCTTTCCTTAAGCCACATCTCTCCTGGGGAGAAGTAGAGATAAGCGCAGAACATGCATTCTCTCCTGGGACAATACCGCCCCCACGGGAGGGAACATTGGCTTTTGGAGGCAAAAAAAGTCGTAACCAGTTACACAGGGCTGGGACGAAGAAGAGGCAAGTGAAGGGTCTAGAGCACAAAATTTAGGAGATACCCACTCTTAGCACTGCATATGTGAGTGTGCACAAATACAAAAACATACACATACATAAATGTGTACATAGTCGTTAGATGGAAGGAGAGAAAGGGATGGAAAGGGTCAGGCAAACGGGGAAAATGTGGGGATTTTAAATCAAGTGGTCTGGATCAGCTTCTCAGCGAAGGTGACATTTGAGCAAAATTCCAAGGAGGTGCCAGGGCGCAAACCAAGGGGCTCCTGGGAGGAAGAGTGTTCCAGGCAGAGGGAGCAGCAAGTGCGAAGTGCGGATAGGGCCAGTGTGTTGGCTGAATAGCAGGGAGGCCTCTGGCTGAGTGAGGGGAGAGTCGGAGGAGATGCGGTCTGGCTAGAAGGTCATCTGTTCCATGGGAATGCGGGGAGACCCCGTGAAGAAGTAGGGGTGTACTGTCAGCCTAATAAGTGTTCAATAAAGGCCAAGGCCCACCGGGAATTGCTGATTGTTTGCACTTTGGGAAGTTCCATCAGCTAGCAGCTGAAGTTTTCTCTAGTGATGTCATTATTAATCGTTTAATAAAAACGTTATGTCAGAACTTACTGAGCAGTGTGATATGAGATGGTCACAGCTCAAGTAAACACTTCGGGCTGTGCCAAAGGAGAACGCTTTTCATTCATTTTGTTGGTTATGTAGTAAAGTCTGAAAATACAGTTCTTGGAAGAGTATCTGTTGTTCCAAGCCCTGAAGAGCCAATATAATAACAAAACAATATTGTTTTGTTTGGGGTTCCCATATAGGAGTGCCTAGGCGTGGCGCCTAGTTTTGAATCATCTCTCTATGGAATAGTAATTCAATCCAGAGCAGGACTGCCACCAGATTACAAGTTTCAGCTGGGTCTAGAATATTCGTGCAAGGGGGGCTAGTCGTATCTGTTTTAGATCCAGTGCTCAGAGATTAAGCCTTTATCTTTCCCATTCAACGCGGGGCACATGTGTTGGAAGGAGATCCTAAATCGTGTTCCTGCAGTCACAGATCTGAGATGAGCAGCCGCCTCCCATTTTAAGTCGAACGACCCCCATGGCATCCAAGATTGGGCAGAAAAATGAAAACATCAGAAACGGTCATCTGTGACCTCGCCTGATTTATGTGTAGGTAGTTTGCCAGGGAGGTGATTTCAAGAATCATGAGTGAGGGAACAGGAAGAAGGCGTTAGGAGAAACAGAAAAGCCAATAAAGAGTATGTAACTGAAGTCACTGCTGTAGACAGTGAAGGCTCAGGGTCATTGAATTTTTAATGTCGTTCATGATATGTATTTGAATGTCCATTTTAGCACACATTTGTAAGGTCTGCTAAGCGATCTATTTGCTGTGATTAGCATTACGATTACTCTTCCAAACTTTAGATTCCGAATAATAACTGTCCAAGAAATACTTTCAAGTCTTTCCCCCATAGACTCTGCTTCATGGCTCTCAGATCCATTCCCTATCTTTCCTCTGCTGTGCTTTGTATCCCAGGGTCCTGACTCCTTGCACTATTTGTGTTAAGTTCCTGCTCCTGAAGTACCACTCATGGGTTCCAGACTGATCCCTGACTGGTGGAGACTCCTCAATGATGTCATCAGTCAATCTCAAAATTTTTTTTTAAAGATTTTATTTATTTATTTGACAGAGAGGGATCACAAGTAGGTAGAGAGGCAGGCAGAGAGGTGGGGGGGAAGCAGGCTCCCTGCTGAGCAGAGAGCCCGATGTGGGGCTCGATCCCAGGACTCTGAGATCATGACCTGAGCCAAAGGCAGAGGCTTTAACCCACTGAGCCACCCAGGCGCCCCTCAAAATATGTATTTTTTAAGATTTTATTTATTTGAGAGAGAGAGCACGAGACGGGGGAGAGTCAGAGGGAGAAGCAGACTTCCTGCCGAGCAGAGAGCCTGACTCCATCAGATGCTTAACCGACTGAGCCACCCAGGCGCCCCCATCCCCAAATATTTTTGAATGTCTACCAGATTCAGGGCCCTGGACTGTCGGATTCCTAGAGGATAATAAAGCATCAAGCCGCTTAGCATCTAGTTGGGAAAATGAGACATACAGTAGAAAAGTTAAATAATAGTGCCCAATAGTGTGTTTCCGACAAATGGCAAGTGAGTGGCATAGTCAAGGAATAAACCTTAAGATAAAAAGAGGAGAGAGCCACCTCCACTGACTTCGGTGGCCAGAGCAGGCTCTAGGGGGCCAGAGAGCTGACCCAAGGAGGTCATCTTCTAAAACTCCCAATTTCGAAGAGGCGAAAATTTGGAATTTCATTTGAAATCACCTGATTTCTAAATTTGGTAAGTAATTCAAACTTTCAGAAAATTCAGTGTGATTCCCACGTGCCTGGCCAGTGGAATAGAGCTTGCCTGGCAGCTAAATTGGGATCGTAAGCCAATGGTAGGCATTTGTTGAATGGCTTACTGCAATGGGCAAGAAGTCGAATGTAAGGAACATTATAGATCCTTTCCAATGAGAAGATTCTGGAGTTCTTTTTTTTCCTTTTTTTTTTTAAGATTTTATTTAGTTATTTATTTGACAGACAGAGAGAGAGATCACAAGTAGGCAGAAAGGCAGGCAGAGAGAGAGGGGGAAGCAGCCTCCCCACCGAGCAGAGAGCCCTATGTGGGGCTCAATCCCAGGACCCTGAGATCATGACCTGAGCCGAAGGCAGAGGCTTCACCCACTGAGCCACCCAGGCGCCCCAGATTCTGGAGTTCTAATATTTCACTCACGTATGAGGCGATCAAGGCCTGGGCTTAGAAGGGGGCAGTGGCCATGGGAAGAAGGGACAGATAAGAGAGCGATCGGGGAATGTTAATAATGATACCGTACATTTATATACTAGTTTATGGTCAACAGAATTTGTCTCTGGAAGCAGAATAGACTAGAGACTCAGGGTTGGCTCTGACGTTGGACTGCCTGAGTTCAAATGTCAGCTGTACAGTGAATTACTGGAGGGGCCCAGGACTCCTTGCCCAGACTGTTTCTGAAGCACTCAAATGGACTGATTGATGGTGATGAATTCACGTATCTCATGGAGTTGTAGGTTGATTAAATAATAAATGCATATTGAAGCATTAAGCCCAGCTCATGGGAAGCATCAACCCACTGTTTGCTATTGCTACTTATCACGCATATATCATCTCTCTTTAATCCTTGCAATAGCTCCATGTTACGGGGAGAAGAATGCACCAGGCGGATGCCTGGACATGGAAGTGGGAGGTGGGGGAAAGGGAGGAGTTGGGGTAACGATCCGAGAGTGAGCATTTGATTTATACACTCAGCTCTACTGCTGAAACGAACTCTGGGTTTCCAGGCCCTTCACTTAAGGGGGATTTTTTTTTCCCCATAGAGGGTGGTTCCTTGTAACTCATATTTTCTATCATTAAAAAAAACCACACACACAACAAAAAACGGGATTTCTGAGTATGGTAGGAAGAATAATGGCTCCTCAAGGATGTCCCTGTCCTAATGCCTAGGATCTGCAAATAACAAAAGGAACTTTGCAGGTGTGGTGGAAATTAAGTAGTATGAGATGGGGAGATTATCATGGATTACCTGGGTGGGCTGGGTCTAATCCTGGGAGTTCTTTAAAGTGGAAGAGGAAGGCAGAGGAGTGAGTGAGAAGGATGCCCCAGGTGAAGGAGTCCCCCCTCCCACCCCATCCCACCGTTGCTGTCTTTGAAGATGGAAGGATGAGGCATGAATGAAGAAATGTGGGTAGCTTCTTGAATCTGAGAGTGGCTCTCAATTTCCAGCCAGCAAGTAAATGAGTACCTTGGTCCTACAACTGCAAGGAACTGAATTCTGTAGTAACCCAGATAAGCAGGACTCAGAGTCTCCCCTAGAGCTTCCAGAAAGGAATGAGGCCTGTTGACACTTTGATTTTTGTCTGGTGAGACCCATATTGGACTCCTGACTACGGAACTCTAACATCACACATTTGTGTTGTCTTAAACCGCTAAGCTCATGGTAATACGTTACAGTAGCAACACGAAGCTAATACACTGAGATTTCCATCTTAAATTATATGGCAGATGTTACCAGCAACACCATCAAATTCGAGAACTCAGTGGGTATGGAAATGATGCGGGGTGATGAGGGAGGAGTTCTGGGATATATGGAGTTGGAGAGGCAAAGACAGTAAGGCATGCACTTGGCAGTGCTTAGACCACACTCGGCCACATGGGGTTGGGGTTGAGGAAAGAAAGTGCCAGGGAGGTGACGGAGGGTAAGAGACTATTGAGGAGTTCAGTTTCTTGAGATTTCAGTTCCTGTCTTTGGCTTTCATTGTAAGCATATGCATGGCCATCATAATTGGAATATATGCACTTCATTTAAAAAAAAATCACTAGTCATACTGAGTAAACTTTATAGACATAGTTTTATTTATTAATTTTCTAAAAGATTTATTTATTTGAGAGAGAGAGAGAGAGGGAGATGGTGGGGAGGAGCAGAGGGCAAGGGAGAGAGAAATTCAAGCAGATTCCGCACTGAGCACGGAGCCCGACTCAGTCCCACAACCCTGAGATCATGACCTGAGCAGACACCAAGAGTCGGACGATTGACCAATGAGCCACCCAGGCGCCCCCAAGAATTTTATTTATTGACTTGAATTGAGACTTTAATAAGTGAATAATGCTTTAAAATGTGCTTTTTGTAAGTTTCCAAAGGAAAATCTGAAAAATTTAAATGTTTTTCCTTTCCTTGTTTATGAATCCTTGTAACAATGGAAATGTTTTGTCTCCTAAGAATGGCATGGAGCTCAAGTATATGACTCAGTGGAAATGACGACCACCTCTTTGGTTGTAACAAATGGGAAGTGAGTTAGGAGAGAGCCCAAGAGAAACAGGCTGATAGTCAGGAAAATGCAAGGCCTATGGGGACATCTCTATTTTGGACCAGGAGGAGTGATGTGGAGGATTGTAATGAGAGACAGAAAAAAATGAATAAAATGTTAGTCACTAAGCAATCAGGCCCCTAGAAGAAAAAAAAAATGCTAAAAGAAAAAAAAAAAGGACAATAACAATTTAAAAATCTCTGGCTTTTATTAGCCAGATTTCCTCCCTTCATCAGTGTAGATCGTTGCTGGGAGACCTGCACGGTTCCAAGATGGAAGAGGCCAGCTCTGCCTACGGGTCAGAGGATTTGGCAGTGAAGGAGGTTGGAACCATTGGCGGCTATGGTCAGCCCCTGGGCAAAATTGTAGAGGCCACAGTATAAGCCTCTGTTGACCTCTCCACCCCTGTTTCCTGTTATTGAACTCTTCCTCAGTGCCTTCATGCTCTTCGCGGCCCGTGCCACATTCCCGGCCCATTCCACCTCACCTGCCCACACTGATAAGTGTCATTTTCAGAGGAGCCCATACTGAATGTTGATTCTTCGCAGTACTTTTCAACATGGGCTAGTATGGTAGGTCTTTACTACACAATCAGAAGAATTCAGCCAACCGGAGGTAATTCATACTAAGGTGTGAATGACTGATTTTCCCTTAGTGCTCCCAAGAGTATTTTAAAAATTAAGCTCCTGTTAACTGGACAGACTCTTCAATTGGTGGAATATTAAAGTAGCCTGATGGAGATACTGAAGGACAGAGACTAAGAGGAGGTACTTCCAATTAAATTGGGGCATTGAGGCACTAACCGCCTTGCATACATTTGCCTTGTTGGCTGGAGGGTAATTGGGAACTTGAGCACTCAATCAGTCTTGCTTTCAAGTGGAATTGTGTTTTAATGATTCCAGAAAATAATCAGTACCCTACCACCACTTCAGGAAAATAGGCTTGTGGAGCCCACCAGGTATGTTTCACTGTGCAATTTTAGTTTCCAAACATATGTATTATTTTTTTTAAGATCAATATATCTCTTAGAGCACTTTTGAGCAGGGCAGGGGCAGAAGGCGAGAGAATCTCAAGCAGTCTCTCTGCTGAGCGGGCACGGGGCTTGATCCCACAACTTTGAGATCGTGACCGGACTCAAAATCAAGAGCCAGATGGCCAACTGACTGAGCCACCCAGGCATCCCCAAACATACACATTATTTTTTTAATTGTATTTCAAGATATCATTATGAAATAATCTTTCCTTTGTAATTAAATTTTTTTTTAAATTTTAAGATAATACCCCACGTGGGCGAGAGTTTGGGGAAGTAACATTCATTTGCTGCAGAGGGTTGTATAAATTGGTTTGTTTTCTGTAGGGCATTTTGGCAATCGAAATCATGGAATTTCTGAAGGAAGCAGCCAAGTATATATTGCAAAAATTTAGCCCAAAGTATTTATTACAACAATGTTGATAATCATGGAAAACTGCACCACTAAAATGAAATTTGTTGTTTAAATTAATGGTACAGCCAGTCAATGAAGTGCTATATAGTGACCACAAGTTAAGTATTGTGGAAAATTGTTTAGTGATATAGAAGAATGTTCGGGATATACTGTCATGAGAAAAATCGGGATACAAATAGTTTATGTGATGTGAACTTTCTCACACACATATATACATATATACACACTTATTCATATACCCATATACATATGTAGATATACATACAAACATGGAGCAAAGCATACATGCCAAAATGCTAATGTTATTTATATCTGGGTGGTAAAATTATAGGTGGTTTTAATTTTCTTTTTTGTTTCTTATCTGTAATTTATCTGAGGTGGTTCCAATAAGTGTGTATTGAGATAAAAAAATAGAATTCCTTTTAAGGAATCTGAGCATCTTCTGAAAGTAAATGACAGCAGTTCTTATAGTTTATAAACCTAGAGGCATCTGTTTGGGTTTAACTCCTAAGAAAGAAGTAGTGGCTTACTAGGTATAACAGAAAGGTTGTGCTAATAGGCATACAAAGAAGCACAGTTAATGGAAGTTGCATTGATGCAGATATCTATATCTATCTATCTATCTCTATATAGATATATATTTACTTTTACAAATTGTTTTTTTTCAAAAGATTTTTATTTATTTTAGAGGGAGACGGAGAGCCCAAGTGGGGAGGGGCAGAGGGAGAGAGAGAATCTCAACCAGACTTCCCGCTGAGGGGGTTGGGCTCTATCCCACTACCCTGAGATCATGACCTGAGTGGAAACCTAGTCCTACGCTTCACCGACTGAACCACCGAGATGCCCCTTTACGTTTACAAATTTTAATGAATACCAGCCAACAATTGAAGTTCTCAGTCATCATTTTCAGTTTCAAATATACTAAATCATTATATAACAGAATAGAGAGAGCACCATCACCGGTTAAATTGGAAGAATTGCATCACCAGAGATGTGTCTGGAGAGAACTGAGTCAAGAAGTATTTATGAGGCCGTTGAAAATAATTGTAAAGTCATATACTGCCCTCTTTTGGTAGCTACTTGCGATTCATTTTACATTCGCTCCTGTTAAAGATGTTCATCTACAAATTCATGCACAAACTAAACTAACTTTAAATCATCTTTTTCCTCAACAGAGAATGCCGATAACTCCAGTCTCTTATCACCATCTGGTAAGACTGTTATTTCATGGCTTTGGGGAATTTCAGGAAAATAGTCTAAAAATTCTCCATGCAATAGGGCATGTAGTCAGGTACAGCAAAATTGCTTTTCTCCATACAGGTTGATTCAATTCTGTCATTAAACCTACACCTGAAAAGCCAATAGCACACATAGACAAGAGGACAGGCAAACTGGTGCTCCCACATTTATGGACAAAGATGAGGAATAAATTGTGGGTTTTCATTTGGGGGGACTGCTTAAGTTCTTCAACGTTATTTTTAGTATTCTCGTTCATAGGTCTCCTGTAGAGTATTAAGAACATAAACCTGCCGAATGTTCCTGTATATTTGAGGCATGAGATATTCTCTTCAATATACTTCCTCAGTCACTTCTGAACAAATACTTTTCAAAGGACTTCTGAGGGCTCGGCCCTCCTAAGAATGGGAAGGCAATCAAGAGAAATTTTTCACTAGGACCCTGTTGGCAGGAACCAGGACTAGAACCCACATTTGAGACTGCTAGCTGGAACCAGAACCGGAACTCAGGGATAAAGTGGTCCAACCCCACATGGTGAGAGCTGATGAGATAGTGAAGCCCGAGTAGCTTACCCAACGTCACACAACTCCCTGCCCCCATTAGGCACAGGCAGCACGTGGCTTTTCTGCCTCCTCCTGTGTTCTTTCTGGTATACCCTATATTGTAGAACAATCTTTTATGGTAAGGAGTGAGTCAACTGACATTCTATCCCTAGTTGTATCAAAATGAGCATCTGCTGTTGATGCATTTAAATAAAATTAGTAATGATAGCTATTATTTCTTGTGGCCATACCACATGCTTAGGAGTCTCCTGACATCTTATTCAGCTTCCAGTCTTGCAGTATAGGAATTACTATATCCACGTTCTAGATGAAGAAACTGGGGGTCAGAGAGGATAAAACTTGCTCATGTCCACACATTCTGTGGAGCCAGACTACTTGTGTTTGAACTTGGCCACTACCCTGCCATCCCATTGCTAGCTGTGTGACTTTGGGCAAATTTCTTCACCTTTCTGTGCCTCAGTTGCTTCATCTATAAATCAGGGAATATAATAGTACCGGCTTCATAGGGTAGTTGTGAAGATGAAAGGAGATAACATATGCACCTGACCCAGAGTACACTCTCAAGAAGTAATAACGATCATTATTATGAGTGATGAGGCGATGGGACAAAGATTCAAACCAGGACTGCAAGCCTCCAAAGCCCAAGCTTTTTTGACTGTGCCAATTTGCCCCCTTGCTGTTAAGTTCCTAGGGTGCAACAAACCACTATATTTTTCTCCTAGTACAGTAGCCATCATCTGACTTAATCATAGTGATGTCTTAGCAAAATCCTGTTTGCATGGAAATAGAGGGTATGGAGATTTGGAGGCACACACTGGTTCCAGTCAAAGCCTGGGTTCTGGGTGCCCCAGGAGAGAGCCACACTAACTGGAAGGGAACAGCCCATGCACATCCAGGGACTGGCTGGGGGTTATGCATACAGGCCTCTTCTCACTGCTCATCACCTTTCAGATGAGCGAATACTCGTTAATTAAAAACCAGCTTTGGCCAATTATTTTGTGTTGCCCCAACAGCAAAGGATTCTGTATCCATACTTTGAGTCTTATTGCTCAGAAACTGTATTATTTTTCAAGAAATATCCTTGGTGATTAAAAAAAAATGTAGTCAATGACAAAATATGGGAGCAATAATATAAGACAGGGTGTGTGTGTTTCAGCCAACACATGGGCGGCCAAAAACAGGTCAACCAAGTGCCCTGACACACCCACATGTTTTCCTCACCCACTGAGTATCAGGTTGCCTCCTGCAAAGCTCATGTTACTTGTACAATGTTTGTGTTTACTTTTCCTGGATACATGTAGAAGTCAAGCCATAGGATCTTTTTAATATTTAAACAGGCAAAATGTGTGTAGTAGATTGACTTCTTAGCATAAGTGGGTTTACTCCACGGGAAATTTAGAACTTGATTGATTGTCTTAATAGCAGCCATATTTTAAAATAACTTACCAGGAAATTGTGTTAGGCGGTGCTGTACGGAGTGATAGCAAAATTGTCGGGGTTTTTGTTTTGTTTTGGTTTTGTTTTTAAATCCTCAATTCATGATGGGAAGAGTTCCAGGCATTATTAAAACAGAGTGGAGCCAATGTGCCCATATATTTCATAACTGTAGTTTGACAATCATTTGAAGTGTAAAATGTTTTCTAGAATTCTTTGGCTAAAAAAATTGGGAAGTAGTATGTCACATATTTTGCTGTGGTTTCTAAACGTATTTCCGTAATATTCCATAGGAAGGAGCAGGCTTTGTGTCTCAAGTTCTTTGTAAAATGAGACAGCTGTGCTCATTTCATTTCTTGGGGTTCTTTCTCTGCAATTCTCTGGTTAAGTGTATAGTCTCTGAGTGATTATAGGGCTCGCAGATTCATATTGGTCTGATAGCATGTTGTCTACTTCTTTTCATAAATTCTATCTCAAAAGTTTTAACTCCTTAGAATTCAATAAATAATTGTTTCAAAATATTAATTTGAAAATTTTGTTCTTTTTTTTTCCTCTTGCAGTTGAATCATCTTTTGTTGGTTTTGTCCCCTACACCAATGGTACTCCAGGCAAGATTTTGAAAAAATTCAAACCTAGTTTGAGCCCAATTTGTTAAGTTTTGGATTTAATTGTTCCTTTTATTGGTTTTTTCCCCCCCTCGGGACAAAAGAGGTTGAAACTACAAGCCTAAATGGTAAGAATTTTTCTGAAGCAAGTGAAAATTGATAACCCTTAATTTGAATATTAGTATGATGAGTGGTGTTGAAGGTTTTCATATTCAAATATGCCCAAGGAAAAACACCCGAAGCCAAACAAATCCCCAAATCTGTCGACTCTGGAGAGCACCCTGAAGTTCTTGGTTAAATGAAAACATTCTTAGTGTCATGGAGGCAGGCCAGGCCCCCACCACACTAACTGTTCTGTGAGAAAGAAGAAATGCTGATCACATTTTGAATACCCTATTTCTCTTGCTTTCCAACACAATGCCAGCACATTTTATAGGACAGATTGTTTAAATGTGGAAAGCACATCCAGTGACTTCAGTGTGATTCAGCATGGATTTGGAGGCACAGAGTGTTCAAAGACAGCCCTTTTACAGATGATTTTATCACTTTTTAAGTATCATGACATGAAGAAAAAAACCCGGCTGCTTCATCACGCTGGAGAAGTGGGCTGTGTCTGAGGGAGGCGGACCAGGCACATTCTGTGCCTTCCCCTCTGTGGGTAGGCAGCCTCTGTCTTCGTGCAGCTCAGACCCAACCCTTCCCACAGTCCTTAGTTAGTTAAAATAAAACTCTCACCATGTGGTTGGTCGTTAAGGAGCTAAACCATCCTAGATGGAGTTCATGCTGATGAAAACTGGTTTAAATCCATATTTCCGTCCAATGGGAAGGGCCAGATATTACTGTTTTTTATGTTTAATTGCTTTTAAAAGATTTATTTATTTATTGGACAGGGGCACAGCAAGAGAGGGAACACGAGCAGGGGGAGTGGGAGAGGAAGAAGCAGGCTTCCCACCGAGCAGGACCCTGGGATCATGACCTGAGCCGAAGGCAGATGCTTAACGACTGAGCCACCCAGGCGCCCCTATGTTTAATTACTTTTTAAAGTGAAAGAACATCTTCAAAATAGCTTTGGCAGTAGTTTTCGGATCCATTGTATGTGGGTTTTTAAGTGTGATAATATGTGCCTTTCCCCCCTAAAGTTTCATCCGGAATAATAAATGACACCATGATTTTTATTTAAAGGAATACCAGTTAGATTAGATTTTCAATTGAATTTTAAGGGAAACAAGATCAAAATGAGATTTTTTCTAAAAGTTAGTTAAATATAATGTTCAAGAAGTTTAATTTTAAGCTAGAACTACTTAAAGATTGCTTTATAGGAGTGTACCATCAAGCATCCACAGGGCTATATATTAAAGTTGGTATTAACTGGAAATATATCCCTTAGGGACTTGCATTATAATGGGGTATAAAAGGGACAAAATATTAAATGACATAAATGAGTTTATTTAAATCTAATAATCATCGAAGTGTTGCTATGTTTTAGACACATCACCTGTGTTCAGGAAACACATTTTAAAAGAATGAATACTCGCTCAGGAATTGTGTCTGGGGTTTGAAGATTGGTTAGTGTGCGGTGGGGCAGGCAGCAGATACATTTGATAGCATCAGCTGGCTTTTGCAAAACTCTCTAGCTTCTCTAGGATTTGGGGGAAAGTGAAATGTTTAAGGAACCTAGAAGATAGATGCATGTGTTTGTTAAGCATATCAATAATTAGGCTTAATTGTCATTACTTTATTTCAGATGCTACTTCAAGTGTATTATCCACTTTAAACAAAACAGGTAATACCAAGTTCTTTCTAAATATAATAGCTTGTTCTCTGTGCCTTTTTGGGTTTCTCACTTGTGTGGTCAGTCTTCTGGGTTGTTAAAGGTTGTCTCCTTGCCTACGTCCTGTGCCTTCAGTTGTTGATTTACTACTCATTTCACTTTGCTATTGTCATTCTGGTGTTATCATTTTCCTGAACTCTCTCCATTTAAAATAACATTAAAAAATTGTAATAGTAATATATCTTAGCTCATAACAAATGGAGAATATAGAAAAATACAGTGAAGAAAATAGAAATCATCTCTAATGTTACTTTACTAAGACTATTGTTGTTAATAACTTGGTATATTTCCATTCATGATCATATATATGTATACAGTATGTGTGTGTGTGTCTTTTACACAATAGTCATAGTGTATATAGGTTTTTGTTTTGCCCTTCTGACTTCATATTAAATTATAAGTATTTTCCGCTGTCCATTACTATTAATGACTTGATAATATTCCATTGTGTACCATATGTTGAACATTCTTAAAGCTGTTTCTACTTTTTTAATAGAAATTGTTGCAGCAAACATCCTTGTGCCAACATTTTGCATTCATTCCTGATTTCTGTAGGAGGCATTCTAAGGATTGGACTTAATGGGTTAGCAGTACGAGTGTTTTAAGGTCCTTGATATACATATTGCTCAGTTACCCTCTTGAAAACTTGCACCCGGCAACATTCCTGTCAGCAGTGAATGAGGACATCCATGTCACTGTTCCTTTGCCGAGAGCTTAGACTATATCATATATTATTAGATCTTTCAGTTCCGTAGGTTCTGTTTTACATTCTCAATTAATGAGGTTGAACATTTTTCCCCCAAAGCACTTTTGTTCCTAGAACCGGAAGTTCATTTCACAGATGTGTTTTGTTTGCTCTGAGAAGGAAAGTGTCGGGGCAAACCAAGTAATATATGATAATGCAGAATACTGTCAGCCTCTATAATTACCACCAGCCATTGCCCGTGAGTCAGTCACACACTATAACGGGGACTCATCAATGACACATAACACAAATGAGTTTTCAGAAGCTGGTGGTGTAACTTATCATTGTTAAGTGCTTCTCCAAGATCTGAGCTTCGTGTTCTCTTCAGAATTTGCCATTCACCCAGGCAGACAGATATTTGCAAATCTGTGCCCCGAACACAGCCTCTTCTAATTGGCCATCCTTAGAGCAAAGACTTCCGAATCTGGTTCTCCCTTATGTGAGAAATGAACCCAACATACTCTGCGGAAGATGTTTCTAAGGTTTGCTTCTTCAGTGTGTGTTCCCGTTGTCCTGCGTTTTGAACACTTCTGTCCTGGCTCAGCTATGAGCTTATTGTGCAACTGCAGCTGAATATTTCAGCCTCTTTGAGAATAATTTTATCTACCGATGTAATAGCAATAATATTATGGTAGCTCCTAGGGAAAATAGCAGGACATTTTCTTGATTATAGAGCATGCAGTATTTTAGATTTTGTGTTTCCACTAAGTTTTATTCTGAACCACCTTTTCTTTGCAACCTGTCACCTGAAGGTCCTGGGAGTGACTTAATTCTACATGTCTTGACATGTAACTCCACATTAATTTGTCTAGCAGCAGTACGTGCGTGGAAACCGCAGTAGAATGACACAGGACAGTAGGGTGCGCGATGGGTGGGAGAAAACTGGGTAAACACGGGAATCCAAAGCCCACACTCACCCTATTCCAATGCTATAGGATTGGGGCATGCAATTCCCCTTTATTCTGCTGCTGGGAAGAGCAATAGTGGCTGAAAGGTGTCAACAGTATGATTTTCTTAGCACTTCACTAAAATGCTACTCATGGCATATTGTCTTTTAAAAACAAGCAACAGTTCTGCTCTAATATTTAAATTGCTTCTTTGCAGAAAAAACTAAAATCACTATAGTAAAAACCTTCAATGCATCAGGTATGATTTACTATCAATATCAAGACTTTCTTTTTTCTAACTAAAGTAAAATGAAATAAATGGCTGGTTTTTATGTTTTCTTTCTCTTTTTTTCCTACCTTTTAAATATGAAATCTGTTCTTAATGAATAGATGTGTATGCACTCGGTACCTGAAGTTGTACTAAGTGTCTGGGGCTGTATAGTCATGATGAAATACAATGCCCACCCTTAAGGATCTTCTAGTTTGGGGAGAGAGAAGGCAGACCAAGAGATAACTAACATGAACATGTATGCAGATAAAGGCAAATGATAGCACAAGTGTTTCTGGCATGGTTAAGAAGTGTGGGAAATAAAAGGACTGATGCTAGTGGTTATCAATGGGATGTAATTTATGAGGGAAAGATTCTTAGGAGTCAACCTCAGACTCTTTTGAAATCAAAAAAAGGGATGTACTTTTAAGTACCTAGTGCAAGAGTAGAAATATGCGATTTGCTTAACAAAGGCTTCTGATTAATTTAAAACGGGTTGGTAAACTGTGGCCTGCTGGGCAAATATGGCCCACTACCTATTTTTGTAAATGAAGTTTTATTGGAACACTGCTATGCCCACCTGTGTACATGTTATCTATGACTACTTTTCCGGGACAATGAACAGGAGAGTTGAGTAGTTGTGACAGAGACTCTATGACCCACAAAACCTGAAATATTTATTTTTTGACCCTTTACAAAGTTTTCTCACTCACGACTTAAAGGATGACCTGTGGCCACGTACCTGCGGGAAATTACAGATAATAGCCCTAACAATGGGAAAGAAAATTCTCAGGGTTC
The DNA here is from genome assembly GCA_028533885.1 of Nasua narica. Lineage (NCBI taxonomy): Eukaryota > Metazoa > Chordata > Mammalia > Carnivora > Procyonidae > Nasua > Nasua narica. Next base: position 12,685,832 of record CM052801.1, on the reverse strand, counting down.
ATGAGCAGCAAAAGACACAGATTGCTGGAAACAAATGTGCCAGTAAAATTTAGAGAAAGATGAGAGATGATGGAATGTAACACTGAGTGAACAATAGATCAAGGGTTGTAGAGAACATTTAAAGCATTACTACCCACCGTCTAAAGCAGGTATTTGGCGTGGGTAACGTTGCTGTGAAACAATATAGAATTCTATGTGTCGGGTAACTTGTGGCACCTAAATTCGGTTTGTTCACAGAATCAAAACTCTTAGTTGAAGCATGATGCCTGTACAGCTAACATCACCCAGATCATTCTGGCAGAAACCATTTCACATGCACTAACACAAGTTCTAATTTTAGTTTGTGTCCAAACTCATTCTCTTAAGAAAAAAATTAAGCTCTCATAAAGTACAATGGAAATGAAATAGCAATCGGGCATCGCACACATAATTCTGACCAAGCCAGACCTAACAAGGGCAGCAAAATATCCCCTAATGTAACAGTCTTTTCCCCTTGGCACTTGCTTAATATGTTATCGGCATTTGCCCCTCACATTTACTATAGGTTTCTTATACTTCCCCAAAAGGATGAAATTAATGAAGGCAAGATTTTTAGGGGAGTAAACCTTGAGCTCTCTTCAAATCAAAGAAGAGATGTACTTCTCTTTTCACCAAAGGATGAAGTGTTTTTTAGGTGAATATGTATGAAGTTTTTTGTTCTAACATGGCTTATTTCATCTCCCATTCATCTCTTCCTCCTTTGTATGCCTATGTGGTCTCTTGTCCTGGCTTTCGCTCCATTTTGCCCTCGCTGTAACTTTTTATTTACTGGCCATTATCACTTACCAGATTGCATGCTCCTTGATGGCAGGGTCTATATCTCGAACGTTCCAAAACCTGTAGAATATAGTAGTTGTTCAGCAAATCGTTTTTGAATTTCGTGCGATGACATCATGATACTGCTATTATTTCTTACATATATTTGCATAAGGAAATAAGACCAGCATTAGAGCATTCAAAGACTCCCCTGGCCAGGAAAGGAAAGAGGATCTATGAATAAGGGCTCTTGCATTTAAAGTCTCTATGCTTGATTTGCCTTCACACTGTTCTTTTTATGTCAGACAGGAGAGGGATTAATTGGGAACGGGGCAACAAAAATTTTGAGGGAGGAGTACGGGATTAGACAGTGACATACTAAAGAATAGTGAAGAATCAAGTTCTATAGCTGACCAACTAAGAAACAAAAGCTCTCTCGTTCCTCTAGTCTTTGTGGAATTCATCCAGCCAATGATATCCAACTGACAATATTTTTGGTTCACATTTGATGCCTAAATTTGTGAATTCTCTTGACAATGTCGGATGTAAGTGTAGGTATTGACATGTTTAACCGGCTGGGTTGTTTTCTTTGCAGGAGTCAAACCCCAGAGAAATATCTGCAATTTGTCATCTATTTGCAATGACTCAGGTTAGTTCTTGTGTACATTACACATTACCAGATAAATGAGCTCCAGAGAGAGAAAAGGTTTGTTTTTCTCCTGCTGAGTATGTGATGTGTATCTCTCTGATCTGTCTCTTTTCACATCGCCTGGCTACTAAGAAGTCCCAAATGAAAACAAAAGCAAATTTTAGATCTGCCTGAAATTATCTCCCCATTGCTTAGTGAGATGACAGATTAAATTCCTTAATATGAGAACACGAAGCTCTACACCAAATATTTTTTTGCCATAGCTTTAAATCTATAACTAATACCCTTAGAGTTGATCTGTGAATATTAACTAGTAATGAACTTAATTATTGAAAGCCACTTCTGGTATATAAATCCCTCAAGCTTTTCCACAGGACCTTAAGTATATTATAGCTTAGAAAGAGGGTGTTGTGTTGTCTTTTGCTAAAAGTAAAATAAACCACTCTACTAGAATGTTGAAAACTTCACATACACCTAGTTTAATTGGATGCTAATTCCAGTAGCGCCCAGGGTGTATTTTGCCATCTTTAACCCAGACTGCCCACTATTTTTTTGAATTGAAGATGGAAATCTCTTGAGAACACGCTATTTTTGAAATAGAAATATTTTCCCTTCTGCTATGGGCCAGAAGGAATGAAACAACCATTTTTCTCACGTCGGTTTGGCTCTCTGGGTTCCCTTCCTTATTAAAACCAATGAAAGCAAATGTGAAAAACATAAAAACATGGTGTGGCAGGTCAGAACTGGATCGCAGGAAGAGAGAGGAGGAAGGGAGTGTAGTATTTTGTAATATTAAAGTCTTAAAAAACAATCCTTATAGGAATGTTTTCCGTTTCTTCTGTTCCTTTTGTTCTATTTCCTTTAATAATTTGTTTTAAAAACATAGGAAACAATTTCAAGTAAAAGAAGTTAAGGTTGGATAGTATTATAAAACAAGAAAACTTTGTATTCAAAGACTGGTCCACAAAACTTTACTGCTTGTGTGAATGTGAGGTTTACATATGTGAGCGTTCTGCTGATAGAATGTGCCAGGTAGAGTATAGCAGGCAAATACTAGCTGGCTTTGATTAAAGGGAAAAAAGACTTGTTAGATACATTTCACTTTCACATATTGTGTAACTCTTTCTTCTTCTTCTTCCCTCCCTCTTCTCTTACCCTTCTTTTACTGAATTCTCCATAATTTCATTATTTGTACGCTTCATCTGTGTTTTTGACTGGTGACTAATGTCTAGTTTAGTGTTGTGTCTACGTGATGTTTGATAACTTTGAAAATTGAACATTTAGTAAAAAAAAAAAAAAAAACCAAAAAAATAAATAAATAAAACGGTCATCTTGAATAACAGATGCCAGGAAGCTGGTTGGAGTAATGTTTTCCCCAATTAAGTGACTGAATTCGCCATTTGTTTTAGTGTCTGGTGAAAACAACCTCATCAGGGAACCAACTCTTTTGGCACCAGCAGCTCCATGGTATCCTGCCAGAAACTAGAAACCTTCATTTCTCGCAGGTTCCAATCTGAGATCATTAAGGGGAACGGAGGCTGGTGAAAAACTGGGAGCTGACCAGGCAGAGTTAGGCTGAGGGTCAAAAACTTCCCAGTTGCTCTGCCAGCTCTGTGCTCCCAACACGTTTGTGAAATTCAACGTGCATTCCACAAGACTGAAGGATGAACTTGGAGAACCAACGGGTGAGGGAGAGAAACCGTGGGTATCGGCATGCGTGCACACTCAAGTACTCACTAAATATATTTTTAATATATAAGGGTTTTTTTTCCCAAAAATGGATAAGTAATTCTATGCATATATCAAGTATCTTTACTTTTAATAACTGTATGCTGCATTAATTGAGATTTCTGGATCAATACGCCGATGTTGAGGGTCTCAGTACTGAAGTTGCTAAAAGAGATAAATCCTGTGAGTTACTGGGCCAGTGGCTTTGTCGTCCATTTTAAGTGGAAGTGGACCATTGGGTACTTGGCTGTGGGCCTCAATGGTACTTTGGGTTGCTGTAAGAGATGGCTGAGAAGGCATTTAACCCTCTAGCTCAGGAGTTGACAAACTACTGCCCGTAGTCGAAATAATGCCTCCCACCTGTTTTTGTAAATAAGGTTTTATTGGAACATAGCCATGCCATTCGTATACATATTGTTTGGCTGCTCTCATGCTACAACTGCAAAGTTGGGTAGTTCTGACAGAACATATGGCCCACAAAACCTCAAATATCTGATCAGATACCACAAAAATGGCTGACACCTGTTCTAGTTTGTATGACCTCTTTGCCTTCTACTCGAGGCCAGTTTTCTGTCTCTGTAGATTATGAAGTGCACACAGTGTACTTCTGCTAAGCAGTCTGTATTTTTTTTTTAAGCAGTCTCTATTTTCATTTTTTTTTGATCAAGTCGGAGCCCCTCCAAGTTATACCCTATAAGAAACAGGTTGACTAAAATTGAGTTCGGTATTTTCCTGAAGTGAGCATTTTAAGAACAAAGTTTTCTGGCATTTCTGGGATGAAGGCTACAATGAGTTGTTCAATTGAAGAAAGGATTTTGCCTGCATACTATTCAGGTTTCAAAAGCAAAATCTTAATTTTGTCCCTAGGGGAGAGATTGCACTTGGTAGCTATATTTTTAAAAAGAAAAAAAGTGGGGCGCCTGGGTGGCTCAGTGGGTTAAAGCCTCTGCCTTCAGCTCAGGTCATGATCTCTGGATCCTGGCATCGAGCCCCACATCGGGCTCTCTGCTCCGTGGGGAGCCTGCTTCCCCTTCTCTCTGCCTGCCTCTCTACCTACTTGTGGTCTCTCTCTCTCTCTGTCAAATAAATAAATAAAATATTTTTTAAAAAAAAAGAAAAAGAAAAAAAGGGGCGCCTGGGTGGCTCAACCCTTAAGCCTCTGTCTTTGACTCGAGTCATGACCCCAGGGTGCTGGGATCAAATCCTGCATTAGGCTCCGTGCTCGGCAGGAAGCCTGCTTCTCCCTCTCCCACTCCCCCTGCTTGTGTTCCCTCTCTCACTGTGTCTCTCTCTGTCAAATAAATAAATAAAATCTTAAAAAAAAAAAACCAAAAACAACCCAAATGACAAGGAATAAATAGATTGTTATAAGGCTGCTTAATTTCTGAGAAACACTTTTTCTCTCCCTCCTTTTCGTTTGTAACTACAACCAAAAAACCCCAAAAGATTTTTTTTAAGATTTTATTTTAGGGGTGCCTGGGTGGCTCAGTGGGTTAAAACCTCTACCTTTGGCTCAGGTCATGATCTCAGGGTCCTGGGATCGAGCTCCGCATCGGGCTATCTGCTCAGCGGGGAGCCTGCTTCCCCCTCTCTCTCTGCCTGCCTCTCTGCCTACTTGTTATCTCTCTGTCAAATAAATAAAAATAAAATCTTTTTTTAAAAAAGATTAAAAAAAAAGATTTTATTTTTATTCATTTGAGAGCGAGAAATAGAGCACGCAAAAGCGGGGGCAGAAGGAGAGGGAGAAGCAGACTTCCCACCAAGCAGGGAGCCCGGGTGCAGGGCTAGATCCCAGGATCCTGGGATCGTGACCTGAGCTGAAAGCAGAAGTTTAACCAACTGAGTCACCCCGGAGCCCCCCAAAAAGATTTTGTATGTTAGAGTCAGTTCCCCAAGTTAGCATCTTTATGGGAAACAGCTCTGATGAGCAGCATGTAGGATTAAAATTTCTTGACCAGGAGACAAGTTTTTTCTCTTTCCGCATTCCCACATAGAATTTATTGTTCGCATTTTCTGAAAATTGTCTGATGGTCATTGAGTACGATTCTGATAGAAAAGACAGTAAATGTGAGTAAGTGCAAAGAATTTGATGAAACCATTTATTTTATTAATTTGATTATTCATTATTAATCTGATAATCTTTTCTCAAATTTTGTTTTGCAAATTTATTTTTAGCATTCTTTAGAGGTGAAATAATGTTTCCATATGAAGAAAGCAATGTTACTCAGGTAGGTTTTAACGATTTTTTTTTAATTGTATTTTTAAAAAGCAAGTGCTTGTGCATTTAAAGATTTGTTTAAGGTTCAGATTTTTCATGGTATTTGGCATATTTACTTTTATGACCAAATTTAAATAAAAACGTGTTGCTGAACCACTAGCTTTGTCAAGAGGGTTTGACTTCATAATAATCATGGTACTTTGTTAATAAGCATATTTCAGTTTTCACTAAGCTTGTTGCTGAATGTTTATATGATGGAATTCTATTGCCTTTAAAATTTTTTTTAAATTATAATAGAAACTTCTAGCAATAAGAAGCATATTGAATCTAAGAGGAGTCTTGTGAATCTGATCCTGTTCTACCCCACGGGGGATTCAGATGCAGTAGTGTCAGACTTCCCATGACCTAGATTGGTTCAGAGGATCCCAGCTAAATGTGGTTTGTTCTTTCATTGACTGTTTCCTGAGCACCTACTATGTGCCAGGTGAGGAGGAAGGTGCTAGAAATGCGCTGGAGTCTGCTACCAACTTCCCTCTTTACAATGGGATCCTTACTTATGTCTGGGACCTTTCATGAGGAGAGTTTAACGTATTCTTTACGTTGAACAATGAAATCAATGAGCACATTAGACTTGCTGATTCAGAATATTTTTTAAAGGAAATATAAAAACAAAAACTAGTTTAGTTGATATGGATTTGACCATTGGTTAGATAATACTCCATGTGGTTAGCGTTCAGTCTTTGGGGTGTAGTTCTTTGGGTGGCCAATGAAACTGAAGAACAAATTCTTGTTAGAGAGTGTAAAAAAACCCACAACAGCATTTGTTATATTCTTAATGATCTTGTACTCCTGACAGAATCAAAATATGGCTAATGGCACCTTATCAGGAGTCCCGTCTCTGAGGGAATCGAGGTGAGTAATCTGCTGTTAGATTTAAAAATTAAGACATCAGCCATGGAAAGATACTTGTTGAGTGGTCTTTACTTTTGGAAACTGAGAAGGGGAAATAGACCCAAAGCTTATAAAGAATTGGTTCTTGACTTCTTAGCAAATAGACGGTAGTCACGCCATCAGCTAAAAACCCCGTGAGGCTCTTCTTCTTGATGCTCTGTAGATACGTAAGAGGTCAATTTGAATTGGTATTTGAGCTTTTTTTTTTTTTTTAAAGGTTTTATTTATTTATTTGACAGAGAGAGTGCACAACCAGGCGGAGTAGCAGGCAGAGGGAGAGGGAGAAGCAGGCTCTCCCCGCTGAGCAGGGAGCCTGATGTGGGACTTGATCTCAGGACCCTGGGACCATGACCTGAGCCCAAGGCAGTCGCTTAACCAACTGAGTCACCCAGGTGCCCAGTATTTGAGCTTTAATATGATTTGGTAGAAAGGTTGGAAGAGGAATTCAAGGTGGGATGCCATGTATTCCATTTGTTCATGCTTTCACGAAGCTCCAGTCATTCAAAAGTCAGAGAGAGGTCTTCGTGAAGTAGGTACCAGCTTCCAGGTTCAAGCACGGAGAGTGAGAAATACATTACAAATATAGATGCTCCCAGTGAGACACGAGGTCAAAATGTCAGTCTAGGCCCGGAGTCAGTCTTACCTGAGCCTCACTGGGAGCGGAAACATCATATCTTCACCCTCGTGCTAGGAAACAGCATCGGAAATAAAATCCATCTACTCTCAACCTTGCTGCTACCTCTCAAAGGAGATTTTCACCAACTTTTGAACTAAATCCTAAAGCTCCGGGGGAGTATCTGTGATGATATTGAACTATGTCAAAAACAAAACAAAACAAAAGTCTTTAAGGGTCATCCTTTCAATTAGCATTTTGACCTGGCTGCTTCCCCGGGGTTAGGGGTTAGCAGTGCGGAGGTGAGGGGGAACCTTAGGATTCCCCCTGGGGGATATCAGACATCGCTAGGGCTCCCCTGAGTATGTAGCAGCGGTTAAACTAGTACAAACTGGGATGAACAGGAGGGGTGTTTCTGGCCTTTATGCCTATTTTTTGAACTCCTAATAAAAATGTAGCTTTCCTAGCTATTCAAAGTATATGTATGAAATAAAAAGAAGATATCAATGTCCTAGAAGTATCTTGAACTTTAGGTGGGAAACATTTTTTAATTTTTTAAAAATTTTAAAAAAGATTTTATTTTATTTGAGAGAGGGAGAGAGAGAGAGAGAGAGAGAGAGAGAGAGAGAGAGAGAGAACGAGAGGGAGAAGGATCAGAGGGAGAAGCAGACTCCCCACTGAGCAGAAAACCTGATGTTGGGCTCGATCTTGGGACTCCAGGACTCTGGGATCATGACCTGAGCTGAAGGCAGACACTTAATTGACTGAGCCACCCAGGTGCCCAAGATACAACTTTTTTAAACTCACAAATTTATAAATAGAACACAAATTTGCATACTTATAATTCATCTGAATTACCAAACTTGAAATATAGAGGAGTTCATTTAAAGCCACGAAGCATTTGTTGAGCACCCATTATATGTTTGGCCTTAGGGATAAACTCAATTCTCAGGATGGAAAACTGGTTCTAGAACAATGGTTCTCTACCCTGGCTGCATATTAAAATCACCTGGGGAGCTTTTAAAAATCCTGATGTCCAGGGCTCTCTGCTCAGCGGGAAGCCTGCTTCCTCCCTCTGCCTGCCTCTCTGCCTACTTGTGATCTCTTTCTCTCTGTCAAATAAATAAAATCTTTAAAAAAAATCCTGATGTCCAGGCACACTCTATAACAATTAGGTCAGTATTTGGGGGCCCGGACACAGATGTTGGTATTTTTGAAATACCACCTGGTGGTTCCAGCCTGAGGCCAATTTTTAGAACCAGGAGTCTAGAGTCTGGTAGGATAGACCTATGATGCAAACAAATAACGGTACAGTGCAATCCCTACAATGAATGTGTCCAGGATACCAAAGGATGTTCTACATATCTAAATATAGAGCAGGCAGAGTGGTTGGACTTGAACCCATGGCCCAGGGAGATCCCCGGAAAGGTAGCCTCTGAGCACAGTTAAGGAGGAGCAGCTCCTGCCAAATAGAAAAGCTAGCTGACTACTTACTGTTGCCACAATCGTTCTCTTCTTTCCTCCAAACCTCCCCTGGAACCACCTAGAACTATTGCCCATTCCTTGGAGCTCGGTTTCTCAGTCTTGGCACTATTGACATTTTGGACCTGATAGTCCTCTAGTATGTGGGGCTCTGTTTGCACTGGAGGATGTGTAACAGATCCCTAACCTCTACCCACTAGGTGCCAGTAACACCTAGCCCCCACTTGTGACAAGCAGAAACATCTCCAGATATTGCTCTATGTCCCCTGGGAGGCAGAGTCCGTCCTCTCCCCCCCCACCGCCCCGTCACCCCCCTACGGTTGAGAACGATTGCCTTAGAGTGAATAATTCTTCTTCTTCTTTTTTAAAAATGTTATTTCTTTGAGAGGGAGGAGGGAGAAGCAGGCTACCCCTGAGCAGGAAGCCTGACACAGTCTATCCCAGGACCCCAAAATCATGACCCTAGCTGAAGGCAGATGCTAAACCAACTGAGCCACCCAGGCACTCCTAGAGTGAATTCTTTAACTAGGTTTGTTTTAGCCTAGCTTTCCGTGAAGCTCTTCCACATTGAAGAAATAAAGGTGTTGTTTGAATTGGAGGAGAGGAATGAGGGAAATTCTGGAAGAGGAGTGGTGAGGTGGGGAATGGGGGCTGGAGAGTGCTAGGGGCCGGTGGGGTCAGGTGGAGAGGGAGTGAGGAAGAAATCGGGTGCAGGGCCCCCACGGAGAGTGTGGTGAGCCTCTTTTAGAAATTTCGCCTCGGGCCAGCTCTTTCGGGACCTCTGCCAGAAGAAGCTGCCTGGGGGTTGCAGGAGCCTAATGAATAACAAGATTGTTCAACCATAATTTATATCTTGCTGTTGGCTAGAACTGATACAGCTTCTGTCTGGTTAGTTTCCCTTGTCGTATAAATAATTTATTTTTCTCACATAGGAATCTCTTAGTATACCCAGTGTTTCTTCAAAGTGAACACTGTAAGCAATAAATACCATAGGCTTAATTTAATTGCTAAAAATCTGACTTGTTTTGAATTTAACATCACCAGTGATCTCCTTCATGTCGATTTTTTTTGTTTTATTAACAGACGATCAGAGTTAAACAAAATCCTGCAAACCTTAAGTGAGGTAATCATAGTACGTCCTATATCTTGTTTCCCATTACTGTTTCTTTTTGGGGGAAAGCATGGAGTTCTGCATTCCTGAGGAGAAATGTCTTCAAACTTCCCTAGATCTATCATAGAAAAGATTGAATAGACTAGTTCCATTGCCCCAGAAATCCAAACTGAGTGGATCCAGAGTCAGAGCTGGAAAGCACCGTGGATGGATGTTACAAGGGTATAGATTTTCCTTCACGTAAAACCAAAAGTTTCTTAAAGTGAGGGCTCCAGAATGAACTCCCTGGGTGGTAGTGAGTTCTCCACGGTAGCAGGATGCAAGCAAAGCTTGTTTGCCCCAGTAGCTTTGACGGTTTGACAGGACAGCAGGGATCCAATAGCAATGTGAACTGGATGACCCCTAGGGGTTATTGTGATTCTAAGATTCTGTGAGGCTGTGATAAGTGCTGGGTTGTTTTGTCTGACATTTGCAACTGTCAAAGAAACCTATATATATAATTTTTTTTCCAGACTTATTTTACTGTGTGTGCTACAGCAGAGGCCCAAAGGTCAGTCATTTTTAATACTTTTATCCATATTATTTTGCTACCCATGAGAAATAAAGCATTGAGGGGTCTTAGGTGGCAAATTCAAATGTGCTCCTCAATAGTAAATACATATTCATGACATTTTGGATATATATTTTTGTTCTCTGAAACACTCATCGTTCTGTCACATGCATCTTCCCGTTTCTTTGTGGATTGCAGTGGGGTGGGTGCGATTGGGCCACTTGCCCCTGGTGCCATGATGCTAAGGACTGTCAGTGTCCTTAGCCCAAGGGGCACCGACCAGTATAATCAGGAAATGGCTCCCAGTGGCCCAGTCTAGTGAAGACCAGAGAAGAAGGAACATGGTATGGTGCTTGGGAGAGGAAGGAGAGGAGAGAGGAAAAGATGGGAATGTAGGAGAAAAGAAGAAATTACAGTGTGCAAGGGTGAATCAGAGATTGCCTGACAGTGATCATTTTAAATTGTGTCCCTCGGCTGTCCTTCCTTCGTTGGGTCAGTAATGTCGCCCCCTGAATCCTGAGCATTCTGTGAGAGCACAAGTCCCAGAAAATGACAGTTTCTGCTCATGAGGCTATGCATTGGTGCAGATAATGGCAATTCCTCATGAAATTGTAGATTGAATCCCTATCCACTATATATATTTAGTTCATTTCAGTTACCACTTTTGGTTATTTGCAACATTAATATTTTTTCACGTAAATCAAGACTAAAGTAAAAAAAAAAAATAAGCAATAACGTCTTAAATTGCTAGTTATCGGATAATCTAGATTGAATTGCCAGAGAGGTTTTGGATTTAAGAGACGTTGATGTTTATCCACGCTGGTATGTGACAGGGCTCCCATGATGGAAATTCAAATGCCGACAGATCCCAGGCAAGTAGCCAGCCAGGGGTAGGACTTTAGATGTTAAGATGCTTGTTTTTGCAAACAGGTCACACCCCTGCCAGTTCCTAGTTCCTGCAGGCAAAATGCAGCAGCAGCTGTGTGTGGTCACAGGATCTCTGGCTTGCAACCTCTATAAATGTCTCATAGTCAAAGTCATGGGTGTTCACAAGCTTATTGGGCTGTCACTCCAAGTTCACAGCATCAGTGTCTCCTTTCCTCACTCCCAAGTTTGAAAAAGCATTTACAAATATGTAGGTAGGTTTCCAATTTAGTAACATTCTGGTTATCTATATTTCTCTTTACAGCACATTAAATTGTACCTTCACAGTAAAAATGAATAAAACAATGAACATATGTGCTGTAATGGTTGCTTTGAAAAGAGTAAAGATTCATCCGGTGGGTAAGTTGTCTCTATGTTTATTGCTGATTCTTTTTCACATGAATTTGATGTATTCTTTTTAAAACTGAAAATATAATAAATAAATTTAAGTATGTGATTGCTTCCCGTTTTGACTCTTGGACAGTTTTTAGAGAGCTCTGAAAGGTGATTTTTTCCCCCTCTTTCTCAATAAAGTTTCAATATACTGTATTTGAAAACAAGATGGGAAAATACCCTCCTGAGCGAGGGGGACTTCTATTTGGAGTGTTTGATCCATTGCTGCTGGGTCTAATTCAGAATTCTTAGGAGCTGCTGAAGAGCAATCGATATTGCATGCGTATAACCTCCCCCAAATTATTCACTCAACAAATATTTTTGAGCACCTAATGTGTATGTATGATTGTCAATATGATAGTAGCCAGTTTTGTTTTTATCACCTGTTTTAGACAAATGCTTTTTAAAATTCAGCCAGTGTAGGGATCACAATACTTGATGGATCTGACTTCTGTCTCGTTCTTGACCATGTATTTTCTTCTTTCTTTTACTGTTGTCTCCAGAACAGTGCTGCTGTTCTGTCAGGATACCATGCCCTTCCTCGCCAGAAGAGTTAGGAAAACTGCAGTGGTATGTAGCAAACAGGCTGACCTTTTTCCTAAAAGTAATAATGATGACGACGATGATGATGATGATAATATTTAATCACCATGCTGGCTAAGGAATTTTGGAATTTTGGCAGTGAAAAAGGGCCTTCAATTTTAGGAGAAATGCAGTTTTTTGTTGTATCAAGTTTCCATTTGGACCATTACTTTGAAATAATGGTTTGTAATCTTGCTTGCACATCAGAATCACCTGGGGAGTATTATAAATATTCTAGCCACCTCTCCCCCACTCCCCAGCCTCACCAACTGAATGTCATCATGTTTTTTAATTTTTCCAGTGTGGTAGTTGAGAAAGGATATCTCAGTGGTGTTTTAATTGGCACTTCTCTTATGAGGAATTTTGGAACATTTTTCATGTGTTTGGGGGTCATTTTTGTATCTTTCTTGTTAATTGTTTGTGTCTTTCCCACTTTTTCTACTGGGTATCTTTTTTTTTTTAAGATTTTATTTATTTATTTGATAGAGAGCATGCGTGCACAGAAGTAGGCAGAGCAGCTGGTAGAGGGAGAGAATGGCAGCTGGCAGAGAGAGAAATACGATGCGGGGCTCGATCCCAAGACCCTGGGATAATGACCTGAGCTGAAGGCAGATGCCTAGCTGACTGAGCCACCCAGGCGCCCCTGATCACCTGGTCAGTTTTTAAGAATCCTGTATATAGTGGGGATATTAACCTTTTATGATATAGGTTGCAAATATTTTCTCTCAGTTTATCAGTTATCTTTTGACTTCGTGTTTTTGTCATGCAAGTTAAATTTTTAAAAAATGTAGTTAAGGGGCACCTGCCTGGTGGCTTAGTCCGGAAAGCATCTGCTTTCCATTCAGGTCATGATCTTGGGGTCCTGGAATCCAGCCCCGTGCCCTGGGCTCCCTGCTCAGCGGGGAACCCGCTTCTCCCTCTTCCTCTGCCTGCCTCTCCCACTGCTTGTGCTCAAATGAATAAATAAAAATATTTTTAAAAAATTGTAGTTAAATTTGCCAGTCTTTTCTTTTATTGCCCATGGATTTGAAGTCTTAGTAAGAAAGCCTTTTCCAATGCCCAGGTTATAGGGGAATTCACCCTTGAGTTTTTCTAGTATTTATATGCTTTCTTTTCTTTTTTTTTTTTCTTTTACATTAAAACCACTTGGAATTTACTCTTGTGTGTGGGATGAGGTATGGATCGAACTTAATCTTTTCCAAAATGTCTAGCCAGGGGTCTTGCACCATTTATTAAGAAGTCTATCTTTTCCTCAGTGATTTGAGATGGTCGTCTTTGGAATATGTTGACTGTTGATAGCTACTTGGTCCCAATTCCAGACATTAGATGTTAACATCCAGGGAGGCTGAGTGAGGGGTATAGGGAACTCTTTGTTATTTTTGCAGAGTTTCTGTAAGCCTAAAATTAATTCCATTGAAGAATTTTTCAAAAATCCTGATTTCCAGTCTCCCACCCTCAGCGATTTTGATTTAATTGGTCTGGAACACAGTCTAGGCATCAAGGGTTTTAAAAGCCCTCTCGGTGATTCTAATGTGCTACCAATGTTGACAATGACTGCCTTAAACTCAGCCCCACGATGGAGGGAAGCTGGTAGGCAGATGACCCCAAAGTCATGGATGATGTGATCACAGGTATACACAAATATACACAGAAAAAACTAGGAAGTGAATAAATGAAAGTACTCGCAGGAGTTCTCAGTGATTGGCCTGCCTACTGTCATCATAGGTGATATTTTGTTTACTATTCCTTTTTTTTTTCTTTACAGCGTTTTCTGTATTTTATTACAATCGGATAAAATTTGTATTTGAATAAAAGGACATACATTTTTCAATCTAAAGCTTTTTCATATGGGAACAAAAGGCTAACTGTAGCCAGTCTGCCCTGTTTGTGGGCTGTATTTCTGGGATATAGTAAAACATTGGACCTCAAGGAATAGCTAAAGGACTCTAGTTTAGGATTTATAGCGTTTTCTGTAATAAAAAGTAAAGAATATTTAAGTTTTAAACTTAAAGTGCCCCATGAAGCTGGAGGGTTGAGGCCCATTTGAGAGATGGAATTTCTAGAAGGACCAGGATCATAGCTCTATTGAGGCAGCCCTACAGACCTCTGATGGCTGCCCATTCAAATTGCCATGAGGAAGAAGCAGCAGGACACAGAGAAGGGGGCAGAATATGAGCTCATTGTCTGGCTAGGGCTCTGGCTCAGCTCGCTGTGCATCCAGCTGTTGCTTCTTTATGCCTAGAAATGAGCCTCAGGTTCCTCCTCTGTAAAATGAGGAAGTGAGCCCTATGAGCACTTCTCAGAGGTTACTGGGCATTTCAGTCATGGAGGATCTTGTTAAAATTCTGATCCAGGAGGTCTGGGAAAGACCTGAGATGCTGCATTTCTAACAAGTTCCAGAAGCCAGTGCTGCTGGTTCAGGGACCTCACTTTGCTTGGTGGGGTCTAGCCCATAGAGCAGTGGTTCTCAGCCCCGGATGCACATTGGAATCATCTGGGGAGTTTTAAAAACACCCATGCCTGCCTCCCACTCTCAGAAATGGTGGTGTCATTGGTCCGGGGTATAGCCCAGGTTTCTAGATTTTTTAGGATTCCTGGGCGGGGTGATCCTTTTAGATTTTATTTGAGAGAGAGTGAAAGCATGAGGGGGCGGAGAAGGAGAAACAGATTCCCTGCTGAACGCAGAGCCTGACACAGGGCTTGATCTCACAACCCTGAGATCATGCTCTGAGCCGAAGGCAGACGCATAACCAACTGAGCCACCCAGGCACCCTATTTTTTATTTTTTAAAAAGATTTTATTTGCGAGCAAGTGCACCAGCAGGGGGGTGGAGCAGAGGGAGAAGCAGACTCCCCTCTCAGTGGGGAGCCTGTCGTGGGGCTCGATCCAAGGACCCCAAGGTCATGACCTGAGTGTAAGGCAGACACTTAACTGACTGAGCCACCTGGCACCCGCTTCAGGCCTTTTTAAAACCTAGTGATGTGTCAGAGTGGCCTTCCTGGGTGCTGGAAGTACTCTCTTTTGATCTGGGTGGCCAGACTAGACTAAGCTAGCGTTTTTTTTTTTTTTATGGGTATGACCTGCCTTAGGTTCCTCAAGCTGCTATTTCTGCCTCTTCTCACCCCAGAGAAACTCTAAGGACACATTCTAGTTGGTGCTCTTAAGTCACCATCTAAAACTGGATCTATCAGAGGGTTCCCTAGGTAATAGTTTGTTGCCCCCTCTGGTTGCTCTTACCCCCTCCCCCACCCCAAGACTGGTGGATCTGGAGAGTACATGGGTTCATTTCAGCCTTGCATGCCATGAAAATATATGGGCCTGGGGGCCTCATCCCTGCACCAAATCTAGCTGAAACAGACGCTAAGGAAATATACACAAATTTGTATATTTTTTAAAAGTCCTGTATATTTTTAATACACAAAAAATATATATATTATTGTATATATTTTTATATTTTATATATAATATTTATATATAAATATATATATATATTTATATTTATATGTATGTATATATATATCTGTATATTTTTTAAAAGTCCTCTGGGTTTTCTCATGCATGGCCTAGGTTGAGAACCACTGAGCTAAAGCAACACTGAGGGCATAGCTGATTTACAAGCTGGGGACCCCTATGGCCCCAGCTTAATTCTTTTTTTTTTAAGATTATTTATTCATTTATTTGACAGATAGAGAGAGACAGCGAGAGAGGGAACACAAGCAGAGGGAGTGGGAGAGGGAGAAGCAGGCTTCCCGCAGAGCAGAGAAGCCCTAGGTGGGGCTCGATCCTGGGACCCTAGGATCATGACCTGAGCTGAAGGCAGATGCTTAACAACTGAGCCACCCAGGCACCCCCTTAATTCATTTTTCATTCAGCAAACATTTCCTGGCCACTTACTACATGTCAGTTAGCCTCATGCTGCACTATAGTGGTAAAAAATTGATTCAGACAGATTGCTATGTTCATCAGTTTCACAAAAGTTTATGTATTATTAACTTTAGTTCAAGATTTTCTTGCAACAAAAATCAATAGACCAAAGTAAAAAAAAAAAAAGGCAGTGTGATTTACATATCCCAGCCAATATCACACTGCATGTGAGTGAGCTAGATTTGAGGTTTCATGGAAAGGAAAGACTTACTTGTGACTCACTAGGACCAGTATGAGAATCTGCTGATATAAAAAAGTCCATTATCCAAATCAATAATAATGATTTTTGCACATTTTTCTTTTTTTTTAAGATTTTATTTATTTATTTGACAGAGAGAGAGAGATCACAAGTAGGCAGAGAGGCAGAGAGAGAGGGGGAAGCAGGCTCCCCGCTGAGCAGAGAGCCCGATGTGGGGCTCGATCCCAGGACACTGAGATCATGACCTGAGCCAAAGGCAGAGGCTTTAACCCACTGAGCCACCCAGGCGACCCTGCACATTTTTCTAATACGGATCAATACACAGAAGATTATAAATGTAATTGACAGAATTGTGTACTTTGCAAAAACTACGGGAAAAATCTGAAGAACATCTTATGGTTATTGGTAAATTTAGAGATGCTTTTCAATTTATGTCATACTCTTTTGTACCCTACGTTAATACTGAGTTAACATAAGAGTTTGTGAATCTATTATGAAGAGATACAGTTTTGAAACTGATATGCTTTTGCCTCAAAGTAAAATCAATTATTCTAAAAATGATGAGTCCAGTTTGTTAACATAGATTCGAATAGTCAAGGAAAATGATATATTGGTATTTAAGTTTTTAGAGACCTTTTTTTAAGATTTTATTTATTTATTTGACAGAGAAAGAGAGAGCACACGCAGGGGGAGCAGCAGGCAGAGGGAGAAGCAGGCTCTCCACTGTGCAGGGAGCCCAATGCGGGGCTCGATCTCAGAACCCTGCGATCATGACCAGAACTGAAGGCAGACCCTTAACTGACTGAGCCACCTGGGCACCTAGATTTTAGAAAACTTTCTAGTATGTTAGGAACAGTTTGGGCATGTGATTCTACTTTTTTGAGAATATATTTTGTAAAATCTAAAAAAAGAAAAAAAGCCCACGTAAGACAGATTCCTAATAGATGAAAACCAACTAGGTGGGTAACAGCATGTAGGAGCTCCCCTCCCCCAGAAGCACATAGAAGTGCTACAAGATCTCTTCAACTGAGTGATGAGTGATACAGGACAAGAGCCTGAGAGCAGTGGCAAGTGAGTTATCCAGAACTGGAAATTCATAAAACAGCATCCCTCCTGGCTAATTCCTCTCTCAGGGAGGAAGTGCTGGAAGCAGGCAGGGGCAGGGGGCCAGCGGCCAGGGCACAGAAAGTGTGCAGGGCAGAGGCTGGGAGTGGCAGGTCCCCGGCGGAGCCAAGTCACCTTGGCAGTGTCGGAAGGTTGCTAGGGGAGATCAGCCTCTCTCTCATTCATCTGTGTCTCATGTGCCTCTCTCTGATTCTTCCCTTTAGTGACCTGCAGGATCCCGTTGTATGTCTTGCTGGTCATCCGGATGGCTCACCATTTTCTTCTAGCAATTCCATCCCAGTTGTTCCTCAGGCCACCATTCTGTCCCAGGTCTCCAGTGCCTTCTCTTTTGCTGAGCCTCTAAATCATCCACCTGTGACCCAGAGCCCTCCCTCTCCAACACGAGTGATTCACCTTCCTTCTCCCCAGCCTTCAGCTCCCCTAGCTTCCAGCTCTGCCATTGATACGCCCCCCAGTTCTGGAACGATCTCTTCCCCTACGCCCCAGACTGATCTTGCCCACACACTGCCCCCTGTGAACTCCTCACTTTCCTCTCCCACCACGTCTGCCCCTGTGGATGTCATCACGGCCACCTCACCTCCGGACAAGACAGGTAAGTATGGGGAGCCAGGCTGCGGCGGTTTGTTACAATCTGGCTTCCGGCAACGCAGGAGCTAGCCTGCCAAATCAGGGTACCTGCAGTAAGACCGTGTTGCCTCTTTCTTTTTATGACGTCTGCTTGATTTGGAGAGCTTTCCTTCCACACATTCATAGAACATAGATATGGCTGATTGTTTTGACCAAGAGCGTGGAGAAATATCTCATAAGGCAAACATATCTCATTTTATCGAGATGAGTTCTTTTACAGGTTTCTTTGTCCCACAGAAGGTTATTAGGTCACTATTTTCAACATTCTGAAGAGGAAACTTTTGAACTTTATTATTTAAAAAAAATATTTTATTTATTTAACAGACAGCGAGAGGAAACACAAGCTGGGAGAGTGGGAGAGGGAGAAGCAGGCTTCCCGCCGAGCAGGGAGCCCAACATGGGGCTCGATCCCAGGAGGACCTGAGCTGAAGGCAGACGCTTAACGACTGAGCCACCCGGGGGCACCTGAGCTTTAAGACAAAGAGTTGTATTTATTTATTTATTTTAGAGAGAGCAAAAGGAAGATAGAAAGCGTGGTGTGGGGAGGGACAAAGGGAGAGGGCGAGAAAATCTCAAATTCCCCGCTGAGCACAGGTCATGACCCGAGCAGAAACCAAGAGTCGGACACTTAACGGACTGAGCCACCGAGGTGCCCCAAGAAAACTTTTGTACTATGAGACATAGTAATTCCGTTTAGAAAGATGACAAGAAAAAAATTGAGAGGTGGGACTGAGCCAAGGTGGCCTTGAGGAGGGGAGAAACGTTCAGAAGGCCTAAGTGTGGTTCTGCAGGGGTCCTCACCTGCAGTTAAGCCCTTTAACTCCTCCTGACTTCAGCATGCAAGACTTTAAGATGGAAATAGTCACCCTAGCTGCCCTGGGTTTGGAACTGTGGTTTGCAGAATGCCCTCGAACCTGCAGAGGGCTCCCCACACACAAAGTAGGCTTTGGGGTGAAGAGAGAAAGATAAGAGCGGAAGATGCAGGAGAGAATTCTGGATGCTTTGAAAGTTCAATTCAGTGAGTAAGAAGCAGACCTTCCTTTAGATCTGGGGGGAGTGGGAGGCAAAACCAAGTACTCGGTGACATGAGATTGGAGCTCAGGTTGTGATCTCTGCCTCCTCCCCCCACAGTGCGAGCATCCCCAGGAGACTGGGAGCGGCTGCCAAATTACTTGATATTTTTTAAATTAATTTTTAATTAATTTCATAATATCCTCATTTTCACAAATTTATTGTTACCCATGTAAAATCCTGTACACATGATACAGCATAGCTATAAGTATATTTGTACTTATACAAATATACACTAACTACACTGATGTGCTTTTACATTTTTTTCAGTTAGGTTTCTTTCTTTTTTTTTTAAAAAAAAGGATTTTGTTTGTTTATTTGACAGAGAGAGACACAGCGAGAGGAGGAACAAAAGCAGGGGGAGTGGGAGAGGGAGAAGCAGGCTCCCCGCTGAGCAGGGAGCCCGATGCAGGGTTCGATCCCAGGACCCTGGGATCATGACCAAAGCCGAAGGCAGACACCCAACTGAGCCACCTAGGCGCCCCTCTTTTATTTTTTTAAAGATTTTATTTTTACGTAATCTCTACATCCAATATGGGTTTTGAACTTGTGACCCTGAGATCAAGAGTCGCATGCTCTTTTAGACTGAGCCAGCTAGGTGCCCCAGTGGATTTCTTGAAGTATAATTTACATACGGTAAAATTCATCCAGCTCTGTGGATAGATGACATTTTTATAGTTCCACGAGGTTGGATTAAACACCCAGAGCCACATAACCACCATCACGATATATAACATTTTCACCGCCCCCAAAGTTCCCTCATGTTCTTTGTAGTCAACTCCTATCCACTACCCCCAGCCCCTGGCCGCCACTGACTGATCTGTTTTGTTTCCCTATACTTTTGATTTCTCTAAAATGTCATGTGAGGAGAATCATACAATATGCAGCCTTTTGGGTCTGGCTTCTTTCATTTGACACAATGCATTGGAGAATTGGAGATCCATCCACGTTGCAATTATCAATGTCTCCTACCTTTTAATTACTGAATAATAGTCCATTGAACAGAGGGATCACAGTTTGTTTATCCATTCTTCAGTTGACAGACATTTGGGTTGTTTCCAGCTTGGGGGTATAATGAAAGGCCTCTATAAACATTCACGAACAAGTCTTCTTGAGACACGTTTTTATTTCCCTGGGGGCAAATACCTAGCAGTCATGGAGTCTATATGTGTTTCTTTATTAGTGATTTTTCCATTATGTGTTCATAAAATTATTTGGCTTTCCGTTGCAGAAATTGTTTATACCAACAGCATCAGTAATTCTGATCTTGAGGGTCAAGTGTCCCAGATCGAAAAGGCTCTGTCCTCGGGCAGCTTGGAGCCTAACCTCGCGGGAGAAATGATAAACCATGTCAGCAAGCTCCTTCATTCCCCACCTGCCTTGCTGGCTCCTGTGGCCCAAAGGTATGTCTTAGCAAACCGATGCGGTCAGGAGAGGGGACCCTCTAATGAGAACGATACTTCTTATCAGGATTAATTACAGCCAAGTATTTTTCTCCCACAGAAGAGGTTCATAGTGACTTGTTACATCACTACTGCATATTCTGCTTCGAATGGGGAAGGCAAAGTGGGAGCGTTGAATTTGAACTACCACTTGTTTTTACAGATTGCTAAAAATAGTGGATGACATTGGCTTACAGCTGAATTTTTCAACCAAGACCATAACTCTAACCTCCCCTTCTTTGGCTCTGGCCGTGATCAGAGTGAATGCTAGTAATTTCGACACAACTACCTTTGCTGCCCAGGACCCTGCAAATCTTCAGGTACTTCCTAATTCATTGTGGAAAAAGCCTTTTCTTGTCCATGATGGTGCCTCCATGTACTTCGTGCTGGAGGCAATTACTGCTTATAGACAGGGGTGATACTCAAAATATTTAACATCTAGAACGGTGCGGCACCACAGAATAAGAAACAGGACACAGGTCTTGGCTGGAGCAGAATCTGAGAGGTCCTTGTGCCCAGTGTTAACCTTCTAGCAGCTAGATTGTGGAAGTTTCGCAGGAGGTGGGGGGCTCAGGTGGGGAGAAGTGTCCAGTGGAGAGTTCTAGGCAGTTGCAAGAGAGTAGGGACATCAGCTACTTATCAACCCATTTCAATATTTTAAGAGGCGTTTAGATTGCACTGGTGTCAGTAGCGGTGCTGAGTATCAATCCTGCTTCTAGCATTTTCTATCCACCTATTAGAAGGATTAGGGGCTGGAAATGCCCAAGTCAGACCAAGGCTTGCCTTTTTTGCCTTTTAATTTAATTTGTATAGTCGTCCCTTTTCAAGTTTAGTGCATGTGGTTCTATAAAGACTTTGCCCTAACAGGTGGTCTAGTTGGTGTGTCTGTATTTATCCTTTTCTGCAGCCCCCCCCCCCCCAAGTTTTGTTGAGCTATAATTGACATAGAACATCCTACACTCTCTGGTGGTTTCTGTGTATCTTTAAAATGTTCCCTTTCCTGCTCTGAGGTCTTGTCTCTCTATTACATATCCTCTCCAAATTCATAGGGATCGGAGTGACAAGAACCGATTTGACAGAGGTTACCACAGATAAATGCCATTGTAGGATCCTCCGTCTTAATTAGTCTTTGCATTTTCCATCTCTTCATTATACTAGCCCCAGGCATTTTTATTATCTTTTACTTGATTTTCAGGTTTCTCTGGAAACCCAGGCTCCTGAGAACAGTATTGGTGTTATTACTCTGCCTTCATCACTGATGAGTAATTTACCAGCTAACGATGTGGAGCTTGCTTCCAGGGTTCAGTTTAACTTCTTTGAAACACCTGCCCTGTTTCAGGTAAGGTTAATGCTAACTGCTTTGGGTTTAGGTTTTATTTTGAAGGGGGGCTGTTTCGTTTCTTTTCATTCTCTCATGAAAGCTGCCGTTTATTTTGATTTTTTTTTTTTGCAGCTTATTTTATTTATCTTAAGAGATTTATTTATTTGAACAAATAATCCAATCAAGAAATGGGCAGAAAATATGAACAGACATTTCAGTAAAGAGATTTATTTATTTGAGAGAGAGAGAGAGAGCTTGTGGTGGGGAGGGGCCGAGGGGGAAGGAGAGAGAAACTCTAAGCAGACTCCCCACTAAGCACAGAGTCCGACGCAGGGCTCGATCTCATGACTCTGAGATCATGACCTGACCTGAAACCAGGAGTCAGACACTTAACCACCCGCCATCACCCAGATGCCCTTGCAGTTTGTTTTGAAACAGGACCTAGGGATAAATAACAATAATTGACGTTTATCTATAGCATTTACTGCCCGCTACTAAGCACTCAGAAATGTTAACTTTAATCCTCTCAACGATCTTGTGAGGGAGGAACTATTCAGCCATTATCCCAATTTTGCAGATGACGGCAAGGAAGTGCAGAGAGCTTAACCTGCTCAAGAACGCAGTTTAAGCGGCTTCATGTTCCATCCTCTTTACCGTTCCCGAGGGTCTTGTTCTGTCAGTCTGTGAAATTTCAGTCTGTAGTTAGAACACGGTATGGCAGAGCAGACTCCGTTTCTAATTGTGGGCCTTGGGAAAGTCCCTTTACTCCCTGACCTCAATTTCTCGCCTAGATTATAAAATCACTCGTGTGGACTTACTGTTCTTTAGGGTCCCTCCCAGCTCTAAAATCCGTCTTGTTGATTCTTTGGTGTGCTAGGACCCTGCCCAGGAGAACCTCTCTCTGATCAGCTACGTCATATCGTCCAGTGTGGCAAACCTGACGGTCAAGAACTTGACAAGAAACGTGACGGTCACCTTAAAGCACATTACCCCGAGCCAGGTGCGAGAGGCCTGTCTGGTCTCTTCTTGGATCAGATATGCTTACGCAAACCACGCCTGTCAGGCTTGGCGGAACCTCAGACTGGGTTAAGGCAGCGTGTGAGGCCAGGATCATAGGGTCACTCTGTTGGGTTTTAGCGCGCCGAATAACTGATCACCTAATTTCCAAGCAGGTGCAGCGCAAAAGCCAGCTGTTGTCCAGTTTTAGTGCATTGAGAACTGCGGTTACAGGTCTGATTCTCACGCCCAAAGAGAAAACATCTCTCGCTTCGGTTCAGGTTGAGCAGTATCTGTGAGCATACTACTCAACGTCTGGTTTGCAGACCTGTACCTTCGGTATCAGCTCGGAGCTTGTGAGAAATGCCCACTTTGAGGCCCCACACTGATCCCCGGAATCAGAATGTGCATTTCAGCAAGGCCTCAAGGTGCTTCCTATGCACAATGGCTGAGTTTAAGAAGTGCTGACCTATGTGGGACTCACTGACTGCCAGGGACTAGAAT
This sequence comes from Nasua narica, assembly GCA_028533885.1. NCBI lineage: Eukaryota > Metazoa > Chordata > Mammalia > Carnivora > Procyonidae > Nasua > Nasua narica. The sequence goes on along the minus strand of CM052801.1, from coordinate 12,662,627 downwards.
AAAATAAGAATTCTCCAAATATCAAGGATGAGATTCTGAAATAAAGAAATTTCATATTTTTTTCTAATTGCTTTTCAGTTTTTTTGGTTCCATAAATTGATTATTTGTCACTTATCTTTCCACGGCAGGATGACTTAACCGTGAGATGCGTATTTTGGGACTTGGGCAGAAATGGTAGGTTCCGGTTGTACCTTTTCCAGTCTTGAGTGGGCAGGGGTGGGGAAGGGGAGGAAGGGACAATCATTGAGACCATGGCCTTGCTGATGGGACAGACACTCTTCCTAATACCACCAGGCGGCCGAGGAGGCTGGTCGTCGGATGGCTGCTCTGTGAAGGACGGCAAGCAGAATGAAACCATCTGTACGTGCAGCCACCTTACGAGCTTCGGCGTCCTACTGGTAATAACCCCTTGCTACGTGGCTTTGGACTCTGGGTCTGGGGGGTAGCAGGACGTCCCACCCTGATGTCTAATGTGATGGATGACTTCAATCGGTAGATAGGATATTGTGGTGAAGTTACAGACCAGGGAAATTACTCTTCCAATGAGCAAATGCACTTGAAAGATAATACCTGGGGCGCCCTGGTGGCTCAGTTGGTTTAGCATCTGCTTTCAGGTGAGATCATGATTCCAGGGTCCTGGGATCGATCCCTGGGTCAGGCTCCCTCCTCAGCGGGGAGCCTGCTTCTTACCCTGTGGCTCCCCCTGCTTGTGCTCTCTTTTTCTCCAATAAATAAAATCTATTAAAAAAAAAAAGAAAGAAAGATAATATTTGACCGGGGAAGGTTTATTTTCCCCCAGTCTATTTTTACACCTAAGATTTCCTCTTTTAAATAACAGGGCCTAGGGGATTCAGAGAAAAATTGTTTGGTTTGCATTGTCCTTTAAATTCTCCTTTCTTTTTTTTTTTTTTTTTAAGATTTTATTTATTTATTTATTCGAGAGAGAGAGAGAGATCACACGATTAGGGAGGAGAGGGAGAAGCAGGCTCTCTGCCAAGCAGGGAGCCCGACACGGGACTGGATCCCAGGATCCTGAGATATGACCAGAGCCGAAGGCAGACGCTTCACCGACTCAGACACCCAGGCGCCCTGTACTTTAAAATTTTCATAAAATGCTCTGTCATCAGTTATTTTATGTAATCTCTCCAACAGTCCTACGAGACAGGTGGAATGGGGTGTTGTTACTGTTATCGAAGGAAGTTGGAATTAAGGCTCATTTGTTAGGCCATTGTCCCAGTCGTAGAACTAAGAAGTGTGAGAGCCTGAAGCCAAATTCAGGTCTTTGGGCTCCTAGCGCAGTGCGTTTCCAGGGCATCGTAATGCCGCGACCTTGCTGACGGGACGGGTTCTCTTCCCAATGCCGAGCTGGCCGAGGAGTCTGGTCATCGGATAGCCATCTGGGAAAGGCGGGAAGCAGAACGAAACCATCGGTACCGATTGCATCCATGGGCTTTGGAGCCCGCCAGACCAGAATTTGGATCCCGGGTCCTCCATTTCATACTTGTGTGCCCTTGGGGAAATTATTTACCCTCTCTGGGCCTTGGTTTCATTATTTTTACTTGATAATAATAGGGTCTACCTTATAGGTTTGTTGACTAAACTATGGATGGGCACTTAGAACACTCAATAAATGTAAACCGTGGCTCTTTTATTTAATGAAAATATTTGGTCTTGAAAGCAGTGTTTTATTTTCCAGGATCTGTCTCGAACATCCTTGCCACCTTCTCAGATGATGGCTCTGACGTTTATCACCTATATTGGTTGTGGGCTTTCGTCAATTTTTCTGTCAGTTACTCTGGTAACCTACTTAGCCTTTGAGTGAGTATCCACACTGGACACTTGGGTTGTAGGAGGCGGTACCCACCTCCACTGCCAGAATGTGTTAATTAAGTGTGCTCCTTGGCCTATGTCATCCTGTATACTATCCAGGGGTGCCATCTCTATGTGAAACTTTGTGGGACTTTTTGGTTAAAATACCCACTTCCTTCTATTAGTTCGCACACTTACTGAAGGCCAGGATTGTGTCTTTATCATCTTTTTACCCTAGAATGATGCCTGCTACCTGGCCGACATGAAGTGTAAAGTGAAAGATGGAGACAGATGTTGAAACCCAAGAGCTTAGGATCTGATAGAGACCTTAGCTTCGCATACAGCATAAGAGCTCTGTTTGAGTTATTGAGTTTCTAAGTTACACTGAGCAAACACAAAAGATTAAAAACAGTAACAGGTATGGGGATGAAGAAGAATAAGAGGCATAAGGCCTCACTGAAAAAGGTGGCTATTTCACGAGTGTAGTTTTGTAAGCCCTACAAGAATGCATTCCAAATAATAGCATTTCTTTCTTGGCTTACGGGAAGGGTCCCTTTGGTCATTTTGGGATGTGGCAGGGGGGAGGGGGCAGATTCCAACAAATTCTGTTGGGAAAAAAATAGGCACTTTTATTACATTAACTAAATTAAAGAGTACATAGGTTCTGGGATTTAGATTTTGGACGCTGCTCCGGAAATGCAGAAATTTACTTGTGCCAATTTAGGACCTTTGGAAATATGATTAATGAGACTACATTACCATCGGGCCCGCCATGACTCAGAATGATTTCACCGAGTCTAATTTCACACACATAGACATGCACATGTCATCAATTAGCTCTGATTTCCTCTGCCTGTTTCATTTAGCTAAAGTCTTCTTTCCATGATCTCATTTTAGCTAATAACATAATAGGGGATCTGGCTAGGTTTTGAAGATCTGAATATAGGAGCCTATTGTATGAGAAGCAACAGCAATGCTTCTCAAAGTCGTTGGGGAGAAATGAAGGTGGGCGCTCGGTCGATTCCACGACAAATTATTTAAAAGGACGGGTGAGCCGTCAGCACGTCAGAGGTTCTCCAGAACCGCAAATGGAGATTTTCCATATTGTTATGACAGCAGATATTCTGTCTTGAGTTTTCCTTTGTTGTTCTTCTGGTTGTTGATTTTTCGCGTCTGCCCCCACCCTCTCCGGCACACACACAGAGAAGAAATTGAGGCATCTAGACATTGACCAAAGAATACAAATACATGTCTTAGATACGCTCACATAAGGCTTGTCAGAATGTGCTGCTAATTCTTTTCTCGTCCTCCCCTTTTAGAAAGCTTCGGAGGGATTACCCTTCTAAGATCCTTATCCAGCTGTGCGCGGCTCTGCTCCTGCTCAACCTGGTGTTCCTCCTGGACTCGTGGATAGCTCTGTATGACATGCGAGGCATCTGCATCTCCGTGGCTGTATTTCTGCACTATTTTCTGTTGGTCTCATTCACCTGGATGGGCCTAGAAGCATTCCATATGTACCTGGCCCTTGTGAAAGTGTTTAATACTTATATCCGGAAATACATCCTCAAATTCTGCATTGTTGGTTGGGGTATGTATAATTTGGCTTGCACATGGCCTGGGCTTTCTCCAAAGCTTTTGCTCCGCTGTTTTGGTTTTTTCATTAGGTAGAGACCATGGTGAAGCAGGTCATACATACTTGGCAGGTTTCTAAAACAGCTTTATCGTCCTTACATGTTGCACTGCCCAAAGGGCAACCTTGTCCGGGCTCTCTCTCTCTCTCTCTCTCTCTTTTTTTAAAGATTTATTTATTTGTTTTGGAGGGGTGGGCACAGGGAGAGCGAAAGAGAATCTCAAGCAGACTCTGTGCTGAGTGCAGAGCCCGACGTGGGGCTGAGATCTTAAAACCCTGAGATCACGACCTGAGCCAAGACCAAGAGTTGGACACTTCACCTCCTGAGCCACCCAGGCGCCCCAACCTTGTCCAGTCTCTTTCTAGAATACCTGTGTATTGATTGTGGACATAAAACTCTTTGAGGTTAGGGCTGTGAATACTATCTGTATCTCTGGTGACTAGAGTGAGGGTTCGCACACAGAAGATAGTTACTAAGTTGAAGAAGTGAGCTTGGTGATAATGAGGTCAAGCTCTCTGTCCCCAGCTCACAGCTGACGTCACTCTGTTCTAGATCTCCCAGATACCACACACTCACGCACGACACTAGGTTCAGAAGGGCAGAGTGAGATGAACGTACAGCTGAGAGCTGATGTAACTTCATTGCCACACTGACACAATTTTCAGATCATGCCAACTGTTGGTGGTGGGTCACCAAGGCTTAGACACCTCACGTATCTTGAAGGTTCCTCCATTCAGCTCTCCACCAAATGTAGGAGGCTCAGCAACCTGACTGGACTTCTTTGACTAAAAGTAATCTAACCTCTGCTTGAACACTTCTATTATTAAGGAGCTCATTATCTTTGTTAAAAAAAACAAAGTTCAAGCGACTAAATTCTAAAGATCTTAATTGGCTCTATGCAGGGACTCATGAATCGGCAGCATCCAGTGTAGCAGATTGAAAGGAGCTCTACACAATGAAAGATGTTGACGGGCAGAGAACAGGAATAAGCAAGTTATGCTAGACAAAAAAGCGAGTTCATTATTGCCAGGTTCTTCTGCTTTAGGGGAGGACAGAAGTGTCTATCAGGCAGATTACCTAACTAGTGCTAATGATGTGATTCCTGATTGACTGGTTTAAGATGCCATTTCTGGGAGAGCTGAAATTGTAATTAAGTCAAGTCTCAGTTTCATGGCCTGGGGCTTACGATAAGTGACTCAATTTTAGGTCTGTTGTCTGGTTTTTAATACCTTCCGAGGCAGCCAATAACCATTTTCTAAAGCCCTACAGCTCTGATTTCCCATTAAGTTCCCTCGGCTCTCTGGTGGCACTCACCCAGTGGTCTTGTTTTTGCTTTGTAAGGCAGAAAAAAAAACAAGCTGACGCCTCTCTGCCAAAGAGCCCTTTAGATAATCTATAAGTAATATAGAACATTATGAAAAATGCCCTGTTTTTCCATGTATTTTCCCACAAGTAAGCCCACAGAAGACAAGCCGGGGAGGTTACCACAAGGCAGTTTAGTGCTAAGACCAGGTAAAGAAACTGGCTCAAAGCAATGACATGATTTACCCAATTCACACAATTTGAGAACAGCGCAGCCTGGCTTTCTGATTTCTCATGTGCGTCCTTTCCACTGAAGTGTAGCCACCATCCCTCCCTATCTTCTTTTTCAGGCCAGATATTCGTTCAGCTCTTCTCTACACAGCAGTACTGCAGACCCTTGACTGCCCTTGTCACCCCACCTGTCATTACATCTCTGTCAGGAATAACAGAACGCCTTTCCAGAGAGATGAGTCACTTCTTACTAGAAAAATAAATCAGCACTTCTGACATTGGGCATGGATTCAGTCTTTGTGGAATACCAAACAGTCACATTCTCGGTCCTGGACAAGCTCCACAGCCCCAATATTTTATTTCTAGGAAAGCGTTTCAATTAGAAAGCCATTGTATGTTAGTGTCTCTGAAAGGTACAAATACCAAAGAATTAAATGAAATATTATGTTAGATTGTACCAGTCACCCCAACCAGTGAGGAGTAATTGTTCTTTATTTACCAGAGACTTGAGATTGGATGTCAGGGTGGTCTTTGTGCCCAGAGTGTGAGCTGTCCGCATGGAGAGGTCTGGGGTCTTGCGGTTAGTCAGGATCCAAGCTGTTGGAAACTCTGCCTCAGGGCAGGGCTTCCAAAGTTGCCGTGAATTGGGGAGAAGAAGGAGTAGAGGATCTCATATAGGAAGTTTCTGTGGGACAAGCCTAGAGGTAGAACAAATCACTTCTGTCCATATCCCAGTGGCCAAGACCTAGTCACGTGGCCACAGACACCGGCTGCAAAGCAGGCTGGGAGAGGCCCAGCCCCGCGCCAGGGGGAAAGCGAAGCAGAGTTTGCTGAACAGCTCACCAATCTGCTACCAGAGGAAAATAGAACATGATCTCCATCTTTCTTCTCAGCACCTCGCTTATTAGAACTCCACGTGACTGATGTTTTCCCATCTTCCAGGGGTGCCAGCTGTGGTCGTGACCATCGTCCTGGCTATATCCCCGAATAACTATGGCCTTGGATCCTATGGGAAATTCCCCAACGGCTCACCCGATGACTTGTGAGTACAAAGCTCCTGAGGGAATGTTAAGTGAACTGGAAAACAGAGTTCTCCAAGAAAGCGGAGTATGTAATCAGTGTATCGACTCCGACTCTCATCCTAATAAAATCCGGTCACGTTTATGGCAGTCTTCTCAGTTACTTGTGTAATGAGATAAGCTCATCAGAAATGCCACGCTCTTACTTAAGTATTAAACAACGAATTGGAAGTATTATGAAAATACTTTTCTAAGCCTCTGATAAAAAGGATATACCAGCTACATTGTATTAGTAAAGACTCATGGATAGAGTTACTAAGATTTAAAGGGACTAAAATCCTGAATGTTTTTAAAGAACAGTTTTTAAATACTTCTAATCACCAAGTGTCCTAAAATAAACTCTTAGGGTCTCTTTTTTTTTCTTCCTTTGAGCTTTAAGTGGTTGTCAGAGAGCAGCAGGTTTTATCTTGTTTTTTCTCTTGCACTTGTAGGAGATGATTCGGTAAAATGATATAGATTCATTGTATCATTTTGAACCGTATTTCAGCACTGTAATATGTTCCCCATTGTTTTTCCCCCCAAATTCCAGTTGCTGGATCAACAGCAATGCTGTATTCTATATTACAGTTGTGGGATATTTCTGTGTGATATTTTTGCTGAACGTCAGCATGTTCATCGTGGTCCTGGTTCAGCTCTGTCGAATTAAAAAGAAGAAACAACTGGGAGCCCAGCGGAAAACCAGTATTCAAGACCTCAGGAGCGTTGCCGGCCTTACGTTTTTACTGGGCATTACCTGGGGTTTTGCCTTCTTTGCCTGGGGACCAGTTAATGTCACTTTCATGTATCTCTTCGCCATCTTTAACACCTTGCAAGGTAAGCTCTACAGCACTAACGGGCATGAATGAGCCCAGTCAAGCTAAAAATGTCTAAGAGAGTATCTGCGAAGTGGCTTATTTCGTAGTTTAAGACTTCCTTGTTGAAAACAGATTCATCTTTGAAAAAGGGGACTTGGAGATCCTTGGAAGAAATGGGTACTTTTTTCCTCCTCCTCCATAACCATAAATGTCCCAATGACGTGTGGCTGCACCCACCTTCTAGTTTTGTTTGATGTGAAGACAATGAGAAATGTGAAGTCAAAAGATAGAGCCAAGTGGCCACAGCCCGCAGCGGCTCTTCCTGAGAAGCTGCTGTGCTGCGCCACCCTCGTGGGAAAGGGGCAGGCTCTGTGCCTCCTCTTCAAGGCTTTCCCTTTGTTCCTGAGGCCGTCAAGTTGTAGAGTTCAGGAAAGCAAATTACTAACTCTTTCAGATCCGCGTTATAAAAGGCTTGTCAGCTGTAATTAATTTTTAATGGAGGTACTTGGGCATTAAATGCTAAGCAGGCTAATAGGTTTACATAACAATAACGATAATTCATGTCCCTTGGTTTCCTTTTATTCCAAATCATCTACTGGGATGCCTTTTCATTCATCCAGGTCTCCTGGTTTCATCTTCCTTCCTGTTGCTTTTAGCTCCCACAGCGTCCTCCCCGCCCTCCCGCGGTTCTGTCAGGCAGTAGATGGTTTTGCTGGTTTTCAAAGAATTCCCAACCTGAGATTGAATTCAAATGCCTAATTTAGCTACCCGTTCTTACTGTGGAAGAAGCCAGTTAATATATTTGTTGGTTACATGGTTTGTTAGTTTTTTTTAAGATTTTGTGTATTTAGAGATTTATTTCTTTGTTATTTGAGAGAGAGAGAGGAGGGGCGGAGGCAGAGAGAGGAAGGAGGGAAGTGGAGCCCTATGCGGGGTTCGATCGCGGGATCCTGAGATCAAGACCTGAGCCAAAATCAAGAGTCGACGCCTAATTGACTGAACCACCCAGGCGCCCCTGTTAATTTTAACTCACAATGTACCAGTTCCTGAATTAATATATCCAGGTGTTATACTACATAGTATCAAATAGAAGCTTTATTTGTCATAATGGCATGCTAAAAGAGAAAAAAACATGCCCAAATCACACTTATCACAAACACGAAAGCAAGGTACGTATCCTCATAGGTTTGATGTGGAAACTGAACCTGCCTGTCTCCATTTCCCCCAGAATGTGTTCTCATTAGAATAGGAATAGATGAAAGGAATGCGTCGCTTCATTTTCAAAAGGGAACTAATGCCTAATTCACTGGGCTTTGGGGTTGATTAAAGGAAAGCCGAGTGTAGGTTCTGAGTTGGAACTTAGGTAGGCCCATCTGGATCTCTCTCAGACGTGCTGTTTCTCCTCTTACGCAACCGAGGAGGGCTGCCCGGGGCGGGGGGGGGGGGGGGTGGGGG
>CM052801.1:12543980-12654226 GCA_028533885.1 Nasua narica | reverse complement strand
TCAAGATGGCAGGTTCTAGGATGGGTATGTGTAGTGTACTGGAAGCAAACCTGATACTTAAAAGGAAGAATTTACAGGATCGATTGGGGTTTCAGGAGAGGGAGAATTCAGAAGTTGTCCATTCATTTGGCAAATAATTTATTGGCAAAAGCCTTGAGGCATGGTAGCCTCCTGGGGCCCTGTACCGCAGGCCCAGGAAGAAGGTGGGTGAGGAGGCAGGACCCGAGTCCCTGTTCAGGTCTGTAGTGTTGCTCTCTTCGTGGCCAGGACGCCAGGGGAGAATTTCTTTGAACAGATTAGAGGGAGGCTGGAAGGCAGACAAGGACATCACTGTGAGGCACCGGGTTTGGGAGGAAGAGGGAAGGGCCAGGCAAGGGACTCTGTCGTGGGCTGGAGAAGAGCAGTCAGGGATTTGAGACCTAGGAAGATGTGGCACTTGACAGTGAAGATGCATCGTAAATACGGAAGGGCGGGAAGGGGGAGCCTAGTCTGAGCTGGCATCCATCCTGAGGGGAGTGGAGGGCTTGCAATTGGAAAGATAGGGAGTGCCATGGACAGGATATGAGAGGAGGGACAGTTGAATTTTGGAAATAGGGAGTAATCCTTCCTCTCATAGGTATTTTTTATCTTACAAAGAGACTCCCTTCAGATAGCAGACGTTCTGAAGGGCTTTGGACTTTTTTTTTCTTTTCAAGTTGCAAAATTTCACTTTGCCTATAGCTGCCAAAGATTTTATCTTTTGTGCAAAGGAAGTTCATGACATTCAGGTCTCAGTTTGGAATTATGTTACAGGTTTTGTTTTTTTTTTTCCTCCATAGGATTTTTCATATTCATCTTTTACTGCGTAGCAAAAGAGAATGTCAGAAAGCAATGGAGGCGGTATCTTTGTTGTGGAAAGTTACGGCTGGCTGAAAATTCTGGTAAAGATTGACCTTTTTCTCCTCTTAAATCTTGAGGAAAAAACATTAAGTTAAGATCCAAAGCAATCCATGCCGAAGGGCTGTCAGGTCAGGAAGTCAACGCATGGATCCCAATCGTGAACATTAGGGGAGAAAGCACTAGTGAATTAAAAAATAATTGCTCATAATCTGGGAAGTTCATGAACTATAGGATTAACGGGCTCATTGCTTCTTAAATGCAACAAGAGTGCAATTTTTCCTTTTGAGCTCAGGTTTTCCACTTGTCCGAAGTAATTTTTTCTATTTACCTTCATAACTTGTTAAGCCTTGGCTCAACCTGGGTATGGGGGGAGGGGTGAAACAGGTGATGGGGACGCAGGAGGGCCAGGAGGGCATGTGTCATGTCGTGATAAGCTCTCAGCAGGTGTGGAAGGGCTGAGTCACTATCCTGAAACTAATAGTACACTATATGTAAACTAACTGGACTTAAAATAAAAACATTAAAAGAATTCTATAATTCTTTAATAAAGCATATTAGTTTCTTATTTAAAAAAAAGAAAAGAGAGCCTTTGGCTCAACCTTTTTTTCCGCAGGTCCTGGATGTCTGTCGCTTAATTTGTTAGTGGGCCAGACGTCGTGTAGGAGTTTTAGCAGACCTTTGGTTATTTTTAAGTTATTTTCAGGCATGCCCTGCTGCATTGTAGAGCAAATGGCTCCTTTTCAAGGAAATAAGGAAACTAAAGTACTGTTTGAAAACATAAGTTCCTTTTACATGAATCCCACCTTTGCTGCACGGCAGAGACCTGTTTGCAGGAGATCTGCGCTCTGAAAATGGTGGTACATACCGTCTGGTTGTGTTAAGTCATTTAAGAGCCACCCGTTACCACAACACGGTTGTCTTGTGTCTTTTTTTTTTTTTTTTTTTTAAGATTTTATTTATTCATTTGAGAGAGAGAGAGAGAGACAGAGCACACACACAGGGCGAGCTGTAGAGGGAGAGGGAGAAGCAGACTCCCCACTGAGCAGAGAGCCGGATGTGGGACTCGATCCCAGGACCCTGGGATCCTGACCCGAGTCGAAGGCAGAGGCTTAACCCACTGAACCAGCCAGACAGGCACCCCATCTTGTGTTCTTAAGACCGTCTCCGGCTCTGGGGCAGTGCCTAATTCAGTGGATATTTATAGGCACAATCAAATGAGCGTGGCCTTTAGTCCAAGAGAATATAGGTCGCTTTTAACTAGGTGGTCCTTTAGAGGTCAGAAAGGTAACCAGTCTTACGTGAACGTACGTTTGATCACACCAACTTGTGAAATGTGTAACTTCTTTGTAAGAAGTGGGAGTGCGATCCGGAAGTGAGATCAGTTGCTAGAACGAGTTCCCCTGTGATCTGTCTCTTGCATTTGAGCTTCAACATTCCGCCCTGTTTCTCTGAAATGCTTATTCTGCTGTAGACTGGAGTAAAACTGCTACTAATGGTTTAAAGAAGCAGACTGTAAACCATGGCGCGTCCAGCTCTTCAAATTCCTTACAGTCAAACAGTAACTCTACGCACTCCACCGCGCTGCTGGTACATACCGACTGCTCAGGCCTTGCGAGCGGGAATGGTACGTATCCCTCACCGTAGTACTTCTCGAGCTGGTGTTGCTTTTATTAAAGTAGTTTTAGCCTTTCATGGCGTTTTTGCTAATCAAAGAAAAAAAGTACATATGACCAGTGGATCAAAATGTGCCTGGCTCCCTTACGGAAGAGAAAGTTTATTAACGCACATGTATTCAGTTGAGAGCAAATCCTGGAAAAGCAGTTTTTTTAAGGTTTAGTTTTTCACGATGGGACCTAATGATGACCTAAAATGTTTCACGTCGCAAACCCTTATTTAAGTACATCTATAATCATACATATTTTCAACACTTTTAAACCTTCCTATTTTTTGCTTGTCATGTTTGTTCATTGTTTTCCACAGCATGGCTGCCTTGTGGCAGCGCCCAGATCCCCATTAATGTGTCACATACTGCCAGGATGAATTGTGGCCGGTACTGGTGACCATGTATGTCACCAATATATGAATAGATTATTGCTGCAATGCCTCCTTACACTAATTCTGACATTTCAAGCTAAAACTTCCATTATATTTTCTTTCTTTCATATACTGGGGCTGTCCATTACTCATAAAAGCTTATGTACTTCATTCTTCTTTGGCTTCTTAATATATCTTTTGCATTTTCATAAAAACTTCTATTTCTGCCCATATACTTTCTCCTTCCCTGGAGAATTTGCCTTTATTCATCGTGTTAGGATATTAATTATTTTCGTGATGAATTTAAATATGTGTGAAGGTTCATAAACCTGTCAGTTTTCCAACCTTCTCAAGATGGGAGGGCCTGCTGGCTTACAGAGAATTTAAAAATACAATAGAATGCCTCTAAATCGAGGTTGCTCAACCTTGGCACAGTTGACATTTGGAGCTAGGTAACTGTTTGGTTTTGGGGTTGGGGGGAAGAGGCTGTCCCATGCGGTTGGGGACGTTTAGCAACATCCCTAGTTTCCACCCACCAGATACGAGTAGCACCCGCGTACTCACCTCCAGTTGTGACAACCAAAAATGTCTTCAGACATTGTGAAATGTCCCCTGAGGAGTAAAATCACCCACCTCCCCTTCATTGAGAGCCATGACAGTAGAAGATGAAAAACACCTACCATTTGGCCTTAGCTCCTTACCGCAGTTGCCAGGGTAAGAGCTCTGCCTTCTAGGACAAATGGGTGTATCGGGAATGACTCAGTGTAAGTAAAGAGAGCAGAGGCAGTAATGATCAAGACTGACTGATAAGTCAGCGTGAAAAAGCAAGCTCAAAGCCAGGAAATCAGAAGGTGTGAGGTAAGCCATAGTGAATCCTCGCGATCACAAAGTATCGGAAAGCCTGTTGGCTTGGACAGAAATGTCTGGAGCCCCTAAAGCCAGATTTTTCCATATTCTAGAAACAACTCACAGATGAAGCCTCACTTGCCTAGCCTGTGTTGCCATGCTTCGGGCAATAGGATTTGACGGAAGCAACACATTTTGCACAGCTGTTTGACACGGCTGATTTGACACAGCTCTTTTTTTTGGCCGACAATGAGGGTAGGGGTACATTTTCGGCTACCTGAACAGCCCAGTTTTTTTTTTAAAGATTTTATTTATTTATTTGAGAGAGAGAGCGAGAGAGACAGAACATGAGAGGGGAGAAGGTCAGAGGGAGAAGCAGACTCCCCATGGAGCTGGGGGCCCGATGCGGGACTCAATCCTAGGACTCTGGGATCATGACCTGAGCCGAAGGCAGTTACTCAACCAACTGAGCCACCCAGGTTCCCCGAACGGCCCAGTTTTTAATACCGCATAATAAGCTCATCAGACGGACATCCCTGACTTCTCGGGCTGCACACCAGGATCTGGGATGGATGAGGGATGGGATGGGCAACTGCAAAAAAGAAGCTGGAAGCTTAATGGTTTATTTCACCAGGTCAGATTGTCCCTGCACCAAAATGTCCTCAAACCAAAATGCCTAAAGCAGGACAGCTGGCCTTAGCCGGTCACACGCCCTATTTGGGCTGCGTTGACCATATCCATCACCTGGTTTGTGCGAATGCTGACTATCTAGTTACGCGTGAGCAGCCCTCTCACTCACTACATGGGGGCCACAAGCTCACATTTTGAAAGAAACATCAGATGTTGTTTACTCCATCAGTTCTGAGCCACATAACCTTGTGCAAAGCACTTGATTCCGGAAACCTTAGTTTCATAAACTGTCTGTGAAATGGGGATAATAATAGCACTCAACATGTAATATAAATGAGATAATACTTATAAAGATGTCAGCACTGTTAATCATTATTATGATTATAGCATAAACTAAAAAATGGGCTTTGTATTCAGCTTTCTTTTTTTTTTAAGATTTACTTATTTTAGAGAGGAAGAGTGCACAAGTGGAAGGGACAGAGCCAGAGGGAGAGAGAATCTCAAGCATATTGCACTGAGCCTGGAGTCGGATGCAGGGCTCGACCTCAGGACCGTAAGATCATGGCCTGAGCCGAAACCAGGAGTCGGTCACTCAACCGACTATACCACCCAGGCATCCCGTTATTTGGCTTTCTACGTTGTCTTCCAGTAGAATAATGGTCAGGAAGATGGTGCCAAGTACCCGGAGGGTCTCGGCAGCCATGGCTCCGTGCTGCCTGTGCACACAGTCGAGGGCCTACTTGGCGTGTGGGAGGCGCAGGTCCAACTACGATGTCTCTAGAATGCCCAGCTGCACCCTGGTCTGGACTCTGAGGTTGTAATTAATTGGTCATTTCCTTGTGCGAATCAGTCCTGTCCTGATTTAGTCAGAGGGGCTGGTTTAGTCTTGCCCGTGACTATTGTTGCTCTGGGTTTCTCTCCTACAAAGTTGTATTTTATAGGAGTCTTAAGGAACCAAGAACTTCGTAAGGGGACATATGGGGATCTCTGTTAACCTTAATCCTTTGGGGGAGACCAGAATATTACATTAGGTCATACTACATAGAAGCTACTTCTCGGTAATATGATCAACCAGAGTTAGGAAATGGGCCTTTTCCAATCAAATATATTGTTTTGCTTCATATTTTGACCGTTTCATTTAAAAAAAAAAGTTACCGTAGAGAACAGGTTTCTCATGCATTCTCTCGTTTGTTTTGCTTACTTTGAGTGGCCTCAGGGAAGCAACGAAAAGTAAAACATGACAATATAACTATATTTATTTTTAATTTTTTATTGTTTTTTTTAATAGAACTATATTTAAAAAGAAAACACGTACTACATGTGCCTACTTCAGAACAAAGGGATGTTTAACTGTTTATTTTTTAATTGCTTTCCGTGGATTTGCTTTTCTTTCTATAGGGAATGCTTCAACGGAGAAGAATGGTGTTTCTTTCAGTGTTCAGAATGGAGATGTTTGCCTTCATGATTTCACTGGAAAGCAGCACACGTTCACAGAGAAAGAAGATTCGTGCAACGGCAAAAGCCGTATCGCTCTCAGAAGGACTTCAAAGCGGGGAAGCTTACACTTTATTGAGCAAATGTGATTCCTTTTTCTAAAATCAAAGCATGATGCTTGACAGTGTGAAAATGTCCAATTTTACCTTTTACACAATGTGAGATGTATGAATATCAGCTAATTTTATACTCGGCAACCTCTGGAGGAACATACGCTAATTGAGGACAAAGGTTACTGGAAGAGGAAACCCAAGACATTATCCATGGTTTTTAGACATTTGCCATTTGGTTTTTTGTCCTTCATTTTAAAGGAAGGTTGGGTTTAAATAATATAGTAAGAATAAGACTCGTTTAAAATCAAAGTAGCTCATTTCTAGCCACATTCTAAAGAGGCTAAGTCATCTATGATAAGGTCCTATAAAGCAACTGTAGACTTCAGCCTGTTGGTGAGTTTAGTTGTGCATGCCTTTGTTGTAAATAAGCTAAATTCTAGTGACCCCCATGTCAAATATCTTCTACATTTCTTGTATTTATTTTCTACTGTGTAAATTAATTTCTTTGTAGAATCGTGGTTGTGTTATTGTGTCTAATGTGATAATTCAGAAAATCCGTGCCGGTTCAGTGAATTCTAAAGCTCCTTTTGGAGATTATATGGGATGTGAAATACAGAAGCCTCACTGAAATCAAGAAATAATGGTGCCAGCCAGACTGGAAAAAACATACGCAGACAGTGCCACAATTAGCTCGTTAGTGCCTTTGAGCAAGTTGGAAAAAGGCGCCCCCCCCCACAGACGCAGCCCCAGGCTCATGGTTTGGCTAACGAAGTGGGGGCCATATTTTAGCCCCACCCATCCTCTTGGGTGCACCCTTGTGCAGGGTGCCACATGTACAACCAATGTGGCAGCCAATCCCAATAACCATCTCCTGACCTCATCCCTCATCACCGGATTATGGAACCCGCACCAAGATGTTTCGCTTAGTGCCTTGGCCACGGGGAGGGATGGAACCATAATCTAGACCATCGGTCAGGAAAATTGTGAATGCGGAGGAGATCCGTACACTGCCACTTCTCACATCCCCAGAGCCTTTCAGACAAGGGGAGTACAGTAGGATTCCTTTTGAAAGGAGATGTAGATGAGGAAAAAAAAATCCTATTGCTGTTCTTTAAAAGGCAACTGCATAGTACTTCAGTTGTCACAACTGGTACACTCTGGCCCAGCCAGAGCTATGATTATTTTTTAAAAGGTGTCAAGCCTTGAAGAATGTATAGTGACAAGGGGGAGCAGCTGTTGGGAGCGTGAACTATCCCGCAATGCTATCGTTTCCATATGTATCAAACCCTGATTGCTCCTAGTTATAGGGGGTTTATCTTGCTTCCCTTGCTTCCCGCCTGTAGCTGCCTGAGCAACGCCTCAGGTGTGTCCTGATGAGGAACCTTGCAAAATAGTTGTTAGTTAGGGCTTTCACTACGGTTCTCTTGCATATATTTCACAGGAAGATCGTAGCCCCGACTAACCACAGTGATAATGTAATACACATCTGTGAGTGTTGTTTTGCCTTTGCGATATTTCTTCTCTGATTTATTTAATTGTCTTGTATTTATGTCAAAATCGACAAAAATGTTAAGATCGCCAAAATAAATTTGTAGTTCAGTCCTTTGAGTTTGAAAGCCCTCCCTGAGAGAGGGCGCCTGCGATCTCTTTCCCTGGCGGCGTGGCGTGTGTGGCCTAACACAGAGGAAGGAGACGGGAACATCTTCTGGCAAACAGCAGACACACAGTGACTGTGAGGTTAGAGCAAGGTTCCTCCCCACGAGATCAGTTTCTGAGGTCTCCTCTGCATTTTCCCCAGACACTCTGTCAAGCCTCCCTCTTTAACACATGTTGCCATTGGCCTTCACAGCCCCGGATTTGAATCCTCCCTCCATGTCTCCGCATGCTCAGCGCATTGAGCAATAGGATTTCAAGAAGGGGAGGACAGGATTTGGGGCTTCTGGGGGAGCTGATGAGTATGAGGGAGCCACAAATGGGGGAAGCTAGCCTTGATTCCATAAGAGGTCTTTGAGCAATCTCTCCTGTGATGCTCCACTGCCTCAAAGATGTTGAAGATTAAATTGTTGAGGAAGGCAGTGAGATACCCGATATTTGGGTGTGAGATCTTGGAGACCAAGTCTCCGGGAGAGGACGTGATCAAATTGTACACCAAAAGATGACCAGTGTCCAGTGTTCTTTAGATTCTGTCCATGCCCCCTCATTTTCCCTTTTGTGTTTTGTGCGTGGGCTGTGGTCCTGAAGCCAAATTCTCTTGTCTATATTGTTACTTCACATGGATAAGGGGCAGGACAGAGAGAATGTTCCTGAGAAGCAGCTTTCTTTGAGTTTAAAATTGGTCTCACAATCTGAGACTCCAATGGAGAAAGAAGTGCTAGTATGAGCAGGCAAGGCGCATCACAGCAGTGACCAGTATTTGAAGAATTTCCTCAGAACATTCGAGAAGTTTTCCCCCAAAACACAGTGCAATCATTAATCTCACAGAGTAACTTAACTTCAGGGAGCAAGATCAAGACTAGTCTCAGCAAAAATGGTGAAATGGCTTCCTTTGGGATACTGGGTTGCATCTAATGAGGTCATCTAGAAAGCAGGTTAGTTTGAAGGCCATTTTGACAAAGGGCTACTTTACTAAATGAACAGTTTACTGACTGCACTAGTGTGTTATCATTTTTTCTCCGTAACAGAGCTTAAGGGACTTTTCAATTTGTTTCTGCCTCAGTTTCAACTGATGCAGGTGGAGTCTGAAGGACAGGAAAAAGGATGGACATAAAAATATAATCTCGAATGGGCAGAATTCTTGTCAGTAGATTCTTTTTTCTTTTTTCTAGGTACAGCATCAAAATGTTGGGACAGACAAAAATTGAATACATTCTTCCAGAATCTATTCTTTTATTTTTTATTTTATTTTTAAGATTTTATTTATTTATTTGACAGAGAGAAAGAGATCACAAGTAGGCAGAGAGTCATGCAGAGGGAGAGGGGGAAGCAGGCTCCCCACTGAGCAGAGAGCCTGATGCGGGGCTCAATCCCAGGACCCTGAGATCATGACCCGAGCCGAAGGCAGAGGCTTAACCCACTGAGCCACCCAGGTGCCCCAAGAATCTATTCTTTTAAATATATCTGTATATTCTTCACTGAGAAGAAATTTTATGCTCCCTGGTGTTTCTACTCTTTACCTCTTAGCCTCAAGCTAGCTACAGGAATCTGGAACAGACAAATTGTACATTCTTTAAAATACTGCAATGAAAAATTATCGCCAGTCAACAAAGATTTAATTGTCATAGAAATAACAAAATTCGGCACATTGGCTCTTTTCAGAAAATTCATTCAGAATGGACCCTCTCCTTTGTGTCAAAGATGGGTTGCTCTTCCTTAGGGTCAAAAATTTGAGCCTTCCGAAAGAAACTCTAGATAGTTTCTACCTTGGTCTGCTGACACGGGGCTCTCTGGGAACTTCGCTGACCTGAACCCCTATAGCAGAACAATGAGGCAGACCCTCTGGATGAGGTCAGAGAAGTCCTGTGTGGAACCTAGAGTCCAGTTTTGGGCTTTCATGTCTACAAAGATCATGAATCAGCTTCAGAAACAAGAACTTACCCCATCATGTTCCATATCTGATTCTTGACGAATATTGGAGAAATGACTTGGAGACAGGTTTCCGTCTATTGGATCACAGCCAGAGAAAGGCTTCATGGATACAGAAACCGAGATATGGAAGTTTCGCATCTTGGGGATGCGAAATGTTTATATAGCACAGCTTATGGTCCAAAATATGCATGGAAATTTAAAAGCTAAAAAGTAGTAGCTTTCCTTCTTGGTTTTATCCTTGAATTTCAAGCTTATGGAAAAATATAGCTGATATGATAATATTCATTAAAGCATAGATCAAAGCTTAAGAATGTAGGCTAACTATACACCAAAAGGGGCATATGCATGCATAGAAGAATTTACTAAGAATGTGATGAACGGAAAATGTTTCTATACTGGATGGAAATGCCAGGTAATGAGCAAAGGTTATCAGTCATTTCCCCCTATGGCTGCAAAATGGACTCTTGAAGAAGCATTCAGTGTGAACAAGAACAGTAACGAAGCAATGATCCCATCCCAGCTTTTTGATGCAGAATATGAGTTCTAGTAAGAGTACATACTCCAATTCCAAAAGAGATTCAATGGTGATAACTTAATGTCTAATTTTATTTACCCCTAGACTATTGCAAATTCTTCATGGAGGCACATCACATGGATTGCTGCATAATTTAAAAGTCAATAGTAAGAAAAAAGTATGTGACATGATGTGGGGTTTGGTGCTATAGTTGAGTGACACAGATTTATGGTATGGAATTTCTAAAGTGAAGTCAGTTAAGGGGACCCAGTCAGCAGGACCTATTTTCTTTCATTTATTTGACACTGAGCTACAACTACATGCTCAACACTGTTTCAGACATGACAGAAGATTTCAAAAACTTTCTAAAAAATTTTTATTTGAGAGAGCACAAGCAGGCAGAGTGACAGGCAGAGGGAGAGGGAGAACCAGGCTCCCCATGGAGCAGAGAGCCCCATATGGGGCTGATCGCAGGGCTCTGGGATTATGACCTGAGCCAAAGGCAGACACTTAACCAACTGAGCTATCCAGGCGCTCCAAGACTTTTTCTTTTCTTTTTTTTTTTTTAAGATTTTTACTTAGAGAGTGGGGTGAGGGGGAGAGGGAGAGACCATCCCAAACAGACTTTATGCTGAGCTCTCAGCCCTAGAGGGGCAGGGTGGCGAGGTGGGGGGAGGTGCTGGATCTTATCACCCTGAGATCACCACTGGAGCGAAAACCAAGAGTAGGCCCTTAACAGATTGAGCTACCCAGGTGCCCCTCAAAGGCTGTTTGAATGAGTATCTTACAATCCAGTTAGAAAAGCATGCCTTATCTGAAAACGAAAATAACACGAGGCAATACACTGTCAAATGATAGATGAAAATAGTGATTTATGAAATACTTTTCTATAAGCTAGGCATGATGCTAAGTGCGATACATTCATCCCCTTGATGTTAGCCACTGTTGGAGGTAGGTGCTATTATTCCCGTTTTACAGAGGAGAACGTGAATTTCAAATTGCTGCAGCGCAACACTTGTCAATGGCAAAACCGGAATTTAAATTTAATTTGCACTGACTCCAAAACCTAAGTGCTTACAAAGAAATTATATGGAAATTCAGAAAATAGGGAGGGCTTCTAGGAGGGGGGAACTGAGTTGGCCCTTAAAGGATAGGCTTCACTGGCGCCTGGGCGGCTCAGGTGGTTAAGCTGCTGCCTTCAGCTCAGGTCTTGATCCCAGGATTACTGGATTGAGCCACCCATCGGGCTCCCTGCTTAGCGAGGAGTCTGCTTCTCCCTCTTCCTCTGCCTTTCCCCTGGCTCATTCTCTCTGTTAAATAAATAAATAAATAAATTCCTTTATTTTTAAAAAAAAAAGGATAGGCTTCAGATAGGCGAGGAGGAGTGGCCTACTAGGTCAAGTATACAGTAAATGCATGGAGACTAGTCGAGGGCTTCTGAAAATTAATTAGCCGAGCTCTCTAGTGGAACATATTTTTTTGGAAAATGAACACTGAGTCAAAGACTGCGAACTGTAGGTAATAAGCCGCTGCGAAAATGCCAATTTCAAGCTGTAGGCCTGTAGGAGGTGGACTGCAGGCCTGACTTCGAGAGCGGTGATCAACCGCAGGAGCTACGGGACCCGAAAGGGGGAAGGGGGTGCGGCTGGGGGACCCTAACCCGACTGCACCCTTTCTTTCCCTGAGGGGCCCCACTACTCGGCTTCTGCTAGGTGGTGGAGACTGCGGTGGAGACGCAGCCAGGTAGAGAATTATGTTCCTGGCCAGCGGCCAGCCCAGGCGGCCGCGGTGGGCGGGCCTACTTCTCCCGCCTCGGGTGAAGTTGGCTGCCTATCCCTGGGGTCTCCCGGGAACTCGGGGAGGAGCCCTGGAACCCGTCTTTCATCTCCTGGATTCCGCGTGTTCCGCTCCGCTGCGGGGGCGGGGCTGGAAGGCGGGGTCGCGGACGCGGCTGTAAGCTCATCTCGGGACGGGGCGGGGCCACAAGCGACCGTATTAGGGGCGTTCTGGGCCTCCCGTGAAGGGGTCCCCTCACCTTGTTCCTCAGGCCCGGCTTCGCGGGTTCCGCTCCGCGGCGGGGGCGGAGCCGGAGGCGGGTCCAGAGGTGGGGCCTGGGGCGGGCCCCGGGCGTCCAGGTGGTCACCGCGGAAGGGCCTGTTTCCCTAGCCTACCCTGGGGTCGGCGGCCTGCGGGAGGGTAAAGGGCTCAGGGAGGCAATGTGGTTGCCACCCGGAGCCAAGTGGTCCGCTACTCCCGTGGGCCACCCCCTTTCCTTTCCCCCTCGAGCCGCGACTCGGAGGGTTGGGTTCCGCGGCAGGGGCGGAGGCGGGGCCGGGGGCGGGGCGGCAAGTGGGCTGCGGCCGGCGGGTAGGCTAGCGCGGGCGGCCCGCCCCGGGGCGCCTACAGGCAGCTCGAAGACGTAAAAGGCCCGCCGGGGTCGTCGTTTCACGTCCCGAGCCTAGTTCCCCGCGTCTTCCTCGGGGCTGTTCGGGACCAGCGGGTGTGGAGAGTGCGGCGGGCCTGGTCCGGCAGGGGCCGCCTTAGCGCCAGCCCCCATCACCGCCCCCGCGCCTGGCGGAGGAGCGAAACCTGGTTGGCTTGCTTTCCGATCATAATTCGGTTCTTTCATTTTAAAAAGTCTCGACCGCCCACCGCCGGGCACCGTCCCGAGAACTAACCGAGGCTGTAGTGTTTGGGAACCAGGCCCGCTCGGCGGCCGCAGTTTCGGGCGTCCCACCTCTGCACGGCCCGTCGGGCGCCGCGGCCCCGGCAGCACGCGGAGATGAGGAGCAGGAGCAATTCCGGGGTCCGCTTGGATGGCTACGCGCGGCTGGTCCAGCAAACCATTCTGTGCTACCAGGTAAGGGAGGACAGCCCGAGCAGCCCTCTCGTGGCACTCGTTCCCCTGCCCAGTCCCCTTCCGGTCTTGAGACTTTGCATTTAGGAGTTTTTCTTTTTAAATCCGACGCTTGCCAGCCAGTGATTACCCCCATCCCCATTCCACCCCATCCTCTTTCAGGGGACCGAAGGGCTGTGCGGCCGCTCTTCACAGAATTCTCTGACCTCTGGGTTCGAAGACCGAGCCCTCCTGGTGCCTTGGGTACAAAAATGCGTCTTTGTATTGACTATTCTTTTGGGGGGTGAGAGAGGAGGCGTATGTAGGTTGGACAGAACGACGGGGATGGTGAACTCTGGACTGTCAGGGCAGTAGACGGGAGTGAAGAAGCTCCCAAGGTTTGTATCCTGCTCCCCCAGAGTGTGGGGGCAACTGCCGTTGCCCCTCCCATGAGTTACCTTGTTAGAGACCCACGTGCGAGGCCCTTTAGGGATTACTCTGGTTGATATTTTACAGATGAGGAAACTACAGGCCAAAAAGGTAAGGGCATGTAGTAAGGTCAGAGCCAAAAGCAGGTGTTCTGTCCCCAAGTTCAAGGGGGGACCCGTGAGGCTGCCCATGTGATCTGAGGTGCGAATATGACTGCTGTTCTGTATTACTGAGCTAGAGTTATATGTGGGTCCATCATATAAGACCACTTGACTATTTTTATTCCTAGTGAAGACAGCAGCTCTGTCCCTTTCCCTCAATCAGCAGCAACTATTAATAGGACCTCCATGTCCCAGAAGGAAGTGGCATTCCACAGTTAGAGGCTCAGCCTACAAGTCGAGAACCATTGTCATTCCCAAGCCACTGACCATTGTTCCTTCTTAGCCAATTTCTCAGTCTTATTTCTTCATTCATGAAATATTTATTGTGTACCTATTATATGCAAGACACTCTTATCAGGAGCTGGGCTTACAAAGAAGAATAAATGCTTGTAGTGCAATTTATGCGTAGGGTATAGTAGTTCCGGAGTCCTTTGTCTGAGGTCCTTGGGGCCAGATGTGTTTGCAAGGCAGAAATGTTTGGATTTTAGAAAGATGTAATATACATATGTATTCTATAATAACTGCAGTTGGCAGCATCGCTTAATCAAACACATTGTTCTCATATCCGAATGTGACTATTCACACTGAGTAGGAAAACTAAAGACTTACAATAGTTTCACATCACTTCAGGTCACCCTTTTGTCACCAAGCTTGCTGCAAACTCATGAAAACACTTTAGATTTTCAGAACTTACTGGCTTTTAAAATTGCAAATAAAAGACTGTGGTCCTTATTTGGGGAGCTTAACCCAGTTTGGGGAGCAGGGGTGGAGTCCTGGAAGAGATGACATTAAGTTGAGAATTAAGTAGGCAGGCAAATCGTGGTTACCTTTTGTCTTCCTGTTTGGAGTAGATATTATAATTACATCTACAGATTGTTTTAAAATTGAAGTTGAAAGGTTTCTCCCTGCCTCGTTGTGAGGGCAGAGTCTGTAAGGAGAACTGAGGAGGCTTGGTTCTTGTGTCACACCTGTGGTTGTGTGCCCAGCTCTGCCTTGAATGACTTGTTAGCCTTTATTCAACCTCTCTTTAAGTCCATGGCCTGATCTGTAAAATGGGGACAATAACACCTACCTCCACGGAGGTATTGTGAAGAAAAAAATCAGTGCCTAGTACATTGCCTGGCTCCCAGTAGGCAATCAGTAAACAGTGCTGTTGGTGGTATGCCTTTGACATAGGCCACACATACCTAAGCCACATGTCCTCACCTCACCACCGTGGGCCATGTTACTCGCTTTCCTGAAGGCCTTGGTACAACTACTAATTGCTTTCTGGTCTATAAACATAATTATGGCTCCCCATCGATATAGTGAGATCCTTAAGCACAGAGGCCTCGTCAGTTTTGTTCCTTTTGTGTTAAGCAGTGTTCCTGGCCCACGAAAGGTACCGTTAAGTCCTTGTTGATAAAATACTTCCAGCAGGCCCTGAGCCATCCTAATGACGCAGCCATTGTTCCAGGCTTGTCTTCTCAGGAGCAAAAGAACAGTCTTATTAAAGCAAATTTGCAGTGTTGGACTTTCCTCTCCAACATTTTAATGATTAAAAAAAAGGCGTCTCAGCCTTTAGTTGTATTTATTTTGGGGGTAGTTGGTGAGAAGTTCTCATATTTGCCCTCTTGAGCTTGTGGCGAACCAGAATCCTCCAGGTGCAATTCTGCCGGGAAATCCCATGAGTCTGCATTTGCCCGTCCCCACTCCTAACCCCCCGCCCCCACCCATCCTGCCCCAACAGCTAGTTTTCACAGTTGTAGAGCCTTAAGCCATTTAGCGTCTCATCTTTCTGAGGTCACTTAGCCACTCTAAAAATGAACGGGCAATTTTATGCACATTTTACCATAAAAAATGAACGAGCTGGACCAGTGGTTTCCAAAATTTATGCTCGCTCTCCCCATTTCCCGCAGATGTTTATGAAGCATTTTTCAGTGTCAGCTGGTACAGGCTCTGAACTGTTTGATTCGCTTTTTATTTTTATTTTTTTAAGATTATTTGAGAGAAAGAGGGAGCATGAGCATGAGTGGGGAGAGGGGCATAGGGAGAGGCACAGAGTCCCCGCCCCCGAGCAGGGAGCCAGTGGAGCAGGAGGGGCTCAGTCCCAGGACCCTGGGATCATGACCTGAGCCTAAGTCAGACGCTTAACTGACTGAGCCGCCCAGGTGCCCCTGATTTGCTTTTTAAATTGATTTCACTTGTTAGAAATCATTCAGCCTTAAATACGTCAAACTCCTAATTATTCTTCAGTTTGAGGCAGTAGGGTGTCAAACTAATTCCTTTTCCTGCATCTGTGCAAGAGAACAACTTTTTTCATTAGTCATTTGTCAAATATATTTGATACTAAATATTATTTAAATCTTAAAGCCAAAGAAGAAAAGAGCTCTGTTTATAAAAGGGTCCTTTTGCAAGTATGATTTTGTGTATACAGAGAGTATAATTATACACTCCAGGGATTATCTTCAAATAATTATTGACTGAAAAAAAATTCCTAGATTTACTTTGATCCAGATAATACTAATTTTGTACATTTTTGAATATCCATTCTGTTCGAAAGCTCATAACCAAAAGTGTTAAGTACAAAGTAGTGATAAGAGAATATGGATCAGAAATGGTGATTAAGGCAGTAAATGTAACTAAAGATTATTTGGCATAAAAAGCAGATAATTGGGTGCCTGGGTGGCTCAGTTGGTTGAGCAACTGCCTTTGGCTCAGGTCATGATCCCTGAGTTCTGGGATCGAGTCCCACATTGGGCTCCCAGCTCCACGGGGAGTCTGCTTCTTCCTCTAACCTTCTCTCCTCTCATGCTCTCTCTTGCTTTCTCTGTCTCTCAGATAAATAAAATCTTAAAAAAATAAAAAAATAAAAAGCAGATAATTAAGAGAACAGAACAGTAAGTAAATATTGCTTATTTAGTGCCAATGGAATTTAAAATGAAAGGAATGGTATAACTAAAACATGGAGTAGGGAACAAATAGTAATAATAAAGACTAATTTGGGGCAAGTTTAAAAAAAATATAATTAAATACTGTGAAATAACATGGCAGAAGAATGGGAGGTGGGTTAAATCATTCTTAGGCCTCTATCACATTAAGAAAGAGAGGTATTATATATTTAAATCAAGAATTTATATGTAATGCTTGAATGTGAAGGAAATATATAACTTAAAAAAATTTTTTTGTAAGCATTACAAAAATTTGTGATGCTTACAAATTTGTTTACAGTATTATATTAGTTTCCAGTGTACAGTAGAGTGGTACAACACTTCCATATATCACCTGGTGCTCACCATGACAAGTGCCCTCCCTAATCTCCATCACCTATGTCACACTCCCCCACCCAGGTATATTCAGTTTTTCAAACACTGGAGGAATAAAGAAAACTTGATCACTGCAAGAGAAGGAAGGAAAAGAGTGCTTAGGGAGAGAGGGAAGTTTTAAAAAAAAAAAAGCAAAGGAGATGCAAATAAGCACAATTGTATTAGCAATCACAATAAATGTAAATGCTTAAATTAGCCAGGTAATAGAAATTACTAAAAAAAAAAAATTAAAGATATATGTGGTTTTTATAAGTTTGATTTTATTTATTTGAGAGTGAGAGAAAGCTTGTGCATGAGTGGGACCGAGAGGGAGAGGGAGAAGCCGACTCTGCACTGAGCAGGGAGCCGGACCTGGGGCTCCATCCCAGGACCCTGAGATCATGACCTGAGCTAAAGGCAAGCGTTTAACTGAGCCACCTAAGTGCCCCAAGATATATGTGGTTTATAAGAGATAAAACAATTAAGCGGTTGGTTCTTGGTTTCGGCTCAGGTCATGATATCTGGGTTATGAGATCGACCCCTGGGTCAGGCTCAATCTTTTTTTTTCTTTAAGCGAGAGATACAAGCTTAAACAGGATACTCAAAAGTTGAAAGTAGTTTTGTTTTGTTTTAAGATTTAGTTTATTTATTTAGAGAGAGCAAGAAAGAGTGAGCAAGTGGGGTTTGGGCAGAGGGAGAGAATCCCAGGCAGACTCCCCACTGAGTGTGGAGCCTGTGATGGGGCTTGATCTCGCCACCCTGAGATCGTGACCTGGAGCATCATAAAAATTGGAGCATCATGAAAAACAAACTTGATTAGGTGTACATACGTAGAACTCTGCACCCCAACAATAGAAAATACATATTTGTTTAAACCTCGCAAAAATTTTTAAAAATGAATGACAAATTAGGGTATAAAGAAAGTCTCAAAAATACTCAAGAATCGGCTTCATGAACACTGGAGTTTTTGCCAAAATGCAAGAAAGTTAGCAATAACAAGCAGCTGTTAAATCTCCTCCAAGTATGTTTGGAATCTTACTAAGCCCACTTCTAAATATATCTAAATGGATCATGGATAGATATGTCATGGGTGTGTGTGTACCTCTAAGAAGAAATTATAATAAATTACGAAATATCTAGAACCAAATGACAACAGAAGCATTCCAAATACAAATGAGATACAGCTAAAGTGGGATTTGAAATTTATATTCTGAAATATTAGATAAGAAGAAAGATTTGAAAGTTAATGAACTCATTGAGAATAGGATAACAGTGCAGCCAAGAAAACAAGAAGGGAAATAACACAGGAGCAAAAATTAGTGTAAGATAATAAGGATTGACCAAACCAAAAGCTGTTTTTTATTTATTTTTTTAAAGATTTTATTTATTAGAGCATGAGCAGGGAGAGGGGCAGAGGGAGAAGCAGACTCAGCAGGGGCTGAGCAGGGAGCCCAATGTGGGGGGGGGGGGTCAGTTCTGGGATTCTGGGATCATGACCCAAGCTGAAGGCAAACATCCAACCAACTGAGCCACCCAGGTGCCCCAAAAGCTGTTTTTTAGAAAAGACTAACAAATAGGTAGACTTCTGGCAGGGTTGATGGGAGCCAGGGAGGAGGGACAAATAAACAATGTTATGAGAAAATGGAAAAATGCTATAAATACTTTTTTGGCAGCATATTTGGAGATGTTAAATGGGCATGTTTTCTAGATCAATGTTAACAGTGTTAAGAAAAAATTAAATCCTAATTCAACCTGTAACTGTTAAAAACATGTATTGAGTCAGGAAAAAATCCTAGTCCAGGATGGGTTTACAGGCAAGGAATGAGGAATATCCAGAGATTTATTTATTCATTCATCTTTGAAGGTGAATGAATTCGACTTTTATTCTAAGTGGGAAGGGAAGCCATGAGAGGGTTTTGAGCAAATGAGTGACATCTGAATAATGTTGGAAAAGAATCACTCCATCAACTGCATAGAGTATTGTCTGTAAGGGGTCACGAAGCAAAGCAGGGCGGCTAGCGGGGCAGCTTGTGCAGCTGGAGCATGATGGCTCAGACAGGGGCGGCTGCAGTGGAGACCGCCGGGACTGGTGGAATTCAGGGGAAATTTTGTAGAGACAGCAGGATTTACTGGTGGATTGCATATAAGGTGTGTGGAAAAAAGAGAAGTCAAGAATGACTCCAGGGTTTTGGCTTGAGCAACTGGTGGGATGGAATTGATGGTTGCTGAGACGGGGAGGGTTGTAGAAGAGAAATTTGGGGAGAAAGATGAGTTTTTATCAAGTTTGAGGTGCCCATGAGGCATCCAAGTAGAAACAGTAAGTAGGCAATTGAATATATGAATCTTGAAGTAAGAGAGAGGTCTGAGCTGGAGAGAAAACTCTGGGAGTTACGTTGGTATCTGTGTGGTGTTTGAAAGGTCATGAGGCTGGATGAGATCACAGGAGTGAGTGTAGCCAGAGAAAAGATGATGTTCGAAGAGGAGCTTTACAAGATCCCGAAGATTGATCGGGAGCAGCTGCCAAGGAGACTGAGCAGAGGCAGAGTGAGAACCGCTGGAGCAAAGTCTTTGAGTGAGTGAGAGGGATGGAGTGTAGCATGCGCGCATGCCGTAGGTGACCTTAAAGAGGAGCACAGGTAGTTCATCCATCAAAACAAGGAAGGCAGGGTACACGGTCACCATATTCTCTTTTGATTATTTCTACTTTTTCAGTGAAACATAAGGCACAGTCATCAGCCGAGAGTATAGATAGGAGTTGAGTGGGTATAAAATAGTCCTTGCTTCTAAAGGAAACCAAAGATTTCTAATATGGTTGTTGGACAGCATCTGGGGGCCATTAATTTCCAGTGAGTTCCATCAGCATGGCTGTGTTTTTCTCCAGCCCCACTTAGCTGCACAGGTGCACCCTCAGATAGGCAGAGAGTCAAATTTAACTGGAGCTGGGGCTTTGCCCAGTAAATACGGTGGGGTGAGAGGGAGGTGAAGGATTAACAGATAACCCTTATCTTAAATTTTTTCAGATACAAGATAAAGAGGGATAACTCTTAACTCCTTTTATATGTCCAAGATACCATAGGTAAACATGATATAATGAGAAATAATATTTGTGGAGGAAATTCACTTATGAATATTGATGTGAAATACAAAGTAAAATACTAATAAAATGAATCCAGCAAGGTATAAAAAATGCATCATAATCAAGTGGGGTTTACCCAGGAATACAAGGAAATTTACTATAAGAAAATCTAATGCAATTTACCACATTAATAAATTAAAGGAGAAAATAGTGCAATCATCTCAATAGGTATAGGAAAGCATTTAATAAAATTCAGCATCTAAGATGATTTTTTAAAAACACCTCTTGGCAAACTAGGCATTATAGGGAGTTGTATTATCTTGATAAAGGATAATGTTTAAAAAAAAATTTACAAACAGGGGTGCCTGGGGGGTGCATTTGGTTAAGCTCTTGGTTTCAGCTCCGGGCACGATCTCAGAGTTGTGGGATTGAGCCCCTCGTCAGTTCCGTGCTCAGCATGGGGTCGGCTTGGGACTCTCTCTCCCTCCTTCTGTCCCTACCATGTCTCTCTCTTTCAAATAAATCAATAAATCTTTTTTTTAAAAATCTGCAAACATAACTAATGTATTGGCCAAAGATCAGAAGCAATATCCTTAAAGTCAGGGACCTCAAGTTTGCCACGATCACTCCTTCTATTCTGCATTGTAATTGTGACCCACATAACAGACCTTAAAAAAAGTGAGCGGGATAGAGATGATATTTGCAGATATAAATACCATAGAAAGCCCAAAAGTACTGGAACTAAGTTCTCAATTTTTAGAGTAAGTTTTGGGGTGATTAATAAGAAATACAGAAGCTTAATCCTAAGAGTCTTTGGAGAACCAGCCACTTATAGTTGATTGGATTTAAGTTTCAATTTTACTTGAGAGCTTGTTTCTATTTGATTAGATAGCAGGTGACATCATTGTTTAGCTTCTGGGTTTGTTAATATTCTCTTTTCATTACTTCTCTCAATAGCAAAGAGAAATGCCAGGATAACCAAAAAATTGTTTTTAAAGATTTTTTAAAATTTATTTGACAGAGAGAGAGATCACAAGTAGGCAGAGAGGGAAACAGGCTCCCTGCCGAGCAGAGAGCCTGATGGGGGCTCAGTCCCAGGACCCTGAGATCATGACCTGAGCCAAAGGCAGAAGCTTTAACCAACTGAGCCACTCAGGTGCCCCAACCAAAAAATATTTTTATTCCAAATGTCCTACTTGATTATTTCCCTTTAATCAAGTTGACTCTCTTTCTCACTTATAGAAATTTTATATATTATATTCCTGTGATTGTATTCTACCATATAAACAAGCAGTTCACAGAAGAGGAAATTAATAAACATGTGAAATGATAGTAACCAATAGTCACTATAAATGATAGTCACTATAGTAACTAAAGCAGGTCAAAACAATGAATTCAGACGGACGGTTGAGAAGCAGTTTCAAAGCAGAATTTTAAGTGTTGACAAGGTTGTGGAAAAGGAGCAAATCTCATAAACTATTCATGGGAAGAGGTATTAGTTAAGATGGGCTAACTGCTGTAACTAAGTCCAAAATCTCATTGAATAAACACACAAGTTTATTTCTTACTCCTACAGCAGCCGGGGGTGGGTCCAGGTCAATAAGGATGTCATCCAGAGATCTGGGCTATCATTGGCTCTGCCATCTTCAACTGCAGCATCTAAAGAAGGTCACCCTGGATCTCGACATCCAGCTGGTGGATCAGGAAAGAGTATAGAAGATTGTTTATGGGAGAGTTTTATGGCCAAGGCATGGAAATTGGGGACTTCCACTTTCATTCACATTCTTTTAGCTAGAACTCAAGCACATGGTCACAACTAACTGCAAGGGAGGATGGGAAATGTAGTATAGCTGAAGGCCTATGAAGAAAAGGAAATTCAGTTGGTGATTAGCTAGTAGTCTATGCCATTGAATGTAAATTACAGACTGTTAACTGGTACAGTCACCTTGGAAAACAATTGGGAGATAGTGGTGAAATTGAAGCTATGCGTACCGTATGCCTTAGGAGGTCCCTGTGTAGTTCTATATACTACTGATGTGCTCTGGAGGCATGTACATTACCCACGGAGACATGTACAAGGACATCTGTTGAAGCAATATTTGTAAAAGAGGAAAAGTTAGAAACAATCTAAATGTTCATCACTTTGGGAATGGACAGATAGAGATCTAGCCACATGATGGAATACAATATAGCAGTTAAAATGAGTGACCTAGACTTACATGCATCAAATTGGATAGCACTCAGAAATTTAAAGTTGAGTGAAAAAAGCAAATTGTGGAAGAATAAGTACAGTATGCTACTAAGTGTGGAGAACTTTAAAAACACCCCAAATAATATTCTTTCTTGCTTAGGGACACATACTTGTAAGAATTTCTAACACATGGGCAGGAGCAATACACTCCAGCTTTGAAGTAGTGCAGCAGTTCTCAGGAGTGTGGTCCCCAGATCCCTTAGGATCCCTGAGCCCTTTTAGGGCTGAGAGACGGTTGTCTGGTCTGTGTGTTCATTGGAGAAAGCAAGCGCTGAATGGATAACGTGTTTTCCTTCCTGATACAGTTCAGTGCCCTCCTTTCTGCCACCTTCTACTTCAACTCTTTTGGTTGCCAAGAGGAGGGCTTTTGCTGTATCCTTTTTAGGACAGCTTTTACAAATTTTAGTGCCAGATAGAAACATCTGAGTAATTGAATGAAAAAGCCCTCAAATCTTCTACTTACAAATAGAGGACTATAATAACGCATATAAGGGAGAGATTTAGAATTGCTTCAGGCTTGCCAGGGATCCAAAAGATCATCTATATTAGATCCCCTCCTTTCCTTTTACAGCTAAAGATTTCAGCCAAGAGAATTGAAGGGACCTTTTTCAAGGTCATCCTTCTGGTGCACTGATAGCCCTGTGATAAGTACGCTGTCTTGTTGGAAACAGTCCAATGGAAGTACTTTATAGATACACCAGATTGCCGTGAACAGCAAATAAAGTTGTATTCTCCTGATTTTTGTTTGTTCAAATAGTGAAACTTTAATAGGCCCTTTCTTTAAATACTGTGACACAGACGTGATATTTATTTCACTCTATCAGTAAAAGTCACAGGGGGAAATAAATATCACATCTGCCTCACAGTGGGTAGGGAGAACATAATTTATGTTTACAACATACATGTAGAGTAGTGGTTCTTAATCAAATGAGTTACAGAACCATTTGAGAATCTGATGAAAGCTGAGTGTTTTATTGTCTCCTGAGAAAAAAGTTCACACAGAAATTCCAGGAGTCTCATGGATCTCTACCTCCCTTCCCCTCACCCTCACCAAAGCCCATTGATGACCTCCTAGTAGATCCTCTAGCGAGAGTCTGGATTCAGAGTGACGTGTGTGGTCCTTTGGTGCTCCGACCCTGAACCTACTAGAGTAAAAGTCAGTCTAGAGTTGAAAATAGAGAGGCCCGCAGCTTTCCTGTTTGGGGGAGACGTTTCTAGCCTGGTAGCCAGTAATCCCTTGACACCTTGTTGGCCAGGAGGATCCTAGCAACCCCACTGAGTTTGTGTTCTGTCGGTTTTCACCACACCAGGCTAAGGACTAACATCTCAGTAATCCCCCACCTTGCAACTGGGATTGGCAATAGAGGCAAAGAAATAAAATATCTTCAAAGAGTGGTGAAGTCATACGTACAGTTGATGGTACCTAAGGGCCCACATGGTTTCCATTAAGTTTCAGAAGTTTTCAGGTGAGCGCTGGGATCTGGGGTGAAACTGGAAACAACTGGATTGAGGTGGATGCCCGCAGTCCTTGGCTCCTGACCCCCTTTGTTTCCCTGTAAGCTGTCCTTCAGTCATACGAGATGGTGCAAAGGTCCAGGCCCAGTGCACTTTGTAATTTGTGCATTATTTGTAAATCAGAAGGGGGAAATCAGATAAGCAGGAGTTTAGCAAATGACATCGCTTGAAAGTGAAAGTTGCACACCTGTGGTCTCAGATAAAAAGTGTACTAGGGCTGCTGCATTTTGGAGCTGAAGTCTTCAACATTCTCTGAATGCCCAAGGTTTACATATCCAACTATACAAAACCTATTTTTTAATCTAATGGAAAACATTAGACACAGCCTGTGGTCTCAACTGCAGATATAATCATTTGATTTTATTTTTTAAACATTTAAAACAAATTTTTGTTTTAACTAGTTTCCATACCCGATATGGGGCTTGAACTCATGACCAGGAGATTAAGCGTCATATGCTCTACTGATTGAGCCATCCAGGCGCCCCGGGTGTAATCATTTTCAAACAAAGGCTATTAGAATTCCCACTGTAAAACCAAAAAAAAACAAAAAAAACTCAAGTCCAAGGCATTGCCCTTCCCTATCCCCTTTAATATTTTAAGTGGTAGTTGCCAGAATAAAATTTCAGCACAAAAAATGAATTTAACCAGTTTTGGGAGTTTTTATAATAGAATTTTCCACTTTCTGTTTTTTGCTTTACCAACATGGGGGTGGAGGGGGGGTGATGCCGAGTGATCCTCTATTTTCAACATTTGTCGTAGTCTCTTCTATGTATTTCATTTGAATGATTGAGTTGTACTTTCTTCCCTTGGAGCTGAGCAAGGCAGTGACGTGTACTTAGCCATTCTTAATCTAAAGGAAAAAGGACTGAGGGTAAGAGTGGGCTGGAGGCCTCTGACCTCTGTCTCCTGGAGTATGGGAGAATGGAAGCTGGGGGAAGCTTCACAGAGGAGCAAATGTATGGAGAGGCATTTGCCACAAGGGCACTATGGGCGCCCAGGCTCAGAAGTGCGAGAGCAGAGAATGTGCAGGAAGCTCGAGTTCAGGTTTTGGGGCAGGGGCTAAGGAGGGAGGGTGTGTGTGTCAGGCGGTGAGGCGGGATGTGAGAGGAAGAGCCCGCACCTGCTGAGCCTTGTAGGGCAATCTAAGAGACTCAGATTCTGTTTTATAGGATTGGAGCATTCTGAGCAGGGCAGCGAAGTCTTGAGATTCTAGTTCTTTCTGTGACCTTCCTTTGTGGAGGATGGGTTGGAAGGAACCAGTATTTTTTTTTTTAAGATTTTATTTATTTATTTGACAGTAAGCATGAAAGGGGGGGAAGCAGAAGGAGACAGAGAAGCAGACTCCCTACTGATCAGAAAGCCCCACACGGGCCCCGATCCCAGGACCCTGAATCTCACAACCATAACACTGAGCAAAAGCCAGACATGAAAGAATATAGTTGTGATGTGATTTATATTAAGAAATATATATATTTGGGGAGCCTGGGTGGCCAGGTCGGTTAAGCATCCGCCTTTGGCTCAGGTCAGGATCCCAGTGTCCTGGGATGGAGCCCACATCGGGCTCCCTGCTCAGCGGGAAGCCGGCTTCTCCCACCCCCACTTCCCCTGCTTGTATTCCCTCTCTCTGTCAAGTAAATAAATAAAATCTTTGGCGGGGGGGAAGCTAACAGTAATGAAGACAGTGTGGTGCTGGCCCGAGGTTGTAGACCTACAGGTCAATGGAACAGAATTGAGAGCTTGGAAACAAACCACCACATTTATGGTCAGGTGATTCTCTACAAGGGTGTCAAGACAGTTACATGGAGAAGGAATACTCTTTTCAATAAATGGTACTGGGACAATTAAATATCCACATGCAAAGCAATGAAGGGACCCCTTTGTACCATATACAAAAATTAACTCAAAATGGATCATAAACCTAAATGTAAGAGCTGAAACTATAAAACCCTTAGAAGAAAACGCAGGAATAGATCTTCCTGACTTTAGGGGAAGCCAAGACTCCTTAGTACAATAACAAGAGCACAAGCAACAAGAGAAAAATAAATTGGATTTTATTAAAAAATAGCTATTGTGCTGCAAACCATACCATTAAAGTGAAAAGACGACCCTCAGAAAGGGAGAAAATTGCAAATCACATATATATTGGAGACTTAATTCAAGAATACATAAAAAAAACTCTTAAAATTCAATATTAAAAGATGAATAACAATTTAGAAATTGGCAAAGTATCTGAATAGACATTTCTCCAAAAGTGATATACGAATGACCAATAAGCACATGAAAAGATGCTCGTATCACAAACTGTCAAGGAAATGCAAATCAGAACCACAATTGAGATACCATTTCACACCTACTAGGATCGATGCAATGAGAAAGACAGATAAATTTTTTTTATTATTAGCATATAATGTATTTGCTTCAGGGGTACAGGTCTGTGAATCATCAGTCTTACACAATTCACAGCACTCACCATATATAGCACATTCCCTCCCCAATGTCCATCTCCTAGCCACCCCATCCCCCTCCCCCCCTCCCCTCCAGTAACCCTCAGTTTGTTTCCTGAGATGAAGAGTCTCTTATGGTTTATCTCCCTCTCTGGTTTCATCTTGTTTCATTTAACAATCAATTTTGACAAGATATGGAGATACCGGAACCCTGGTACATTGCCAGTGGAAATTTAAAGTGGTGTAGCCTCTTTGGAAAACAGTTTTGCAGTTCCTCAAAACATTACACTTCGAGTTGCCATATAGCCCAGAAATTCTACTCCTAGGTATATATCCAAGAGAACTGAAAACACACATCCACACAAAAACTTATAAATGCATATTCATAGCAGCATTATTTATAATATCCCCAAAGTGGAAACAACCAAAATGTTCATCAACTAATGAGTGACAACACAAAATGTACTATGTCTATACGATGGAGTATTGTTTGCAATAAGAAGGGATGTAGTACTAATATATCTACAACATTGACAGATCTTGAACACATTATGCTGATTGAAAGAAGCTGGGCATATAATGCATCACATATGGTAATGAGTCTTTATACAAAATGTCGAGAACAGGCAAATCCATAGGACGGAAAGTAGATTAGTGGTTGCCTAGGCCTGGGGGATTGAGGGTTGGGGGCAGATGGGAAATGACTTTTAATAGGTAGGGTAAGGGGTTTCTTTTGGGAGTGATGAAAATATTCTAAAATTAACTCTGATGTTTCTGTTAGTATGTGACTATAGCAAAAACCATTGAATTGTATCCTTTAAATGGGTAAAGTGTATGTTATATGAATTATATCTCAGTAAAACTTTTTTAAAAAAGAATGTGCTCGAAATCACAATACATTTCCTTTTTTTTTATATAATTAGTGTACACTTCTGTGAATTTTAAAACATGTAGGGTCATGTAACAATAACCATAATCAAGATACAAAGCAGTTCCTTCAACTCCCCAAAAGCTCCCTCCTGCTACCCCTTTGTCACACCCCAAAGCCCTGGAAACCACTGATCAGTTCTGCATCACTGTAGTTTTGTCTTCTGGAGAATGCCATATGAGCGGAATCATGTGGTATGTAACCTCTAAGAGTGGCTTCTTTTACTTAGCGTAAGGCCTGTGAGATTCATCCACGTTGCTGTCTGTGTCAATAGTTTGTTCTTTTTCCTTGCTGAGTAGTGTTCGTTATAAGCACATGTCACAGAGTGTTTATCCATTTGCCTATTGAAAGACATTTGAGTTTGTAGTTTTTGGTGGTTAAAAATTGAGCTGCCTTACACATGCATGTAGAGTTTATTTCTCTAGCATATTCAGGAACCGGATTGCTGGGTCATAGGGTAAGTGTTCAAGTTTATTAGAAATTGTCAGGCTGTTTTCTAGAGTGGTAGCACCGTTTTGCATTCATTCTCACCAGCAACGCATGGGGATTCTAGTGGTTCTGCATCTCTGTCAACACTTGATATTGGCAATATTTTTAATTTTAGCCATCTTAATAGGTATGTAGTAGTATCTCATAGAGGCCTTAATTTGCATTTACATTATAGCTAATGATGTTGAGCTTTTGATGTGCCTATCTGACAATATCAGATCAAATTTCTGACAATGTCAGATTTGTCAGTGATACACTCTTTGGCAAACTGTCCAAGTTTTTTTGTTTTTGTCAATTTTTAAATTAGGTTGTTTGTTTTCTTGCTGTAGCGTTTTGAGAGTTCTCCATATATTCTGGATTTCTCTTGTTGTGTATGCAACTCGCAAGTAGTTTCTCCTAGTCTGTAGCTTGTCTTTTTATCTCTTAACAGTGTCCTTCACAGAGCAAAAGTTTTTACTTTTGCTGAAGTCCAACTTATCAATTTTTCTTCTATGGATTGTGTTTTTAGTATCATAGCCAATTCTGTCTGACTCTAGGTCATAAAGGTTTTTCTTCTATGTTTACTTATAAAAGTTTTATAAGTTTCCATTTAACATTTAGATCTGTGATTCCTTTTAAGTTAACTTTTGTATGAGGTGTGAGATTTAGATTGAGATTCATATTCTTGCATATGGATGTTCAGTTGTTCCAACACTATTTCTTAAATTTTTTTCCATTATGTATCTTTTGTTTTACTCACTACTTTTGGTATTTGCCTTGTTTTATAACCATGTTAACAACTGTTTTGACATCTAAGTTTTACTGTTTTTGTTTACTCAATATTTTAAAAGATACATCTTTTATTTTTGTTCTTTCCTTGAGTGGCTGTAATATTTTAGTATGGATATACAATATTGTATTAGTTTCAGGTGTATAATATAATGATTTATTGCTGACTGTATTTCCTATGCTATACTTTGCATCCCTGTGACTTATTTTGCAACTGGAAGTTTGTACGTCTTAATCCCTGCTACCTGTTTCATTTATCCTCCCACCCTCCTGCCCCTCCGGCAACCACCATTTTGTTCTCTGTATTTATGAATCTATTTCTGGTTGTTGTTGTTGTTGTGTTTGTTTGTTTTTTTTTTTTTTTTAAGAATCCACACGTTAAGTGAAATCATATGGTATTTGGTATTTGTCTTTCTCTCTCTGACTTCACTTAGCATAATACCCTCTAGGTTCATCCATGTTGTCACAAATGGCACAATATCATTCTTTTTTTATGGATGAGTAGTATACCATTGTACATATATATACCACATCTTCTTTACCCATTCACTTATCAATGGACACTTGGATTGCATCCATGTCTTGGCTGTTGTAGATAATGCTGCAGTAAACATGGGAGTGCAGATATCTTTTTTAATAAATGTTTTCATTTTCTTTAGGTAAATACCTAGTAGTGGAATTACTGGATCATAGGGTATTTCTACTTTTAATTTTTTGAGGACCCTCAATACTTTTTTTTTTTTAAGATTTATTTATTTATTTGACAGAGAGAGAGAGAGAGAGATCACAAATAGGCAGAGAGGCAGGCAGAGAGAGAGGAGGAAGCAGGCTCCCTACTCAGCAGAGAGTCCGATGTGGGGCTCGATCCCAGGACCCTGAGATCATGACCTGAGCCGAAGGCAGAGGCTTTAACCCACTGAGCCACCCAGGCGCCCCTCAATACTCTTTTCCACAGTGGCGGTACCCATTTACATTCTCACTAACAGTGCACAGATACTCCCTTTTCTCCACATCCTCCCCAACACTTGTTATTTCTTGTCTTTTTCATATTAGCCATTCTTTTTCTTTAACGATTTTATTTATTTATTTATCTGTTTATTTATCTATTTATTTATTTGACAATGAGAGAGGGAACACAAGCAGGGAGAGTGGGAGAGGGAGAAGCAGGCTTCCACAGAGCAGAGAAGCCCTATTCAGGACTGTATCCCAGGACCCTGGGATCATGACTTGAGCCGAAGGCAGCTGCTTAACAACTGAGCCACCCAGGTGCCTCCATATTAGCCATTCTAACAGGTGTTAGGTGATCTCATTGTGGTTTTGATTTGCATTTCCCTGGTGATTAGTGGTGTTGAGCATCTTTTCATGTGTCTATTGGTCTATTCAGATCTTCCCATTTTTAAATCAGATTGTTTTTTTGTTGTTGAGTTGTGGAAGTTTTTTGTATATTTTGGATATAAAACCCTTATTGGGTATATTATTTGCAAATATCTTCTCCCATTCAGTAGGTTGCCTTTTTATTTTGTTGATGATTTCCTTCACCGTGCAAAAGCTTTTTATTTTGGTGTAGTCCCAATGGTTTATTTTTGCTTTTGTTTCCCTTGCCTGAGGAGACCTATCCATAAATATGTTGTTATGGTCAGTGTCCATGTGATTATAGTCTATGTTTTGTTTTAGGAGTTTTATGGTTTCAGGTCTGTGTGTAAATCTTTAATCTATTTCGAGCTAGTTTTTGTGTATGGTGTAAAAAAGTGGCCCACTTTCATTTTTTTGCATGTAGCTGTCCAGTTTTCCTAGCACCATTTATTGAAGAGACTGTCTTTTCTGCATTGTATATTCTTGCCTCCTTTGTTGTAGATTAATTGACTATATAATCGTGGGTTTATTTCTGGATTCTCTATTCTGTTATATTGATGTATCTATTTTTGTGCCAGTACCAAACTGTTTTCGTTACTGTAGCTTTGTAGTATATCTTAAAATCTAGGGTTGTGATACCTCCGGCTTTGTTCTTCTTTCTCAAGATTGCTTTGGCTCTTTGGGGTCTTTTGTGGTTCTATAGAAATTTTAGGATTTTTTGTTCTAGCTTTGTGAAAAATGCTATTGGTATTTTTAAAAAAGATTTATTTGAGGGGTGCCTGGGTGGCTCAGTGGGTTAGAGCCTCTGCCTTCGGCTCAGATCATAATCTCAGGGTCCTGGGATCAAGCCCCACATCGAGCTCTCTGCTCAGCAGGGAGCCTACTTCCTGCTCTCCCTCTGCCTGCCTCTCTGCCTACTTGTGATCTCTCTTTCTCTGTCAAATAAATAAATAAAATCTTGAAAAAAATTTTTGAGAGAGAGAGAGAGAATGAGAGCAAGTGAGCACAAGTCGGGGAAGGGGCAGAGGGAGAGAATCTTCAAGCAGACTCCCTACTGACCAGGGACACCCCCCCCCCCCCCCGACATGAGGCTCAGTCTCTTGACCCATGAGAGTGTGACCTGGGCCAGAACCAAGAGTTGAACGCTTTATTGACTGAGCCACCGTGGTGCCCCAAATGCTATTGGTGTTTTGTTAGGGATTGCATTGAATCTGTAGATTGCTTTGGGTAGTATGGGCATTTTAACAGTTAATTTAATTTAATTAATTTAATAATTTTTCCAATCCATGATAATAGTGTGATTCAGATTTGGAAAGTTGTGTGCTTCTAGGAATTTATTCATTTCTTCTTGGTTATCCAATTTTTGAGCATATAATTTTTCATAATAATCTCTTATAACCCTTTGTATTTTTGTGTTCCAACACCATTTATAAAAAGGCTGTTCTTCAGGGCACCTGGCTCGCTCAGTCAGTAAAGCATGCAACACTTGATCTCAGGGTTGTAAGTTTGAGCCCCATGTTGGGTGTATAGATTATGTAAAAATAAAATCATTAAAAAAAAAAAGGCTGTCCTTTCCCTGTTTGTCTTTAGACTTTTATCAAAAACCAATTTGTTGTATTTGTGTGGATCTATTTCTGGACTTTGTACTCTAGCCACTATGTATGTATCCGTTAGCTTCTTATTAGGTACAGACACATTTGGGATTGTTATGTCTTCACGGTGAGCTGACCCTATCGTTTTTATAACATTTCTCTGTATGCCTGGTAATATTCCTTTCTGTGAAGTCTGTTTTGTCTGATTACTATCTCGATTCCTTTTTCCTCTTCCCTCAGCCTAAAGAGTAGGAATTTCGTTTCATATAATAGCTTTTTATATGCCAAAAAGCAAAATGCAAGTGGTTCATTACCATCTTAATCTCTGATTGCTTCAGATTCACTTATGGGTGGGCTGCGAGGGTGGGGGTCCCAGCCCACCTTGGCTAGCAGGTGAGGTTGTCATGGCAGCATAATTGTTCACATAATAGTTGTTCACAGTTATTTGCTTCTCATCCTTAGGGGAGGATTTCATAACTTTCCCGATGAATTCAGAAATGGCCGTGAGATTTGTTTTCATGTATGAGATAGGAGAAGTAATGTGTCCATTCCGGCGGGCAGCCTGAAGAGGCAGCTCATGGTTTGCTGTGTGTTTCTTCTCCTTTGCCAGGAGCTGGGCAGTGCTGTGGGTCCAGGCTGCTGCGGTAGCCTGATTCCTAGAGGAAGCACAGCCGACCAGGGATGGACACGAGGCATGGAGGAGAAACAAATGTTCATTGTTATAAGCCACCAGGATTTTAGTGGTGTTTGTTACCATAGCACAGAAGCCAAGCTTTGGGCCCAATGTATTCTAGGCCTTTCTCTCATAAACGGGAGCCAAAGAGGGTACTTTCTCTAAATTAGAAGTGAAGAAGTGGTGGAGAAGGTAGGCGGGGCTAACAGACGCCTGAACCTGAAGGACAAAGTGCCCAGCTCTTGGCCCCTTGCCCTCAGTGAGACACAGTTTTTGTTGGGCTGCTCTGTCTCAAGCTTCTTCTAGAGTTCAAGGATGTCATTGTCAGTTCCCTTGCAGCAGGGGTGCTTGGTCGCCTGGCTCAGGCCTGTGCCATCTCCTCTAAGACCCCACTGGGCCACTACCATTGACTCCTCACGGCTCTCCCAGTAGCTCCGTTGTCTGCAATCTGCCCCATCCTCTCCCGTCACGGCCCCACACCTGTCACCTCAGGCGACGGTTGTCGAGTGGTAGTGGTGCTTATTACAGAATTTGTCACTAAGATTTATTTTTTCAGAAGACACACATAGAGTTTAGTAAAATAAACAGAAAGGGAAGATTTATTTGAATGAGCAAAATTCAGAGCTGAAGAAGAGGGAAGGCAAAGACCTGCGGGTAGAGAGTGTATAGAGTTGCCAGGGTTTTTGTCTCAAACATAACAATGGTATAAATATATTCACTAGCAGTATTTACTGTAAAAATAAAAAAGGCAACAGGTTTTCCCCACCCCCAACAGAACTAATGATGGTTACATTAAGCTAACTTGTAGATTTTCTCCCTAACTACTGTCTCTATCTGATTTCCTAAAATAATTATATGAAAAAGTGACATGATTGAAATCTGTTCAAATACGTCGATAATATTAATACAGTTAACAGTTATTGAGCATTCATTTGTGCTAGACATAGTCCACAATGCTTGATTTGAATTTACGCCTATAATTTTCACGAACAACCCTGTGAGGTCTCAGTACTGTTCTAATCCCCGTTGGGTAGATGGAGACATGGAAGGAATTTGTTCCAGGTTAGCTGGACGGTGGTAGAGCTTTTTACACGGGCAGTCTGTTTCCAGAACCTATGCTCTTAAACACAATACACTGAGGGTTATGTGTGGGTATCCAGAGAATTAGATTATATTTTTAAAAGACTGGAAAGCAGCGTAAGGCTGATCCTCTCTGAGGCCATAGGGTTAGCCTGAACAGATCTACCCGCTTTCCTCCTGTTGTCTGCAGTCTGCTTGTTTCTGTTTAGCTTGTAAGATTTGCATCAACTGCAAAAGCCTTTTGTCCCCCCTCCGTTGACATAGCTGATGTAGGTAAAAGACCCCAGAGCTCGAAGGAGATGGATCTGTGGGGTGGGTCACAGAAGCCGGAGAGGGAGAGGACAGGCGGCCCTGCCTCCAGGTGGGGGAGGCACCCACAGGCGAAACCACTGGCTTGGCCTGAGAGGAAGGGACAGCAGACCGGCCGTCGTACCAGACTGTCTCCCAGTCTGTGCTCTTTTCAGGTGTTCTGCATTACATCAAAATGGAACCTCCCGCATCTTCCAGCACCATGCATTATTTTCCAGAGACGTCAAGAGAGAAGCAAGTGTTAGCTAGGGCTGCCATAATGATACCACAGACCAGGGGCTTAAGCCACAGAGGTTTATTTCCCACAGTCCTGGAAGCTGGGAAGTCCGAGGTCAGGGGGCCAGCGTGGTCAGGTTCTGGTGAGGGCCCTCTTCCTGGTTGTAGACAGGCAGCTTCTTGTTGCATG
Organism: Nasua narica; assembly: GCA_028533885.1. Classification (NCBI taxonomy): domain Eukaryota; kingdom Metazoa; phylum Chordata; class Mammalia; order Carnivora; family Procyonidae; genus Nasua; species Nasua narica. The sequence goes on along the minus strand of CM052801.1, from coordinate 12,620,597 downwards.
AGTTCAGAGAGCGGGCAAGCTAGCATTCTGGCCTCCTCTTGTAAGGACACTAGGTCACCTTCGTGAGGGCTCTATCCTCATGACCTAAGCGCCTCCCAAAGGCCCCATCTTCAAATAGCATCACATTGGGAATTAGATTTTAATGTATGAATATGGAGGAGACAGGGGCGCCCTGGTGGCTCAATCGGTTAAGTGTCCAACTCTTGATCTCAGCTCAGGTCTTGATCTCAGGATCAAGTTCAAGCCCTGCATCGGGCTCCACGCTAAGCATAGAGCCTACTTAATAATAATAATAAAATAAAATGAATATGGGGAGATGCAAACATTCATTCCATAACAGTAAGTGTTCTTTGACTGAGTGCAGTAGCACCCCAAGTTAACACGGTTTGAGTATGGAGTTGTGCATATGGGGCCCTCCAAACACCTAGACTGTGTGTCTGTAGTGCAACGAGGGGCTCAGACATTCTAGCTCTGGGCGGGGATAAACTAATCCACTTCAACAGTTAAGCCCAAACTGAAGAATCAAAGAAGTAACTTTCAGTTAACAGGACAGTGACATTTCATAATCCAAACCACACTGGCACTATGCGTAAGCGGTCACTGCTGTGTCATTGGAAGGCTCTTTGTCTCAGTGGACTCACGGTTGACGGGTACGCCAGGAAGGGGCGGATTTCTTTCCCTAGATCTTCTGACGAGTTGCTGTCCTCGGATTAGCCACCTGGCCTCGGAATAGTTCTGGTTGCTTATGTTGTGCATTGTTGGTGCATAGTGATTTTCTTAACTCCAGTCATGCACTGTTGGAATATGACTTGTACCTTCACTCAGCCATTTCTAGACTTTAGTTCTAGACTTTAAAATGATTGATTTGTAATTGTTGTTGTAATTGTTGGCTATGAAACGGTGTTAAAATACAGAATGCTGTTGCCCCTGAAGGCAGTATCAGTTGAGTTTTAGGTGTTTTTGAAGAGGGCATAGATAGGTTAGTTAAAGGAGAAAGTCAAATATTTAATTCCTTATGTGGGACCATTTGAAACTATGCCAATGTTTTTACCTAATATCCATGGCAGTATCACTTTGAAAGGACCCAACTTTTTTCATGAGCCTTCTTGTAGATAATTAAATACCCTTTTGATTAATTTTGTTTAAGCTGGCAAAGCTCTGTATTTTATTAGATGTATTTTATTAGGTACATATTTCTTTGCATATTTTCAGGAAAAGTCAACAAGGCTTTATCTTTATGTGACTCTTTTTCTACCTTACCATTTTATTTCTAGGCACAGAGTTTATTAACACTGGCTTTTAAGAAAAATAGCTTTATTGTGATATAATTTACTTATCATATAACTCATCTATTTAAAGTAAATAATGTAATGATTGTTAGTATATTCACAGAGTTGTGCATCGTCACCACGATCAACTTTGGAACAATTTGATCACCCCCAGAAAGGAAGAAACCTGTTAACAGTCACTCACTCCCCACTTCCTCCTTTCCTCCCCCCAACCCCAGCCCCAGACAACAACCACTAATCTATTTTCTATCTCTACAGAGTCACCTATTCTGGACGTTTCTTATAAATGGAATCATGCAATATGCAGTCCTCTGTGACTAGCTTTTTTTTTTTTTTTTTTTAATGTTTGTGAGGCTCACGCGTGCTGTAGCCTATATTAGTACTACTTTCCTTTTTGTTGCTGAATAATATTTCATTGTTTGTATAGACCACATTCTGTTCATTCACCAGTTGATGGGTATTTGGGTTTCCAGTTTTGGGTTATTTTGAATAATGCTGTTACGAATTGTGTATACTTTTTTGGTGTGAAGATTTTTAGTGACTCAGCTGCCCTTTTAAATATCATAGCTAAATAGGACCCCTGATGTCCTCTTGCTTAGTGCTTCTTTTTTAGGCATGTGAAGTGTCTGGATCACAGACAAGGCAGTGGAGGCCCAGTTAGGGTAGGCGGCTTCCCCTGGCGCCCAGAGCTAGACTGGTGGAGTACGACCCTGCATCCGGGTCTCTTGCTCCCAGGGTCAGTGCTTCACCAACTGCTGTGGAAACACGAAGGCAGAAGAAGACTTAGGCCTTCAGTGCACAGATTTGTGAAAAGTCTTGTAGGCTTTTTGTGTTTGCTGTTTCTTCTGTTTGTCACAACAGTACAATCTGGTTTGAAAGCGAAAGAATAAGAACATCAGAGTTAGAATGTTCCTTAGAGACTTTCTCATCTAATATTTCTATTATACAGACGAGGAGATCAAAGCCCAGAAAAATGATGTCCCTTCTCACCTGAGATCATGCTGTTGGCAGAGCAGGGACTAGAGCTCTGATTCCTACTCCTCACCCCAGCCCTCACTGTGTCCCCAAAGGGTGAGCATTCGTTTGCCAAGAGCTGGGTGAGGGTGGTGCTGAGTCATTTTGTGTCTCTTCTCTAATAGAATCCCGTCACAGGGCTGCTGTCGGCCAGTCATGAGCAGAAGGATGCCTGGGTGCGGGATAACATCTACAGCATCCTGGCAGTGTGGGGCCTGGGCATGGCCTACCGCAAGAATGCCGACCGTGATGAGGACAAGGCCAAAGCCTACGAGTTGGAGCAGGTAATGCTGACTGGCAGCCATGTCTTGGCTGCTCAGCGCCTTTTCCTTAAACGAAAAAGCTTGGAAGTAGCTGTGCAGAGCAGTTTGGTGTAGGCATCGCCTCCATTTCTGCTGTAGAGTATTTTAGGCAGGCACTCAGGTGGTCTCCTTTGTCGTTGTCTTTGAGATTTTTTTCCCTCCTTAAAAAATAACCAAAGTCACATGATTCTGAAAAGGAAAAGAAAGCATCCAAATTTCTTTTTCTTTTTCTTTTTTTTAAAGACACCTTTATTCAGCGTCATGGTCAGACTATTATTACATTCAGCAATCAACAGCATGGGTGCAAAAAAGAAAATCTACATTAAAACCCTTTGTTGGAATGCTTTACACTTTCCACAGAACAGAAACTAAAGTAACCTGTTATACAGTTAGTCACAAATACAGTCCTCGAGGTTTTTGCCCATACACATGAGTATTGTCTAAAACATGTCTTCTTTGTAGCAGCTTGGCCCTGCCACCACTGTGCTTAGCTGAGTTCACAAATCTGTTGTAACCTGTAGCTTCCCTGTCACTTCTCTGGCTCTCCTCTCCTGCTAAGCTTTGTTTCCTGAATGTAATCAAAATCTTCTGCCACTGCCATAGCTACTGCTGCTGCTGGAACCACTATAGCCACCTTGGTTTCGTGGTTTAGCAAAGTATTGGCCTCCACCACCATAGGGGCCAGAGCTCCTGCCTCCAAAATTTCCTCCTTTCATGGCTCCAAAATTTGAAGATTGATTGTTGTAATTGCCAAAATCATTATAGCTTCTGCCACCTCCAAAGTTGCTTCCATCATTACCAAATCTGTTCTAGCCATCCCCACTGCCTCCCTGTCCACTACCACCTCGACCGCCACCAAGGACACTTCGACCGCTGAAGTTCCCTCCACGACCAAAGTTGTCATTCCCACCAAAACCAACTCCATGACCACCACCAAAGTTTCCAGAACCACTGCGACCTCTTTGGCTGGATGAAGCACTAGCTATCTCTTGCTTGGATAGGGCTTTCCTTACTTCCCAGTTGTGGCTATTCACAGTATGGGATTTTTGAATGCCAGTCTTGTCCACAGAGTCATGGTCATCAAATGTTACAAAGCAAAACCCCTCTTTGCCACTGCCTCGGTCAGTCATGATCTCAATCACTTCGATTTTCCCATACTGTTCAAAATAATCTCTTAGATGATGTTCTTCAGTATCTTCTTTAAAGCCACCAACAAAAATCTTTTCACAGTTAAGTGAGCACCAGGTCTTTGAGAATCTTCTCTTGAGACCACCCTCTTTGGTTCCACAACTCTTCCATCCACCTTGTGTGGCCTTGCGTTCATGGCTGCATCCATCTCCTCCACAGTGGCATATGTGACAAACCCAAAGCCTCTGGAGCGCTTGGTGTTTGGATCTCTCATTACCTCATAGTCCGTAAGTGCTCCCCATTGCTCAAAATGGCTCCTCAGACTCTCATTGGCTGTTTCAAAGCTCAGACCTCCGATGAAGAGTTTCCGCAGCTGTTTGGGCTCTTTAGGAGACTCTGACTTCTACATGACGGTGGTGGGAGGGGAGACTTTAACGATGCTTCCTCGGCGGTGTCCACAGGCAGAAAGAGCATCCAAATCTCTAGCTATTTCTCTCACACATCCTCTGTCAATTTTATAGATATTTACATACAAAATGTCCTTATAAACTAATACGATTGTATTTAAAGAGTCAGCACATCAGAAATATCCAGTCCAAAGTGTGGTAGTCTGGAGTAGTCATGTTGAAAGGGTATTTCTCTGAACAGTATTGATACTGCTTAAAACGTTTTTGGAATTTCCCTTAGAAATGCCTTTCTAGTTGGAACCATTCCAAACCAGTCTCATGAGTGTATAGTCAGTCTCCCTTTCATTTTGAACCACATTGGTGTTGTCCAGTATTCATGCCTATGTGACTGTACGGCATGATGAAGTCCTTTTACTGATTTCCAAAATGAGAAACAGAGATACTCACAAGATCTGCCATCACTGAGTATGTAAGAAAATAATCTGCCCTTGAGCACAGGAGGTATTTTCAGAATATTTTGAGTGAGAGCATTGAGGTGGGGAGCATTGACGTAGAACACTATAGTTCTCTTAGCATGAGAGCCTTTGGGATTGATGTTTGATTCACACGTTCCTCATTGGCCCTCACAGCCACTGGGTTGTCAGGTCCAAGGAGCATCCTTAGGGCCCAATCAGTACTTGCTACAGCACCTGACGTGGGCAGCAGTGGCAGGAGCCTTGACAGCAGTAGAAACTAGAGGAAGCCGGTCTGTGGGAGCAAGGGAAGGACTATTTGGATTTGACGAGACATGCCGAGTGTAAAGTGATAAAATCACCAAGTTTTGGAGCTAAGGCAAGTCGCCAAGTCTTGGAGGTAAGGCAAGAGGTAGTTTTAACATATGCCTACAGCAAGCACTGGATGCTCCTCCAGGAAGCATGTGTGCCTCTGTCAGCTTTTTCTGATGCAGGCTCAAGCTGACAAGATTGGCTGCGCTGTGACTGACAGCAGTGAGGCACCAACGGGCCACATTGTTGTGCTGAGTGTGGTTAATAACTAAAGAGAGACCTTTCCCTTGGTGATGGAGGATAACACATGATTTTCCCATGATCCTCAGCAGGGCTGCTGTTGCCTCTGAGGTGTAGGAAGTACAGTTGTTCATTGCGTGAGACTGTCCCGAGCATCTCGGAACACTTAGGCTCCTGGGTCTTACTTGCTAGATGCTGATAATCCCCACCTTCATCATGGTGACAATAAAAATGCGCCAGCCCCACACGTCCAGATGTTCCTCCATCCCTGGGGCATGGGAATGTCACCCCCAGTTGGGAACTGCTGTGCTTCTTCATAATGGAAGACAACTATATTTGAGGGGAAGTCAGTTGACAAATATTTGTGCTATACATGTAGGAAATGTTAATTACAACAATGGTATTTCTACCTTATTATGAGGTAACATTTTCTGCCTCAGAAGAGTTTATGTCCTTTTTTTTTTTTTTTTAATTTTATTTATTTATTTGACCGAGAGAGGGACAGTTGGAGAGGGAACAGAAGCAGGGGGGGTGGGAGAGGGAGAAGCAGGCTTCCTGCTGAGCAGAGAGCCCAGTGCAGGCCTCGATCCCAGGACCCTGGGATCATGACCTGAGCCAAAGGGAGACGCTTAATGATTGATCCACCCAGGCACCCTAAGTTTATGTCCTAAAATGAGATTGTATTCTAGAATCCTAGGATTTTAAAGGCAGAAGGATCTGAAGGATGATTCTTTCCAGATTTTTCTCTGGTTATTAACTTTCATGGCCTTTCACTGTATTCCTCCCCTGCAGACCATGTACATTCTACAAGAGGAGAGATGCTCATGGTCCTGGGGAAGGAACTTCTTTTAGCCAGGCTACTTCAACCTACAGAATATCCCATTCTGTACTCACTTATGAATTAGTTCTATATTGTTTTTAATAGGATGGATTAAGACCAGTCTTTTGATGGGTCTGAATTGCAGAGCGAGTGAGAGGCAATATAACGTACTAAGAGCTCAAACTCTGGAGTCAGATCCCTGGATGTGGGCTCTGTCCTTGCTCCACCCCTTGCCCGCTGGGAGACTTTAGCAATGTTGCCTCATCTCTCTCAGCCTCAGGTTCCTCATCTATAACGTGGGGTAATAATAACACCCACCTCATAAGGTTGTTGCAAGAATTAGACAGAATCCAGTCCCGGTCAAGGCTTATGTACAGTGCCTGGACATAATGTCTAATTATCATAGTACTATTGCTATTATTCATAATGATAATGATAATAGTTGGTTGCAGTACATATTATTAAGAAACCTTGGCAGGTACTTGCATTTTGTAAGAACTTTACTCAACAGTCCTGTGATGGCATCACAGATGGCATCTGTGCTTCGGGGCATCGTTACTTCGGGGCAAGCATGGTGGACTTAATTCATCTTTGGCATAACAACAACAACAAAAAGAATTGTGGCATCAGAATTAAGCATCAGGGTACCAAACTTACAAAAATTGTCCTGCTAAAATACCAGTGAGGAGTCACTGGATTTCAGAACTGGAGGTGCCATCTGGCCCAACCCCTTTATTTGAGATAAGTCACTGCATCAAGATTTTCATTCTCTGTGATGGAGTAGAGAGCATCTCAACAGTCCGAACGCTTGTATGTGCTCAGGATGTGGCTTCTCAGGGAGGTCTGTGGGCAGCCCTGGCTGACGGGCCATGTGGTGAGGAGGTGGTTTTTACGGAGCAGGGAGGGTGCCCTGTCACTGATCCCACTTTATTTCCACAGAATGTGGTGAAACTGATGCGGGGTCTTCTCCAGTGCATGATGAGACAGGTAGGCGGAAAGTGACAAACGTTTTTCAGGTCATCTGAGTGCGCATTCTGTCACTTTCATGGTGACAGCTAACATTCCTAAAGCATTTTGAGCTTCTCAAGTGGAAGAGAAACTGAAAATACTTTGCTTACTTTGTCCTTTAAAATTACTTTTAGTACTCTTATCCTACTATAGAACCACAGACTCAGAGGGACCCTGCTTCTCGCAATCTCTTTTGAAGAGTTACTTGTGTAGAGGAGAACATGCCTTTTTCTTTTTTTTTAAATGGGGACCAAATCATTGTTTTCAAAAGCCTCTCTCAGAGAGCCATGTAGAATTGTTTGTTCTGTTGAGTTTATAAAAGGGTTTCTTTTCGCTTGAGTTGAAAATGCTTGAGTGTTTAAACTTGGCATTTCAGTGAGGGGTAAATGAAATGATTCATTGGGCTCGTGCTATGCACAGAGCATCATACCAGGATCTGTGCAGATTCTAAAACGAATGATACAGTCCGCGCCCTGCAGCAGCACGTGCCTAGTCACTATTCAAAGCCCTAGTAGCTCTTTTCCTTTGGACATAAGGAAACAAGAAGCTGAGTTTTGAACAGGTCCTCTTTCTCCCCTCTCTCTCGCCGAGCGCCTGCCATGTGTCATAGCTCCTGCTCGGCTTATGCGGACAAGGAAACCCTTTGGCTTGACCCCTCGTGCTGCAGAGCTTGTTAAAGTCCCCCGGGCTGGGCCATCTCTGGGGTGGGCAGGAAGAATCCCCCTTACAGCCCCTCCACGTGGTGCTCATTACTGAACAGGGCTGCCTTCCATCTCTCTGGCTCCCGGAGGTAGCGGCTAAGAGGTCTAGAACCGAGAGGTGGACCCTGGGTGTGGCCTGTGCCAGCCGGGAACCCCTTGACCTTGCGGAGCCGGCCCGCTCTCTCCCTCAGGTGGATAAAGTGGAGAAATTCAAGCACACTCAGAGTACCAAAGACAGCTTGCACGCCAAGTACAACACTGCCACCTGCAGCACCGTGGTGGGCGACGACCAGTGGGGCCACCTCCAGGTGGATGCCACCTCCCTCTTCCTCCTGTTCCTGGCGCAGATGACTGCCTCTGGTGAGCCCGGGCCCCTGGAGCCCATTGCACGGGAGTGGCCATCCAGAAGGGGGTGGGGAGCAGCAGGCAGTGATCCAAATTCAAAATAAGTTATTTCTGTAAAGGAAAAGCCTGCATCTTTAGAATGGCATGTACATTGACTCTGACCTGCCAAGCCAGCTCTGTTAGCATCTCTGGCTGATCCCAAAGCTGGCCTGGCCCCATTGCCTTTTCCTCTCACCCCCTCTTCTAGACACACCCTCATTTACCCGAATTATATTCAAACAACCTAATTTCTAGAACTCGGCCGTCCGCCCAGAGTGGTCAGTCAGTCCATAGCCTCCGTGCTGGGAGCGGGCCGGAAACTCCGTGACTGTGAGCATTGTTCCTCAGCCCAGGCTGTTGTCTTCCATGGCAGCTTGGACACCAGGCCCCTGATCCCCGGACTGCGGCGTGTTTTTGCTAACCAAATGGTCTCTCGCACGATACAGTCTGCTGCGGTGGCCCCCGGGGTTTAGCTCATTTAGCTGCTGCGTCTCCGAGTTCTTATCCCCAGTCCAGTAAACTGGCCTTCTGAGGTAGGGGCTTCCCATGAATTTCAGTCTGCAAATGTGAAACTCTAAAGATGGCAGAAATCAGTAAATAATATTGTTATAGCTTTGTGAATAAACCAGGCACTTAAAAAATACTTTTTGGTTATGAAAATTAAGATGAGCTCACTGTAAATAGTTCGGAAAATAGAACAAAATACAAAGAAAAGAATTCTACTGCCAATTTTCATTTAAATGTGTCTCCTTTAAGTCTTTTTTTTTTTTCTAATTGAGGGTCATATTGTTTACATAAATAGTAGTTGTTATTATATACCATTATAACTTAAGCATTTTCCCCATGATCTTACAAGCTCTTCATAAATATAATTTTAGTGACTTTATCAATGTATATGCCATAATCAAACTATTCCTTTATTCCTTTTTTTACCCTAGTGTAACTGATCTTGCAATACTAACTTTTTTTTAAGATTTATTTATTTGAGAGAGAGAGGTTGAGGGAGAGGGGCAGTGAAAGACAGGGAGAGAATCTTCAATTAGACTTCCTGCTGAATGTGGAGCGCGACGCGGGTCTTGATCCCGGGACCCCGAGGTCATGACCCAAGCTGGAATCAGAGTTGGCTGCTTAACTGACTGAGCCACCCAGGTGCCCCACAATACCAACTTTGACCCCATCTCTACTTCTTTCTGCTGGATAGCCTTCAGATACTACTTGTATATATTACCAAATGGTTTGCAGAACAGTTTACTGAAGTCCCCCTATTGATGTAAGAGTTCCCATCTTACCATACCCCTACCAGCTTCTAAAATCCATGCTTTGAAAATACATATATTTGCCATAATCACCTAAACATTCAAGGGCCCCAGCAAAAATCCAGCTCTTTTGATCACCACCTACTTCAGGGAGTCAATGTAGCCCCCTGGAGAGGTCTGGGGAGCTCTCCTTCCCACAAGGCCAAGGCTGTCTCTTGAAGCTGGGGGCTCTACTTTACCTATCTGCCACAGGGGAAGGATACCCACCCTTTGGCTTACTCAAGGATAAAAGCAATATCTGGTCGCTCTGGGCTAAAACTTGTGCTTTGTTGGAAACTTCTTTGCGCAAATCCAACACTAGCAGAAGGCCCCACACCTCTTTCAGCCTTTTCTACCCATAGGCACACCCGTGTACCTTCCTTCCCTTCTCTTCCTGAGATTAGACGTTAACTGGTTCAGTTTACTTTAGATTTAATTTTTGATGCCTAGTAAGAAAAATGAAAATAGAAAAAAAAAATGAAAATGGGGGTATAAGAATTTCTTTCCTAGTATGATATTTGTACTTTGGGATTGGCAGCACACATCTCTTTCTTCACAACATAACTCTGTAACTTCATTGTTTCTCTTTACTAGGTTTACGTATTATTTTTACCCTTGACGAGGTGGCTTTCATACAGAATCTTGTTTTTTACATAGAAGCCGCATATAAAGTCGCTGTAAGTATCAACCCTGCTAGTTTTTCAGGTGTCCCAGTTCAAAAGAATAAAGATCATACGGGTCTTGGAGGGCCAGGCTGTCTGGGCCTGATCAGAAGGTTAGTAAGATTTGAGCTGTAAGATTGTCACTTCTGCGTACAAAGTACACATTTTTGTCCTGGGACCCAGTGGAGGAGTTGATGTTTTTGCAATGCACCACATGCTCTGTTTGAATCCTTTATGCTTATTTTTTTAATTTTAAAAAATTTATTTATTTATTTATTTGCCAGAGAGAGAGAGGGAGGGAGAGCACACAAACAAGGGAGAGCATTGGGCAGAGGAGGAAACAGACTCCCCACTGAGCAAGGAGCCAGATGTGGGGCTCGATCCGAGGACCCTGAGATCAGGACCTGAGCCAAAGGCAGACGCCTAGCCGAGGGAGACACCCAGGCGTCCCTACGCTTGTTTTAGATAAGACCCTAACTTATCTCATAGCAGGTGCACGGGCCAGCCAGAATCAGGGTGAAGGGCAGCAGCGTCAGCTTATCGGTAGGAGCTGTAGTGTGGGGGGGGGGCGGCTCCCTCCAGGCAGCCCCTAGGCAGAGGGCCTGGGCCAGGTATGTGCCCCAGGCCAGGTGTGGGCGGCTGTAAATGTGTATAAAGCCCAGTGCCTCCAGGCTTCTGTCTGAGGCAGCCGGTGAAGCCTCACGCACTTCTGGTTGTTCTAGAATAAATCACCTGTGCAAAGCTGACTGTAAGAGCAGTAAAGAAAGGGTAGAGTTTGGTGTTTTTTTTTGTTCTGTTTTTGGTTTTGTTTTTTTTTTTTTTAAAGCCACTCTGGTGGAAAGCAAGGGTCAGCAAACATTTTCTGTGACGAGCCCGACAGTAAGTAGCTTTTTGGCCTCTGCGGTCCCTTTTGCTTCTCACCTCTGCCCTTGTCGCCGAACGGCAGCAGTAGACAACCCGTGAATGTGTGAGCATGGCTGAGTCCCAGAGAGCCCTTCTTTACAGGGATAGGTGGCAGATTAGGTTGGGTCCAAGGGCTCCCTAGGTCTAAAGAGGGGATTCTCGTTGCAGGGCCATCATCCCCTCCCAGGGGACATTTGGCAATGTCCGGAGACATTTTTGCTTGTCACTGGGGAGGGAGCTATTGGCATCCAGCGAGCGATGCCTGGGAGATTCCACCAAACGGGGGCCGTGGAGCGCAGGAACAGCCCTACAACAAATGGTCTGGCTCAAATTGTCCGTAGTGCCGAGATCTAAAGAAACCAGAGGGGAGTGGAAAGGGTGGGACTTTAGTTGAACCTGGAGGATGAGCCAGGTTTGGATGAGCGAAGGTGCGGGAATAGCGGGAGCAGTACGGGGCAGGAATGGGCTCTGAGTGTGGGAGGGGCCCTTGGGGAGAGGGGTGCGGAGGGAGGGAGGAGACTTTGCAGAAACCAAAGTCCTCTGTGGGCATGCAGAGGATGGAGACCATGTAAGGGAGGTGTGGCCAGCGCAGGGATTTGCCGGGAGCCCCTGGGGAATAAGCCGCTTGTCGGAGATTCTTGCTTAGGGCAGTGAGCTGATCCGAGCGGGGTTTGAGGACGGGTCACTTGGGTCGGCGGTTGGAATGTGGAAAGGCCCAGATGTGAGGAGCACTGAAGGAAGGAGTCCTGGGGCTCAGCTACAAGGCATGCCAGCAGGAAAGAGTCTAAGCCGCTCTGGTGTGCTACGTCTAAATATGCACGTTTTAGAATGTTCGTCTTTGCAGATCAAATAATAAATACAGAAATTTTGGCACTGGTTCTGTTCTTGTTCACTTGTAAGTTTTCAGAACAGTATCCAGCGCTTGCCTTTCTTCAGTGAAGATAAGAATTGCAAAAGTTAGGTGTGCACAGCCTCTGTGCACAGCCTCACAGCCTCTGTACAGAGTGTTCTGAGCCAATTCACAAAAATTGGTTTTAAAAGACCAAAAACGTTCAGTATTTTGTGCCTCAGTTTTGATTTTGGCCTCTGTTACTTGCTCAGCATTTCCCCCCAAGAAGTAACATTAGAAATAGGTATTAAATTATACTAAATGGTTTGGTTGGCTTCAAGCAATTATAATACATTTGTTAAAGTTTCTTTTTTCTATCTTACAATTTAATATAAGTTCAAAGGGATCAGCTAAATAGAGGGGCAGCATTTCATTTGATTTGAAGATAAATAAAACATTTTGTTCTCTACGAATCAGGAGTTTCTTAGAAATTGATAACTTTTAGGAATAAGAAAATTGAGAGGGTTTTGCATGCGTTTTCGTTCCACTGGAGTATTTACTTGCAAAATTCTGCACAGAGGTCAAATGAAGTGAAATTGAGGACGAGCACAGCCTGAGTATATAAAGCCATGAATCCAGTAACCTTTGAGAAGAGATATTCGTGTTTTGTTGTGCCTGTGGTAACATAAAGGAATTATTTTTCCATAGCACTGCTCCTGTACCCCTTTTTCCTGCTCTGATGGCTACCTTTTTCTTCCGCAGGATTATGGAATGTGGGAACGGGGAGATAAGACTAATCAGGGCATCCCAGAATTGAACGCAAGCTCTGTAGGAATGGCCAAGGTGACACTCTTGATCTGTTTGCTCTTCCTTCTGTGCATTTCTACTGCTTTGATTTGGTTCTCATCTTTAGGAGTTTGGATTTAATCTGATTAGCATATCTTTCAAAAGTTGGCAGCAAGTATGAAATTCGAGTGGCAAGTATACAGAAGCCAACTGAGATTATAGGTAAAGAATGTAGGTTTCCTACCCTGAGATGTGCATGAGCAAGAAATTAAGTGCGCTCCTTCCTCATTATCCATTATTATCACCCACGGGTCTAAGGTCTGGCTTTGTCTGAGCACCTGGGTGTGTGATGTCCAGTCTTCTTTTCTGGGGCATAAAGAAGGCTGAAGAATATGACCGCTTCGTAGGGCAGGACTTACGAGTTCAAAAGTCTGGGGGGGGTCAGGTCAGGCAGGTAACATAACCAAGTGAGGTCGGCCAGGTAGAAAAAATATTGAAGGGTACTGGGGACACTGGGAACTTTCTCTAAAAGTATTCCAGTTCAAAATCATTTAAAAAATTTCTTCAGGCCAAACAGAACACAGCTGTGGGGCAGAGTCAGTCCTCTAGCCACCAGTTTTTATCTCTTGTCCTTGACATTTCACATGCCTCCCTCCCGGCCTCCTGCTCAAGACTGAAGTATATCCTTGGCTAGAATAAAGACTTTGGAGCTAGAATTTTCAGAGCAACAAGAAATATGTTCCATGAAGGCCAACTGACAGAAAATATACTAGATACTAAAAGAATTAACCTTAAGTGGCAGACATACTAACATTAGAATTAACACAAAGAGGTGAAAGAAAAGCTGTCCGTGAATTTAGTGCCCTCCCCCCGCTGCGAATATTATAAACTTCTTAATATTTTATGTTTGGGTTGAATACTGACTTCATTTGGGGAAATGCTTGTCTATTTTCTCTTTCTTGTTTCTGCAAAGAGCAGCAACGTATAGGAAAGGCCTGGTTCCACTAAAAATAAGGCTAGAACATGTCTATGGGACACTGTAGCTGAATTTTAAAGATGTGTGTTTCATCACCTTTGGGAAAACACGCACGCTAGATCGCTTAGTTGGAAAGGAAGAGTACTGGATATGGGAGTGTATGTTTACTAGAAAGAAAAAGTGATTCGTACCTGTGCTCGTAGGCAGCTCTTGAGGCAATTGATGAACTGGACCTTTTTGGAGCCCACGGAGGACGCAAGTCCGTGATCCACGTCTTGCCTGATGACGTCGAACACTGCCAGGTAATAGCTCCTGCCTCTCACGGTCTGGACAGGAGGGAAGGAGACTGACGGAATGGAAGACCTGGGCTCTGGGTCACATTCCTCACCTTTTTTACTTTTTTCTTTAATTTCTTTCTTTCTTTTTTTTTTTTTGAGTGATTTATTTTTTTTTTAAGATTTTATTTATTTATTTATTTATTTATTTATTTATTTATTTATTTATTAGGAAAGAGAGAGAGTGAGAGAGAGCAGGTCAGAGTGAGAAGCGGACTCCCCATGGAGCTGGGAGCCCGATGTGGGACTCGATCCTGGGACTCTGGGACCATGATCTGAGCTGAAGGCAGTCGCTCAACCAACTGCGCCACCCAGGGGCCCTTGAGTGATTTATTTTTAAGTAATCTCTACCCCCAGCATGGGGCTCGAACTCACGACCCTGAGATCAAGAGTCACATGCTCCACCGACTGAGCCAACCAGGCGCCCCATACTCCTCCCCTTTCTAGCTTAGTGGTCCTTGGCTTCTTTGAGCTTTGGTCCCCTCATCCATAAAATGGGCCTAGTGGCACCTTCCCCTCCTGTCACACAGGGCGGTTGTAAGGATCAGAGTAAATTAACTTAGTTCGTCAGAGCACTCTGGAACCTGAGAAGTGCTATGTAAACCTGAGACGCGACGACGGTGAGGTATATATATGGAGTCAACAATCACAGCAACCTGGTTTGGCTGGAGGCAAGATCTGGTCTGTTTTTCGAGCATATAGGTGTTTTTCTCTCATTTTCTTTCATGATGCCACCAAATCGAAAGACCAGCAAGCAGTAGTTCACCTGGGGAGGGGTGGAGGTGGGCGCAAAGGATAGTGGAGGAGAGCTGAGATGGGAGATAGGGCAAATTAGTAGAACCTGCCTGAAGTAAAGGTCAGAGAAAGGAGTGATTTGTTGCAGGTTAGGGGACCCCATCAAGCAGACAGTAGGTCACTCGTTGCCGGTCAGTCAGCAAACTCTTACTTACTGAGGGCCCACTGTGTGCCACATCCTGTGCCGGGGTCGTGGGGGTGAGAGCCGTGTGGGCTTGTTAGCAGAGAGCTTCTGGAGGGAGCGCGTGTTTGTAGGCAGAGAGCCTAAGGGAGGGCAGCTAGAGGACTGGGCTTTGGGGGGTCAGTTTGCTCGAGAAAATGAAACTTTATTCTGAAGCTGAAGGGTTCCCCATCTTTACCCCCTTTGCAGCTCACTCCATTTTCCCCCACTACGTAGTCCTTAATGGGGAATCTGCTGTTTCTTGGGCTACAGTTTAATAGAGTCGAGCTGGTGTGCACCTTAACAATGCATAGTCCCTGGTGGAAACTGTGTGAGCGCTGTAGTCAGCTGGGTTTGGCCTAGAATCCTTGTTCCGTCACATGAGTCTCTGTGCCTGCGTCTCAGCCCTCGTGTGTGAACTGGACACACGTAGAGTCCAAATTCCTTCTTTATAAAATGGAAAAAAGATTTTTTTTAACATGACCAGATGGGATTTATTCTAGGAATGCAAAATTGGTTTAACATCTGCAAATCAACTCACGTAGTATCCCACGTTGCTATGAGATTTAACATGCTTATGTTTGCGGGGCTCTAGCCCCCTGTCTGTACACGCTAGACTCAGTGTCCGCTGCCTTCCCTTCCCACACTTAGCACTTCACCTTCCTTTAGTTTACCCTGCCGAGTCCAACCACCTTATAATCGAGGCTACGTTACAGTACCACTAAGCAACCCGAGGCCTAGGACTACAGTAATTCTGTTATTTACCATTTTGCCTGGGTGTTCGTGTGGTCTCTTGGAGTTGACCCCTTCACGTGGGTTCTGGCTCACCCAGGCATGTTCCACAGAGGCCAGACATTTCCCCGTGCTGGCCCTGTACGTGTGTGCTTCTCTGTCTTTATCTTCGCAGCCAGGGCACCCTGGCCTGCTGACAGAGTAGCCCCTAGTTCCTCCCCTGCATGTCCGAAAGACACAGCAAAGGCAACAGAAGACCCCCAAGGGAGGGAGACCAGCAGTTCTCGGCATGGCCCCCAGGCAGTACTGTGCTCTCCCCGACCCTCTCCTCTCCCACAAGGAGCAGGACTCATTGGCTGGGCAGGTGAGGCCCCCCAGCACGGGTTGTATTGGCAGGAAAGAGCTCTGCTTAAAATCGGCAAACTCATTCAAATGTTCCTTGGGGTTAAGGTCGTAGTCTCTAGATAGTGTATGCACCGGTTCATGCTTCCCAGGCTCAAGCCACCTCTTTGTTTCTCATTCAGTCTATTCTGTTCTCCATGCTGCCAAGAGCATCAACGTCTAAGGAGATTGATGCTGGACTTCTTTCCATTATCTCTTTCCCGGCCTTTGCAGTGGAAGATGTGAACCTCGTGAATGTGACCAAAAATGAAATTATTTCAAAGCTCCAGGTAAGCGTTGATCGTGCTGGCGCCCTTCTGCCCTGTGTTAAGTGCCCCTTTCGTGATGACCTGGAGCAGCTCGCCCAGGCCTTGGTTTTCCATGAGGTCAGTGGCTTGGTTTATCTAAGTGGACTCGGAGTGCGGGATCCAAAGCCAAGTATATGGGTGAGAAAACAGTCTCAGAGTGATCAAGTTCTTTTCCCGAGAGCAGAGCTTGAACTCAGGCTGGCACCTTTGAACCCGGTCATACCCCTCCTGTACTTTAGAAAGCAGAGCTTCTTAACCCTTTAGGGATCATAGACCTCTTTGAGAATCGCTTGGAAGCTAGAAGGTCTCTGTCAGACAAAAACACACACGTCCCAATATCCTCCAAGTTTATACACCATTTCTGGGGATTTGGTGATCTCAAAGTTAAACTGAGCTTGAGAAAATCTCTCCTCTGAAGTGAAATGCAGGAACTATAAAACAATATACCAAACTGAGAATGTTATTAAATAGCCCAGGCAACTGAACTTCTTAGTAAAATGATCAAGATATAAGTTTTCTTTAAAACAAACAAACAAAACAACAGTAAGTAAGCTTCTTGAGCCAAAATCTTCATGTTGATGATCCTATTTGGATTCCGTAAAAAATGCTTTTAGCCCTTGGATATAGAGGGATTGAAGGGTCTCCAGTCATATCCCTAAAGAAGCTTTCTCACGGTTAGTGGAGAAAAAGGAAGCTCTTTTAGCTTGTCTCAGTGGGCAGGGAGTCAGTGCAGGGAATGAAGTGTTAAAGGGGAGCAGGTTCTTGGCTGGGCCTCCCCAGGACTCCCAGAACTCTCTGGGGCCGGCGCTGGGAGTGCTCTGGCCTCTGGCGTCCCCAGGCACTTAAGAAACTGGGGAATGGACACCCGACACTGTGAGCCAGGGACTAGGGAAGCAGACGGAGAGCTCAGTGCTTCTGCCCCTCTTTCTCAACACCCAGGAAAACCAGCAGCGAGAGCCCTAGGCCGGGGGAAGCCCCACTCACCCCACTCCACCCCTGCTTCCGCCTCGCTGCCCTACTTCTTTGTACCCAGAGCCTAATTGTGAAGAGTCTGGAATGTCCTTTTGGCTTTCCAGTCTTTCAAGTAGAAGCAGTGCAATCCAAGTATCTGTCTTGATGGCTTCTGCGGGCGGTGGGGTCCCTCTGCGTCTTCGGTGATATGGCCGATCAGAATGAAGGGCTGGTGACTTTGTGAATGAACTCTCAGTAATTACTCTCCTGGCCCTGATACTCTCGTGGGAAGTTTTGGCGTTCCCTTCTCGGCACTGATCAACCCTGAATTTACTTGGCTTCTTACTTAAAAATAACTTTTTGTATTGATAACAATGAGTACTTGATACATGTTGCATGACTAAAAGATTCATGGTAATGGGGGTGAAGGGCCGACATGAACCAACATAAAAAGACAAAGACAAATTGTTCTCTTTCCTCAAATGCACTTTTTTTCCTTTACCTTCTTAGGGGCGTTATGGATGCTGTCGCTTCCTTCGAGACGGTTATAAAACCCCAAGAGAGGTTGTATTTAAATATTGCTTCTTATGATTCCATAACTGCTTCATATTTAAATCACCACTGTGGTGTTCTCCCTCTCTTGATTATAAAATTGCATGTTAGAATATTGGACGGGGAAGTCTTAATTTTGGAGACAGCAAGGCTGTAGTTAGGCAGTAGAATAGTAAGATCATCAGGAGGACAGCAAGCTGGTGGTTTAAAACCAGCCCATAGACAAGGACAAACAGTTCTGTGGCTCACACGATGCGTTCAAGAGCAATTGTGGCCTCCCCCTCGAGTTTCTTTGCCATAGTGACTGATGGAGTGATTTACGCGAAACAGCTAGTCTGCTGGGCACTGCGATAGGCAAATAGCTATTTATTTGTTAGCAATTGAGGAAGCTTAATATAATAAACCACCAAGGAGTCTTGTATACATTTCTGATAGACTTTTCTAAAATTTTACCACGGAAAGCTGCCAGCAATAGCATCTCCCATTAGAGCCGACTCCTAACCCTGGCCGCCACAGAGCTACAGTGATTCAGAAAGTGAGGGGAACCCAGTGGGATACAGTGGTATTATATATGTAATCTGATAGCGCCTTTCAGAAGGTTTCCTGTGTGATTCCAGGACCCAAACCGATTGCATTATGACCCTGCTGAGCTCAAGCTCTTTGAAAACATTGAATGTGAATGGCCTGTGTTCTGGACGTACTTCATAATAGACGGGGTCTTCGCCGGTGATGCCGTTCAGGTGAGGACATGGTGGGTGCGGTGTTGATAATCAGCATTTTCATTCCCTCGGTGTCCTGAGTGTTAGTGGAACATAAGGTTACACGAGACTTTAGGGCACCTTTCAGTTATGTTTTGTCCCTTAATAAGCTTCCCCAAAACGTAGGCTGTTTTGTTTATTTGCTTATGGTTCTACAGTTTGGGCCGGACTCCGCAGGGAGAGGTTCACGTGGTGTCAGCTGGTTCACTGGCCTGGGAGGAGCTGCTGCTCACGTGGCAGGCCCTGGCTGCTGGCTCTCGGCCCAGGCCTCGCTTCGCCTCCATGCAGCTAGCTTGGGCTTCGCGCAGAACTGCAGTGTCTGAGCAGTTTGGCTCTTTCCGAGATGGTTGTCTTAGCCCGGAATGCAACAGTAAGGGCTGCCAAGCATTCTGAAGGTTTAGGCCCCGAACTGGCAGTGTCCCTTCTGTGGCATTCTGTTGTTTAAAGGGTCATGCCACATTCAAGGGGAGGGGACTGCAGAGAGGCCTGAGTACTAAGAGGTGGGGTTCATTGGGGACCACAGTTGACTGCAGACAGGTTTAGTCATTCTGTTGTTTGTTTCTCAGAGCAGCCTAGGCTTTCCCTGTCTTCAGTTCTGGTAGAAGGGTACGCTCAGCTAACATCTCAGTTAATGTAACGGCATTCTAGCGGGTTCCCAGCTCCAGCCTCGCTCCCTGCCATTTCTCTATACAGGTTGCCAGGGACATTTTATTAAAAGGGAAATTAGATTATGCTACTGCCTTGCTTAAAAGCCTTGAAAGGCTCCTGCTTGCCTTGGGATGAGGTACAAGCTCTTCTCCTGTTTTGTAGGGCCCCATAAAACCTGGCCCGATTTCTTACTGCTTCCTTCCTTGCTTGAGTTCTGTGATGCAAGTGCCCTGAAACCCTTTCAGTCCTCCGAAGAGGGCATGCTGTCTGCCCTCTTCTCAAGTGACCAGGCCCTGCTTTTCTCCCTCAGCTGTCTGTCTCTCCTTCACTTATTCGCTGTAAATGTCTCTTCTTTCAGAAAGCCTTCTCTGACCCTAAACGCTGGGTCGATGCCACTTCTGTATGTCCCACAGCGCTTAGCACAGTGTGGCCCCTGTAGCTTTAGTCTCCCTCCTCCCTGTCAGAGCAGCCTGCTAGAGGCCGTCTCTGTCCAGTTCACTGGTACGTTCCCCATGCGTAGTAAGTGCCGAGTAAAGATTTGTTCGTGCAACATTCATTTGTTTGAGACAAATTTCTCTAGCCTTTGCTGCCGTGCATACATTGGTAAGTAGAACTGACCCGTCCTCATGAAGCTTATATGAATGACTAACAAACTCATACGCTTTAGTGTTTTCTTTACCTGTTCAGACCACATGTGCTGGGGTGGGATGAGCAATCCAAGATTTATTTTTGGTTTTCAAAGCTGCCCCTACTCAGAAATTCTGAGAGTGGTTTCAAAAGTGGCTATAGGGGCCAAGGGCAGACAGCCCCAAGATGGGCCACTTTGGCATGAACACTATTTTGAGTTAAAACCAATCAAAACCCAGTACATCTGGGAAAAGT
Organism: Nasua narica; assembly: GCA_028533885.1. Taxonomy (NCBI): domain Eukaryota; kingdom Metazoa; phylum Chordata; class Mammalia; order Carnivora; family Procyonidae; genus Nasua; species Nasua narica. Next base: position 12,600,587 of record CM052801.1, on the reverse strand, counting down.
ACTTTACCTCCCCCTTCTGCTGCTTGCCTGGACCAGCAAGAGAGCTACAGACACAGGACACTGATGCCTCTTAAGAAACTTATGTGCACAGCAGGGCCACCTTTGTTTTCCAAACATCTCCTCTCACCTTCCTACAGATACTCTTCCTTCGCTTTGTGTCCTCCGACCCCCCACCCCTCTCCTGAGCTCAGGAGCCCAGGTCTGCCTCATGGTGCCTCACTGTCCTCGGAGTACCCCATCTGTGGATTCCCTGTACATATGGAACTAAGTTTGATTTTTCTCCTGTTCATCTGTCTCATGTCACTTTGATTCTTAGTCTAGCTAGAAGGACCTTGAAGGGCAGAGAAAATTCTTCCTCCCCAACATGGTAGTAAGCTTGAAATGTTGATGGTTCCCCATCGTTGATTGTTACTGTTATGCTTTAGCAATTATCTTGGGTCTTACATTTTCTGTTTTTTTATCCCAGAACTGAAAGGTCTCAAAAGGATCGAGTTAGAATTTCAGTTGTGAGGGAACTTGACAATTATTGGAAACGAAAAAGCTGAGAAGACAAAAAAGAATGTGCTTAGCCTTATTTTCTAGGTCTCACAGAATTTACTGCTCTTAGGCCTATTCTGTCTTTTTCACTTGCTGCCCAATGACCTTTAAAAAATGATGCACCTCTGGTGAGATTTTGCTGTCCACAAATTTCAAAAGAAAAGGAAATGAGATCTGGAAGGTGTTTGACTAGGCTCTCCACAAAGATGAAGTGTATTAAACAGCTGGGTGGGGGGTTAAGGGTTTTTGTCTGTTTCCTTTTCATACGCATGTTTGTTTTTTAAATCACTGCCTTTTTAATTGAATGGAAATGTTTACATGAACAGCTTTTGGTGTTGATATGGATGATGGATATGTTGATGGATATGGATCAGTGCATCCTAAGAATCTGGGTACATGGATCATAGTACCTACACTTCCTTTTCCTCACATCAGGTGCATTTTGCAAACATTTCCTGAGCAATAAGTGCTCGAATGAGGGCCTTTTAAGTGGGAAAACTCCTGACAGGTAGAAACAGGATGCCCTGTTTAAGGTCTGGCCTCCACTCCAAGAAGCTTTTATCGGCTAGCTGGTGAGCCAACATTTACGGATGTGAGAAGTTAAGGTGAAATACTGAAGTCGTGAGCTGAAAGACAACACAGGAAAGGCCAGTGCCCTCAGCTCCTTCTAACCTTTGCTGTTGGCAGGGGTCCTCATTTCTGCCACACTCCTTAAGTGGAAGATGTTCGTGCATTTCTTGACCATGTGTCCTACTAATAATCCATTGGTTGTCCAGAGAGGTATTTTTCTATGATGCACTCCCGTGACGATATTAATGACACTGGATGGGGCTGTTTTCCAGGTGCAAGAATACCGAGAGGCCCTGGAGGGGATATTAATCAGAGGCAAGAACGGAATCCACCTGGTGCCAGAACTGTATGCCATCCCACCTAACAAGGTAACCACGCACTGCATATCTAGAATGAAGTGGGTTCACGCTTGGCCTTTTGGGATTTTTCATCCCCCTTTCAGAGCTAACACTTTTTGTCCAGAAGTGGTTTCTAAAGCAGCAGTCGAGGTACGGGTCACCAGGGGGTTACAGCGCCAGCTCTGCCTCTGTGAGGTTGCAGGCCTGTGCGGGGCGGAGGAGCGGGTCTGGGGCATGGAGGACAGGCACAGGAGTGGTGCTGCCAGGGCCTGGGGTGTTAGGGGACCTGCCATGGCATAAGGAGTACCGGTGGGGGGCGGGGAGATGAGCTCCACAGGGAGGCAGGAGCTGGCGCATGGGTCAGGGGAGACCAGAGCCAAGCTATCTTTCGATCTACATACTTTGCCTTCTGTGCTTGACATCAACTATTTCTCATTCGAGGTTTTTAATCTTTCTTAGCACTACCTACATTTCACCTAGCCTTAACGCACAGCCGGATTGTGAAAACAATCCTGTACACTGCAAAACATCCAGGATTCTGTGGAAGGAAGAACCTGTTTCTCTCTACTCCTACTACCCAAAGCTAATAAAACTTACTCCCTAAGATAACTCTAACATTTTAGAGACGCTCCTGCCACACATTTTATCCTATTGGATTATTTGATTACTGACATGTTTTAATTCTGTTCAGTTTGAGTTTAAGTTCTTAACATTTAACTACTGCAGTAAATTTTAACAATCTATTAATAACATCACTGATTAATCCACAAGCAGAGTATGACTCCTCTCATGGTGTGATTTTTCCCTTTTGGAGAAGGATTTCTTCAATTACTTTGTTTTCCGGAGGGAAAAAGTAGTCTCTAACATTACCTCCAACCAACATTGTAATGGCAAAAAACCCAAAGGTCAGGGACACCTGGCTGACTCGGTCAGTAGAGCAAGTGACTCTTGATCTCGGGGTTAGAAGTTTGAGCCCCACAATGGAGATAGGGTTTATTTAAGAAAAAAAAAAAAATACAAAGGTCAGCATGGAGTTTACAACAGAGAAAGTTGCAGACTAACTTTTGCAATGTATAGCCAGCACTGTCCATCCAAAAAACAGTTGTAGCTCATCTTGATGAGTCAGAAGCCCCCAGGGGATCCTGCTTATTGAGTCCCTGATGGAAAATTAGGGATCTGATCGAACAGTAGTGGTTTCCTCAATAAATAGTGCCACCTGCTGGTAATTTTCCTGCATAGCCGCACAGAGTTTATGAGCCCTTGGGGACAAGGTGGGAGAAAGCTAACTTAGCTTCCGGCGCTGCCCTGCCATGGCTGTAGGGTGATGTTTTTGATCACTGTACCCATAACACAGATAGGTGTAGGCACAAGCTGTGAAACTTCTCGTTGCCCAGAGCTGTGCTCAGAGGAGGCAGGCTTCACGTGCCTGTCTCTGCCTTCTGCCATAGGTGTGCGTGTGGGCGGAGCACTGGCCTGGAGTCAGGCCTGGATTGGAGTTCCACTTCTGCGTTGAGCCACGTGGCCCCCACACAAAGGCCTTAGCGCTGTGGCCTCTCTGTCGCAGCTCTCGCACAGAGCTGGCCTAGAGGCTTGGACGAGTGACATTTTGTAAATCCTCAACGCACTCCCCAACAGACAGTGACATTGGCCTTTTTATCCTCTGACATTCTGACTTTGGGTTTCTCTCTCTTTGCCAGGTTGACGAAGAGTATAAGAATCCCCACACGGTGGACAGAGTTCCTCTGGGGAAGCTGCCCCATCTGTGGGGTCAGTCCCTGTACATCCTCAGCTCGCTGTTGGCAGAGGTAGGGGACTTGGGGACTTCACAGACTGGAAACCATCTGATTTGAGGTATAGGGGACCCTGGACGAGCACAGGGGCTCTCTGCCCCGCGTGGCTGTGAATGTCTTTGGCCTCTCATAGTTTTACTGTTAGCTCGAGCAGGTCGGCTCTGAGGCTTGCCGCCTGGACTTGTGTGTCCGTGTTTACGCTAAACCACTTCAGAGTCAGCTGCGCGCCAAGCGCTCCTGTCACCCTCCCACCCCCAGCTCTGTATTCCTGGTCTGTGGCTGGAACCAGGCTGAGCTGATGGTCAGCAGGAGACTAGAAGCTTCCCAGTCAGGTTCAGCACATGCGTGAAAGATTCAGGTTTGCGGGAGCTGCTAAGTCTGGTTCCTGCCACTGCTGGCACAGTCCTGGTCCCAGGCAGCCGAGTGACTCTACGCTGCGCTCTCCGCGAAGGGGCAGCAGCTGGTTTTGCTGTGGTGAATTCTGTGTCAGGTGTTCCTCAGCCCGCAGCACCCTACATGGAAGGTCTATGACGTCTGACTCATTTTTTCTTGTTAAACATGTTCTTGCTTCCTGGCTTAAGGTTTTAAAATGCAAAGGCTTTAAAATGCAAAGTGCCAACTGAAAATGAATCCACCTCCACAGTGGGGGCTGGGGGGTGGTGTAGCGGTTGTATCAGTGATGCTATCAGATGGGTTCATCTGTCCTCAGAGGCTCTGCCGACTGACTCCTCTGGGCCCCTGGGGAGAGGTGTGGACGAAAGGGTCCAGGAGAAGAGCTGGGAGCTCCAGCCTGTGAGGCTGGCCCAGTCCTGTGTGTTCTGCCAGACTCTAGAAGTGGGGAGCGTTGGGGGGTGTGAGTTGTGAGTCCCATACCACTGGGGTTCCCAGTGTGTAAAAGAAGACCAGAAGTAAAGCTGTCGCAGTGGACGTGGCCCTTAGTAGCTACGGGTGCTGAGGTGGGCCAGCTGTTTCATGGCTGTGATTGCCTCCTCGATTTAATGGTCACATCCTTGGGGGCGGGGACTGTGTCTCCTACTTCTATCTTTATTAGTAGGGAAAACCGTGTCTATCTCTTGGAAAGCCAGCTCTGCCTCTGACTAGCTCCCTGACCTTGGGAGCCTCAGTTTCCTCATCTGAAAAAAGGCCGGGCTTGATCATTTCTATACTTCCCAGCTCTGATTTCTGGGTCAGTGAGATGAGTAACAGACAACTCTGCTCCTGTTGCCTCCTCTTCACCGGAAAGGCCTTTCTATAGGCCCAGCATTAGGTCTCAGAGCACCTTGATGCGCTCGCTGAGGACTCCGGTCATTCATAGAGAATGTGAGGGGACCCGTGTTCAAACAGCATTCCATGCAAGCAGGGAGGGCAGCTTTGTGTTTCAGGACAGTCAGCCAAGGACCAAGTCCCTTTCTGCCACTTAGCTTAAGTGCATTACCTCAGTTTCCCCACCTGTAAAATGCTAATGGTAGTGCCTCCCTGTCAGGAGGCCTGAATGTGGCCTTGCACGTATAGGAGCTCAGCACAGGACCCGGCGCAGAGTAGGGGCTCAGGAGGTAAGAGTCACCATTGTTCTTTTCAGTCACGCACCACAGTGACGTGTGTTACTAGGCCCAGAGAGCTAGGTGCTAAAGGCACAATACGTTTATCAGTGGCTATCTAAATGCTGTGCTGCCTTTCAGAGAAGGTAAGCAGTTGACTAGAAAAACATAAAGGAATAAAATACTGAATAATTTGGGCCCCCAAATGTTTCATTTTCCATTTTGGGTTTAAGGTGAAATTTCATTAAGTATTTTACAGTGTTAATGCTCCTCTTTTCCTAGGGATTCCTTGCCACCGGGGAAATTGATCCCCTAAACAGAAGATTTTCCACTTCCGTCAAACCTGATGTTGTAGTACAAGGTGTGTGAGCACGTTTCCTATTCATATTTAACTGTGTAAAGTGTTATTTTTAATATGAAAAATTCCCTAGTTTCCTGTTCTGTCGAAAAAGTGTAGCTGTGTGCTTTCGCCTCTCTCAGTTCTGTGACATCCCTCCCATAGCTCACGGGCTCCCAAAGGCAGCAGTATTCCTCCCAACCACGAAGTTACTTTCTACAAAGCCTTTGTTTTCTCAAATCTAAATCTTGGTGGCAATGGGGGCACAAGTGATTCACTGAGCACCATTTTTCACTGCAGTTCTTTAAAAAGTAGAACATGACCCTGGTCAAAACTCAAAACCCAAGTGGAGTTGCACTCATTCCTTTCTTTGAGGTCTGACATCTGTCCAGAGTTACAGGCCCGCATTTTTACCTACCTCCCCTCCTGTCCTGCTGGCGGCTCCTCCAGAGAGGTGGGAGGCTGGCCTGTGCGCCTGGCGGTTCCCAGCTCTGTGCCTCAGGCTCGTCATCACTGCCCCCCCGCCCCCCCCCCGGCCTTGAGATGCGCTGCGATGGGCCCGAATGAAGCCCTCAGTGCAGGCCCTCGCTCACCGCTTCCCCTCTCCCCTCCCCCCTCCCCCCCAGGACTCCTGAGCTCACGTGCCTCATGCCTCACAGAGCAACAGCTAATACCACGTTGTGTATGTGCCTTTATTTCCTCTCCATTACACCATACATTTCTTTTTTTAGACAGGGGTGGGGAGAGGGGAAGGGCAGAGGGAGAGAGAGAATCCTAAGCAGGCTCCATGCCCAGCATGGAGCCCCACGTGGGGCTCGATCTCACAACCCTGAGATTGTGACCTGAGCTGGATGCTTAAGCGATGGAGCCACCCAAGCTCCCTGACACCATACATTTAAGGGCAAGGCCTATAGCATTCTCGTAGCTTTTTTTTTTTCTCGTAGCTTTTGTGTTGATTGACACACACCCACTCAGTAGGTTAACAAGAATTATTGAACAGATGCAAGGCAGTTCTCTGTGTGGCTGCGGACTCACTCCCCCTGTGCCTGCCTGGGATGCGGCCGGAGGCCCTACGGGGATTATCCAGTCAGTACTGTGCTCCAGGCCCTCAGAGGCACGCCCAGCGGGCACAACAGTTTGGCCAGATGGAAAGTGTGACCATTAGGGTTATCATCCCATATTGCACATGAGGCTTCGAAGTCCGCTCACTCAGGGACCCCGAGCCGACGGTGGGAGGCGCGAACTCCGTGCTGATGTCCAGGCAGGGTGACCCGGCCTGACTCCATCCGCAGTCGGCGCTTACCCACCACCCGTGCTGCCCATCGAGCCCTTAAATCCCAAGGCCGCTTTTCCAAGCGCAGGCTGGGCCCCGTTGATGGGCCTTCAGCAAGTGCCTTCTCAGTGTGATAGACTAGAACAGAAACAGAGGAAACATAAGAAGGTCTGGCCCAGGGGAAGGAGAAGTAGTTTCAGGAACTTGCCCACGTATGGCTGTGTCAGATCAGAGGCTCACAGGTCTCGGGCAAACCACTTCTCTAGAAGAGTCACTTGTACAGAGAATGACCGCTGATCTCTGCATGGCGTTGGGAGCTTCAGAAGAGAGCGATGTGAAGGGGCCACCCACCCAGCCCTACGTAGCTGATGTTCCCATTTGCTAGGATTTGCTTCCCCACAGGACCTTGTTGAGCTCAGATGAGATCATGGCTCTGAAAATACTTTGTAAAAGTGTCACGTGCTATGTAAATGAGGAAGTGACCTTCAGGTCTCTGTGGCATTTATGTGTATTATACATTCAGGGTACAGTGGTGGGGTTCAGTGGGCTGCCTTAACAGTAACCGGGTCATCGTCTGGCCTGACCCCACCACCCCCCGCACTTGCCTGCTGCCCAGCGGGCTCTACTGCAGCCAAACGCACCACCACCCGCTGTCTGTGGCCAGAACTCCCTTCCACCAGTCCCCTTCCCGGGACTCCTGCCCTTTGCCAGAGCACTGTTCTTTTAAAAGCCACATTCGAAGTGGAACCTGGTACAGGAGGTACAGGGCTCGGAGTCCCCGCTCAGGCCCCCACATCCTAAGCACGTGAGTTCCCTGCCTGCTGGAGAGCCAGATGGCCAGCCGCACTCACCGGAGATGGGGCCCAGGCCAGCCTGTTTGGGGTGCAGGCCCGGCTCCGGGGCAGCTCTTCCGGGCGGGCCAGGCTGCACCAGCACCCGCGAGCAGCCCCGCTTTCCCTTCTCTCTGGGGGGGCCCCACCGCCCCCACCATCAGTCAGAGCACCCCTGCTGGTCCACACCACAGTATTGCTCTTCTCGGTTCCCTGAGAGCAGGAGCTCCGGCTTCTCCTGGCGTCCCCCCAGGCAGAACTGTTTCTGCTTCTCACGCCAAGGGACAAGAACATGAGACAGGCTTATAATAAGTGCACACCTACTGGGAGGCAAGAGATCATTTGAGATGAGGTAATTTGGCTCAGGACCTGTTGAAGACCATTTCTAGAAGTCTCTTATCAGACTGGTGCATTGAGGACACTGAATAAAAACACATCTTGGGGCTTGGTGAGGTGAGGCAAAGAGAACCGGGAAGAGCAGCAGGGCAGTTGCTGTCATTTTCGAAGCCCCCCAGCGTGTGGAGAGCGTGCTGATGTGTATGTCCTAGGCCGGAGGAAAGCTCGGTCGGTCATGTGTTCTCCACGTGGGGAGGCAAAGGACCACGGTCTAATGTAGATGCTACGCTCTCATTCACAGTTACTGTCCTGGCAGAAAACAACCACATTAAGGACTTGCTGAGGAAGCATGGGGTAAACGTCCAGAGTATTGCTGACATTCATCCGATCCGGGTCCAGCCGGGCCGGATTCTTAGTCACATATATGCCAAACTTGGTAGGTCTGGGGAAGCAGCTGGGTGGTTTCGGCAAGGGGGCAACTTGGTTCTAGGTTTGGGTTCTGAGGGGGATGGATAGGTATAAATTGCAAAGAGCTGGGCAAGACACCAAAGCACGTGGTTTGACCTCTTGGAAGAGAAGAGGAGCAGCAGAAGAGTGCCTTCTCACGCTCGCTCACTAGATGTCGCCCCAGCTGGGCTGCGCCCTTCCCCGGATCTGTTGTAAAATAAGGCACCGTCTTTGAAAATTCACAATTAGAACAGTCGTTTGTGTCTTGATAACGTTTCTAATTTTTATCTGTGGTCTCAGAAAATGCTCTTTTACCCATTAAAATGGGAGGGGGGTTGTCTTTTTCTAAAATCTAACTTAGTAGGCTCAGTATGAAATTAGAAGTAAACATTAATAAAGTTCTATCAGTAGTTTTATTCCACAGAGATGTTGAACTGGCTGCTGGCTATACATGCATAAAGAGAAGGCGGTGGGATTTGTTTTTAATTCGTCCTTGTCCCATTTTAAAGAAGGATCGACAGTGTTAGAAAAACCAAACCCCAGAGGGGGTTAACATGAAAATAAGCCCAGTCTTAGCCAAATTCACTTGGATTACATGTTACTGTATTGGTTTTAGCTCTAATTTCTCTTTTATTTTTCAAATAGGACGGAATAAGAATATGAAATTGAGTGGGCGACCGTATCGGCACATTGGCGTCCTTGGAACATCTAAGCTATATGTAATTAGGAACCAGATCTTCACTTTCACACCCCAGGTGAGAACAGGCCAGAAGCAAAGCCACACACATCCCCTGATTAAGTTCCCTTTCGGTGAGCTGCTGTGAGTGTGGCGGAAGGAGCATGCATGTGTTCAAATGGCAGCGGGTAGGGTGACACCCAGTACCCGGGACAATCCCTTACTCCCTGTGGGTGCTCCGTAGGCGTGGCTGGAAGCAGACTGAGTGCGCCATCACCTCCAGTCACGAGGAGTAGGGAAAGTCACACGGCTTTCCAGATTTGCGAGTGACCTGGCCCTGGACTTGCCGCCCTCGTGCCCCTCATAGCTGTAGTCGCTCACCCTTGCTTAGGCCGTCTGAAGGCTGCACAGCCTGTCTGATTTTCAGGCCCCCACCCACTTGATGAGATACCAAATATACCAATTATAGAACCTTTTTTCTAAGTTTTTGTTTACAAAGGAAAGTAGCCCCGTGGAACCCAAACCAATTGTTTTCCATCCATTTGGCCAGTAGGAAAATCAGCTATGGGCTTACTTTGTCACCGTGGGCATAGCCCCCCACCCCCGTGCACACTGTCATCCTTGGGGTCCCGGGTCAGTAGCCCCAAGTTGTTCTTTTTCACCGTAGCCCATGTTGCTCACTTTAATCTTGTGAGTTATTTCCCTTTGTACCAAATTTCGAACCAGAGCTCAGTGTGGACTAGTCCAGAGACTAGAAGAACAATTTGATTTTCATCGACACCAGGTGGTAGTGCCTCTAGGTCACATTAACCAGGCCATCAATCGGGTAGACGATCTCCATGTCTCACCTGCTCCCAGTGCCCTCCCTTCCCTCACTTGGAAATCCTCTGAGCCCGGTAGCCTTAGAATGAGGAGGATTTAAGGAGTTATTGATTTCCTTTCAGGGACAGCAGTGTTGGGCCAGGTGCTTAAATCCTCATCTGAGGAGCTGTAACTAGATCTTGCCGCACACCTTTCCCTTCCACGTGAATGTAGCTGCGGCTCCCAGGCAGGCAACAGATCGATTTTTGCCTGATGGCAAGGAGAGCCCCGTGATGGGGGAGGATTACAGCCAGGATTGAGCCTCTTCTCTGGGAACAAGATGCAAGGATTAGTGCTGCCGTGAACGACAGCTGGGGTTGTGTCGAGGGAGTCAAGGACAGCCTTTTACTGGGCCTGATCTGACTTGCAGTTCACCGACCAGCATCACTTCTACCTGGCCCTGGACAATGAGATGATCGTGGAGATGCTGAGGATCGAGCTGGCCTACCTGTGCACCTGCTGGCGGATGACGGGCAGACCCACGCTCACCTTCCCCATCACCCACACCATGCTCAGTAACTCCGTGAACCTCATCTGCCTGATGCGTGTCCCACCATTGCTTCGGGCCCTTTTCAAAATGTTTAAAACGAGTCCCGTAGACAAAGCCAAGTCTGAAGGGGGTTCTTAGCACATTGTTTTCTGAGCTCAGGAATCTTCCATAAATATTTTAATTAGATTGTATTGAGGAAAACATTTCCGCACATGCCCCCCAAACCAAAAGATATTCCCAGATTAAATAAACTCATTTGTCTTTTTTTTTTTTTTCCTTAGCAAATGATGGCTCAGACATTCATTCTGCGGTTCTTTCTACAATTAGAAAACTAGAAGATGGATATTTTGGAGGAGCCAGGTAATTTGTGATTTTTTTTTTAAAGTATCAGTAATCTTTCTTAAAAGTCCTTTGCTGCCCTTCTCCCACTTTTCGTATCAGTTGCTGAGCATAGAAGCGTGGAGCTTTAGACTAAAAAAGTTAAATCTTACCCACTCACCCATGTGGAACTGGAATCGTCTCGAAAGCAGCTTTTGGGGGGTGTTTGTGCAGCTCTTACGGGTGCCAGGAGGCCTGGGGCATAGGGTGGTGAACGTACCGAGTCTCTCTGCAGCGGCATTCTGGGATTGCACGTATGGGATGGCGCGTGTCTGTTTCTGGTCAAGGGCCCAGCAGCAAACACCCAGTGCCTAGGTCTGGCAGGTGTTCGGCAAACACTCCTTGAATTGACTTGCATGTGCTGTCACTTGAAGAAGAAATCACAGAACTTTATAAATTCCTTAGGTGGCCCTCAGCAGGGTACCTGAATAGGCCTGCCTAGACCATTGTCCCCTCATCCTTAGTGGAGCGATACATACCCCGGTTTGCAGGCCCATGGTACCAGATGCTCCCCGGTAGTAGGTGTAGGCGCCTCGAGTGACAGGGGGCTCACCTCCTGGGAAAACCGATTCCATTTATGTATGCTCTGTCGCAAGGCAGAGGTTTTCTCGATAGCATCTATGCCTCGATCTCTCCAGATCCCCTGGAATATGTGAGAAGGGTTCCAAGAGAACCTCACTGTAAAGCCGGCCATGCATGAGGTATGACCCTTCCTGGGCCCTGGAATCTTCCATTGGGTTTCTGATAGAATGCCAGTTGCTAAGTGTTTGGGCTTTGAAGTCAGCCCTTCTCACATCTTCCCACACTAAGGACCCTGCTGCCACTGTAATATTTTTTAAAACGGTGGTAAAATGCTCATAATGTAAAATTTACCATCTTAGCCATTTTAAAATGTACAGTCCAGTAATGTGAAGTACATTCACACGGTTGTGCAACCAATCTCCAGGACTCTTCATCTCCCCATTAAACAACAGCTCGCCCATCCTTGCCCCCGCCTCTGGCAACTGCCCTTGGGCTTTCTGTCTCTAGGTGTCATCTGAGTGGAGCCATGCAGTATGGTTTTTTGTTTCTGGCCTATTGCACTTAGCCTGATGTCCTCAGAGTTGAGTCACTATCCTTCTAAGTGCCAGGATTGGCACCTCGGCTCCCAGAACTTACTGGGGGTTTTGCGGCGGACGTGAGTGGCCCTCATTCCAAGCTTCTCCTGGGAGCGTTTGCGAGACTACCCCCAGCATTTTGCCATCCACATTTCTAGTGCTAGCTCCATAACTGCACTTGGCCTGCACTTTTGTACGTTTCACGTTCAGTTCGGATAAGCTGCCACCTGGTGTGCGGTATCACAGCCCAGAGAAAATACCATATGCCTGTAATTAACTGCTTTTCAGAAGAAACTCTTGAACTGAAATCTAATCATTGTCCAAAAGGATACTGTCTGTAGTTAATTGCTCACTTGCGGCACATCCTGTGTTGTTTTGCATCATCTGATTGAGTCTTCACTTGGTCACGTGGGCTGTATTCCTATTTTACAGACAAGGTGCTGTAGGCTCAGAGAGCAGGGACCACACGATAAAGAGGTGTAGGAGCTCTGTCTGAACACAGAAACCAGGCTCTGATCTCCATGCTGAGCTGGCCAAGGGCTTACAAAAATCAGGAGGGCCTCCTATTTACAGAGTATGGCAGATGGCTCAGAGAAGCGTGGAAAGGAACGAACAGGAATGCCTGGGCTCCATGGGCTCCCTTTCCTGTGAAGTTCTTGATAATTAAAACTGAATCTCATTTTGGCTTTTCCTTAGGTTTGAGGGTCTTTAAAAAGCTGAATTCACCCCGAATGCCAGACTTTCCCTCCGGATCCACCTGGGGTAGCTGGCTATCAGAAGCCTTTGTAAATTACTGCCATTCCACATTTGACCTGACTCCTTTCCACTTCCATCAGAGAGAAACTTCCCATTGTCGTCTTCTGCACACTCCACTGCCCCTCACCTCCTCCTGTCCCCAGTCTTAAGGCAACAGAATCATTAGAACCTAGAGGGAAAAAGATTTTACTTCATTAAGCGAAAGGCTTTTCTTTCCTTCCCTCAGGCCATGTGTCCATTTGCCCACTGAAGCTCACGCACCCACGAATTCATTTGCATCGCATGCTTCAGTGTGCTCCTTAAACTGTTTCCCTCCGCCTTTTCAATTAAGTCCTCATCTGATGCTGGTGGTTCCGAGGATCCTATTGTCTTCTGCCTCCGGAGCTACCTTTTTTTTTTTTTTTTTTTTTTAAGATTTTATTTGAGAGAGTGAGAGAGCGTGAGTGAGTGCAGGGAGGGGCAGAGGGAGAAGGACAAGCAGACTCCAGACTGAGCTTGGATCCTGTCCCGGGGCTTGATCCTAGGATCCTGAGATCACAACCTGAGCCAAAATCAAAAGTCGGAGGCTTAACCAAGGCACCCAGGCGCCCCCGGAGCTAACATTTTAAGAAGCACACTGGGGCAGCTTTCTCTAGGGAGGCCCTCCCTCGTGCTTCCTGACCCAGGACCCCACACTGCCGAACCCAGCTCGCGGTTTTCAGTGGAACTTTTCCCAGCCCGAAAATGTATTAGGGCCACTCTGTGAACGTGCTCTGGTCCGGGGATGGCCCCATCGCATTCCTTCTAGAAAGAACTTCGCCTTTGAGGCTGCCTCTCCTCTCTGATACCTCTCATATACCTGTGCCCGGGTGACCATATTGCATGGTAGGTTTTGTTCTGGTCCAGTTGTTTTAGGGCAGAAAAACCCCCAAGGCTTGATTTGGCTCAAGTTAAAAGTGGTTTAGTCCATCTGTTTTGTCAGACTTTGGTTGGTTCAGTAAAATAGATTTCTGTTTGTGTTGGGTTTGGGAGTAAGAAATCAGCATGATTCATTTTGGCTTTTAATATGCTCTGTGCTCCCACTTTATACTCGGTATTGAATTTTCGTTTTAATTTCTTGGCCGACTACTTATGTGAGGCGATCTGCAGAGTGACGTATTTATTGATTCTGATAGAAGCACCATCTGGTTGTTGAAAAGTCTCTCTCTGATTCATAGTGGAAGTTTGTCCACATGCACCTGTATCTCTAACATAGTGTCTCCTTGGCAGAGTAAAATTAGGGAGCCTTTCGGAATTTCTTACCACGTCTTTCTACACGTATCTGACCTTCCTGGATCCAGACTGTGATGAGAAATTGTTTGATGATGTCAGCGAAGGGAGCTTCAGTCCTGATTCAGATTTGGGAGGGTATTTGGAAGACACCTATAATCAAGGTACGGCCTGGAATGCCTTTGCAGGTGGTTCGTTGAATGTATTTAAACCTTGGCATTGTGATAAAATTGCCAGGAGACTCAGGCACAGAAAATTATTGGTAATTAACATAACAAAAAAGAGGCTTTGGAAACTCGCATCTATTAAAATGAATAAAATGCCAGTTTATAAATCTGAACTGCAGAAGCGAGGCTGTTTTTAAACCTAGAGGGACAAAGGGCTTCAGGAATGAGGATTCTTCACAAAATAGACTTTAAAGACAGAAACATGCTGCTTGAATTTTCAAAGGAATGTTAAAGTCATCTAGGTTTGGTTGGATAATGGGGGATGAAATCCTGCGTATATGACATTTCTCAAACTGAACAAGGTTTTAGGTTGAAGTGACCGGTTTTTACTTTTGCACGGTACATGGAATTGGGGCTGGGCATTCCATAGTGCTTAGCTCCCTGATGACAGATTAAAACAAGCTCGGATGTCTGCTGCTGGTCCTCAGGTTTTCATATGCATTCGTTCATCTTGGTACGATGTGTATCTTGACCTGTATTTTCTTTTCCTAGGATGAAGGGCTTCCAAACAATAACTTTATAAGCATGTACATTATCTTTGTAAGTGTCTTTAGCCTCCGGGAGTGGGGGCGCCGGTGTCTACATCAAAATGTTGTCTCCCGCTGAAGCTCCTCAGTGTGGCCTGCTACGCGCAATCACTGTGACGTGTTGAGAATATTTCTGCTTGTTTTCACTGGCTCTTTCTCTTGCCTGTCCAGTTACAGAAAGTGAAGATGAACTGGACCAGTATATCAACCACCTCCTACAAAGCACATCCTTGAAGTGCTATCTGCCCCCTCTTTGTAAGAAGACAGAAGACAGCCATGTTTTCAGTGCGATCCACTCCACTCGAGATATCCTTTCCGTGATGGCAAAAGCAAAGGGTTTGGAAATACCATGTGCGTTATTAACTCTTTTTTGCCTGTTTTTTTTTTTTTAAAGATTTCATTTATTTATTTGGCAGACAGAGGGCGATCACAAATAGGCAGAGAGGCAGGCGGGGGGGGGGGGGGAACAGGCTCCCCGCTGAGCAGAGAGCCTGATGCGGGGCTCGATCCCAGGACCCTGAGATCATGACCTGAGCCAAAGGCAGAGGCTTTAACCCACTGAGCCACTCAGGTGCCCCTCTTTTCTGCCTGTTAAAGTAACTTCTCAGAGTAATGCATGAGCATAATTAAAAAGTCAGAGAATTCTAGAAGACAACAAAATGCAGAGGTTTCCTGCCTCATCCCTCCCCTCCCTACTGGCCCGGTCCTTCTACAGAGGGGCAACCGCTTTCGACTCTTCATTGTCTCTTCTGGCATTTACCTGTCTCTTTTTCTAAAACAATCTGTGTACCTTGCTGTCTTTTGATCCGTCAACTTGATTCCGTGTCTGTTGGCCTTCTCTTATGTGGATGAGGATTCAGCTGTCCTAAATTACCACTCCTTTACCTCACTTCCCATAACCTAGTGATGTTGTTGTATTAAAGTGTAGTTAAATCAGTATTTGCTCTTTATATTATCATATGTATGAAAGTATTATTCTCAGCTGAGCATTATAGTATCCTGTTATTGTACTATCGTTTTTATTTTTTGGTTTTTCTAAAGTTAATACTAAAGTTAAAATCAACTTTAAAAGTCAATAATACTATTAACTGTATTAAAAGTTGCTCTATCTTTTCATTTTGTTTTGCTCCCTTTCTCTACTTCCCAGTGGCCCACAATACAGATGTCCACAGGGTCAGTCAGCTGTACGTACTACGTAGCGTCCACGAGTCTCCATCTGTCTGGTTGATGGTCCTCTAGGCCTGTTGCACACCTGGCGTCCTGGGACTTCTCTTTAATCTTTGCAATAGTGGAACACATTCTAGAACAGTTTCAAAAGGTTTAAAAAAGCCTGGTACAGTGGCAGAGGGGCAGCCCTCAGCCTGCTTGTTTCTGAAGTTCACTGCCCCTTTTGCCTGCTTGCCGCCACGTCCGGGTTGTCAACTTTATCCTGGGTTGTCCCTCACCAGCATGCTGGAGAGTTTCTGGAGACTTCCTTGTCTCCTGGGTTGGCTCTCCTGTTTTCTGTGTCTCTACTTTTCTTGTTTCTTAGCTTACTCTCTTTTTCTGGTCAAGACAGCGAGCACTTTCCTGAGAAACAGTACCTGGTGGGGAGAATTGTCAAGACCTTTTGAGTCTGAAAACATCTACAAATATTCTCTATATCCACTTGAGCGTTTGAGTATAGAATTCTAGATTGAAAATGAATTTTTCATCAGGATTTTGAAAGCATTGCTTCACTGTCCTTTTGCTACCAGTATTGCTGTTGAGAAATCCAAACCCACTCTGATGTTTGATCCTTCACTATACAGTGGTTTTCTTTTTGAAATTTTTTGGATCTTCTCTGCTCCCAGGTTGTGAAAAATCAGTGATGTGCCTGGATAAGGGTCTATTTTCATCCACTGTGTGGAGGCTGAGTGCACCCTTTTAATCGGGAAATTTGTTTTTCAGTCCTGTGAAGTTTTTCTGAAGAATTTCTCGACTGCTGTCCTTCCCTTACATTTACTCTGTTCTGTCTCGCTGGTACTCACAGATTCCAGTGTTGACCTCTTGGAGAAGGCTTTATCGTTTCCCTTCTGTCTTCTGTTTCTCTGTCTTTTGCTCTGTTCTGAGGGCCGCTGCTTCAACTTTTTGTTCCGTCCCCTGAGTTGAGTTTTTGTACTTTGGCTATTATGTTTTCAATCTCTGTTCTCTGAATTGCATCCATTCTCATTTCATGCATGCAATTTAGTTTACTACTCTAAGAATATTAACAGCAGGGCTTTTGGTTTCGGTTTTTACATTTTCTTCTCCCTAAATGGTTTCCGGGTCCCCCAAGTCAGCTTTTCCTGTTTTGGTTCTGGTCTTCCATGTTAGTCTTTCCTGGAATGCTGGGAGCTCCGTGGTTATCAGCTCGTGGGGATCAGTCTCTTAGGGCGGAGGAGTGGCCCCTGGGGGATTAGTAGGTGTAGGGGCATAGATTTCCCAGGGATACTCTACAATCTCCTCTGTGATCTCCTTTTTGACAGGTCAGGGTCTGGTAGCTCGGAGCTGTAGAGTTGCTTATTCCGCCACAGTCCTTTAGACCTGCCACACGCCCCATCTTCGCTCTTACCCCTTCAACGGGCCCTCTCGTCTTCTGTCCAGGTGAGCAAGGCAGTTGCCGAGCTGTGTGGATTAGAGGAAGGTATCTGGGGAGCTCACTGCTTCTTACACAGCTTCTCTCCAGTCGTCCTTATTTCTGTGAATACCCCTTCCGGACCCCCCAATTCCAGAGGTGTATGGTGCAGCAAGCTCTTGAGACTTCAGAGGATTCTCTGATCTAAATCTGACTGGCTGTTGGTTTTCCCACTGCAGACTTGGGGTTTGGTTGCCTTGTGTCTACTTAGTCGGTTATCTTTCGTTCATCAGCTTTCCCCGCTTCCAAAATGTCATTACTGTCTTCTCTCCCGCTTTTCCCTGTTCTTGAGGATTTGTGTTAAAAAACTGGTGGGCTGCTGGGTGGCTCAGTCGGTTGAGTGTCTGCTTGCTTTGGGCTCGGGTCATGATCCTGGGGTCCTGGGATCGAGCCTGCTCCTCCCTCCCGCTTGTGCTCTCTCTCGCTACCTCTCTCTCTCAAATAAAAAAATGAATAAAATCTTTAAAAAATATTTTAAAAATTTTAAAAATGATTTTCTGCCATGTTAGTGGGGGTTTGAGAGGAAGTAAAATTGGAATGTGTGTCCTTAACTAGTATAACCTGGAGGCTTATACATGCCTTTTAAGTATGCCCTGTCTCTATGTTGAAAGCCCCCTATTTTCCCAAGCTGTTATGCTCTAGCCTGGAAGACACAGACGGCCTGATGAGTAAGTACTGATAATGAGGGCATCCAACGGTGCTGAGACACCGGAAGCTCCAGCCGGGGGCCCTGGCAAAGTGAAATGCCCACCAGACTCCCAGGAGCTGGATGTCTTCATTATAAGAAGGGCAGTGACCTTGCTCACATGTTTTTCCTTCCCTGGTTCTCAGTCTCCTCATCTGAAAGACAAAGGTTGGCCTCAGTCATTTCTAAGGCTCCTTTCAGTCCTTAGGTGCTATGTCATTTCCCCAGAATTCCAGGAGAGAGAAAAGCAAAATTCAGCCCCTTAAAGCAAGATTCATGTCCTGCTCAGTTCTCGTTCCCAGATTTAACACATGACGTGGCTACGTGGTAAATTCTTGCCTTGTAAATTCTAATCGTTCCTTGAGTTGGTTTGTACTGGATAAGGAGTCGCCGCCATACCCCTCAGAAGTATCTCATCCTTCCTCCTTGTCAGAAGGGCTTTCTTTACGCTTTTGTGTTGCAGTTGTTCCCATGACTTTGCCAACTAAAGTTCTGAGTGCCCACCGGAAGTCACTAAATCTTGTTGATTCTCCTCAGCCACTCCTAAAAAAGGTAAAGTATTTAGAATCACTTTTGTTGTTGTTGTTTTTTAGGTGTAATGTTTTTCAATGCTGGCGTGGTCCCAAGAACTCTTTTACATGGTTGAACTTGAAAGATCATATTTTTTGATATCTAGGACTTTGGGGATTGGAAGTTCTGGGTTTCAGTGGGAACCCCCTCACTTAGTTGTCTGCAATCTGCTTCGTGTCTGTAGCCACAATGCATTTGACACAAACCTTTATATTTTGCGTGGGGAAAAAGGCTACTGCCTTTCGGCCCGGTCATCAGAACCTGTCACACTGGAGGAAATAAGCTAGCTCACCACCTAGCCCAGTCCTATCCATGTCAGCAAGCCAAGGCCGGGCCATCTGCGGAACAGGGTACAAAACTAGAAAAAGACCCCCAAGGAGGATAAAAATCTCAGGGTGTTCGCCACCGGTTCCCATAATTTTTTTTTATCTAGAAGTCTCCTTTGATTTTATCCCACATAAATAGAAAGATTCAGTGGCTACTGGAGAATCTTTTAACCTCACCTCAATTTTAGGTCATTTAAAACTTACATGCTTTTTGTCTTTGTTTTGCTTTCAAAAAGATATTTTATTGCAGTACAAACTATATAAAGGCAGACCGGGTAGAAGCAGGAGACCGGTTTTGGGGACTGCCCTTTGCGCTCTCCCAGTGGCCTCCTCCCCTCCACTCTGGTGGGAACCGCTAGCCTGAGTTTTTGTTTTTTTTTTTTTTAGCCTGAGTTCTAATACCAAGGGTTTGTTTTCGCCTGTTTTCAACTTTGCATAAATAAAACACATACTCTTCAGCCTCATCTCTTGCAAACATCGAGTAACATAGTGATTCACTGATCTGGAATGGTAAAACCTATAAATAAGAAGCTACAGGAGGGTGCCCGAAAGCCTGGAGCCCAAGTGACAGAGTTCCAAGACCCCACTGGTGTGTTACTTCCTAGTCTTCTGGGAGTTCACACGCTCAGCCCCTGTCCCCTGCTTTTTGTCTTTCATGTGGCCAGGCCCCCGAAGAGGACTTCCAGTGGCCCAGAGATGACCAGGGTGGCGTGGACTGTGAGAAGCTCGTGGAGCAGCTGAAAGACTGTGCGAACCTACAGGACCAAGCAGACATTCTGTACATTCTGTATGTAATAAAGTAAGTTTGTGGTCTTTGCTGGCTCCAGCTTGCTCCGTTCTCCTTGGCTCTCTGTTCTAGTTTTCTTGGCCTTCCAGCAAACCAGGTCATGATTCACCCAAATTATCCAGGATCACCGCGAACAGACTTCTAGCCCCTTCTCTGCCTACTAGCGCTGGCCTCCTGGGATGAGAAGGCCGAGTGAGGCCAGGATCTCACTGCTTCCTGATGTTAGGCTTCTGTTTCAAATAGACAGAAGGGATGCTTTGGTAGGATGGAACCCTCTCGGTGAGACTCGGAGGCACCAGGAGGGCCCCCAGGGCTTGGCAGAATGTGCGGTGATTCATTTCCTTCCCTGCCAAGTGAGCTCTGCTCCAAGAGAATCCGGCCCATAAGCATTCCAGGCTATACTTCCGGGGTTTTCTCTCTCTTGACAGGGGCCCCAGCTGGGACACAAATCTCTCTGGACAACACGGGGTCACGGTTCACAACCTCCTCAGCGAGCTCTACAGGAAAGCTGGCTTGAACCAGGAATGGAGTCTGATCCGCTACATCTCTGGCCTGCTCAGGAAGAAAGTGGAGGTCCTGGCAGAGGTCAGAGCAAGCGCAGTCGGGCCGTCCATTTGTCCTTTCCAGCCCCATGCCCTCTCTCTGTCCTAAAGCTGGAGGCGAGCACCTCCTATTCGTAGAGAAAACCAGTTATCGAAAACACGAATGGAACAGGCCCTCCTCTCCTGGGCCCCTCCTGCTCTTGGAGGGCAAGCAAAGGAAATGAAATTCGAGTTGATTAGTTTTGTTCCTTTTTAGCTGCAGAAGAAGGTTTACCAAGAAATGAAATGAAAATGCTCTGTGGCCTGGTGACCCTTAAACACAGCGTTCTTGTTTCTGCACATCCGCAGTGCGATCGTGATTAACGTTTTAACCCTGAGGTCCTGCAAAAGCCAGAACTGCTTTCTAGGACGTTAGAGTGCAGCGTTACGGTTAAGGTGACAGTGTTTATGTAAATAACGGGGAGACTGACAACCGAAGACTTGAACCCTTAACAGCAGCTCATCTCCCTTGTGGAACAGCTGGGGTGCAGTGTGTCCGCTGTGCTGGGTGCGCACCGAGTACCCTAGAGGGCCCTGCAGGGCCAGGCCCGGGCCCCAGAGCTCACAGGGCCCCAGCTCTGCCTGGGCTGCTCAGTCTGGGGTCTACATAGAAATTTTCAAATAAATGGCAGTGTGGGCCATAAAGTTTGTCAAGGTAAATTTATGTTCTTATTGGTGGTGACACTTCCCTGTTGGCTTTGCTGACCTTCCCCCCACCCCGTCACCATGGCCCTCACCCTTTTCCCTACGTGACTAGGCCTGCACGGACCTGCTGTCACACCAGAAGCAGCTCACGGTGGGCCTGCCGCCGGAACCCCGGGAGAAGACCATCTCTGCGTAAGTCTTCAGCCTGGTGATCCGATGTTTGTGGGGCACTGGGGGACTGTGCAGAGAGTATCTGTGCCATCCACCATTCAGGAAGAGGGGCGCTTTTTTTTTTTTAAGATTTATTTAGTTGAGAGAGAGGGCATGAGCGGGGGGAGGGGGGGAGCAGGAGGAGAGGGGCAAACAGACTCTGTGCTGAGCAGGGAGCCCTACGCAGGGCTCGATCCCACTACCCTGAGACCATGACCTGAGCCGAAATCAAGAGTTGGATGCTTAACCGACTGAGCCACCCAGGCCCCCCAAGAAGAGGGTCTTTTTAAAAACCCTGTCACTTGGGAGCCTCCCACAGGAAAATAAGGCTCTTCTCTGGAGGGCGAGGAGGCACCTGCCCTCGGTATCTCTCATGGTGTTTGTGTCTTGCCGCTTCTTCCTAGTCCTCTACCCCCCGAGGAGCTCACCAAGCTCATCTACGAAGCCAGCGGGCAGGACATCAGCATCGCTGTCCTCACGCAGGTCCGGGGGTGGGTGGGGCGGGGGGGTGGGCGGCCGCCTTCTCCAGGCACAGGGCCTGTCCTCCAGCAGCCAGTGTCTGCACCGCTGTCTGCGCGTGTGTCTGCCTCAGGAGATTGTGGTCTACCTGGCCATGTATGTCAGGGCGCAGCCCAGCCTCTTCGTGGAGATGCTCCGCCTCCGGATCGGGCTGATCATCCAGGTGATGGCCACAGAGCTGGCACGGAGCCTGAACTGCTCAGGTACGATGTGCGCAGGCGGGCTCTCGGGGGTTCCCGCCTCTCTCACCCTGCCCCCCGGGAGCCTGCCCGAGGGTTCTGGAAGCAGCGCTTCTGGGCCTTTGCGTGTGCTCATGCTTTCCCAGGTTCTCTCGTGTAGATGTGGACTTTCATACGTCAGGGGAAGGAGGCACGAGCGACTTGTGCCCCGCGCCTGACAGCTCGGTTCCTATGGTATCTCCTTGCAGTGAGAGGTCATCCCGCATTTCCTAATGCCTCCGCTGGGAGTCACCCTACAGCAGTGACACACATTCCAATCGTGGGAATCATCGCAGTGTGAAAAGTCACATGTCCGAGTATTTCAGCCGCGGCAGTGACGATCCGCCCAGTTCAGCCCTAAACTAGTAGTGAGGGCACCCCGAGCAGGGAGACCCACCGCTGTGGCCTTTGTCACCGCCTCCCCGAGGCCAACCTGACTCTGCGTGCCACCAGCCTTGTGTCAGAGACACTTAAACGGTATATATTTGTAGGAGAAGAAGCTTCTGAAAGTTTGATGAACCTCAGCCCTTTCGACATGAAAAGCCTCCTGCACCACATTCTGAGCGGAAAAGAGTTTGGCGTCGAAAGAAGCAGTAAGTAAATGCTCAGTTCACCATTTTGAGAGGCCGGAGGGGGCCGGACTGGCCCAGGGTCTCCTGAAACTGCCGTTGTGGACAGAATCTCCGAGGGTCAGATTCCTACTTTACGGGGAGGGATAGTCCTAGCTTCCAGATTTCAGCTTGTCGGCCGGCTGACAGTGCCGTTGTCACATGTGGGCCTGGCGTGCTCCCCTCTGCGCCCGGCCTGCCCTCTCCCTCTGCCGCCACTTGTGCATGCATGTGGGAAGGGGGTGAGGTGTCCCCGCCTTTGGTTTGGCTCGAAGCACTCTCAAGCAGACCCCCGATGCCCTTCAGGCGAGCAGAGTCCTCCACATCCTCGCGGCACCTTCTTGCTGAGTTTGCTTCCCTCCGTCTTGCTCGCTCGGGTTTGATCTGTACCAGAACCTCGTTTGCTGTGCTAGGAAGCATAATCGCCTGAGTCCTGGTGGAATTCTGTTCTCAAATGCTCCCTAATTATAATTGAAGCAATTATCATCTCTTCTCTTCATAATAAAGTGAAATGATTTGCAGACACATTGGCAAATTTATTTTATCAAGCCAAAGAAATGCCGTGTGGGCTGTCATTCTTTTTATTTAATAAGAAGGACATCGGGTACTTCGTATTTTTTCCCCGGAGTGTGCACCAGCCAGCAAACAAAGACAGCATCGTGCAATCAGATGTGTTTTGGTTGCTTTTCTCCTTTCCTGAAGGAGGAGTGCTTGAGATCCTTTTCCAAAAGTAATTTTCAGTTCTATTCAAATGCACAGTCCTTGAAATGTAAATACGCAAGATAAATATTTTATGTGTTCCTGCTCATCAAAATAATATATGTGGTTGGACACAGATAATTACTAAAACTTTGGTATTAGATCTAAAGCTATAGATGCTTACAAAATTGAGAACAGAGTAATGTCACTTGAAAGCTATAAATATGTCTAATTGCAAGCAAGGCTAATTGCCATCTTTTTACACATAACATCATTTGCTAATTGTCTTTTGTCATTGTTCAAGTTTTATAAGTTAGGAAACTCAAATAGTCTTAGAATTTTGATTAAATCCTGAGATGTTTGAGATATTTCCAGCTACTGCTCACCCTATACAGGCCCTGCTGTAGCTTCTGTTTTCTACCTTCCTGGTGTCTTTCTCCCGGCTGGCTCCTGAGTCGTCTCCCCTGTCCTAGGCAACACCCTTCACTCTGTGGCTTCAGTGGGGGCCGGGTGGGAAGGCTGGGCTCTCGGGAAGCCGCTCCGAAGAAATGACCGTCGAGCTGGGTTTGCAGAGGGGCAGGTGGGATGGGAGGGTACAGCATGTGCAAATGCCCAGCACCTTGTAGCGGGCCAGGACTGCAGAGCTGGGGGCTGGGGCAGGGGGGACCCGAGTCAGGCAGGCTTCATCCTGAAGGCAGAGCTAGGCCCGGAAGGACTCCGAGTGTGTAGTGACAGGACCGCACCTGCTTTCCGAATGATTGCTGTGGCCCCAGCTCAGAAGTGGCTCGCGGGGAGGGGCGGGGCACACGTGGCCCCAAGTCCAGAGGCTGCCACAGCAGGGTGAGAGTGAGGTGACGGAGGTCACCCCGCCGCCCCTCGTGTGCCGGCAGGAGCGCGCCAGTCCTGGAGCAGCCAGGACTACTCTGCCTGCAGCCCTCGGTTGGCTTGTTCTCCTGGACTTCCCCTTCAGCCCCGAGGTCCCTTAGCGGGGCGGTCTGTTTTCTACAAGGAAGGTGTGCTTTTGGAGAAGCAATTATTGTTTAAAAAACAATTCATTAAAGGGTTTTATGGCCGCTCTTGTTTTTTGCCTTCTCCTTAAGTGATGTTCTCCTTTTCAGCCCTTGACGCCGACACCCGTGGGGCCACGGCCGTGTAGCAGGGGCCGTGCGGGGGGCTGGAAACAGAGCACTGGCCGGAGCGGAGGAGGCTGTCTTCTCCTGGGGTTTCTCACCGAGTGGGAGAGAGAGAGGTGGATACAAATAAGCACAGGGCACGTATTTCTCCCTCCGCGTGGATGCTGGTCGTTTCTAAGAGCCACGTGTGTCTCCCCTCTAGTGCGGCCCATCCATTCCGCCACATCCAGCCCCGCGATCTCCATCCATGAAGTGGGCCACACTGGAGTCACCAAAACCGAGAGGAGCGGCATTAACAGGCTGAGGAGCGAGATGAAACAGGTAAGACAGGACTTTTGATGGCAGTGGAGGGAAGGAAGGGGTTTTCATACCTGGGCTCTCCTCAGAAAGCGCTGGAAACCCAGGGCCTGCAAGGTGCTCTTTGTAGAGGATGTGCAATCCCTGCTGTCCTAAAATCTGAACACACTCTACCCAGATATCTAAGAATTCTGTGAACATTCCGGAAAACACCCTTACCCTTGTTTGTCTCTAGTGCGTGAACCACACTTTCTCAGTGGAGGGCCACAGCTATTCCAAAAATAGTCGTGCAGGGTGTAACTGAATCATCTTGCCATGAAACATGTCCTTCCGATGACATAGCAAGAAGAAGGGAGAAATAGAACGGAATGCTCACGATACCTGGGTTTGCCACCATCCACGGGTGTCTCTCTTCTTGGTTCACTTTTCACATCACACTAAATTCCTTCTGAAGTGACGCCCCAGGACCTCGAGGCCGCAGCTCTTCAGTCCTCGTGTGCCAGGGACAGGGCTAGGACTTGACTGATCTATAGGAGGAAGCAGAGTTTGTGTCTGACCATGACCTGAGTGAGAAATGTACTCAGAATCTCTTCTCCGTTTCAAATGATGACTCAGTAGACTGAGTCCCTGAGGTGCTCGTGGGTCACACCCAGAAGCTGGGCCGGGACACCCCCGGATGTCCTAGAGGTTGATAGAAGTAGGGCATCCTTGATTTGAAACTGGCTTTCGTTTATGTCCTGATGTATTTTTACTTTCAGATGACTAGGCGATTTAGTGCTGATGACCAGGTGAAACATTGTCTTGTCCCGTCCTTCGCGTGCGTGCTTCGTGTTCTTTCTGGCTTTAATGTGGAAGCAAGGGTGCAAATCTGGAGAGTGATGGCCCAGGGAGTGGTTTTGCCCATCAAATCCTCTTGGGTGGAGGTGAATTCTCGGGCTGTGGCGGGCAGGCAGAGGAGAGGCGGCCTTACTGTAAATCCATTTATCAAGCTCTTGGGTTTAATAGGAGGCTTTGTGAGATAGGTGGTTTTGGGCTCTGCCTCGACGGAGTTTCTGTATGAGAAAGGGGAAGTAAGTAGGGAAAAGTAAAACGTGGTCATTGATTATATGAATAGAAAGAATACTGTTATTCCTGTCCCCACATTGCTGGGGAGAATTTACCCCTGGAAGGAAAACGGTGTGAGGACTCCGCTTCCCTCCAGAAAGTTGGAAGCACATCCTCTGGGATTCAGTGCCCTGTGACCGAGGGAGCAAGAGCCGGAGAGTGATGCGCAGATTCTCCTTGTTGTCTCTGCTGCGCCCTTAGGCTCTTTCCAAGCGAGCAGCCAACTTTGCAAACATTTTCCTTTGCTAGCCACTCGGTGGCACCAGACCTCGATCGTGGCTCCCTGTGGGTGAATATGGCTGGCTCCTGCCTCCGTTTAACACTGTCCTTGTATCTTATGGGGACAGAAGGATCCACGTTGCTAGGTTTAGATTCAGCCAGTACAAGTTTTCTATTTGGCCACTTACATCAAGGAAATATATTATTCTCTCTCCAAAATTTTATAGATGCCTTGGCATTTTAAAATTTCGACTCACTTCTGCAAGAACCCTGCGGGTGCACGGTGTGTGCCCAGGCACTATCCCCAGGCAACTTAAGGATACGTTATAAATTATGAGGAAATACTTGTTTGGCCAAAGGTCATCAGCCTGCCCTCATCTGTTCATTTAGCAAGTATCTATTTAATGCCAGTAGGGGCTAGATGCTAAGGGCTGGTTATGGGCAGGTATTTTATTGACCTCTATAGATTTTCACAACTCTTAAAAGATTAACACTCTGTGGCTGGAACCTTGGAAAATACATTGTGTCCTAACTTGATAAGGCACCTCCCCCTTGGACTAGAATAGGTAACATTTCATCCTCTCGAGAAAGAGCATTTCCCAAGTCCCCCACGGCCTGGAGCCCGAGCTCTGCGCTGGGGGGCGTCCAGGGCTGTTGGCCCGATCAGTGAGTGGAAACTTCTGCCCGCCCACCCGCTTCCTCTGCCCCTTCTTTCTGCGGGGGTTTTCGGTGCTGTTCTGTGCTCCTCCTCTCTGCTTGTGTCCTTTGGTGTCACTGCACACGACTGAGCGGACTCTCTTTGTTTTGTAGCTGTTTTCTGTGAGCCAGGCCGTGTCCAGCAGTGCGCATTCCTCCAAGTCTGCGGTAAACCACGCATCCTGACAGTCGTCCTCACCACCTCCACGTTTGTGGCGTCCAAATCCTCTTGTTGCCCTTCTCGTGCATCCACCCTCTTCCTAACTCCCACAGCTTGGAACAGGGTTAAGAGTTTTCATTTGACTGTCATTATGAAGAGGGTCTAGCAAGAAAGTCGAGGAATTCCTGATTTGAGCTTTGTCCAGGAGTTTCTGGAACCTTAGGGACATTGGTTCTGTGCCTTTCTTCTGAGCTGGGGTGGTGAGCCAGGGCCTGCACGTGCTGCTGAGCACGCTGTACTCACAACGCCCTGGCTTGGCTTGAGGCCCCAGATCAAGTGGAGGAGTAGGAAATATTCTAATTGCAGAAGCGAGTCTTAATCTCCCTTTTGAAACTAGAAGGAGAAAACCAGCTGAGTCATTGATGAGTGCGGCTGTAATTACTTTTATTTGTACCTAATTGTTGCCGTATTTAAATGGCAGTAATGAGCCCCATGGAATAACCCAGCCTAACAGCCTTTTCAAAATAAGATCCGATGAAGTCAAAATGAGTACATAGGGAAAACTCCTGCCTCCTGGCCTGCTAGCACGCTCAGCATTTGGATTTCGTGTTTAAACCTTGAAGTTCGAGGTTGTGAATTGAGAAATGAAAGTACCAGATAGGTCGGAACAAGATAACGTGGAAGGATGAAAATTACCCTCTGCCCTGCAGGTTAGAAGCCATCCTCTGGCAGAAAGCAGGCTGTGAGCTCTGCCACGGGGAGGGGTGCGGCCTGGCCTCGTCTACCCCCTCTGTGCCCCCCCCCCCCCAAGCCAGCTCGGCTTTCA
This sequence comes from Nasua narica, assembly GCA_028533885.1. Classification (NCBI taxonomy): domain Eukaryota; kingdom Metazoa; phylum Chordata; class Mammalia; order Carnivora; family Procyonidae; genus Nasua; species Nasua narica. Next base: position 12,573,413 of record CM052801.1, on the reverse strand, counting down.
GGCCACCGCTCCAGGTCCCACTGGGAGCCTCTGGGCGCTGCATCTGCAGTCGTGGGCGGGCCTGCTGGCTCCCGCGGCCGGAAGCGGAAGTGCTGGCCCTGCCCCAGCGCTTGGCTCCCGGAGGCCAGAATAAGGCCAGCCTCCAGCCAGGCAGCGGGAATGGGATGACGTGCTCCTTCAGCTTCCGCAAAGCCTGCGTTCCGGGCTCGGCGGCCGCCATGCGCCGCAGTTAGGATGGAGCCCCTGGCAGAGAGCGGGCAAACAAAGGGATTCAAAGGGATGGGGGGTATACCGTCGTCTCGGAGGCCTCACTACTAAACAAGGACTCCCAGCCATTACTGTTTGTCCTTCCCTCCAGAACAACCCCTCTCCCCCTTCCCCCATATCCTGTGGTGCTCTGCCTGTGGCACCTGCAGGACAGGGAGTGGACCACTGCCCCTCTGGGGCACGGCGGAGGTGAAGTGGCCGCTGCGGCACGTATTGGCCTGGGCTTGCTCTTGCAGCCCTCGTGCGGCGATGCCAGAGGGCCTTGGTAGGGAGCACTGAGTCCCATGCGCCCTTACCTCGTCAGGCGTGCTTTCAGGGTTTTCTCTCTTCCTGCGGTGAGTGCGCATGGCTCCCTGAAGCAGGTGTGACTGAGACCCATTGTACAGGGGAAGCCGTGTTTGGTGTTGACTTGGGAGTCACAGTCTGACCCCAGGGGCCGCCCTCTGGCCTGCTTGGCCTCCCTGCCGTCAGGTCAAGGTCGTTTGATGATGTACCACCTCCTGAGGGCAGGGAGGACCACGCAAAATGTGATCAGTAGCCAAACCTGCACAGGATAGAATGGAGCAGCTGCAAGAAATGGCCGGAGTCCATCAAGGAGCTATGTTCCTCCGGGGCGTGTGGCCCATGTCTTGAAGAGTTAGCCGGGTCGTCCCTCACGAGGGCCAGCAGTCCCGTGGGGTCCCGGCTCTGAGGGTCCTGAAGGCCGCGTGTGCTCTGTCTTGCAGAGGTCCAGCACCCCATCCTCGCCCACCGGCACGTCGTCATCAGACTCAGGCGGGCACCACATTGGCTGGGGGGAGCGCCAGGGCCAGTGGCTCCGCAGGAGGAGGCTGGACGGAGCCATCAACAGGGTCCCTGTGGGATTCTACCAGAAGGTGTGGAAGATCCTTCAGAAGGTAAGCCTGGCCCCTGGACTGCATCCCACTGGCCTTGTCGCTGGGGGCACACACTCCCCGGGGAACGAAGCACCCCCCTGATTCCTTTGTGAGGCATGGTGGCCCCCGAGCTTGGGGAGCTCCCAGCCAGAGCAGGGTTTCCTCCCCTCTGATGTTTGGCCCTATTGACATTCAGGGCCGGGTAATTGTTTGTGGGAGCTCTTCTGTGTATTGTGGGACATTAAGCAGCATCCTTGGCCTCCACCCCCTAGATGCTCCCCCACGCACCCCCCACTTGTGACAATGGAAACCCTCCCTGGACACTGCCCTGTGTTCCCTGGGCAGCAGCTTGTCCCGGCTGAGAACCGCAGCTTGTCAGATCAGGGGGCAGCCCAAGCTGTGTGGGACCACCTCTGAGATATTTTGGGAACATAGAAAAGTCAGAAGATAGACAAAAACTGGACAAGGCGGGGAAGGCTTTGGATGACAACCCTGTGATGTAGGTGACCTGCAGTGGCGCCCCCAGGCCTTAGCCTCCCGCGTGTGCCTGGTGGTGGCGGCCGCACCATTCAGCAACGTGACACACGCACCTCCTGGGGCTGCAGGGCCCCATCAGGCCCCAGGTGTCCTGAGGCACAACCCCCACCTCCCCGGGGCCGTCTCTGCCCCTGGAGGATGGGGACCCCACCCCAGCTGCCCCCATGGCCGCGGCCATCCCACAGGGCTGCGGTTCCCGCTGCACTGCCCACGGCCTGCACTGCACACACCAGAGCGCAGCGGAGCCCACGGGACCAAGGACGGGGCTGTGGCAGAAGCCACGCCCCCTTGCTCTGTGCACTCTAAGCGTCTCTGCTTTGTGGGGACCTAGGGCTTTGTGGCACTGAGCACGGGGAGGGCAGAATGGGCCCTGTCCTCGTGCAGCTGGTCCGCACATGGCAGCGGCGCCCTCAGTTTCTCCTTCCTCCACCTCTGCTCCAGAGACACGGGCATTTGCTGCCCCTGTCCTTGGCCCACCAACCCCTGGGATTTAGAAGGCAGCCAAATCAAATTAGACTAGAACAAACTTCCTAGAAAATCTCCCTGTTCTTCTTGGGGCATCATACGCTTCTATCCAGACCTCTCCTGGTTCCATACCAAGACACTTTTATTATGAAAAAGCAGCATTTTGTGTCGAGCCGGCGCTGGGTATTTATATACGAGGCTGTGCGTGTGCATGTCTGTGCATGTGCTCGAGTCTTTTGTGATTGGTGCTTATTATAGTAATCTCAAAAATAGATGCCTGCAAAGGCACAGAAGTATCACTGTGCCAGCAGGAGCCATGAAAATCTCCCTTTATATGGCACCGAAGGGGGCCTCGCTGCCGCCAGGGCCTGGTTGCCAAGTGAAACGTGGCGCTTCCACACAGGAGGACCCAGCAGCTCCCTGGGGCATTGTTCATGCGCGAACTCCAAGATGCCTGCTGCTTCCCTAGAGTCGCTTGGTCGGAAACACAGCCTGTGGGCAGTGAGCACGAGCGCTCTAAAAATACTGCGAGCAGTCTGGCGTGTGCGGCAGGGTGGCCCGCCCATACGTTTCCAGAACAGAGCGACTGGAGCGGGTGCGCACGCGCGCACCGTTACCAGGTTCCCGAATCTGACCGAACCGTGCTGTCTTCTGCCCCCAGTGCCACGGCCTGTCCATCGATGGTTACGTGCTCCCATCGTCAACGACAAGAGAGGTATGATGGGAAAAGCCCAGCGCCTACCTACTGCGGGTCACCCCCCACCCAGTGGTCTAGGGCGTGGTGCCCACATTTGTCAGCGTCACCTTTGGCCCCTCGCAAACCGCACATCTGTCAAGAGCTTTACCTTTGCCCTTTAAAGCACTAGTAAGAGGCGAGCAAAGCTGCACGCCCCACATGTTGGAGCCCCATGCAGCCCCCCCCCCTCAGCCCCTTTCTGCCGAGAACAGTCATCTTCCTGGTTTCCTTTCCCCTATTGATTCTTTCACAAACTGAGTTTTTAGTGTTTACCCCGCCCTTGGCCCGGTGCTATATGCCACGAGGAGGAAGAAGAAAGAGGAGTAAGGAAAGGGTCCTGTCCCCTGGATATCTCAGTCTAGTGGGGTACGTAAATCAAGTGAGGACAAGGCCAACTCACCCCCACGGCCAAGTTGTCGGCCTCCCGCTCCAGAGACTTCCCGCTGGTGGCATCACGAACGTGGCCAGAAAGGAGGCAGCATCTGGGCTGAGCCCTGGAGGCCGCGGGCGCTGCGGCCCGCGCTTGGAGCAGAGCTGGCCATCCTCGGCTCCCTCCTGACCCCGCCGCCGGTCCCTTTGGCAGATGACAGCCCAGGAGATCAAGTTTGCCGTGCACGTGGAGTCAGTGCTGAACCGCGTGCCGCAGCCCGAGTACCGGCAGCTGCTGGTGGAGGCCATCATGGTGCTGGCGCTGCTCTCGGACACCGACATGAGCAGCATCGGGGGCATCATCCACGTGGACCAGGTCGTGCGGGCAGCCAGCCAGCTGTTTGTGCAGGACCAGGTGGGTGTGCCCGGTCACCCCAGCCGAGGTGCGGGCGGGGGCAAGGGGGCGGGTGGGCTGCCGTTTAGCTCGGTCAAGGCTGAGGATTCTGTGTCTAGTAGGAATAGTCTCAAAATGTCATCAGAGAGGGTGAAAAAAACGTCAACCGTTTGGTTAGAAAATGGCACCGTGGCCACCTGGGAAGTCTAAAGGTCTTTGGAAACAGACTCACTGGGCCCTAGGTAAACCCACTACTTACCCTGGTGCCGCGCTGCAGATGACGGGCACGTGGGAGCACAGTGTGGTACCCAGAGGAGAGGCTGGATGGCCTTCCCACTCGTGGCTCCTGCCCTTGGGCTTTGAGCCCTTCTCTGGGGGCTGCTGGCTTCTAGCACATGCAGTCATCGCAGGGCCACACAGGGAAGTCTGTTCACTCTTTGCCTCGGTCTTCCTGCTGCAGATGTCAATCGGAGCCGTGGACACCCTGGAGAAAGACCAAGCCACGGGCATTTGCCACTTCTTTTATGACAGTGCTCCAAGTGGGGCCTACGGGACGATGACCTACCTAACGAAGGCAGTGGCTTCTCATTTGCAGGAACTGCTGCCCAATTCAGGCTGCCAGATGCAGTAGGGCCTCAGTGCTCGGAGTCTGTCACTTGTCCCCTAGCCTCGTCGGGAACCTTCTGTTCTCCGGGGTCCCCGGTGTTGGTGTAGAAGCGTGTCCCATCGGGAACCCTGGCCGGGAGGAGGTGGCAGCCGCAGACCTGAAACCCATACCTGTCCCAGCCGCAGTAAGAGCCGGGACATGCCGTGCCCCCCCGGCAGTGCCACGAGATCACCGTCTAGGTTCGCCCTGCTGTAACATTTGCCACAACATCTGGTCTCGGAGTCTGAAGAGGGAGTGGAGATTGGTCTCTCTTGAGTGCAGTGTGGACAGGGAAGCCAGCTTAAATTGGCTCTCGCTGAGACCACCTGAAATCAGTCAGATGTGCTAGTGACACATCTAAAGATGGGAAGAGCCTTCCAGCAGCAGGAATGGACCTTGACAAGGGGAACGTCTTAGACTACAGGACATAGTCTGTCTGTGGACCAAACTGTTTACCGAATAGAACAACTCTATCTTTCTGCGGAAGTTTGGTTTTCTTGTACCTTGCTTGCTTTATAGGGCTCGTGTTGTATTGGCTTAGCTACCTTTGTGTGACAGCATCCTCTTCCTGAGATTGAGAAAATTGCTTGCAGTTAACTTTGGCTTGTGGTCTCAAGGCTTTTATCCTGGCTCCTTATGAATTAGAGATTTTTTCTGCCTTATATAGAAAAAAAAATCCCACATCTTCTGGGACGTAGCGCGCGCGCACACACACAAAGGCAGGGGAGGTGCCAACTCTCCTTAGAGCTGTGCCAACTGTGGTACCTCCCCCCGCAGTTGGGGGTGGGGGGGGGCTCCGTGAGGAGTACACGGTGCCAGATGCCCGGGAGCTGAGTGGTGTGTCTTCGCACAGAGCCAGGCTGGCCACGGGAGCCCTGCCCCTGGAAGGCAGGCGTGCCTGGAGGCCTGCAAAGTCGAGCGAGGGCAGATCCTCGTAGGACAGGGCCTCACTGGCTTTGGCCGAGGTTTGGTGAAGGAGGTTTCTGTGTAGGCACTGTCTTACCTTGGGGAAGGGGGCAGGGAACGGGGAACAGGCTCAGTGGATGACAGACCAGAGGACTAGCCGTCCAACGATGGTTAAATGGTGAGCTCCAGCTGCTGGAGGGTGACGGGTTAGATTTGTGATGACTCTGCCTCGGAGGCAGGAATGTGGCCCCTGGATCGTGGGCTCAGAAGTTGATGTGAAGGGGGAGAAAGCGGATGTTCTAGCTGCTTCGAGGGGACACAGAGGTGCCCAGCGCCCCCTCAGAGTCCACATGCAGTACTGATCCTTATTCTGGGAACAGGGGAGCCAGGGCGGCCTCATATTCCTGACACTTCCGCTGAAGAGCCGCTCTTCAGGCTGAGCCCCGGGGAGGGGGAGTCTAGAAACACATGGCTCAGTGCTCCGACCCTGGGCGCGGTGGTGTGCACGTCCCGTGCACGTGCGACTTGGGGACCTTGTTTGCAGTTGTTGAAAGTGCAGCTCTGTGTTTGCTGAGGCACAGGCTAGTTACATAAAGAGCCACACCGGCTCTGTCAGTTGTGCTCCCGCGGGCTTCTCCTCCCCCGCTCCCCTCTCCTTTCCCTATTAACGTCAGCACATGTCGCACGCTTTCCGTGCCAGGGCTGGGAGCATAGGCGACGTGACTCGGTGCTCCTGGGCCTCAGGCCGGCAGGCAGGCTGGTGTGAAAAACTGCGCGTGCTCAATGGTGGCAGAGACCCAGCGGCTGTGGGGAACGCGTGGGCAGCCTGGCCTGCGGCTCCTGCCCACGCGGCACGTGATCTGGCCTGGCGCCACGCTCCCCCTGCGCTGCTCCCCGTCCGTTCCCCGTCTTTCTGGGGAGGCCTGTTTGGGCCCGGGTGCCTCTGAGGGTCCAGGGAGGTGGGCGTGGCCAGCCTGGTTTCGGAGTAGCATTTCCATAACCTTTATTTTGGGGGTCTGAAGACATGCCTAATGGGAACGAAGCTCTCGTAGTTCACCTGACAGGCTTCCTGGAGGATTGTTTCAAAAGCAGGCAACGTAAGAAAGGCACAAGCTGTGAAAGTCCCGGTGGCTTCTTGGGAGAGAAAGCTCGAGAAGGGTTACAGCCCTGCCACACGAGCCAGATGCTAATTTAGAACCTCACCGGCCCATGGATGACGCGCAGAACCACAGATGCTGTGTTTGGGCTCACCCACGGAGGTGCGGCCCGGGAGGAGAGCCATAATAAGCAATTCAGCAGAGCCTTCGGTTCACTCTTTTGAAGCCTCTTTCAAATGAAATCCTGGAATAGTCTCGCATTTCCACAAGCATCAAGCTGTCAGCTTCAAAGAAGGAGAACAGGTTTCGGAGGCTTGCTGCCTTTCATGAGCAGCTGAGGCCCACGCCACAGAGGGACAGATGCTGGGGATGGGGGGGGATGGCAGAGACCCCGTGCGGCCACCATCCCAGCCGAGGCCCGCTGGGCTTCCCCCCCAGGTGAGCGTGGCCCGCGGCCCCTGCTGCTTGTCCCTCTGTCCTTCTGCAGAGCAGAAAGGCCGGTTTTCACATTTACTGGGCCTGGGAGGTAGCATGTTCTTTTTCCAAGCCAGGAACAAACATTTCTTTTAACATCCATTGAAAATCTGTTGGCCGCCCCCACCTGCTGCTCACCCTGGCTTTGACCCAGCTGAAGCCAGCAGCAAGGATGAAGGTTCTGTCTCGGAGTCAGACTGGCCTTCTAGCCCAGCTCTGTGACCTGGGGGTCAGTGATAAGGCCTCCGTGCACCCCCGTTTGCCCATCTGTCAAAGGTACACAAGTCCTGCAGATTGGCACGGGGCTACGTGTGAGGGAATCCCAGGGATCCCTTTCTAATCCTGCCCTGGCAGTCGGAGCCTGGAGCTCCCAGTTCGCAGGAATCCAGATTTGTTTGATGACGACGCCCAGCCAGGCCAAGGGCCCGAGGCAGACGGGTCCCCAGGCCATGCCCGTCTCTCACGGGGCAGGCATCTGTCAGAAGGTCCATTAGAGCTTCTGCCACTGTTCTGGGGCCTAGTGAATGGAAGGGGCCTGCTAGACATTAGCTGCCTAAACAGAATTTAAACGCTCCCTGTGTTGTTTTTTTTTTTTTTTAAAAAAAAAAAAAAAAGGAAAGAAAAAAGACCAGAAGATCAGGAGGCAAGAGAAACAGTCTGTCAGCTGATTGATGCCATTTATTTCCGGACAGGACGACAGGAGGCTCAACCTCCCCTGATATAAATTACAGCAGAACCATCGCTCAGTTCTAGAGACACGCGTGCAAGTCTGGCAAATAGCTTTTGTCTTCCCTGCTTCCTTGTTGTCGGAGGGTACAAAAACCTCCCAGCCCTTCCCTCGGTGCCATTATCTTTCAAGGTGACTCTTATGCTTTTGAAGTCCCTGCCATCTGTTGTGTGTGTCTCTGCACTTTGCATAGCCCCAGAATGCCTTCTGTTTGCCCGGACTGGGCCACTGACTCCCCTGCTTGCGAGGGGAAGGTAAAGCCACGCTGTCGCCCTCTTAGAGCCCAGTTCCCCTTACTCTCTTCAAAGCCATTTAGGGAAAGCCCTTTCCTTGAGATACGTAGAGAGTTCTCTGAGGCATGAGAAGAACTGAAACCGCAAGAGACTATTCTGGAGTCTAACACTCGGAGGGTTTGATGGTTTGGGAGAGGGAGCAATTCCACCAGAAAACAACTGTGTGTGTTTTTAAGGAACATATGTGCAATTTTGGCAAAAACGCCTTCTCAGGCGGAGTGGGATAATCGGAACCAATGAACTCTGAAGTCACGTGACGCATCCCTCTGCCTTATTGCAATATGTCAGCTATTCTGAAACATGAATTGCTCAGAAAGCATTTCTCCTTAGCGGCCTACTTCAGGCCCGGCATTGCTCGGCCCACAGGAATATGGCCAGGCCTGCTGGGATGGAAGGACGGCGCCCAGCCTCCTGGGAGGCATCCCGGGCCCAGGCCTACCGGCCGCACCCCTCAGCTGTCTGTCTCGGAAACGGGGCTTCCAGAGAGGTTTGCTGAGAGAGGAGCAGGGCCACGGGCCAGGGCAGAGGGGAGAAGGGTTTCATCAGACAGCAGCTCTGGGGGGATTGTGTCCGGAAAGCAGAGGGAAGGAAGCAGGTGCCCAAGGTGACGGACCTTCCTCGGCTGCCCCTGAGTCACCTACAAGCTCCCCTGCTCTGTGACTGTTCAGGGGCAAGAATTGGGTAGCAGGAAAGCAGGAGTCATCCAATGACTGAGAGGGGCTATTCCTGCCCCCCCCCACTCAGGCCGCCGCCAGCCCCGAGCCTAGTGGGCGGCAGGGGCGCCGAGCCTAGTGGGCGGCAGGGGCGCCGAGGCTGGAGAGCGCCCCCGGGGCTCGCCTTTAGGCAAGTCTTTGCCTGCTCCCCCCCTGCCCTTGCAGGGCCACCTCTCCCTCCCCAGCCCCGAGGGCTTGGGCTGCAAGCACCTGCCTGCCTTTCAAGTCGGAACCTCAGAAAGCACGGGAAAGACTGGGGCCGAGGCCTTCAGGTTTGACAATCACTCAAAGGCTTTAAATAGATGTGCTGTGCTGAGTTTTAAATTTGACACATTTCTTTTTTTGAACTTGAAAAAAGCACAATGGCAAGCAAGCAAGCAACGTAATGACTTCTCCTGGGGAGGACGGGAACAGGTGAGGCCCACAGGACTGGCTCTGAGGGGTCCCTAGAGTACGTGTCTTCTGAGGCTCTTATTTCTGGGCCAGCCTCAGGTGTCTCGGAAAGAGGCAGGAAGGTGGCGGAGATTTGCAACTGTACGTCCCTCAGATATTGGTAAAGAACAAACCTATCTTCAGCACACATTTGCTTAGTTACCCGACCGTTATTAGCACCAGGATTTTACGGATGGGGAAACTGAGGCTCAACAGGCATGTGGCTTGCATAAATTCCCCCACTTGAGATCCAGACTGAAGCCTGTGTTTCAAGACTCCATGTTGGCCTAGATCTGCTTTTACAGATTTACCTCAGGGCAGAGACTCCTTTCCTTAGTTTACACGAGGTTCGGATGGTACATATGGAGAGAGTATTGTAGGGGACAGGAAGTCTCAGTTTAGCATACAGGGACTTAAAAAAACCCAGCGCGCAGCCTAAGATGATCCAAATCCCCTTTGCGAATGGGCAGCGTGGTGCGGCGTGAAACACGCCACCCGACGCAGGGAGCGGACCCGCCTGGCCGGGAGGCACTCTGGGGGCCTGGAGTGCGCGGCGGGGCCAGGCCTGGACTAACAGTGCCGTGGGCTTCGTCCGGGCAAAGCAGGGAGGCCAGGTCCGGCTCCATTTTCTCTAAGGGTGTCCGATGGGAAGAAACGTGGTCAGTGCTGTGGGAACTGCAAAGCTCCTAATAACTGGAATAATATTCATGTAGGCCCTGCGACCCTGGAGACCTTGACCGCAGGTCAGCCTTCTGCAAGACTGTAACGGAGGCAGCGTTCGGCCTGAGGTGTCACACGTGGCCCTGACCACCTGCTGGACGCCCCGGCTTTTCCCGGCCGGGTGCGCTGGGGTCTGCCCAGCCCCAAGTCAGGTCTCCAGGCTGCTGCTTAGGGCCAGGTACCCTCGGGTGACACACGGTCTCCTGGTGCTGCAGCCTGAGCCCTTGTGACATGGGGTGACAATTATCTAAACTGTTGTCACTGGGTATTACCAGATACCAAGTATGGAATAAGAACATACGGTCACATCTGATAACACATACAAGCCAGCGACACCCCACTTAGGGCTGCACGCTCCTGATCCCCAGGGGAGGCGGCCCGGGTGCTTAGGGCTGTGGGCTTTGGACTCCGGCTACTTTGAAGCTGCGTGGCCATGGATGGTCATGGCCACGAAGTCACTTTCTGAGCTGCGTTTCCTCGTTCGTCATGTGGGGATAATAGTGCTCACCGTGTAAGGTTGTGGAGGACCACAGACAACTAGATAATGGGAATTTAGAAGCAGATGTTTAGAGCAGTCTATCAGGACTGCAACCTGGCAAAGCTTGCATTGGCCCAATTGCGGCATCGGTCACTACCACTCTAGAGAGGTCAAGGTTACTATCCTCTGCCCTGAGCAGACCAAGGATGAAGCAAAGCAGATGGAGGAAGAGGACGGCGCTTTTGGAAGGAGGAACGGAGAGCTTCAAAGCCCTATTTTCATCCTCCTCTGAATTCCTTCTTCCTCCTAGAACCCGTCTCCAAGGGCCTGGTATGAAAAGGACGGTCTGGAGCCTGCTCCCCGAGTTGGGAGAGGTACTGAGGCCTTGGGAGGAGAAAGCGCCTGGGACGGGCAGCGTCACGGGGCAAGGCCACACAGGTGGTCAAGCCCAGCCCCCCAGGACGGCAGCCCCAGCGGGCTTGGGGCCCAGGAGCGGGCAGCGCAGGGGGCTGCTCTGCTTGAAACCCTGGGAGCCGCCTTGGGTCCGGAACAGCCAAGAGCACTGGGCCGCACCGGGGCGGGCAGGCCGGGCCCGACTCCTCCGTAAACGGGTTCACCAAGCATTTCTGCCTCATAGGGTTGTTGCGAAGATTAAATATATTAATATTCTTAAAATGCTTGGATATCAGTACCATAGTAAGTGCTAAAGAAATGTTTGCTTGTTAAGAAAACTAGATAGTGGAAGTAACCATTCAGTGAGTTCCTGTTTAAACACAACCCCCAAATGCCTCCACTCCCCTTCTGTCCTCACTCCAGCCCGTCTCCTCCATCCTCTGAGAGGCTCCGGTGGAAGTTTTAGAGGAAACAGCCTTGCAGGCCCTTTCAGAGACATTTGCATTTCCCGTCCCGTTTTAGCCTTAGCGAAAGCTCTGATTGTGGAAGGCCTGGCCTCTGGCCTGGACAGTGTGACAGAGAGAGGACTGGGCCGAGGAGAGGGGAGGGTAAAGGGCCCACAGCCTCCACCCGGAGTGTCTTCTGCCTCATGTGGGCTGGCACTGCCTGGGGTACACTCTGAAGGCCTCTCTGCTCCCAGAACTTGAAAAAGCAGGACCCTGCGAGCGGACAAATTCTTTGATAATCTCCGGCTACTTGGAGCTATACGGCACAGACTAGGTAGCCAGCAGTGGCTCAAACGATAAAGACATGGCTCTACTTCAGCAAGGAGTCCGGCGCTGGGAAGTGGCAGGGTTGGGACCAGGGTTCAACAATGTCGTGAAGGATCCACGCCCTTCCCATCCTCCTCCAACCTCTTCCGAGTGGGGGGTTTTCTCTTGTGGAGCAGGATGACTGCCACAGCTTAAAGCATCACACGCTTAAAAGACAGCATTCCGGCCAGGAACGAGGGGCGGAGCATTCTTCTCGAGCTTCTCTCCCTTGCTTCTCTCTCTCTCTCCCACTTCCCCCACCTTCCTCCCCTTTAGCGGAACTCCCCTTAATTCTCCTTGGCCAGAACGGAGTCACATACCAATTTTAGACCGATCACTGGCAAACCCAATAAGGATTAACAGGACAGCTTTAGCAACTATGGTAGTTCTAAATCTAGAACTACCAGTGGATCTGGGGGTAGTAGCCACATTCTGAGACCTCACCTGTCACAGCTGACACAAAGTTGGGGTTCCGTTAATGAGGAAAAAGGGAGATGGCTGCTGGATGGACCACCCAGAGCCTGTCATAAGCACTTAGCCCTCAGGTCATCATCTTGGCCTCTTTCATGCTTCTTGAAATTTCTGGTGCCTCATCTGGAGCCCTTAGCAGCTTGGGGAGAGCTATTGTTTGCTGAATACTTTGGATTCTTCTACTTGTTTCTATCAATTCTAACCCCCTCCCTGCCACCACCTTCTTAATCTCCCGATGGGATAAAGCATAGAACAGACAAGGTGAGACAAGCCCCGATCTAGGAGAAAAATTTAGAAACAAGCCACAGAGAATGAGGATTACACAATCCAGGCTGCCAGTTAAAAGACATGCCAACTGGATTAACATAGAGAGCTGGAGATGTGTGTATCAGCACGTGAACGTGAAGGAGGGACCGCCAAAGGATGAAAAAGGCCTTGTCAGGCAGATGGTAACCAGCAGCAAGCTGTGGGGACGTCGGCTAAAATAGGCTTGAGGACAAAAAGTAGTATTAGGGATGAAAAGGCTGACTACGTGAGGATAAGAGATGAAATTCATCAAGAAGAGATTTCCATTTTAAACACGGACGTACCCAGTAGAATCGCTTCGGCATATGGAAAGGAAGCACGATGAGAACCAGAAGGAGGAGCTGACGGATCAGTCTTCACTTTGGGAGCCGCAAACACACAGCTCGACTGCTGCTATGTCGAGCGGCCCAACAGCAGCTCCGCAAGGACAGAAGATCCAAATGACACCATCAACGACCTTTACCTAATGGACATGTACACAGGCCTATGCAACACTTCAAGGACGCACATTTGGCTTCTATGAGTACACTTGGAGCATTAAAATGGTGATTCTATACTAAGCCATAAAGAAGGAACTAGTTAAATATAAATACACAGACCACGATCTCTGACCTTTTAAAAGGTAAATTATGCCAGTACCTTTGGAAATGTTTAAATTGCTAAACAACTCCCAAGCTAAAGAAGTCATGAAACCTTTAAAATATCCAAAAGTCAATGATAATTCAACTCTCACGTACCAAAGCTTGTGAGATACGAAAAACCTAGGGCTTTGAAGGAATTTTATAACCTTAAATGCTTATGTTAGAAAAGATGACAGCCTCCACAGTAATGAGCAAGGTTTCCCTTTTAAGAAATTAGACAAAGAACAAAGACAATAAAAATAAGCTCAGATTCTTAAAGATGCAAGACAGATCCACGAAGCCAAAAGTTAACTTTTTAGTTCCAAGATGGAAAGGGGGACATGACTGCAGGAAATATGTATGTTAAAAAAAGATAATAAAAGAAGAGCAGCAAATTCATCAACACACTGCAGTCTTGGAATGGAGATGAGAAGAGGGGTTGGCAACGCTCACGGGGCTCTGTTCCCGGAGGCCGAGCTCATGAGGGCTCCCCCCCACCCCGGTCTGGGCACAAGATGGCATTTTCTGAGGGATTCGGAATGAATGAACCACTGAGGTGCAACCACATGGGTGAACCTTAGCATCTTAGCAATATAGCAGGATGTCCAAAAGCCCTGCAGAAGGTAGGACGCCCTTTTTATAAAATGAAAAAAAATCTATGTCTATACTTTCTTGGAACACACCCAGAGGCAACAAACGGAGAGAAAAAGCAAGGGGGAGAACAAAGTGTGTGGGCCGGGGAGATTGCAACGAGGAGGCATGGGGACCACCTGACCCGGTGGAAGTTATTGTCAGGGTCCTGGCTTTTTGTTTGGGATACTGGGTTTGCATGTGCTTATTAAAAATAGGTAAATCAAAGCAGGTCATGCTGACCCGATGAGGAATGAGGAACATAGGCTGACGGGAGAAAAGGTAGTGAGTATGCCGGAACTGTTTCTGCCGGAACCTGGGACCCCCGCAGAGCTGGTGTGGGTGGTGGGGCTCTCGGCGCCCCCCCCATCAGCGCTGCACACACACCCCCACCTCCCCGGCCCCGCAGAGGAGATGTGGCAGGTGAGCTGCTGGTGGGGCTCAGCCACCGCTCGGCTCGCCTTTCCCTTCTTACTGGAACCAGTTGCCGCTCAGGATTCTATTTTGACCGGGCCTAGTAACAAGCTAACTGCCAGAGAGGAACATTTCTGAGATGGTGGGGTTGGCCTGACAGTGAAACGACCAGGGGACGGGCCTCAGCGAGCTGCGAAAAATCCCGTGGGTGTCTCTCGAAGGCAAGAGCCAGGCTCATAGCTGTGGGCCACTGGCTAGGCCCGGCCCAGCCTCAGAGGAGGTGACTCTGGAGACCTGCTTCCTGTCCCGCCGGGGAGGTCGGGCGTCGAGGGGACTGCTGGTAGGGACCAGATGGAGAGGTAGGAGCGGGAGCCCCAGGGAGAATGCAGACGAGCCTGCCGGGTGCAGGCCCACCCTCTGAGAGCAGGACGAGAAGGGCAGAGGTCACTGCCGACGCGTCGCCACACGGGGTGGGCAGGAGAGCGCAGGGGTGAAGGGCCTGGATCTCGGGGCTAGGGCCTGGGCTCAGACCCCTGCACTAACCCTGGGTGGCCGGGGGACCTGGGCACGTTGCTCAGCCAACCTCAGGCCCTACTTTCCTGGGTCACCATCCTTGACACACGCTTACCGAGCGCCCGCTACAGGCCAGGCACGGATCCGGCACAAGGGGCGGCTCAGCGAGTGGCACAGCGGCTCCTCCCTGCGGAAGCCGGACTTGCAGCAGAGACCGACAGAAGCGACAACCGCAGTGCTGTCCCTGACAAGGTGCGCTAGGCAGGGAGGCCGCCCTGAACCCCGGGGAAGGGGAAGGTCGGAGGGGGGATCGGGCTGCAGTACTCGGTAGGGTGCCGAGGCTAGGCGCCATGGGAGACAGGAAAGAGTTGCAGGAGCGTGCCAGGGGGCTCGGGTGGGGGGGGGACAGCCAGAGTAGGGGCCTGAAGGCAGGGGCAGGTGCCCTGTGACCCCAGGTGCTGTGTTGTGACTGAGCAGAGAGAGGGAAGGAGGGGGGAGAGGGGGCAGCCGTGAGGCCAGAGAGCCTACGGGGTGGGTCGCACAGGGCCTCAGCGGTCACTGGAAGGGCTTGGCCTGTGTCCAAAACTGGGAGCTGTTCTGGACTTCTGCACAGAGCCAGGACCTAATATAACCGCCGAGTATAACGTATGTTGTGAAGAGGGTCGATGTGGGGAGTGGGTGGCGAGAGAAGCAGGGAAACCTGGTCGGGGGTGAGTGCAGCCACAGAAGGGCAGAGAGGATGGTGGCTTGACCCAGGGTGGTGGCACAGGGCCTGGTGACAAGGGCCGGATTCTGGAGGCATGTCAAGGAGAGAGCCAAGAAGATTTGCTGACAGACAAGGTGGTCGGGGAGAGCCTGGGGCAGGGCGGGGGCACGACGCTGGAGCAGCAGGAAGGACGTGACGGACAGCAGGGGTGTCTGGCGGGGGGCCGTGCCGAATTTGACAGGATTCTGGGCCATCCAGTCCTAGCAATTCTGGTGTTCCAGTGGGGGGTGGGGGTGGCTGCTGAGAAGGCGGGGTCATGGCCGTGGGGTGCCGGGGCCCATGGCAGTCGTGCGCGAAGCCAGAGGCTCTCAGAGCCACCGAGCGCAGTCACAGCAGCCTGGGAGGGGGATCGTCCACCCACTCGGGGGGAGGAATTCTGATCGGCGCCGGTCCCTCCCAGGAAGCACCCTCTCCACTCCCAAAGGCCGATGTGGCCCTGGCTGCTGCCCAGAACTGGGACCCACGTCAAGGCCACCCAGCGTCCCGGCTTGCTGGGGCCCCGCTAGTGGGGAGGGGAGATGTGTGCCTGGGGCCTGATGCAGATCCGGGTACACTTCCCAGCAGAGGCACGGCCCTGCCCCTCCTCAGTCAGCATTTGGAAGCTGGGAGCCAGGGGCCTGCCGGTTCCGACTCCTCCAGCAGCCCAGCGGAAAGGGAGCCCGGGAAGCGCACCCGCCCTGCTCTTCTGAAGGCAGAGGGGCCCGTGCTGCTCCGAGAGGCCGCCACAGCGCGGCAATGACTGCGCACGCAGTCGCCTGGCGAGTCTCGACTACGCGAGCCAAGGGAATGAGAAATGCTAAACGTAACTGCCACGGGGGCCGGGCCCCCAGGTTCAAACCCCAGGAGATACACAGATGGCTCAAGGGCAGGCCCTGGGTCGGAAGCCGGGGGGCGCTGAGGTCCAGAGCCCTGCCAGGGTGGGGTGCCCTTCCAGAACCGGGAGTGCCCCCTGAGCGTGCCCAGAGGCACTGTCCTTCCAGATGGGTCACTGATGACCCACGGGCTGTTTCCTCCCACACAGACCCTGGCAAAGCAAAGCAGCACCGCGCCAGCTCCCTGGCAAGAACCAAGAAAGGTCTCAGCCGTGGAGGCCATTCTCCTAAGGACCGCTGCCTCCTCTCCCTCCCCAGGGACCTCCCGCACCGCTTGAGGGGCTCGTCCTCTGTGCCTTGTGCCCCTCGCCCCTCTCAGAGGATCCCCTTTCCTCAGAAAGTGACCCAAGGGTCACCAGCTCCAAAACTCTGGCTTCCCAGAATGTCCATTCAGAATTCCCAGCCTCGCAGCAGCCAGTTAAGGTCTGCCATCCGCCCTGACGCTTCTCAAGTTAGACACCCACCTGTTCCTGTGGCCGTTAAAATTCAGCAACTGCTGTGTGAGCTGCAGAGTTAGATTTCAAATGTCAGAATTAAAACTTCGTTTGCAAGTGGCCCTCTCTGTATGGGTCCTGCGATGATGTTAACTTTTGAAATTCACGTTGAGAAAGTGATTTTCATGATGAAGAAAATAAGCAGCTCTTGGTGCCTCATTTGTTTTTCACCACCAGCCCCCTGAAGAGAGGCCTTCTTGTTTCCAGTTTGTAGGAAGGAAACTGAGGCTTGGCGGGGCGCCGAAGCTCCAGATTCCAGAGCCTGTATAGAAGCGGCCGAGCTGAGAGCCAAAGCCAGGCCTTGCTCTTTAAAGCGGTATACCTTCTCCTCAACGTTCTCGACCTTCCCCCGGCTTCTTTTTACTTTTTACAAATCATAAGGCCTGCAAAAGCCCACGGGCGAGATGGGGCGACAAGGAAAGCGTTCACACAGCACCCGGCGGAGCCCCTCAATTCAGCTCACTTTTCTGCATTTAATCGGGCCCTGACGATTTCCCCAGTCGCTGCCCTGCCGGGGCCAGGCCTCCACAGGGCTGTGGCCGCCTCGGCCTGGCTCCGGCCCGACTGCGGGCGAGAAGACAGCTGGGCCTCAGCCACCCGCCCCCAGCCTTCCATCCCACTCCGCAGAGAGGACTCCAAGCCCGCAGCCTGCCTCCCCGCTTCCCACTTCTCTGAGGAGACGAGCCCCTTCCCCTCCGCCCACCCCAAGGACCACATGCTTCCTGTGGAAGCCCACCGCGTGCAGGACCAGAAACAGAGGCTCCCACTGCTCTAGTCGTTCGTCCAGTTTCACGGCCACCCCAACCCCTTGGTGGCAGAGGGGGACAAGTTGTGTAACTTCAAAGGCCTTGCAGGATTCCCAGAGTTAGCAAATGAAGAAACACAGGATGGCCAGTTAGATTGGAGTTTCAGATAAACAACAAATACGTTTTTAGTACAAGCACGTCCCGGTTAATATTTGGGGCTTGCTGGTACTAAACAATTGTTCATCACCCGGATTTCGAAAGTAACTGGGTGCGCTGTGTCTTATCCTGCAACCCCGAAGTCGGCGGTGTCAGGCCGCCTTCTGTCCCGTCCCCCCCTCAGCGAGCTGAGGCCGGTCCGCATGAATGTCGCAAAGTGCCAGGTACTGGGGCAAACACTCCTGCCCCCAGGCTTGCATGCTGGGGGGAGGGGCACGACTACTGGCTTGGTTAGCCCGACACCAGGGCTGGAACTGCGGGCGCATCTCTTCATCTGTGAGCCAAAGCCCTTCAGATGCGAGCACCCCAGCGCGACCCCCCCAGCGCCGGCACGGAGCCCGACAAGCAGGCGAGGGGTGAGGAAGGCACCATCCCTGCGCTTGGCAGCAGCGCTCGGCTTCCCGCCGTCCTCGCACCGCCCCAGGAGCTCTGACGCAATCCTCTCCGCCCCCCCCCCCCAGTCCCTCACTCGCTCCCACACCCCCGCGCTCGGGAGTCTCAGCACCAACCTCTGTGCGGAGGGGAAACCCAAGAGGCAGACACCCCAGTGGGCTGGAGACCAAGCACAGAGCTTCATCGACTCGTTGGAGGAAGGCGCCCTCCTTGCGGCGGTCCCCTCCTGAGCTGTGCGGCCCGTGTGATGGGACGACCGGCCCGCAGCAGGCCATCTGCAGCGCCCCCTGCCCCGGGGAGGCATCTCCCGGCCCCGCCGAGGGAGCGAGGGATGGGGTGCACTCGGAAGCTCGGCGAGGCAGCAGGGAGTCGAGGCTATAATTAAGTCAGACTGTGAACATACTGTTCGCGGAAACCTTAGCAGAGTATGAGTCACGATGGTGAAGTGAATCACACAGCCTCAGAGTTGCCGTTTATATCGCCTTCAGTTGGGGTCTTTCTACTTCGGTTCCAGATCCCAGGCCCCCTCCGCCCGCCTTCCTTCTCCCTCCTTGGGAGAGAGCCTCAAGCGGGATGTGGCTAAGGGTCCGGGGTCCGGCGGGGCAGCCAGGAAGGAGGACAGGAGTGCGGCCTGGCCAGGACCAAGGGGCCCGTCACCAGCACCAGGGGTGGATGACCTGGCCACCGGGAAAGAAAATATGGGGGGGGGGGGAATGCAGCCCTTTCAACCTTTGCTAGTATCTCCAGTGTTGGTCTGGGGACTTTTTGTTGTCGTTTTTTGTTTTTTTAAGTAAAATTTGGTGAGAGTGAAGAGGTGGAAACTCCAGGTTAAAAGGGAGTTTCCTGATCCTTGTGCTGTTTTTGGTTAACTCAGCTCCCAGGACGGCTCCAGACAGCACAGCCCGGTGAGCGCACGCAGACCCCGGGCCGGCTGCGGGTCCCTGGCCTGGTCTGTGTCCCCAAAACAGGAGCGCCAAGAGCAGCACTCACAGCCTCCGGTGGCTGCGAGGATTCAGGAGTTAGTATGCACGAGGCACTCGGCATGGCGCGGGGCCTGGAGGACATGCCCACCGTGGGAGCTTGCAGCGCCACCAGCGCCTCCGGCAGGCCTCTGCTGACAGCATGGGGGTGGGGGGACAGAGGCAAGCTTGCTTTGCAGCCTGCCTCAGACAGGATTCACAGCCCGGGGGACGGCCAAGGGCCTTCCTTGTCTCCTGTCCCAGCCACGTTTGTTGCAGGTGAGGAAACCCAAGCCCTGGCTCCCTCTCGTGAGCGACCAAGCCAGAGCAGAACGGTCCTCCGACACCCCTTCCTGAGCTCCGTCCCCTGCTGTCGTGCAGCGCCCCGCTGCGCTGCCATTTTCGGAGAGGGAAGCAGGTTTTCCCCAGTGGAAGGCAGACAGTGCGGCTGCCACTCGGAGCCACAACCACTGTCATCCCGCGGCAAGTGCCAACACCGTCCTCTTATGCAGACCCTCACAAGGGTCCCAGGAGGCCGGGGGTGGGGGGTGCTGTGCCCCTCCGCCAGATTCCCGGGAAGCTACTTAATCTACTCAGACCCAACATGGACGTGGCCTCAGAAATCCCCAGCTTTTTTCCCCACAGGGAGGTTTTCATTACCACTCCATGTTCCCTATGCTTTGAAGGATTTTATCTAGCAAGCTGCAAGTGATAAGTAAATTAATTTGTTCTCCTGTAATTTATTAATTGAAGACCAACATAATGGCCAAATGAAGTTTCTGTTCAGCGAGGATAAATGGTGTTCCCTAACTGAGGAGCTGGGATTCCTGCCAAAAGCAGAGAAATGTGACATTTTTCTTGGCCCGAGATATCTTATTGAAGCTCCATGAACACTCCCTGGAGAGCTTTATAAAATGACATCTCATGGACTCGTGTTAAGATGACTACCCTCTGGGGAGGCCCAGAGACCCCAGGAGGGGAGCCGTGGGCTCTGATCCCACCATGGCAGTCCCCCCTAGGGTAAGGATTGGGCAAAGACCCAAGGAGGCAACAGTGCAGGACAGGAAGGGACCCAGTAGCTGGGGCCTCCGGCCTGTGCTCCAGGCAAGAGTGCCCACTCTGATGACTCAGGGCCCTTGTCCTTTGGTGACAACCCCCAAAGCCACAGGGGCCCTTGGAATGCCACCTTCCTCAACTTCTGGACGCAGCCCAAACATCTGCACCTCCGAGACGCTCAGAGTTCAAAGGTTTAACTCTCTACTAGTAAAGACACATTCCCCAAAGGGCCGGAAATCCAGGACCCTCCCACACGGCCTCCTGAACAACTACCTGAGATGCTCCATTCTGGCTCCCTGAGACCATCGCCCATGTGCCCCAGGAGAGCGTGACCGACTCGGACCCTGAGCTGATCTGAACATGAGCCAGGTGTACATAGTTAGAAACGCTTGGCTTCGCTAGGAGTCCCTGGTATCGTGAAAAGGTCACTGGGAATAGAGTCATAAGGCCATTGGTTCGACTTTCAATTCCATGAATTTATCTCTGCCTCTTTGTTGCTTACAACTCTGATATAAAAAACTTACAACACACACACACAAAACCACACACCTAGAAGTTTCATTAAAACTATGTATAGTCTATTAATGCAGGGGAAATGGAATGAATGGCAGCTTGAACTAGAGAAAAATAGAAGGAAAAAGCCCCAAAGAACAGTTTAATAAGCAGAGTAAGATGAATAAAGTAAAATCAAGCATATTAGTTAATTCACCAAAATTAGCTAAAGTAAATTTACCAGTAAAAAACAAAGACCGTCAGAGTCAAAAATAAAAATTTAGGTTTATTCTGCTTAGAAGAAAAACCCATAAAGTGACAAAGGAAGATTGAAAATAAAATGCCAAAAAGATAGAAGGAGAATGTTAACAAGAAGAAAGCAAGAAAAACAGAGGTGAAGAGAAAATTAATGCTGAAAACACTAAATAGAATAAAAAAGGACGATGTATAGGATAAAAAATATAATTGGCACATATAATATTCATAAACTTATGTGCATTCAATACAGATGCTAAAATTATAAGGGAATAAACCCTTTAGAAATGCAGATAGAATATAATAAAAATGCGGTGATGGAAGGATGTTTTAATTCACCTCTTTCAGGATTAGATATATCTTATTTAATTTTTATTTTATCTTTAGAGAGCAAGAGAGCTGGGGTGGAGGCAGAAGGAGAGGGAGAGAGAGAGAGAATTCTAACCAGACTCCACACCCAGGGCGGAGCCGGATGCGGGACTCGATCTCACGATCCCGATATCATGTCCTGAGCCGAAATCAAGAGTTGGATGCTTAACTGACTGAGCTACCCAGGCACCCCAGAGAATTGGATATATCTAATAAGCAAAAAATCAGTAGGACCACCAATGAAGTGATTGATACAACTAATAATTTGGGGTAACAAATACATAGCCTGACTTCAGATGGAAAATGTACACTTTGCATGTCCATGAAATAGTCACAGAAGGGGCGCCTGGGTGGCTCAGTGGGTGAAAGCCTCTGCCTTCCGTTCAGGTCATGGTCTCAGGGTCCTGAGATCGAGCCCCACATCGGGCTCTCTGCTCAGCAGGGAGCCTGCTTCTCCCTCTCTCTCTGCCTGCCTCTCTGCCTACTTGTGATCTCTTTCTCTCTGTCAAATAAATAAATAAAATCTTAAAAAAAAAAAAAGAAAAGAAATAGTTACAGAAATAGATCAGGTACATGACCACATAGAAAATTGTATTAAGTCTGTTAAAAGAAAACCGCGGGCCCAAAGTAGTACCACTGAGGCCAAGTACCCAAGTCAGGGCTTAAGATATAATCTAATTGCAGTTTCAACTTCCTTGAGAAATGTAGTCTCACTTAACTGGTCAGTCAAGAACTTTCTGATGGGTTCCAGTGAGTCTGCCCTGTGGGCCCTCTAAGCCCTGAAGGAAAAGGAGCTAATCTGCAAGGTAAGGTCCCTCTGCTCTGCCCCCTAAGGGAAAGCACCTGGCCTGGAACAATCCCTTTCTTTTACTTGTGACTTTCTTATCCCGCCCTTCTATAAAATCCTTCCATTATGGACCAGTCCTCTGAGCTCCCCTCTACTTGATAGATGTGATGTTGCTTAATTCATGAATCATTTAATAAAGCCAATTAGATCTCCAAGTTTATTCAGTTGGATTTTGTTTTTTAAGAAATTTTAAGGAATACTATAAGAGTGAAATATTAAAATATATAATGTTTTAAATGTGTAAACAAAGACCCTCCTAGAAACCCCTTAAAGAGGAAATTCAAAAGGAAATTACTGTCCTAATGAAATTACTGTCTCCTAATGAAAAGGAGAAAAGTTTTACTGCCTAAAATTTACAGACACAGTGAAAGCAGGTCTTAAAGGAAAATTAATAGTTTAAATGTCTTCATTATTTTTAACAATGTTGGACCTATACCAAACTTAAGACATTTGAAAAAGAACAGCAAAATAATAACCAGAACACAGAAGAGAGAATGTATACAGATAAAAGCTGAAAGAAATGAAATAGACAACAAATATCCCTCCCCCAAAATAGCTCAAGGTAAAAACAAACATCATAAAAGCTGGTACTTAGAAAAGACAAATAATAGAATCTTGCAAGCCCCCGGCACGACAGATCAAGAGAAAAGAAAACAAGCCCAAGTTCACAAGAGGAGGACTAGGAAAGGTGACCTACTCGCAGATTTCGTAGAAAGTAGAACAATCATGAACGGTTACAAGTAAATTTGAACAACTTAAAGGACATGAGTGATTTCTTTACAAAAGGCAGGCCACCAAAACAGACCGATAACTTCAACGAGACCAATTCCAGATTGAAAAGGAGAGTGGCGGTCCACCATGAAAAAGGCGCAAGGCCCGCGCAGGCCCGCCCCTGAGTTTTATGTGGACAAGTGAGTCCAGGGCTTTGTATCTGGATTTCTCAAACTGAGTATGGACACAAATGACAAGGGGCTCTTGTCAGGATGTAGACGGAGATTAAGCAGATCCGGAAGGGGCCCGAGAGTCTGCCTTTCTAACTGGTTCCTAGGTGAAGTGGATGCTGCTGGTTCACGGAACCCACTTGAGTAGCAAGGACATAACTCTTTCAGGCTGGAGGGGCAGACAGATCTCCATTTCCCCGGTGCACTTGACAAAGCTAGCATAACTTCAATACCCAAATCAGACAAAGCTCATTCCAACAACAGTAAGGTGCCCTCAACCTCAACTTCATTTACAAATTCTAAGTCACGTTACCAAATGGACTCTGGCATGAAATAGAAGATGTAAAAAGTGCTTCAATATGAAGAAACCGAGCAATATGATTCTATCAATAAACCAAGACAGAAAACCATAAAGGCAGCCTAATTAATGCCAATAGATGCTAAAAGCAACCATTCCTCATAAAAACTTCCAGTAAAATAGGAATAGATGGAAACTATGTAAACAAAACTAAGAGTATTTATTAAAAACCAACAACAAATATTTTAAATGTCAAAACACTAAAAATGTTTAAAATCAAAGAAGAGACAGGGACGCATGCTAACAACATTATTGTTTAATACTGTTTGGGCAGAACAGTTCTCGACCCCAGATGCCCATCAGAATCCTCTCAGAAGCTTTTCAAAATGTATATGAATTCAATCTCTGAGCCTAGGGGCCTGGAACTAGAATTTTTTTAAAAAGCTTCCTGGCTGATGTTCATACACAGCCTGGAGTGAGAACCAGTCTCCAAGGCTTCAACAAACACAACATGTAAAGAAAATAAAATAGCAGGTATGGTCATTGGGAAAGAAGTGGAGTTACCAGATAAAATGCAGAATTTCAAATGAACCATGAGTAATTTTGTAGTATAAGTATGTCCCAAGTATTGCATGGGACATAGTCTAAAAAATTATCTGAAATTCATATTTAACTGGGAATTCTGCATATATTTTTTTGCTATGTCTAGTAACCCTAGAAAAGAAAAAGTTAAATTAGCTCTGTTTGTTAGTGCTATAATTGTCTACCTTGAAAACCCAAGAGACCATATTAAAAAAAAACCCTTTTACTATTAACAATATTTGATAAGGAGGCTAGATACCAGATGTATTACAACACATAACTTTTTTTTAACTCTAACCATAAGTACCTAGAAATGCAAATGGGGATAAGTTTTTCATTTTTAATTGTGGCAAAAAAACTATAAAATATTCAGGAACAAATTTAATATAAGAGACATAAGACCCATAAAAGAAAACCTATAATACCCTATTAAAAGACAGAAAACAATTTATGAACAAATGGAAGGTGATAATTGTTCTCCGATAGGAATACTTAATTAAAAATGTTAAATTTCCCCAAATGTAATATAGAAATTTCATTCAATTAGAATCTTAACAGGACTTTTCTTGGAATTGTATAAGGTTATGTTAAAGTTCAAACAGAGAAACATGTCTGAGAATAGCTAAGAAAAGGATGAAAAGGGCAATGGAGGAGGCTTACCATGTGTCAGGGAATTTTATAAAGCCGCAAAAATCGAATTAACATCAGTATGAAAAGAGGCAAAACTTAGTGAACTTATCTAGAAAATCTAGAATTAAATATTGGTATATTTGAGAAATTAGTATATGACCAGTGTGGTGGTTCAATTCAGTGTCAAAGCACGGACTGTTCAATAGACGAGACTGGAATGGCAGGGTAACCACGTAGGCAAACATACAAATAGACCACACAGCACATAAAAATCAACTCCTGGGCATAAAGACTTAATGCAAAAATAAAAATCTTGCAAGAAAATCCAAGAGAGTAGGGGCACCTGGGCGGCTCAGTTGGGGAGTCTGCTCGGGAGGCTCTCTCCCCCTTTCCCGGTGCCCCTCCCCCCTTGTGCTCTCTAAAAATAAATAAATCAATAGGAAGGGAGGGAGAAAATCCAAGAGCGTAAGTACATCATCTAGAGGGAAGGAGAAGACTCTCTTCAAGTCCAGGAGTTACAAACACAGATATGCAGGGTCCATAAGCCCATAGCAGCCCCAACTCTGCTGGGGCATAGAGAATAAGCCATGGGGTCTTTTTGCATTGTTTTGGTTTTGCTCTCATTTTTATCCTTTTCTTTCTTTTATATTATCATGGTTTTCTTACTCTAAAAAGCCACAGTTTAAAAGAGCAACTAGCATATAAAAGAGTCAGCCCTAGAACTTCACCCATTGGGCAAGGGAGCTCTGCTGGAACATTCCAGGTGGGAGGGGCTAACAGACACAGTCTGTACTCCCCTTTACCTTGAAAGCACAGAGCAGTGCACAGTCCGGGCGCCCTAACGCTGGGCCTCTGGTCACACGAGCTGCAGCTATCCCAGTACGGTGACCACGGGGCAGTGCACACTAGGATCCGGCGAGGGAGCACTCACGACAGGCCCCGCCTTCACACCAAGGTGCCCCAGCGTGGAGTGCCCTGGAAACCCCTGGCCTGTGCCTGCGTCACTTTCAGCCCCATCACCAGGGCAACCCCTGTGTAGAATGCCCTGGAACACCCACCCACCCACCCACACACACACCTGCACTGGCCTTGGCTCCAGCTGCCTAGCAAGGGCATCTCCTGCACAAAACCCCTTGGGAGACGCTGGCCTGCATGCAGCTGAGCTCCAGCCGTCCTGCCGGGGCAGTTTGCAGGGAGAGCCCAGGGACCACATCAGCCCATGCCCGTTTTAGCTTTAGCTGTGCTGCCCAGGTGCCCTCTATGCAAAGCTCCCCGGGACCTCCTGGCCTGTACCTTACCTCATTTCCAGTCACCCCTTCATTCAGAGCAACCTCTGCAGAGTCCAGGAACACCCTGGTGTATATCCACTTCTGCTTCAGCTATCTAGCCAAGGTATCCCCCTATTTGTAGGGCTCCAGGCCCCCCCACCTGCATGCACTTTAGTTTCAGCAGGGTACCCTCTGCTCAGGAGCTCAGGGACTTCCCAGCCCACACACCACATTAGCTCTCACCACCTCGCCAAGGTACCCTCTGCACACACACACTCTGGCTTGTACCCACTTCAGCTTCAGCTATCCCGCTGGGCTAACCTCAGCAAAGAGATCCCCGGGACACCTTGGCATGCATCCACTTCGGTTTTAGCTGTCCTGACAGGGCACCTGCCACACAGAAGGGGCCACGACCCCTAGTCCATGCCAGCCACAGTTCCAGCCAGCCAGCAAAATTCGCCAAGCGCACACACACAAGTCGATACCAGGAATGACCAAACACAAGACGATTCCATCAACTTTAGGAGAAGTAGCCATTCTGCCTAATCCACAGAAACACACACAGGAAGTCAAGCGAAATAGAGAGAGAAATATGCTCCAAAAGAAAGAACAAGAGGGACACCTCTGTGGCTCAGTTAAGCATCTGCCTTCAGTTCAGGTCATGATCCTGGGGTCCTGGGATCAAGCCCCACATCAGGCTCCCTGCTCAGGGGGAGCCTACTTCTCCCTCTCCCTCTGCCTGTCACTCCCCCTGCTTGTGCTCTCTTTCTCTATCACTCTCTCTCTCAAATAAATAAAATCTTAAAAAAGAAAAAAGTATGAACAAGAAAAAAAAACTCAGAAAAACAACTAAATGAAAGAGATAGGCAATATGCCTGATAAAGAATTTAAATGAGGGGCGCCTGGGTGGCTCAGTTGGTTAAGCAACTGCCTTCGGCTCAGGTCATGATCCCAGAGTCCCGGGATCAAGTCCCATATCGGACTCCCGGCTCTGCGGGAAGTCTGCTTCTCTCTCTGACCTTCTCTCCTCTCATTCTCAGTCTCTCTCTCTAATAAATAAAATAAAAAATCTTAAAAAAAAAAAAAAAGAATTTAAATGAACATAAAAATATTCACTAGGCCAGAGAGATGAGTGGAAGAATTCAGTGAGACCTTCAATAAAGAGACAGAAGATACATTTAAAACACACACACACACACACACACACACACACAAACAATCAGAGTTGAAGAATACAATAACTGAAATAAAATAAAAAACACTAGAGAGAATCAACAGTACATTAGCAGATGGAGAAGAACATATCAGTGATCTGGAAGACAGGGTAATGGAAAGCACCCAAGCTGAGCAGCAAAAAGAGAAAAAAAAATTTAAAATGAGGAGAGGTTAAGGGATTTCTTGGACATCAAGCAAACCAACATTTGCATTATAGGGGTCCCAGAAGAAGAGGGACAAAGGGGTAGGAAATTTATTTGAAGAAATAATAGCTGAAAACTACTCTAACCTGGAAAGGAAATGGACACCCAAGTCCAAGAAGCACCAGAGTTCCAAACAAGAAGAACCCAACAAGGTCCACATCACTACACATAATAATTAAAACATCAAGGTTTAAAGATAGAGAATTTTGAAAGCAGCAAGAGAGAAACAAAAAGTCATCTTCAAGTGAAAACCCCATAAATCCATAAATCTCTCAGCTGATTTATCAGCAAAAACTTGGCAAGCCAGAAGAAAGTGACATGATATATTCAAAGTGCTGAAAGGAAAAACATCTGCAACTAAGAATACTCTACCTGGCAAAGTTATCATGCAGATTTGAAGAGACAGAGTTTCCCCAGACAAACAAAAGATAAAGGAGTTAATCATTACTAAACCAACCTTACAAGAAATGTCAAAGGGACTTATTTATGTGGAAAACAAATATCCATAACTAGACATAAGCAAATTATGAATTAAAAGATATAAAATATGACAACATATACACAAAACACAGAGGAGGGAGTAAATTAGAAAAGAGGAAAAAAAAAATTTTTTTAGAATGTATTTGAAATTAAATGACAATAAATTTATATAGATCATTTACTGAGGACATTATATAGGAACCACAAAAAATAAACAGAAAGAAAGCCAAACACTATAGAAACTCATCAATCACAAAAATAGAGCAAAAGAACAGAGAAGAAATACAAAAGCAACCAGAAAACAAATAACAAAAGGCAGTAAATACATACCTATGAGTAATTACTTTAAATATAAGTGGCCTAAATGTTCCAATCAAAAGACATAGGGTGCTGGAATGGATAAAAAATAAAACACATCTATATGCTGCCTACAAGAAACTCACCTCAGACCTAATGACATATACAGACTGAAAATGAAGTCAGTGAAAAACCGTTACCATGCAAATGGAAATGAAAATAAAATCTGGGGCAGCTTTATCTCAGACAAAATAGACTTTAAAACAAACACTGTAACAAGAGACAAAGGAGAAGGGGGGCAAGATGGCAGAGAGGTAGGAGATCCTGTTGCAACCCATCCCCAAAAGTGAGCTGGATATCTACCAGAAAATGCTGAACACCCATGAAATCACCCTGAGGAGCAAGATTTCTCACTTCTGGATCTCTCTGAGAGCAGAAGACAGCAGTGGAGAGGTAAAAGCAAAGTGGGAACACTCGAACCGATATCGGAGGATCAACAAAAGGGGGAGGGAGCCACCAAAAGCGATCCAAGGACAGTAATACCCCAAAGGAAAGTGCCCGGTAGCGGGGGACCAGCATTAATCTAGAGTCCATTAAAAACACTTAAAAAGAGCAAAAGGGGGCGCCTGGGTGGCTCAGTTGGTTGAGCAACTGCCTTCGGCTCAGGTCATGATCCTTGAGTTCTGGGATCAAGTCCCACATCGGGCTCCCAGCTCCACCAGGAGTCTGCTTCTTCCTCGGACCTTCTCTCCTCTCATGCTCTCTCTCACTTTCTCTGTCTCGCTAAAGATTGTAGTCAGAGATACAGAAGGACACTACATCATTTTTTTTAAAGATTTATTTTTTATTTATTTGAGACAGAGAGAGAGAGCATGAGAGGGGAGAGATCAGAGGGAGAAGCAGGCTCCCTGCAGAGCAGGGAGTCCGATGTGGGACTCGATCCCGGGACTCCAGGATCATGACCTGAGCCGAAGGCAGTTGCTTAATCAACTGAGCCACTCAGGTGCCCAACACTACATCATTCTTAAAGGGTCTATCTTCCAAGAAGATCTAACAATTGTAAACATTTATGCCCCCAATATAGGAGCAGCCAACTACATAAGCCAATAAATAAAATCATTAAAAAAAAAAAAAAGAGCAAAAGGTTCCAAGGAGCAACTAGTGGAAGAGGGTGGTCGTGGGCCCTGGCCTGGGCCCATGCTCTCAGGAAGGAGCGCCCCAAAGTGAGACTGGTCGGGGGATCCAGTCCGCGGTTCCTGAACCTGCAGCTTTCCGCTCCCTACAACATTCTGTGGGCCAAGCGTGCATCTGCAAGCACCTTAGAGAGTCTGCTGTGGTCCAAGAGTCTGCAGCTTTTCTCTGTGTGCCCTACATTCTAGACTGGACATTTGCAGCCCACTGCAGAGTCTGGGGGATCCCGGCTGGTCCCAGAGAGAACGCGGGCAGGTGGCCTACGTACCCGGTCCGCACTTACGGTGCCGCAGAAAGGCAGCTGCGGTTGCGTGCCACGTTGGACAGGCTACGCTGTGAACAGAATTTTGTGGAGGGGAGTGTGTGTTCTGGACCATCCAGAGGGGAGCAGAGACTCAGGCTTCTCTGCAACCCGGAGGTCTAAGTGCTTCTGGGCAGATTCCTTGCTTGGACTCTCTGAAAAGGTGAAAAAGCTACCAAAGGCCAAAAACTTTCAGAGAGCAAAAGACTGAGAAACCAGTTTCCACAGAGCTCAGCCCCTTGACTGGGGGGCAGGGTGACTCAACCCAAGGAAG
>CM052801.1:12412743-12543480 GCA_028533885.1 Nasua narica | reverse complement strand
TAAAGAGATAATTCACCACGACTGAAATTTATTCCAGGGATGCAAGGATGGTTCAGTGTTTGCAAATCAATGTGATACACTACATCAACAAAATGAAGGATAAAAATCATGTGATCATCTCAACAGATGCAGAAAAAGCATTTGACAAAACCCAATGTTCATTCATGATTAAAAAAACCTCTCAACAAAGTGGTGTTAGAGGGACTATACCTCAACATTAATAAAGGCCATATTGGAAAAACCCACAGCTAACAGCATACTCAATTGTAAAACACTGGTAGTTTTTCCTCAAAGATCAGGAATGAGGCAAGGTTGTCTACGTTCACCACTTTTATCCAACATAGTACTAGAAGTCCTACCCACAGCACTCAGACAAGAAAAAGAAGAGAAATCCATGTTGGTAAAGAAGAAGTTAAAATGTCACTATTTGCAGATGACATGATACTACCCATAGTCAATCCTATATACCACCAAAAAACTACTAGAATAAATAATTTAGTAAAGTTGCAGGATACAAAATTAATACCCCCAAATTGGTAACATTTCTATACACCAATAATGAAGTAGCAGAAAGAAATTGAGAAATTTACAATTGCACCAAAAGGAGTAAGATGCCTAGGAATAAATATAACCAAAGAGGTCAAAGACCTGTACTCCAAAAACTATAAAACACTAATGAATTAAATTCAAGATGAAACAAACAGAAAGATATTCCATGCTTATGGATTAGAAGAATTAATATTGTTAAAATATCCATATCACCCCATCTACTGAGTCAATGCAATTTCAATCAAAATGCCAACAGTATTTTTCACAAAACTAGAACAAATACTACTAAAATTTGTGTGGAACTGAAGACCCTAAGTAGCCAAAGCAATCTTGAGAAAGAAGAAAGCTGGAGGTATCACAATTCCAGGTTCCAAGACATACTACAAAGCTTAGGAAGCAAAATGACAGGATACCAGCACAAAACAAGACACAGAGATCAATGGAATAGAGAGCCCAGAAGTAAACTCACAATTATATGCTCACTCCTTTGTCCAATCTATGACAAAGGAGGCAAGAATATACAATGGAAAGACAGTCTCTTCAATAAATGGTGTTGGGAAAACTGGATAGTTACATGTAAAAGAATCAAACCGGATCACTTTTTAACACCATAAAAATAAACTCAAAATGGATTAAAGACCTGAATGTGAGACCTGAAACCATAAGAGAGCACAGGCAGGAATTTCTCTGACATTGGCCACAGTAATATTTTTCTGGGTGTGCCTCATCAGGCAAGGAAAAAAGCAAAAATAAACTACTGGGACTACATCAAAATAAAAACCTTTGCACAGTGAAGGAAACCATCAACAAACAAAAAGACAACCTCCTGAATGAGAGACCATATTTGCAAATGACATCTCTGATACAAAGTTAATATCCAAAAAATATAAAGACCTTGTACAACTCAGTATCAAAAAAAAAAAAATCCAATTTAAAAATGGGCAGAAGACCTGAATAGACTTTTTAAAGGAGACATCCAGATGACCAACTGACACATGAAAAGATGCTCAACATCACTCATCATCAGAGAAATACATACATCAAAACCTCAATGAGAGATCACCACACACCTGTCAGAATGGCTAGGCTCAAAAACACAAGGAACAAGTATGGGCGAGGATGTGGAGAAAAAGGAAGTCTCATATACTGTTGGTGGGCATGTGAACTGCAGCCATTATGATCCCAGAATTCTACTGGGATCTGGGCATTTACCCAAAGAAAACAAAAACATTACTTCAACAAGATACATGCACCTCTGTATTTACTGCAGGATTATTTACAACAACCATGATACAGAAGTAACCTAAGTGTCCATCGACAAATGGGTAAGGAAGGTGTGGGGTGTGTGTGTACATATACATCCAATGGCATATTATGCAGCCATAAAAGAGGACGAGATTGTGCCATTTGAGACAACATGGATGGACTTTGTTATGCTAACAGAAATAAGTCAGACTAAGACAAATATCATGACTTCACTTGTAAGTGGAATCCTAAAAAAAAAGACAAATGAATAAACAACAAAAAGCAGAATCAAACGTATAAATACAGAGAACAAGCTAATGGTTGCCAGAAGGGAGGGGGGACCGTGTTGAACAAAACAGGTGAAGGGGAGTGGGAGATACAGGCTTCTAGTTATGTAATAAGTCAGGGGAATAAAAGACAGGGGGTAAGGCACACAGTCAATACTACTGACTATTGATGTATCAGGACAGATGTGGCTACACTTTGTTGAATCACTACATTGTACAACCAAAACTAATGTAACATTGTGTCAACTACACTCAAAAAAATTAAAAATACATATTATGAAAGTAAAAAAGCAAGTAAGGATATATTTACTGCATAAAGTATAAGAACTTTTGTAAGGCAAAGGTAGCATGACAAAGTCAACAGATGAGATGTGGACAAAAATTTCTAACACAAATGACAAAGGGTTAATTTCTATATTATACGAAAATATCTTACCAACTGATAAGATGAAGAGCTCAAAAGAAAAAAAATGAGCAAAAAAAAAAAAAAATCCCGAATATACAACCCACAGAATAGCATGTCCAAACACATGGAAAGATGCTCGAAATCTCTAGAAGAGAATATAAATCAGAGAACTGCATGGTGAGTGCTGTGAATTGTGTAAGACTGATGAATCACAGACCTGTACCTCTGAAACAAATACATTATGTTAATAAAAAGAACTTATAAGATCATTTTATACCCATCAGAGTCACAAAACAGAACTTTAACCTCTAATGCTAGTAGAAAGGGACAGAGGGAATTTTCATACATTACGGATGGAAATGGCATTGCCACAGAATTTTAGGAAGACAATCCAACAACTCAGCTCTTAATTTTAAAAGACAATTACTATACTAACCAGCAACTCAATTTCCAGCAGTCTGTCCCATTAGTAGGGATGGATTAGCGCCCCTATGCAGGGGCATACATTCAGTATTTATCGCAGCTTTGCCTTAGGGGTTGAGAGCTAGAAACAAAGTCAACACCTATTAAAAGCAGGCTGGCTGAATCAAGGATGGTCCTCCATAGCACTGAATTATTATATGGCCATTAAAAAGGAAAATTAGTGAACAAAAATGTTCATGGTAGCACAGTCCGTAATTACCCCAAAGTCTCTCAGTAGAGAGTAGACAGTAGTAGAGTGGATAAATAAATTCTGGTATATTCACACAACAGGGAATTAGAGAATAACCAGAATGAACAAACTACAACTACAAACAACCACCTCGTAAATGTCATAAATACAACGTCGCCCAAAAGAGTAGGTACTGAATGATTCCATATATACAAAGCAGGCTAAAAAATATCTGTGTAGTTACAAATCAGGGTGATAGTTACACTCAGATGGGGGAGTGGGGAGAAGCACAGATGGAGACATGCGGGGGATTCTGGGGCATTGGTCATGTTCTGTCTCTTGATCTGGGTGGTTACACACATGTGTTCATTGTGGAGATTCACCAAGCAGTACACTCATGATGTGTGCATTCAAAAAAGTTAGAGGCATTATAACTTGTAGGGCTTTCAACCAGGTCTTATTGGTTAAGAGAAGAGGAATGCAGAAAAATATGTAGAATAGAATCTCATTTTTATACAGTATGCAATAATAAAACCACTTTATGAATTACTGTGTATATAAGTATATGCTCGTACAAGGATGGATGTAAGTCTGCATAGGTTCATATGGGACAGATAAAATATGGAAGGCCATATAGTGGGTTCACATGGCTTCCCTAGGTGAGGGAGAAAGAGTGATGAAGGCCATGATTATGTTATGAAGGAAAAAAAGGGGCCCCTGTTTCTTTAAAAAAATGTATAAAAAATATATCCCATTTATGTAAAAAAAAAAATCTTTAAAACATTGAGGAAAATTATTTAGAGGTAAATTCTACTGAAGTTTAACAACTGAGACTCCCTAAATGACAATGTTGCATAATTTCAGCACCGTGGCATATTGTGAACATCAATCATTGTCCAAGTAAAAATATGAAGTCTCAAGATTATTAACAGATAGCAAGAGATAAAAAAAAATCTATTTATTGGCTTTTAGCAATATGGTGGACTCAGACAACTTGAAAATCCTCTTACCATAATCACCTAGAAGTACTGGGTAAAATATAACAATTATTTTAAATGTGCAGTTAAGCTCACAAATAATAAAAGCAAATCCCTGGGTGCCAGAAACAGAGAGAAGTGAGAAAGCACAGGGGTGAATGCTTGCGATAATGGGGGAGGGTATTTGTCTCCAGAACCCAGGGCTTTGGTGTTAATTCCCACACAGGGGTAATAAATGAAGCTTTAGGAGGTAGGGAATTGGAACTGAGTACTTTGCATAAAGCCAAGACCCTCAAAGGACTCTTTTATTTATGAAAAGATTTAAAAACAAGAGAGACCACAGGACACAGGGCTTTGGGTGGGGAAAAAAAAAAGAAAAGCTCTCTGAGAATTCAAAACCACAGGACTACAATTTACATTGCTTTTACTCTACCCACATAGTTCAGAAACTCCAGACTCAAAAGTAACAGAATTATTCCTCAAGCAGGGACACTATCATGGCCCAAGGCAGAAGCAAACAAAAAGCTTCTCTCGAGAGTTGCGCCCACATCCCCAATATCATGGGATTTTACCCAGGAAAAAACCCACAAGCCCTGCTAAGGAGCAATTCACAATAAAAAATGGCAGAGCCCACGAGGCAACCATCCAACCCGATCAAGAGTCTGCATATAGAATTATACCCCCAGGAACACTAAACACAGAGAGATAGCCAGAGATTATCAAATACATACATATAAAATGAAGACTAGAAAGGAAGAAAACAAATCCTAAAAGAACTAAACCCTACTAACAAAAGAGTCAGCAGAATTGAGCCTCTGGTCACAAGATTTTTGTCAAGTGATCAATAACAGACCTCCTTTTATGCGTGTTTCTGTTCAAAGACACCTCACTTCATAGGTACAGTTGGTTCATTAACCCTGACCTGGGGTCAGCTGCGTTCTACCTCCGCCTGAAGGAGGCTTATCCAACACACCTGTTTCCCCCAACCATTTCCCCCGCCCCCTCCCCATCCCACTCCTCCATCCCACCCCTTCTCGGGCTTAGGAACAACACTAGAAAACCCTTCAGCACGACATTTGAGGATCATTTTAAGCAGTGAAATCACCAACACAAAGCACAAAAATACAAAAAGTGGGACTAAATAAACACCAGGTGAAGGACGCTCGTTCACAGTATGAGAACTAACCCAGAAGGCAGAGTGTTGCCTTGTTTACCCTCAGCTGGTACACGTTTGACTCCAAATTTCACTACCTTGTACCCGGCCACCATAAATATTGATTTGGGGTTACAAATTTCAGTGAATAGGGGAATTTGCAAATACAGAACTCGCAAAGAATAAGCAATGACCGTATCTTTGTATTTCCAGGGTTGGAAAGAATACTTGTTTTTAGACAAGATGCAAAAAGCACAAATCATAACAGAAAAGACTGACAAACTGGGTAAGCTGACATTTAAAACTTCTGCCTGGGCCTCACAGACGCCGCCCCAGAGCCTCCTGTGCCACCCAGCCATCGTCAACCCCTCCGTGTTCTTCCAGATCGCCGTGGACCACAAGCCCTCCGGCCGCTGTCTCCTACGAGCTGTTGGGAGACCAAGTTCCAGTGACAGCAGAGAACTTCCGTGTTTTCAGCACTGGAGAGGAGGGACTTGCTTATAAAGGTTCCTGCTTTCACAGGATTATTCCACAATTTCTGTGCCAGGGTGGTGACGTCACATGTCATCACCATCTATGGGGAGAAATTTGGTGAAAATTTCTTCCTGAGGCACGCGGGTCCTGGCATCTTGTCCATGGCAAATGCTGGACCCAACACAAACGGTTCCCAGTTTTTCACCTACACTGCCACAGCCTGAGTGGTCGGATGGCAGGCTTGTGGACTTTGGCAAGGTGCGCGAGGGCAGGAATATTGTGGATGCCATGAAACGCTCTGGGTTGGGGAATGGCAAGACCAGCAAGCAGCTCACTATGGCTGACTGTGGACAAATCTCATAAATTTGACTCGTGTTTTAACTACCAGAACGTTCCTTCTGTAGCTCAGGAGGGCACCCTTTCCCCCCCAGCTGCTCCAAATATCCTACAATCTTTGTGCTCTCACTGAAACTCCATGGGTTCCATATTTTTCTTATTCCCCTCCAAGTCTAGCTGTATTGCAGTTGAGAATTAGGAAATAAAAACTAAACAAAAAAAGACTTCTGCATAAAACTCTATGTCAAAAGGAAACCTGAAAAAATCTGAATCACTATATTGTCTACCTGAAACTAATAACACTGTATGTTAACTGAAAATAAAACCTTAAAAATATATTTACATCAGAAAGAAAGTGAAAAATAAAGTCACAGACTGGGAGAAGATAATCTGCTCCCCAGATAAGGAAAAGATTGGTATCAAGGAGTGTTTTAAAGTTCCTAGAAATCAGTAAGAAAAAGACGAGTAGCTGTTAGAAAAATGAGCAAAAGAGAGAGCATTTTCTTAAAACAGACTGGCCAACAAACAAAAAGATGTTCCATCTCATTTGTAATAAACATAAATTAAAAGTGAGATTTCACAACTCTCTATATTGTACATAAATACTTTGTCAAATTACCATGTGGCTAAACACAACTCATGTTTCAAGCAGAAGTTTTACAACATTCAATAACAATCTTCGGTAAAACCTAATTGCATTTTCAGGTAAAATTTCCAACAAAGGCATTTAATTACAGAGATTAGAAGTCCAAGGAAGAAAATGAGAGTTCCAGAAAGAACCCCAAAAATAGATAACCAAATGATATTCACGAAGCAGCAAAAAAAAAAAAAAAATGACTCATCCTTGACCATCAGGAATTGGACGGTTCTTAAAACCACTATCCCGGGATTATCAGTGGATTTTCACGTGAGATGATGGGGCAGAAGCTCTATATACACCAGGTTGTACACATTCAGAGCACTCATTTAAGATTCTATTCTTTTGGGGCGCCTGGGCGGCTCAGGCAGTTGAGCGGCTGCCTTCAGCTCAGGTCATGATCCCGGGGCTCTCAGATCGAGCTCCACATGGGGCTCCTTGCTCAGTGGGGAGCCTGCTTCTCCCTCTGCCTGCCGCTCCCCCTTCTTACACTCTCGCTCTCAAAAAAAAAAAAAAAAGATTCTGTTCTTTTGGAACCACTCTCATTACAAAATTCTGTATCAGTGGGGGTTCTATATACACATAAAACCAGTAGAAGGGGCTTAGGCAGACGTGGGAGCTGGGCAAACAAGCTCTGGAAGACGCCGCCTTACCTGGTTTTGGAGCTCCAAGTCCGCAGGGCAGGTAGTCAGGAGGGGAAGATGAAAAGCAGGCTCGAACCCACAAGCGCAAGCTGGCACCCCACAAGGACGGACTGCAGACTGAGTCCCTACTTACGGTCTCTGGCGTCGGTGATGAGGTCGTCCTGCCGAAGCCACGGCCCTTCATCACGGAGCCAACACACACCTGGCCCAGGAGTCTCATCCCGGAGCTAACATACACCTGGCCCAGGAATCAGAGAAGCGGACGGAGGATCCAGGGGAACTTAGGGCCACTGCGGGCCCCTTCACACCAACAGCTCAGCAACAGTGTGTGCGAGCTACACTATGGCCACGACTTCCCTTTGCCTTCCCAATCACTCAGGGATCTCCCTGGCCACCCACTTTAACCAGAAACACATGAGAACAGGGATTCTGAGAAATGTGGTTCAGCCTAGCCGAACTAACACACTGCAAAGCTGTCACATTCTTTAATGGACGTGTCTCTTCAGACCCTCCTTTTGTTCTTGAGTTAGCCTTCGTAAATTACATTTTCTCTAAGAAACAGTCCACTCACCTATTTTTAAAAATGGTTACTCACAGTATTCTTGTGAACTATTTTTAGCAATTTCTGGTAGAGCTACAGTTGTATTTCTTTTCACTCATTAATATGGTTATCTTATGTTGTTGCTAATTTAATTGCATTATGATCAGACAATAGGATTTGTTTTTGGTTGCTTGGTATTTGAGATATGTGTTGTAGTCTAATGTATAGTCGATTTTTATAAATGTTTCATGTGTGCTTGAAAACAATGTGTATTCTCTAAAACTGATTCCAGAGTACACACACACACACAATTCAGTGGATTAATTGGGTTGTCCAAAAGTTTATACACTACATTTTTTTTATATATGGTCAGTTCCTGACACAGGTATATTAAAAATCTCCCTCTATCAGTTTTTCCTAGTAGTTAGGTCAATTTTTGCATTATAGATTTTTAAAATTCTGTTATTAGATACATATACGTTTATAATTCTTCTATCTTCCTGGTGAATTGTTCCTTTTAGCATTCAGTAATGACCCCTTTTATCCCTAGTGATATTTTTTGCCTCAAAGTCTACATCCTGTCCAACATTAGTATTACTACAGTTTTAATTATGCCCTTTTTTCTTGCCCACTAGGGCTTTCTGTTACTTTCTTGCCAGCTCAGCTATGCATTTAAAAAAGATATTTGTTACATTTTATCCATTATTCCTGGTGTGTGTACCAGGTAGGGTTGTGGATATCTAACCTGACATATTGATAGATCTTAAGGTTCTCAAAATTAGAAAAAAAATGAAACATATACTCGCCTTTAAAGAGAAATCTCTATGTTTGATATGCAATCGGAATAGCAGAATAAAGTGCACAGTGGGTGCATAACCAAGGCCCCATCTCACCAACGAAGGTGGCAAACAATATTAACTGTAGGGCTCAATCTGAATTGTATTCACTTTGTATCTCCAACAGACAAGAAAAAAATAGGCTTTTTCAAACAATACACTCCCACAGCTTCCCCCAAGAATCTGATATGGCCCCCATCCCTCAAGGGTGGTTCCCCCACGATTGAGAATCACTGGTTTATGGTCTCCAAAGAAGATTCGGTTTAAAGATGGATGTATTTTATTCCATTAATAGTTTGGTATTCCTCCTCCCATCCCTCAGTCACTCACACATGTTGCACTTTTCTCTGGTGCTCTGTGGGTTCCTTTCAACATGTTTCCAAACTGGTCTGGTCTCCTGGTCCAAGAGGCCAACACTAGGCTCAAACCCAGTTTCTACCTGACAATGTGTGAGTCCTAACACTGGAGCCAAATCCTATCAGCTGACATTTAACCTAGTTTACCAATTACCACTTCGTGGGGACTTCAAAACCTCACATTGTGCATCTGCTCATGGCAGGAGTGGGGGTCTACTTTTCTCTACTACTGATTATGAATTACAAGGGTTCTGCAAAGATGGTGTTAGTGATTTGGGCCCAAGAGTTTACAAGGAGGGAAAGCCCTAGTTCTTGTTAAGGAGGGTGGCCATCTAATTTGTTCAACTTATCCAATTTATGCACCACATAGAAAGCCTTTAGAAACTCATTAAAGTCAATGCTTCCATCTTTGTTTAAGTCCATTCTTTCAGCGAGCTCATCAATTTGAATATCATTAATATGAATGCTGTAGTGACTATTGAAGAGTTTCCACATGGCACGAAATTCTTCCATGGAAATCAGGCCTAAAGGAATATAGAAGAAGGTGTGAATGTTGGTTTTAAGACCCACCTAATGGAGGGGTGGGGAAGTTATACTGATTAAATAGTCCTAATGAGAAGCTCACTCACATGCCCCCCCTTCAAGACACTGGAGGAAATAGAAAAGTCAGACTGTCAATTTAAGACACAATATGTCACTTCCAAGTACCAAGTGGTCCTGAGATTATTCCAAACCTGGAATTAGTATACACTGAAGGGATGGGGGTAGACTATGGACTGTGGGGCTCTTTATGGTATAGAAATTCCAAGATCTCAAATCTAAGAGAAAGGGACATCAAAGCAGAGGGAGAAGATACCCTGGCTCTCAATGAGACGATTGTGAACAATGGCTCTGCCATGTTTTATAGGCAATGATTTACTTTCATATTTTGATTATTGACCTTTGGTATTCAATGATCTCTGCAGTTGGGGATTCTCTGATGATTTTTTTCTTTTTTTTTACAGTTTGAAAATAATTGTGTCTCAAAGCCAAGGAGAAATGAATTTTCATGGCCCTGAGTCCCAAAAGCACAATCAGAAGTCCAGAAATGATTTTTATTGCCTGGAGTAACCACTACGTTTAAATGCCAGGAAATTATCTTTTCATCTGTGCTGATGACTTATAAAAGGAGCTATTCTTGTTTAATAGATACAGAGGCCTATAGGGACTGTAAGGTCTTAAATACAGTTTTTGGCCAAACTAAAATAATCATAATAATATTTAACATGAGTTTATTTGCCCCCAGCCCAAGTTAAATCAAGTTTGGGTGAAGAATGCAACAGATGAAAACAGAGTTCTGCTTTTTGAGGAACAGATTAGCCTTCGCCTTCTACTGCTACCGAACTAATCAATGCTCATTTACCTGAGTGATCAGAGTCAATGACATTGAAGATGATTTGCAGGTCAGAGCGGTATCTGTACAGAGTTTCAACTAGAGAAGATTGAGCCTAAAATAAAGATGTTCTAAGTGTTAAAACACATAGAATTAATAACACAGGTCAATTTTAGTAAATGTAACAAACACAAAACATTATCACCAATTCAAAGGATGTGATTTAGATAGAAATTTGAGAAGACAGACCTTCCTTGGAGGACCAACCCTCGTTAATCAAAGACAAGACCATGCTCTTGCCTGCGGAAGCAAGTGCAGCCTGTGCGTGTCCGGGGACAGGGCCCACACCATTCAGGAAGCAAGGAACAATAGCCAACATTTACTGAGAACACCGAGTGCAGGCTCTGCACTGAGAGTTTTCCGTGGGAAACCCTCCATGAGAGTTTTCATTTCATTCTGTCCTCAACAAGAGCCCCACGGAACAGAATTATTATTATGCCCATTTTACAGATTAGAAAACAGAGAGGTAAAGTAAGTTTCTCAAGGTTCACAAAGCTGGTAAAAGGGATCTGACTCTCAGCTGTCTGAAGCCAAGGCCTATGGGTTTGGTCCTCACGGTGAACTGCCTCTTAGGTGAAGCCCAAAGCCTTCTTCGTGCGGGTGTTTTACTCTCCCACCTGCACTTTACTTTTTTCCTCTCTGCTCTTACTTTCCCATCTCCCTTGCAAACAATCACCCCATTCTTAGTTCCCATCAGCTCCCTTTCAGCCCAGTGTTATAAGAATGGAGGGGGTGGTATCTGTAATTCTCCCTGGGGTATTCCCATTTTAATAAGAGATTCTAAAGTTTACAAATCTTTAATGCATAAAATGTCATGTCAGCTGATCTATACCCTCACAGTTTAATAGGGACTCTGTTGAGTATTTTAAAGGGGGAGCTGAGTGAAAGAATGGATGTCAGAGAAGAATCACATATTTGACATGGATTTGCTTGCAGAAGCTTTTCCTTCTTTTTCCATGTTGCCTATGGAAATTTCCTGAACAGATCACAACATACCTGGGAGAGCACCGTTAGGCCTTTCCCAAGACTGCCACACCCATCCATTAGAGGATTCTCACTTCCCAACTTTTCTTTTTTCTTTTTTTTAAGATTTTATTTACTTATTTGAGAGACAGAGAAAGTGAGAGAGAGCATGAGAGGAGAGAAGGTTAGAGGAAGAAGCAGGCTCCCCACGGAGCCGGGAGCCCGATGTGGGACTCGATCCCGGAACTCAAGGATCATGACCTGAGCCGAAGGCAGTTGCTCAACCAACTGAGCCACCCAGGCATCCTCTTTTTTCTTTTTTTAAAAAAGATTTTATTTCTGCATTTGTCAGAGAGAGAGCACGAGGGTAGGGTGAGGGACAGAGGGAGAAGCAGACTCCCCGCTGAGCAGGGAGCCCGATGCAGGGCTCAATCCCAGGACCCTGAGATTATTACCCGAGACGAAGGCAGACGCTTAACCAACTGAGCCATGCAGGCGCCCTGTCCCCAACTTTTCAAAGGACTTCCTCTTTAGGTCGTCTTATAGGTCCTCTTATAGGTCGTCTGAAGGATGTTTTGCTCCAGCAAAGTTTTTTTTGTTTGTTTTTTGCTTTTTTTTTTTTTTAAAGATTTTATTTATTTATTAGAGAGAGAGAGAGATTGAGAATGAGAGGGGAGAAGGTCAGAAGGAGAAGCAGACCTCCCGCAGAGCCGGGAGTCCGATATGGGACTCGATCCCGGGACTCCGGGATCATGACCTGAGCCGAAGGCAGTCCCTCAACCAACTGAGCCACCCAGGCGCCCATTTTTTTGCTTTTATTTTTTAAGAGAGCATGTGTGAGGGGGTGGGGAGGGCAAAGGGAGAGAGAGAATCCCAAGCAGATGCCAGTCTGAGCTCAGACCCCGACTGGGGCTCCATCCCACAATCCATGAGATCATGACCTGAGCCGAAACAAAGAGTTTGATGCTTAACTGACTGAGCCACCCAGGCGCCCCATCGCTCCAGCCAGGTTTTAGCTGGGACTACGGTTCACTTGCCTCTTTCACAGGTTTCTGAATGTGGATATCCTGGAAGCTGGACATGTAGTTAATATTTCCATTTTTGTCTGTGGTTACCAGATGTGAACTCAGGGATCTCCATGGTAAGTTCAGCCCCAAAATGTTCTCCATGGAAAAAGCCCACTGGCCCATAGAAAGTTTTCCTAACAACAACAACAACAACAACAACAACAACAAAGCCCATATCATTGGTTGATAATTTGGTAAAGAAATGTAACCTGCTTGGCAGAGCCAGTCAGCAGCCCTGGGGTTTCGAGGTCTCAGTGCCTCCTGTTCCCCTTTGTGATTTGTCCCAACAGGCACCACAGCTCTGGTGTATAATATAGTAATTCCACACTTCCATACATCACCCTGTGCTCATCACGACCAGTGCCCCCCCTTAATCCCTATCACCTATCTCACCCATCCCCCACCCCCTCCCCCATATAACTGTAGTGTGTTCTCTACAGTTAAGAGTCTGTTTCTTGATTTGTCTTTCTCTCTCATTTTATCACTTTGGTTGTTTTGTTTCTTAAATTCCACATATGAGTGAAATCATATGGTATTTGTTTTTCTCTGACTTATTTCACTAAGCTTAATACTCTCTAGCTCCATTCATGCCATTGCAAATGGCAAGTTTTTTATGGCTGAGTAATATTCCATTGTGTATATATACCACTATTTTCTATCCATTCATCCATCGATGGATACTTGCTTCTGTATCTCAGCTGTTGTAAATAAGGCTGCTATAAACATAGGGATGCATGTATCCCTTTGAATTACTGCTCTTGTATTCTTTGGGTAAACACCCTGTAGTGTGATTGCTGGATTAAAAGGTATTTCTATTTTTAACTTTTGGAGGAACCTCCATACTGTTTTCCACAGAGGCTACACCAGTTTGCATTCCCACCAACAGTGTGCAAAGGTTCCCATTTCTCCACATCCTCGCCAACACCTGTTGTTTCCTGTGTTATTGATTTTAGCCATTCTGAAAGTGTGAAGGAATAGCTCACTGTGGTTTTGGCCTGCATTTCCCTGGCGATGAGTGACGATGGGCATCTTTTCATGTGTCTGTCAGCCATAACTCTTTTTTAAAAATTAAAGTTCAACACATACAGACAAGTTCACAAAACAAATTCAGAGCTCAGTGAATTATCGCAGAGGGAGCTCCCATGTAGCCACCACCAAGGACAAGAAATAGAACATTGCCAAATACCATATGATTTCACTCACGTGAAATTTAAGAAACAAAACAAATGAGCAAAGGGGGAAAAAAAGAGAGAGACAAACCAAGAAACAGACTCTTCACTATAGAGAACACACTGATGGTTACCAGAGGGGAGGTGGGTGGGAGGATGGGGTTAAACAGGTGATGAGCTCCGGCTGATGTGTGAAAGCACTGAATCACTACATTGTACTCCAGAAACTAATATTACACTGTATGTTAACTAACTGGAACTTAAATAAAAACTCAAAGTTAAAAAAAAAAAAAAGAACATTGTCAATATTGAAAAGGCCCCCT
Organism: Nasua narica; assembly: GCA_028533885.1. NCBI lineage: Eukaryota > Metazoa > Chordata > Mammalia > Carnivora > Procyonidae > Nasua > Nasua narica. The sequence goes on along the minus strand of CM052801.1, from coordinate 12,529,433 downwards.
TGTGGCCTCTCTCAATTACTACCACCACCCACTTTCCTAAGGAGAGCTGCTATCTTGATTTCTATCACTATAATTTACCTTTTGTCTTTTTTGATCTATATGTAAATGGAATCATGAAGTTATATTCTGGGGGGAGTCTGACTCCTTTTGCTCAACATTAAGTCCATGAGAGTCAGCCATGTTGTTCCATCCAGTTTTAGCATCTTTGTTGTCATGGGTGTATAGTATTCCATGGTGTGAATACACACAATTTATATATCCATTCAACTGTTGGTGGACATTATGGTTATCCCCAGTTTGAGGCTATTACAGTGTTTCTAAGAACATTTCTATACATGCGTTTTTGGTGCATTGAGCCTCTAGTTCAATTTGAAGAGAATTTATATCTTGACAACTTCAGCCCTTGAACACAGTAATATCTACCCATTCATTTCAGTCCTTTTTAATTTCTGTTAATAATATTTTAGAAATCTCATACACCAATCATTAGTTTCCTTCCTCAGTCCTTGCTTATCTACTGTGAGTGGTATCTTTTAAGATTTTCATTATCTACAAGTTAATTCCTAGCTCTATCAGTTATTAGTTTATTCCTACTCGGCTCTGAATCTATCCTTTTTTGCCCTGTTTTGTGATATGGGAACTGAACCCTGTAAATATTTCTCTTTTGGCAGCTGGTATAATGTCAACAGAGGGTACAGGAAGAATGCTCTAAGACTTGGCAGAAGAAACACTTCTGGTTCACTTTCCTTCTTGCTTTTATAGCACAGCATGGTTGCCAGAGGTGTGTGGGAAATGCATTGGCACCCACTATCTAGTCAATTTTACCGACACCAGCGTGAATGGCTTCCTTGCCAGGAGTGTGTGGGAGACTCAGTGGTATACAGCCCTAAGAGGGTTTTGCTGGCACCCCAGTGGGTAGCTCCATCCTCTTCAGTCCTGGCCTACCAGCTATAGACCAGCTTTGACTTGAGAACCTCAGCGAGCTTCAGCCCATCTAATGGGCCACAATCACTCCCTCCAATGAGATCTGAATCTTAGCCTTGGTGGGAGTAGGGGGCTCTTCCAAGTTTGTTCCTTCCTTGGGTACACTTTCTCAGCCTTAGAGATAGTAGCCACTCCCTATAATTTCTATTCCTATATTCTTTAGAGTTCTCTTTTAGCCATTTTAGTAATTAATCACCTTTTACTAGTTAATAATTCTTTATATTAAATTTTCCTGTTCAAATTATTGCTGTGGTTTCTGTCTTCTCAACAGACTCTAACCAATATAGTAATATATGGAAATGCAATCAATTTCTGTGTATTGACCTTGTGTTCTCTAAGTTGTTAAATTCACTTATTAATTCTAAGAGTTTTTCTATGTCTTTATTTGGCTTTTCTGTATACCCAATTATGTTGTCTATACATAGCAACATTTTATTTCTTCCTTTCTAATTCTTATCATCTTATTTAACTTGCCTTATCGCAGTAGCTAGCATCCCTAATACAACGTTGAACAATCTTGAGAGTAGACATCTGTATTAGTTTCCTACTGCTCCTGTAACATATTACCACAGACTTAGTGGCTTAAAATAACACAAATTTATTCTCTTAAAGTTCTGGAGATTAGAAGCCCAAAATCTGTCTGCTGGGCCAAGTCAAAGTGTCAGCAGGGCTGGTTTCTTTGGGAAACTCTGATGAGAGGATCCATTTTCTTCTCCTTTTCAGCTTCTAATGGCTGCCTATATTCCTTGACTTGAGGCACCTTCCTCTGTTTTCAGGGTGTATCATTTCAATATTTGCTTCCATCAGCACATCACCTTCTCCTCTGACTCTGACTCCTCCTACATCCCTCTTGTAAGGACCATTGTGATTATATCAATTCCGCCTAGATAATGCAGGGTAGTCTCTCTAGGTCAAGATCATTGTCCTAATCACATCTGCAAAATCCCTTTAGCCATATCAGGTAACATTCAAAGATTCTGGGGATTAGGATGAGGACACATTGTGGGATGGGAATTACTCAGCATCTTTCTCTCATTCCCAATCTTAGAAGGAAAGGTTCCAACATCACTCCATCAAGTGTGCTTTTCTCTATAGGCTTCGTTAGATATCCTTTATGAGATTAAGGAAATTTGCTTCTATTTTTACTTTTCTAAGTGTTTTCTAAAGTTATGATACCAAAGTAAAGTACATCCAACAAGTTTTTCTTATTTTGAGAGAATCATGACTTCTTTAATTTTGTTAAAGCAGTGAATTATACTGATTGATTTCTGAGTGTTAAAACAACCTAGAATTTCTAACATTTCTAGACTAAACCAAACTTGGTTGTGATTTATTAACCTTTTGCTAATATTTCGTTTAGGATTTTTTTCATCTAAATTTATGGACAAAATTGGCCATTAATTTTCCTTTTCCATAATGTTTTTGTTAGGTTTTGATATCAAGGTTATGCTGACCTCCTAAAATAATCTTGGAAATATTCCTTCTATTTCCATTCTCTGGAAGAGTTTGTGTAATACTGGTTTTATTCTTAAATGTATATTGTAGTGGCTAATGAAGCTATCTGAACTCAGCTTTCTTTGGGACAAGTTGCAAAATTTCAGATCCATTTCCTTCAACAGTTATAGGATTGTTCAGATTTTCTATTTCTTTTTTGTGTCTGTTCTGGTAAGACTGTGTGTGTGTATAACATATTTTAGGAATTTGTCCATTTAACCTAAAGTGTTAATTATTAGCATAATTTTTTTAAAGATTTTATTTATTCATCTGACAGAGAGAGAAGCACACACACAAGCAGGGGGAGGAGCAGAGGGAGAGGGAGAAGCAGGCTCTCAGCCAAGCAGGGAGCTCAATATGAGGCTCAAGTCTCAATCCCAGGACCACGGGATCATGACCTGAGCCAAAGGCAGACGTTTAACGACGGAGCCACCCAGGCACCCCAGCATGTGAGTTTCTATAATACATTTTATGAGCTTTTTAATATCTGGAAAGTCTGTAGTAACATCTCCCCTTTCAATTCTGGCATTGATTATTTCTTTTTCTCTGTCTCCTTACCAGTGTTTTATCAAATTTATTGGTTTCTTCAAAGAATCTTTATTTTTTTACTTTGTTGATCATAGTTTCATCTTTTAAAATATTAAAATATATGCGTGTTCAGTGCTTCTCTAACTTGCATCTTATAAGTTTCAATATGTTGCATTTTCATTTTCATTCAGTTGCAGAATTCTGATTTCCACTGTTACTTTTCCTTTTGCCTAAGGGCTATTTGAAAGTGTATTTCTCGGTTCTAAGCCCCAGGGAATTTTCTGGCTACCTTCTGTCAATTCACAATGACAGAAAATTTATTCTGTATGTTTCTCTTACAAAATTTGTTGAGATTTGCTTTCTGTTCCAGTTTATAATCGATTTTTTAAGTGTTCCATTTGTGTCTGACAAAAATGTATATTCTGCAATGTTGGGTGCAGAGTTCTATTTACGTCTTTTAGGGAAAGTCTGCTAATCTTTTTGTCAGTTCACTCTTTTAGTCAAAGGAGTATTAAAATCTCCCAACATGATGGTAGATTTTTCTACTTCTATTTGTTCTGTTCATTTTTTAAAATATATATTTGAGGCTATAAATCAATACATATACATTTAGAATGGATTCAATTGGCAAACTGAATATTTTATCATTACAAAGTGTCCCTTTTTATTTTGAGTAATGTATGTTTCCTTGAAATCTACTTTGTCTAATATTAATAGAGCTGTTACAACTTTGGTTTTGTTACTGTTTTCATGTTGTATCTTTTGTAAGTTTTAGTTTCAGTGATTTGTACATATGATTCCACTGTCTACTGGTTTCTATTGCAACTATTGATAAGTCTGATAACAGTTCAACTGTTTTCTCTTTGTAGCAATGTGTATTTCTCTCTGCTTCTAAGATATTTTTACTTGCTGTTGGTGCTCTGTAGTTTCTCCACAAGTGTGTATAGGTGTGGATTTATTTTTTTATCCTGTTTGAGAAACACTATACTTCTCTACCTGTGAATGTGAGTTGCTCATCAGTTCTGGGAAAGTCTCAGCCATAATCATGTCAAATATATCCTTTCTTACAGTCTCTCCTCCTGGGACCCAGAGTAGATGTATGTTAGACTTTATTTTATTGTCCATAACTCTTAATCTTTCTAATTCTTTCTTAAGCAATGTGTAATCTTCTGTTTAACCCATCCATTATGTTTTTTTTAAACAAGTATATTTTTATATCTATTTGGTTCTTTAAATAGTTTTCAAATGCATGTCTGCAATTCCGTCTTTTATTTCGTTAAACATTTCTTAGTTGTTTGTATTTGTATCTGAAAATTCCAATATCTGATGTCTTTAGGGAACTAAATCTGTAGTTTATTCTTTCTGTTGACTCTTACTCATGGTAGCTTGTCTTGTTGTTTGTTTCACAATCTTTGGTTATGAGCTCGTGGTTGATCTTAACCTCTGGATATATTAGTGGCCAAAATTAGGGATGGATCTCTTGAACATGGATTTGCATTTGCTTGCCAAGAGTCAGAGGGCACTACAAGCATAGGCTACCATAGCCTCTTTGAGGGCCCAGGCTTAATGTAGAAGTCTCAGATTCAGCTTATCCATCTTTCTATTATCCCATGGTTTAGTCTCAGGATTGAGTGTTACACCAAAATTAGTACTTGCCCTCAGGACAATCTACTATTTTGTGCTTGCTTGCTGGTCCATGCCCCAAGTGTGGTTTCAAAAAACCTTTCATGAGGAAATAAAATGTTTCCTAGATATTGATCTTACTCTGAGGCTGGTGGATGCATTAAAATTCTATATCCTCTAGAATCTAGCTGTTTCTTAACAGGAGGGCCTTACGGAGTATCTAGTCTGAGATAATACCAGAATAGAAGGGTTGTTGATGTTTTAAGTTGACAGAAACTGCAAAGGAGGAATATGGCTTTTTTCAAGCACATAATGGATTATATTTTATTTTTATCTCTCTCTTTCCTTGCTAGTAAAAATAGAAACTGAAATATTAAGGGAGCACAAAAAAAAAGAAAAGAAAAAGAAAAATGATTTGTATGTAAGCTGGCATATATATTAACAAATGGTAAGCATTAGATAATTTTATTACCTGTTTTACTGCGGTCTTGAAGTTGGAAAGCACGAATGAGGTCAGTTTTTCGTGAAATCATTCTCTCTTTCAAAATTCTGATGGCACTACTTTCCATAGCATTCACCCTACGGTAACAAAACAATTATTAGGTGAAAGACGCATAAATCATCCCACTGTGTCTTGTTTTAATGTGTTATATTACCACTTACCAGTTTCCACTTCAAATGAATTGCCTAACTTCACACATACCCTGTTATTAGGTGGTCAGTGTTTGTGTATGCATGTATGTGTGTGTGCATGTACATGTATGCATGTATTGTGAAATTTTAAAAGGATTACCACAGCAACTGATGTCTGAGCATATCCAAGATAATCTTAAAAAACAAGAAAAATAAAGAGGGACATGCTATAGCAAACATTAAAATTTACTGTGAAGTTGCTAAAACCAAACAATAGGTATTGACACAAGAGAAGACAGATGCATGAGCAGAACATAATAGAAATTGCATAACTTCAAAAAAAAAATATAGATAGAGACATTTCTCCAAAGAAGATAAGCAAATGTCCACTAAATACGTACAAAAAATCACTGGTCTTCAATATCACTGGTCATTAGAAAAATGCAAATCAAAACCACAATAAGATTCTATCTCACATTCACTAAGATGGCTATAATAAAAAAGATCATAATAAGGGTTGGTAAAGACGTGGAAAAACTGGAATCCTCATACACTGTTGGTGTGAATGTAGAGCCTTGGGAAAAAAGCTTACAAGTTACTAAAAAATGTTAAAAATAGAGTTACCAGATAATCTAACAATTCCACTTCCAGGTATACCCAAGACAAATGAAAATATATGTATGCAGAAAATCTGTCCACCAATGTTCAAAACATTATTATTCATAATAGCTAAAAAATAGTAGGAAAAAAACAAATTTCCATTGATGGTCTGATGAACGGTCAAAGATAATGTGAACTATTCAAGCCAAAGCAATCTTAAAAAATAAAAATAAAACTGGTATTATTGCGATTCCAGACTTCACGCCATATTACAAGGCTGTAGTAATCAAAACAATATGTTACTGGCACAAAAGTAGACACATAGATCAATAGAACAGAATAGAAAACCCAGAAATAAACTCACAATTATATGGTCAGTTAATCTTCAACAAAGCAGGAAAGAATATGCAATGAGGAAAAGACAGTCTCTTCAACAAATGGCTTTGGGAAAACTGGACACCTACATGCAAGGAATGAAACCACTTTCTTAAACCATACACAAAAATAAACTTGAAATGGAATAAAGACCTAAATGTGAGACGTGAAGCCATAAAAATCCTAGAAGAGTGCACAGGCAGTAACCTCTCTGGCATTAGCCATAGCAACTTTTTCTAGATAGGCCTTTTGAGGCAAGGGGCACAAAAGCAAATATAAACTATTGGGACCACATCAAAATAAAAAGCTTCTGCACAGCAAAAGGAACACTCAACAAAACTAAAAGGCAACCTGTGGAATGGGAGAAGATATCTGAAAATAACATATCCAACAAAAGGTTAATATCTAAAATATATAAAGAACTTAACAAACTCAACATCCAAAAAACAAATAATCCAATTTAAAAAATGGGCAGAAGACAAGAACAGACATTTCTCCAAAGACGATGACCAGATGGCCAACGAACACATGAAAAGATTCTCATCATCACTTACCACCAGGGAAATGCCAATCAAAACCACCATGAGCTATTATTACCTCACACTTTCAGAATGGCTAAAATCAACAACACAGGAAACAACGGGTGTTGGTGAGGATGTGGAGAAGCAGGAACCCTCATGCACTGTTGGTGGGAATGCAAACTGGTGTAGCCACTGTGGAAAATAGTATGGAGGGTCTTCAAAAAGTTAAAAATAGAAATACCTTACAATCCAGCAATCATACTACTGGGTATTTACCCAAAGAATACAAGAGCACTAATTCAAAGAGATACATGCACCCCTATGTTTATAGTGGTATTATTTACAATAGCTAAGATACAGAAGCAACACAAATGTCCATCAGTTGATGAATAGATAAAGAATAGTGGTATATATACACAATGGAAAACTACCCAGCCATAAAAAAGAATGAAATCTTACCATTTGCAATAGCATGGATGGAGCTAGAGAGTACTCGGCTAAGTGAAATAAGTCAGAGAAAGACAAACACCATATGATTTCACTTATATGTGAAATTTAAAGAACAAAACAAATGAGCAAAGGGGGGTGCAAACCAAGAAATAGACCCTTAACTATAGAGAACAAAGTGATGGTTACCAGAGGGGAGGTGGGTGGGGGGATGGGTGAAATAGGTGATGGGGATGAAGGAGTGCACTTGTGATGAGCACAGGCTGATGTTTGGAATTGTTAAATCACTATATTGGACACCTGAAGCTAATGTAATACTGTGTTCACTGTACTGGAATTAAAAACTTAAAAAAATTAATTAAAAAAAAGGAAAATGTAGTCTATTCATATAATGCAAAATTATTCAGCCATAAAAATATTCTTACATGTTACAATGTCAATGAACCTCAAAAACATTGTGCTTACTGAAAGAAGCCAGTCACAGAAGACCACATATTGTGTGATCCCATTTACATAAAATGTCCAGAATAGGTAAATTTATAAGGACAGAAAGCAGATTACTGGTTGCCTAGAGTTGTGATAGAAGGAGGTGACTGGTGACCGCTAATGGGTTCAAGTTGTCTTTTCAGGATGGCAAAAATGTTTTAAAACTAGATTATGGCGATGGTTGCACAACTCTGTAAATATCCTATCGGTGAATTAAATTGGTCAATTTTATGGTATGTGAATTATGTCTCAACAAAGCAATTTGTTGAGACAAATCCAACAATTACTTTATTACTTAAAGTAATTTGCGATTAACTTACTAACATAATAAAATACAATATGATATAAACTTGCTGTGGAGATATTCTTCTAACGAAGATGAAAATCCAAAGATCTAATGAAATTATATATAAAAATGTGATTTCATAGAACTAAAGCAAAATGAAGATATCAACAAAATATATGCAATGTAACTGTAAAAATCCTCTATCCCTTATTTGTGAAGAACTCCTAAAAATTGATCAGAAAATGACAAACAATCCAATATAAAATGAGGGAATAATACAAATAAGAAATTCCAAGAAGAGAAAAACACAACGTCCAAAAACGTAAGATGGGCAAACTCAGCTACCTAAAAAGTATTAATTAAAACAATGAGATTTACCATGTTGATCCATCAGCTTGGCAAAAACCAAGAAGTGTAATAATACAAGACTAATGAGGATGTGGAAAAATTGGTATGTTGTTTTTCAGATTGTTAATTGTTAAAACTCTTTTGGAGGATCCAGTAAAATTTTAAACCATAAATCCATAAACTCCACATTTTGAAATTTTATGTAAAAATGTACTAAAACTTACGGCTGTATGTATGCATGTGTGCATGTCTGAATGTACACACACATACACACACATATGGAGAAGTATTTGTTCTATATAGTGCTGCTTTTAAGTGCAAAACCCTGGAACCAATCTGGATGGCCATCAGTTGAATAAGATTTCATCACTCCATAATTGTTATGGCACATCTACTAGAAAGATTGAGTTAGAACTCTGTATTATTCCATCACTTGGAGTGATGTTCATGATATCATCTTTAGAGAAAAAGTCAGCTGTAGAGTGTGCTGTGTGATTCTATCTTTGTAAAAAAAAAAAATATATATATATATGTATATATGTATGTATGTTGCAGACTGCCTTTCTCCTCCCCTTGGGATCTGCATTGGATGGGGAAAGGACTTTTGCCTATTTTGTTCACTGCTCTATCGCCTGTGCCTAGTACAGTGTGTGATATATAGGAGGTGCTCAAAATTTTTTAAATTCGATGAATATAATGGTTTGTCTATTTTTGTAGGGGCAAGAAGAGGGAAGAAATGCCCACTCTGGGCCATCAATTTCAGTTGCCTCTGGGGAAAAAGGATTATTAAGAAGGAGAGCAAGAGAAGATCATTAGCATTTTCTGTATACATCTTTGTTTGGTCTCACTTGTTAACAACAAGTATACTCATTTTATAATGAAAACTTCTTAAAAAGATAACGTTGAATGGGGAATAGGAAGATAAGCTATGGATGCCATCACACGGAGAGACACTCAACTCTTGTCATTCTACGCTTCTGGGTAGAAAGGGGACCAAGAGGCAAGAGCACACAGGGCTGTTTGGGGGACAGGGACTGCTGTCGGGTATGGGACTGAGTGGATGTGGGGACCTTCTTTTCTTTACATTCAGTTAGAGGCTGCTCATAGACACTGACTGCTTTACCCATTTAAAGAGACATATGAATTGAAAATTGCTCCTGTTTTCAAATATGAATCCATTCACCACTTGGCGTCTAGAACTAATTCTATTGTGTTTATACCAATGAGTGACCAGTAAGTAGTTGTCTTCACTCTCATGGCCGCTCTTAGTCACTCTGGACTGGTTCTACTTGGTCACCAGTACCAGCGCTCAGAATTCTCCTTAGAGCATACACACCTTTGGTAGAGAGGCCTCGAGCACGTTGCCCTAGTTACTTGGTACTGGAAAAATCGAGGTGTCATATCACAACACAGTTTGATGTAAGCTCCTCGATTGCTGCCTTCTTCATAATAATTAGAAGCAGAAAATACTGTAACGACCTAATTAAAGAAAAAGAGGGCCAGGTTCATGTCGAGTTAGTTCTCAAAAGGTCCTTCAATAGAAGCAGAAATGGCTCAATTCCTAAAAAAACAAAGATTAAACAAAGTTCCAAATCCATACAAATTATCCAAGTCTGACAGGATTTTCTGTGATTCCACTGGAGAGTCACAAGGCTTTAAAATCAGTGTCCCGGGGGAATACTAACATCCAGCCACTCATCCCTGTAGGGCATAGCCTTGCAATTCTGTGTACAATTTCAGTTCCGTACATTAGAATTCTACTTAATGCTTGGTTTTGCAAATTCTAATTTTCCAAGTGGGTAAAGCCTTTGTTTTCTTTCCTTGTGATATCTGAGCGTTCAAAATAAAACTCCTCTACTATCAGTCTTCTTCTTTTGCTTACAGCTGACTGATGTAGAGGGCTTGGGGCCCTCCACAAAGCCAGTCCTTTTGAGGGCAAAGAAAATAGTGGCCAGAAAACAGAGTAGCCAAGACCACTCAAGGAAGGAACCAGCCCTGGGGCCATGGAGGGGGATGGCAGGGTAACCCTTGTCGTTGACAGGCAACCTGGCTTGGGTCCAGTACAAAGAAACCTTAAATAATCCTTGCCTTCACTATCTCACAACATTAGCAGGAGCCGAAAATGAACTAATGGAGTTAAGAAAAGTGAAAGTCTTGAAACAGAAAGAGATGCCACATGGTTTGGCATTCTGTGTTGTTTATTGCTATTCTCTGGTAGAAAAGGGACATTCCGAGACAACTTGGAACAAGCAAGCCGCCCCTCAGTCCTCTTCCGGCCTTACCAGACACCATGGAAGGAGCACAACACACTCGGTTCTGGTGCCCGCAGCTAAACTGACCACAGCGGGAGACTCGCTAGGGCTCGCCTGCTCAGTGAGTAGGAGGGAGGGGGGCTTGTGGCTCTGCCCCGCACAGGGCAGGTACAGAAGGTGAAGGGGAGCCAGCCCTTTGATGGGCTCTGTGAGGGTAAGCACTCTCTCCCCCGCGCTGGACCAGAGAGCCGCCTTCTGAGCAGTAAAGAAGGCAGGCTTCTGTGGGTGTCTGTGGGTGTGCTTAGAGCTCCATGTCAGAATTTCTATCTGTGGGATTCGGGAAGATCAGGGAAAGAAGCCAAATAGCTCCTCGGGTGAGGCACGCTGGGGCCCCTTCAGCCAACCTGTGTGAACCTCACTGTCTCCTGTTTCTGTGTACCAAAGCGTGGCCTCCAGTTTGGGTCCTGGGGAAGACATCGTCCCATGGGCCTCTAGGTAAGACGCATCCTGTGAAGAAAAACTGCTTGGGGCGAGGATATGTGTGTGATGTCACCAACAACATGCTTACCTTCCCATCGTGGCAGATTTCATACCCTTCGGGCTTACATTCATGGGACCTAATGATCATCTTCAACTGAAACTTATTAAGAATCTTGGAGGTAATATCTGGTCCAAAATAACAGCCTCCTCCTCGACTTGTGTTTGGGTAACAGCCTCTTTTGCCTCTGGGATCACTCCACAGAATATCGATAACCTTTGGACAACAAACCAGATTAGGCCACTATTTATAAGCGAGATTCCATCTTTCTAGATTCCAACTTATTTGCCAGAAATATTAACCCAAGTTATCCCAGAGTCTGTTTCTCATTCCTCCTTCAATCTTGTCGCAGACTCATCTCCTCCACGAGTCTTTTCCACAATAACTGTAATGCCCATAAGTCACCGAAGTCCCTTTCTGCTCATCCCCAATGGCCAATGCAGCCATACTTCATAATCACGAAGAATCAGCCCTTGCTTTTGTTTGTCTGTCTTTAAAAATCTTATCATGATTGTTTCACAATTGCTGAATCTACCAAGGTCTTTTCTCTCTCTCTCTTTTAAAATTTTTATTTATTTATTTGAGAGAGAGCGAGAGTGACAGAGCACAAGTGGGGGACGGGGTGGGGGGAAACAGCAGAGGGAGAGGGAGAAACAGGCTCCCTGCTGAACAGGGAGCCCAATGTGGGGCTTGATCCCAGGACCCTGGGATCATGACCTGATCTGAAGGCAGACACTTAAACGACTGAGCCACCCAGGTGCCCCTCAAAGTCTTTTCTCATAAAAGAACTTCATTGTCATGTTCCAAGGAGAAAACAGTTCCCCACAATGAACACACATTAGAGGTTCTTAATCTGTTCAAAGAGGTAAGGTAGATCTCCCAGCTGTGGCTTTGGCCCTGGTTTTTGTGCTGATTAGCAGACAGCATGAGGAAGACTTTCTCCCACCACAAATATAGACAAATATTCATCCAAAAGTACTTCCCGAGTCATCTCCTACCCTTTTGTCCCATTGATTCTCAATTCCACTGACTGGTTTCCACAATGTGGCCTCCTAAATCCACAAGTATTTTATTAGCATAACATTTCCTTTTAGGGCTGAAAGAGGAAAATGCAGCCTACATGATACCCAAGACTGAAGATCCACGTTTCTAAGAATATTTTTCATCGTTCTGATCTCCATATAATGTTTCTTTATCTAAACTCCTTTAGGCGTTTAAGCAGTAGTGAGAAAAACTAGCTTTGTCACTAAAGCTGTGTAGCCTCAAGAAAACTCTCCAGGTCTCAGTTTCCAGATCTTTAAAATCGGGGGTTTGGGCCAGGTGACTTGTAAAGTATCTCAAAGTTCTAGCAGACTATGATTCTAAGAGTCTGTCTTTTCCCTGTTTTTGTTCTGCAGGCTTGAAGGACCATGCATTCTAAGTTCTACAGTTACTCGGGCAGGTCCAAGTCAGGTCTGAACAAGAGAACCAGAAATGGTTGTCCCAGTAAACTGGACTGACCAAAGAGTTAGTTCTCAAGCGTCACCTGTGTCATGTTGGGCAGATCATTTAATGTATTCGGGCTTTAGTTGGTTCATCAATGAAATGAGAAAGATATAGCTAACATTCATTTTTCTTTGACTCAAAGTCAAAGAGGGTATGAGTTTTATAGAAATGAATGTCTTCAGAATTATCCATTCTGACAGTTTGCATTTCTTTTTTCTATCTAGAACTCATTCACCTGATTCTGTTGACCCAGACTGTGGCTATAATACAGATTTGATCCTGAGATCATTGGTTGGTGAAAACAAATACGTCAGTGGAGACAGTCTCTTTCCTTCCAACAACATCCTCTCCTCTGAACTGCAAGGGCCTTGTGAGTGGTAAGTGCATGAAAGAATAGTTATTTACAACATTCCTTCCTGAAAATTTTCAAACCAAAAATTGGAAAAGTTTTACTGAATGGCAGTTTTTATAGGACCTGGTCAACAAAAATCTATTCGTGTCTCAGCCTTTAAACCTCGTAAATCCAAAATAAATCCAGCAAGAAGGGCCCTGTGCTTGTCTGCAGCTCTAAATAATCCAGTTGCCAAAAGTATGCTCTGGGGAGAGTTAATAGCTCTGAAAGGTGTATCTAAATGCTTCTCTTCTAAGACACTAAAACCATAGAGTCACTATTCTTTTGTATTTTCCCTTGGCAATATGTCCTCCTTCCAGCTTTGGAACACACCATTTGAAAAGCTGTGCTCAACCCAAACCTTCTAGCAAAACCAAAACTGCTTTAGATGCCTACTCCTGGTTTCGTTGCCCCACTGGGTCAGGAGACACTGGCGCAGTTTATTTCCTTCTTGAGACCCCCTAGCACTCTGAAGTCATCTTTCCCTTCAGAAAAGGCGCATGGGCATTAAAGGCAGACCTGGAATCCATCCTCCTCTATGGCTCAGCGACTAGCCCAGGGACACGGACAAGCCATTTCACTCTTGGGAGCCTGCGCAAGGAGGCCGACCCCCCGATTTAAAATTACATCTCCGTCCTCCACTCCAGTTCTCCTGATACTCCTAACCTTGTTCTGGTTTTATTTTTTTTTCCATGGAACTTATCACTTAACATGTTATATAATTGACTTGCTTTTTGTTATATTATTTTTTAACTCCTCCCCCTAGAATGTAAGCTTCATCAGGTAATAGACCTTTGGTCACTGACATTCTGAAAAGTCTAGAAGAGTGACTGATACACAGCAGGTGTTCAATAAATACTTGTTAAATGAACGAATTAAGAGAAGGGAGTCATTCCAGAAATAAATAATTAAAATTATTTTTTAAACCTCTCCGTCTTCTTGTTGCAAGTCTGTCCTAATAGGAGGGTATCACGCTTGTCTCTATACAGTGACAAGGCTATGAGCACATATATCCCCTGCATCTCAGTGAACATAAGATAAAACTTAAATCACAGCACTCAGCCAAGAATCATGCACTTCTGTGAGCAGGGGAAAAATAAAGAGCCTATGATATTTATTATAACATAGCTCATAGCTATTGAGAAATAAAGCATGAAATCTGGCTTTCCTCTTGAAATTCCAACTCTAGCTAACTAAAGTATACATGCCCACTTTGTACCGGCAACTGAGAGAAGAAAACTTAAGGGTAAAAGTGAAATTATTAAAATATTGGGAATGAGATTCTAGTCCATTTTACCCTGTCTAAGCTCCAGTGATGTACATGGAATCGGCAAGATGCCTACATGTCTAAATTGTTGGGGTGGTGGGAAGTTCTAATACAGAATAATGACCCCCAGTCTCCTCCTTCCCCTTTCTTAAGACTCCATCTCTCTACAATTCTAATTTATCTAGGTTTCCAGAGGCCAGAATTTTCTTTTTGCGCAACTCGAATATTTTTGGCATCATCCTTTTTATTCGCCATTCTACAAGTGCTTGTTCTAACCTTTGGTCTTTGGAATTTGGATGTCAGAATTTAAGGTGGCATCCTTTACCACTTGCTATAGGTTGTCTCTTATACTTCTTGATTTTTAAATACTTAGGACGCACAAGCCATTGCTGAATTCTATTTCTCTCTTACTACCTCTTCTCCCTCCCCTCTCTATGACCTCTCTCTCTCTTTCTTCTCACTGATTAGAAGATATTTTACAACGGAAAGCACATTTTAGTCAACACTTTCAGCAGTCAAGGAATAAGAGTACAGAATCAAGAAATAGAGGCTTCTTAGAGGTAAGCAATCAGAAGAAGGCTGATGGTTCCAGGATACTAGTAACAAGAGCAGACCAGATCAAAGCTCCACGTACAGAATCAGGGGAAGGGGCAGATGAGAAGAGCCTCATAGGGCCAGAATAAACCTCAACGACTGTCCTACCCTGCAGCTGCAAAGGAGACTGAGCCCTGAGGCATTGTTAAGAACAATAGCACAATCAGCTAGCAATTAGTGAAGGCTAACAGCGGTCTGATACAAATAGAGGCAGATGTGCCAAAGCTTAGAGGGGAAGTCAGGAAAAGAGACCATCAAAGAGAGCCTACCTAAAACTACAATGACCACCCTCCAACCCCCCACCACCATCCCGGTTGTCAGGGAAACTGTGCGCAAGCTCAAGGCGGCACCCTGTGAAGAGTGACATCAGAGGGGCACCTGGGGGGCTCAGTGGGTTAAAGCCTCTGCCTTCCGCTCAGGTCAGGATGTCAGCGTCCTGGGATTGAGTCCCGCACCCCTGCAATGGGCTCTCTGCTCAGCAGGGAGCCTGCTTCCTCCTCTCTCTCTGCCTGCCTCTCTGCCTCCTTGTGATCTCTCTCTCTCTCTCTCTCTCTCTCTGTCAAATAAATAAATAAAATCTTAAAAAAAAAAAGAGTGACATCAGAGACTACACTGAGAGGTTGGTCACAGACTTCACTGACCTAGTCAAGACAAGCACTAAACAAATGAGTGGAAACACAAATAACAACGATAAGCCCCAGAGGAGCATGGGAATAACCATCGAGAGTTACTACAATATATTACTTAAAATGCCCAGTTTTCAACAAAAAAGTTACAAGACATGCAAAGAAAAAAATACACAAGGAAAAACAAGCAGGCAATAGAAATTGCCTTTAAGGGGATTAGATGTTGACTTAGCAGACAAAGATTTCAAAGCAACTATTATAAATATATTCAAAGACAGATAAATTTATCCAAAGACAGATATATATATATATATATATATATATACATATATATATATATATGGAGAGAGAGAGAGAGAGAGAGCACTCCACTTAACAGGCATGGAATACATTTTCTTCTCAA
This sequence comes from Nasua narica, assembly GCA_028533885.1. Classification (NCBI taxonomy): domain Eukaryota; kingdom Metazoa; phylum Chordata; class Mammalia; order Carnivora; family Procyonidae; genus Nasua; species Nasua narica. Next base: position 12,513,552 of record CM052801.1, on the reverse strand, counting down.
GAGCACATGGAACATTCTCCAAGGTAGACCATACATTATCCATAAAACAAGCCTCACTATATTTTCAAAGGATTTAAATCATATAAAGTATGTTCTCCAACCAAAACTGAATTCAGGTAGAAAGCAATAAGAGAAAGAAATATGAGAAAATCACAAATACGCAGAAACTAAATAATATGCTACTAAATAATGTATGGGTTAAAGAAGAAATCACAAGGGAAATTAGAATGAAAGAAAATGAAAGCACAACACAGCAAAGCTTACAGGATGGAGCTAAAGTAGTAGTTACAGGGAAATTTATAGCTTCATTACAAAAGGCAAGAGATCTCATATTAATGACATTACCTTTCACCTTAGGAAACAAGAAAAAGAAGAGCAAACTAAATCTAAAGCAAACAGAAAGAAGGAAATAATAAAGATTAGAATAGAAATAAATGAAGGAGAGAATAGAAAATAATAAAGGAAGTCAATAAAACCAAAAAGTGGTTTTGTGAAACGATCAATAAAATTAACAAGGCTTAGTGAGACTGACCAAGAAAAAAAAGAGACTCAACTTGCTAAAATTAGGAATGAAAAAGATGACAGCACTACCGACTTTATATGTATTTAAATATATATATATTACAAACAACGAGATAAATTAAATGAAATGGACAAATTTCAAGGAAGAGAAACTATCAGGACTACCAACATACAAACTACTCAAGAAGAAATACAAAATCCAAATAGAATTATAGCAAGAAAGAAGACTGAATTAGTAATTTCTTAAATTCTTACAAAGAAAAGCCCAGGCTCAGGTTGTTTCACTGATGGATTCTGCCAAATATTTGAAGAAAAATGATTATACCATCCTTCACAAACTCCTCCAACAACCGGAAGAGGACCTAATGCTTCCCAACTCATCCTATGAGGCCAGTCTTTATGCTAATACCAAAGACATCACAAGAAAACTACACAACAATACCCTTTATGAATATAGATGTAAAATCCTTTTCAAAAAATTAGCAAACTGAAGTCAGCAACCTATAAAATGGATATCACTCCATGACTAAGTGGGATTTGTCCCAAGAATGTAATGTTGGTTTAAATCAATCAATGTAATACATCATATTGATAGAATAAAGGGCAAACACCACAAGATCATCTTAATAGATAGAAAAAAATCATTTGACAAAATCAACACTCTTCTATGATAAAAACATTCAACAAAGTAGGCACAGAAGGGAACCTCCTCATGATGAACAGCAGCTAATATACAAACAAACAGCTAATATACTTAATGGTGAAAGATTGAATGCCTTCCCCTAATATCAAGAATAAGAAAAGGATGTCTACTCTCACCACTTCTATTCAACACCATACTGGAGGTTCTAGACAGGTAATTAAGGACAAAAAAGAAATAAAAGACAGCCAGTTTTGAAAGGAAGAAGCAAAATTATCTCTATTCACAGATAACATGCTCATGTACATAGAAAGTCCCAAGGACTCCACTAAAAATCATTAGAATGAATAAACAGGCTGATCAAGGTTCATAACATGAGATCAGTATACGTAAGTCAACTGTATTTCTAAAGGTAATTTAAAAAACAATTCTATTTTACAATAGCATTGAAAGTACTTTGGAATATTTATTTCAAACTTGAGCAAAACAAGTGCCTCAGTGTACATTATTACAAAACACTGTTGAAATTAAAGATTTAAACACATGGAAAGACATTCCATGTTCATGGAATTGGGTATATAATATTGTTAAGATTGCAATAAGAACACAGATTCAAAGCATTCCCTACCAAAATCCCAGCTGTCTCTTGGTAGAAATTGACAAGCTGACCCTAAAATTCATATGGAAATTCAAGGGACCCAGAACAGTCAAAACAATCTTGAAAAAGCACAACAAAACAAAGAACTCACATTTCCTAGTCTCAAAACTTTCTACAAAGCTACAGCAATCACAACTGTGTAGTGCTGATGTAACGAGAGGCATATAGATCAGGGAGTAGAATTAAGAGTCTAGAAATAAACCTTCATATTTATGGTCAGTTGATTTTTGATAAAAGCGCCAAGAAAATTCAATGAGAATAGTCCTTTTAATAAGTGGTATTGGGATAACAGGATAACCACATGTAAAACAATAATGTTAGACCCCTATCTCCCACCATAAACAAAAATTAACTCAAAATGTAAGAGCTTAATCTATAAAATTCTTAGAAGAAGATATAGCAATAAATCCTCATGACTTTGGGTTAGGCAATGGCTTCTTAGATACAACCCCAAAAGCACAAGCAAAAAAGAAAAAAGATATTAGATTTCATCAAAATTAAAAACTTTTTTGTTGCAAATAATACTATCAAGAGAAGGAAAAGATAGTCCACAGAATAGGAAAGAATATCTGCAAATAATATATCTGATAAGGAATTTGTATCCAGAATATATGAAGAACTCTTACAATACGATAATAAAAAGATAAATAACTCAATTTTTTAAATGAGCAAAGGATCTGAATAGATATTTCTCCAAAGATATACAGATGGCCAATTAGCACATGAAAAGATGCTCAACATCATTAATCATCAGAGAAATACCAAAACTACAACAAATCAAAACCATAATGAGATTCCACCTCACACCCACTAGGACAGCCATAATCAAAAGGAGAGACAATTTCTTAGTGAGGATGTGAAGAAATTGGAACCTTCACACATTGGTAATGGAAATGTAAAATGGTGCAGCCACTTGGGAGGAGAGTTTGGAAGTTTCTCAAAATGTTCAACTTAGAATTATCTTATGACCGAGCAATTCTACTCTTAGGTATATACCAAAGAGAAATGAAAACATACGTCCGCAGAAAAACTTGTATGTGAATGTTCATAGCAGCATAATTTATAATGGCCAAGAAAGCAGAAACAACTCAAATGTCTGCCCCCTGATGAATGAATAAACAAAATGTAGTAGATCCACACAACGAAGTACAACATGGATGAACCTCAAAACATTGGGCTGAGTACAAGAAGCCAGAGAGCAAAGATTACATATTGTATGGGTCCATTTCTGTAGCATGTCCAGAATAGGCAAATCTATAAAGACCAAAAGTAGATTAGTGGTTCCCTAAGGCTGGGGGAGGGAGCAGTTGGGGAGCGAATGGGAAGTGACTAGTAGTAAATGTGGAGTTTCTTTTTCAGGTGATGAAAACGTTCTAAAGTTAGATTGTCATGACAGTTACACAACACTGTGAGTATACGCAAACCATTGAATTAAATACTTTAAATGAAGGAGTCTAGCTCAGTGAAACTATTAAAAGCATAGTGATGAATTCAGAAAGAAGAGTATGCTTATAAAGGGAAGTCACTTGTACAGATCTAAGGGTCAACATCATCTATGCGGCGTCTTCACTGCCACTTCGGTGAACACTTTGATACCTACCTGTTCCCATTCATGCTTTGTTAACTGTTCGGAAAGGGATGCACTTGTTTTGATTTCCTGAGGTATAACAGTTGCACCTATTTTAGCTTTCTTCAAGTCAGTATCATGGTCTTCATCTACAGGCATTGGTGGCATCAGCACAGATTTCATCTACAAAACAAATTCACACTTTAGCCAAACCCTGTGTCTCATGTGCTGCCGGCAGAAACTTCAGTGCCCGTTGTGGCTCTGTCTCTATTGCTGGGCCTCAACCTGATGAAGAATGCGTGTTTTTCCAGGCCACTGAGGATCAGGATACTTTGCCCAGCTCCTTCCCTAAAGTACCACACTGCCATTTTCTCCTGGGAGCCCTGCTAGCTAGCCACCCTTTCTCATATTCGCTGCCAGGGAGTTGAAAGAATTCTAAACTAGAATCTGTGTCTTATAGAATCTTCCTTCTCTGTCCCTCTGCACTGACACCCCCACCAGCCTACTCACCTTACAAAACGCCTTTAATGAACCTAGAAGGAGGTTGTCATCAGGTTCCCCAACTCTACTCCCCACCGCCATTAACAACCATACCGCAATGCCGGCATAAACCACAGTGTGTGGCCATCCCTACACTTGGAGGGTCCTAAGGAATGGGAAAGGTATAAAATTGGACTTGAAAATCTACTTTTGTATTTCATTTGGTAGAGTTCCAAAGGCTTACACCTACTACTTTTGCTACAGTTCAATTGTATTTAATACAACAAGTATGTGCGGCCAATTCAACCTCATTCTAGGAGGGGTAGAAGACACAGGAAGTACATAAGTCAGATTTCTATCTTTAAAACCAGGCTTATGAGTAGGTGGAATGATGACCCCCAAAGGAAGTGAAATTTGTTCTCCTGGGAAAACTCCTGGCCTAAAAACTTCTCCCCAGCGGGTGTCTTGGTGACTAAGATTCAACCTCTGGTTCCAAGTATCAGGGAAGACAGGAGAGAGTTGGAGGGAGAGAGCTTTGTGTTCAGAGCTTACTCTACGCTCTTTTCTTCATCTAAGTAATTACACTTAATCCTCCTAACAATTCAATATAGTAGGTATTTTTAGCTTCCATGCACAGGGGCAGAAACCGAAGCTTCAAAAACTTTCATACCTGGCCCAGTCACCCAGCCAGGAAGTGGCAGAAGTAGGAAGTAAATAAAGCTGGCTATGGCTGTCTGATGTCAGAGCTTCATGGACTTTACTAGGTCAAGGTGGCTCTCACCCTTTGGTCTCCACAGCGATAGTAATAGCCGTTCCAGAGACATGCTCTTTTTCTTTTTTTAAGTAAGCTCCATGACCAGCATGGAACCCAACTTGGGACTTGAACTCACGACCCTGAGATTGAGTCCTGAGATAAGAGACCTGAGCTGAGATCAAGAGTCAGACGCTTAACCGACTGAACCACCCAGGCACCCCAAGCCATGCTCTTCATAGCTCAGAAAGCTCTAGAGAGGGCTGGCTGCTTAGGCTCCCTTAGGAAAAGGATGTTTTCAATCGGATCAGTTAGTAGTGGCTGCCATGGCTGGTTAGCACTGCTGTCACAGGGCGGGTGGTGGTACAGCGCTGTCGGCCTGTCGCGTGCTTGCCAATATTTCACTGACTAAAACATCATGTTCCCTTGCTCTTGGCTAGAATCATGTCCACTGGTTATGTTAACACTGACTATCTTGTGTTGATCAAAACGTTGACTGGCTTGACTATTTGCTGAGAGCATGAGAAAGAAGCCTTAAACGTAGGGTGACCTTAAAATTTATTGCAATTGGAGTACTTCTGAGAGTAAAGGGAGGCACTATTACCAATTACCAGGAGAACAGGTGCAAGCCAGGAGATACGGTCACGGTTGGGTGAGGTTGGAGAGGAGGGATGTCAAATCACCACAGAATCAGGAAAGGGGTTGTAAAGAAGTTCCTATCCAGTTTTGTCTTTGGTCTGCCCTACTTTGGTCTTAAATCGCTTAGGACAGAGCCGACAAATACTGATTAAGTATTTACTACATCTTAGGTGCTGGAGTTATATCAGTGAATGAGAGAAGCAGGGGAGGATAGTAAATAGTACCCCAATTCTTTCTTCACTCAGTTCTGGTAACTGAGGACATGTACAAGGGGCTTGAAGCAGATAGAAGGGGACCTGACCTCGTCTGGAGGTCACGGAAGGCTTTCTAGAGGAGGGGTACATTTAAGCTGATATCAAAAGGATAAGAAGTTAGCAATAATACTATCTTTCATATGTATATAAAGGAATAAGGGCTCCAGAAACTCAAGGTGAAGAGGGGTCACACTTCTGTCTATATCAAATTAAATTCCAGCTCAGACTCTACTTGCCTAGATTGGTTGGAAGTTGACTCTCCGTCTGGAGGGGTAAGGGTTCCGGTTTCTCACTAGGACCGTATCCGATCATCTGGTGCCAGAGCTGTTATTGGTCCTCATGCTCACAGGGCACGTCCTATGCCCCTGGTCTGGGGGCTTTGGCTGGGCCCTGGTACAGGACCCAGATAATTCTAGTCACTCTGCAAGGCCCAGCCACATGAGCGCTTCGCTAAGTGTGGGAGCTTTACAGGCCACACACAGCCTCTTCCCTTAGAGGTTCTATACCCGTTCTTGTTCTGCTTCTGTTGTACTGAATATGATTAATCAGTTCAAAACATTTCCCCCCAAAATACCCTGAGCCATTTGGAGTGTAAGAGAAGTCATAGCAATTCAGAAATAAGTTGCTGTATGATTCCATCTATATGAGACACCCCAAGTAGTCAAATTCAGAGACAGAAAAGAGAATGGGGATCAGCAGAGGCTAGGGAGGGGGAGAATGGAGACCTGTTGCTCAATGGGCAGAGTTTCAGTTTGGGAAGATGAAAAGTTCTGGGGATGGATGGTGGGGACGAGGGCACAACAATGTGAATGTACTTAATGCCACCGAACTGTACACTTAAAAATGGCTAATTAAAGTGGTTCATTTTATGTTATGTATATTTTACTACAACATTAATCAGAAATTTTAATTTTTAAAAATCAGGATTTTCACTTTTAGAAACTGTATGAAATGCCAATAGTTCCTCATTTTCCACTTTCATCATGAAGTTAAAAAATATATTTGCCATATGTAGAAGTTACCCATTTAGTTCTTAATCTTGCAATTATAGATTTTCTTAAAGTTTGTACTAATTTTTTCAGAGTTATGACAACTACTAAAACGCAAATACAAAATTAGAAATGAAAAGAGGTATATATCCCCTTATAAAACTCAGAGACAAGATTTATGTAAACATTGCTTCTTACTTTGTGTCTTTCTATACGGTGGAGCAAATTCAAGTCTGTGGACTCTGATATCCCACCATGTATGACCAAGATTTCGTTGTCAATGATTGTACCAATTGGGAGCCAGGTATAGACGTCTTCTAAGATTTGTAAGATTTTCTTTCCATGCATCTGTAAGGAAGAACTGGAGTAAGTTTTGTTTTTGGATAAATTCATCACAAAAAGCAACGACTTTCATGCCACGCAAAGGAAGGCATGGAAGCATGGAGTCACTAACCCACCAGCATGCATTAATTATGTCTTTTTATTCTAAGTTTGTGAGTTTGTTTGTTTATTCTATGTTTTTGATACTTTGACATCTTGGTGCCTTGCTGACCCTAGAGAAGAGATTAAGCCTCCCAGAGCTAGGCAATACCTAGAAATCCTAGATGGTTTCCTTTCATATGCAGATGAGAGCGTCTTTCATATGCAAACTAACCAATCCAGAGCCCACACCTTTACTCACTTAAAGTGAGTACAAATTTCTTCCTTCATGATAGTCATTTCTGTATCTGCATATTTTACCATAAAATAAATCCTGGGTACCTTTACAACAATAGAATATGTTTGTATCTGTGCTGAAACTAACACGAAAGTCACAATTTAAAAGCTTGGTTTGGTGCAGGAAGAAAACTAGGCCTCTACCCTGGCCAGGGCTTCCTGCTGTGCTTTTATTTATTTATTTTTTACCCATCACTCTTCCCAAAGGCTCTTTCTTTTTTTGTAGTTATATGTTTTGTAGTTTTATGTATTCCCAAAGAGAATGCATTAAAAAAAAAAAGGTACTAGTCTTACCTTATATTTATGCAAAATTTCTTTTGTGAAGCCATACCTGAAAAAAAAAACAATGGTGTTCAAAGCTAATTAGATGTTGATAACTCCTACTTACATTAGTCACAAAAAAGGGGACCCATTGACATCTCATTATCACAAGTATCAAGAACGCAAGAAACTAGAGTTTAGTTGAAACTATTACTCACCCGAGTTTTTGCTAGACGTGATGGGAAAGAACAAAAGCAGCCGATGCATCATCCCTACTTGGAAGGAGCTTATAGCGTAGTTAGAGAAAGAAGATAAACTTTCATGAAACAATTACAAGGCAACTTAAGAAATAGGTGCTAGGTATAGGATGTGTAGTTGCTGTGAGTACTCAGAGAAGTGAGTACTCAGTGGCAGCTGGGGGAAACTGTGTGGGAGAATGCTTTTCATTTAGATAGAATTTCTCAGACATCCTATATCTTAGAGTAAACGAATGAAGGTGCAGGAAGGGAGGCTGGGAGATGGGGGAAGAGACTGAACAGAGACAAAGAAAAGCCTAGAAGACAACAAGTTGGCCCTTTATACTCTCTCTGATATAGTTCATGTAATGGTATTCAATATTTTAATAGAAAGAGTCAGGAATTTTCATGCCTGAATAGTAATCATGAAGGGAGCTTTAATAATGGAAATGTTTTTTATTACTTTTCCTTGCCCTAGGATAATCATATATATTCTTAAGGCCCAACATAGGGAAGTCAGAACACAGCATATTTATTCCAGGTTTCCATGCAAATCACGTCATGTCAGGCTTCTATAGTGTAACATCATGTTTGCTGAGATGAATTCAGTCCTGCACTCGCCAAAGGTGTCTGTGTTATTAAATCTGATGGACACCTTGGAGCCCTCATCTTTCTTGCCCTCTCTGAAGCACTAAATATGGTTGGCTACATCATCCTTCTGGAAAACTTTTCTTCTCTTGGATTCGGTGAGAATAAACCCTCTTGGTTTTCTTTGTACCTTTCTGGGTATTCCACATCTCCTGTGCAAATTTTTCTCTGCCTAGCCTTGAATGGTGGCATTCTTTCAGATTCTGTCCTAGGCCCTCCTCTCCCCTCACTCTCTCTTGGCAATCTCATCCTTGCCTAGGGCTCTGGGTACTGTCTATGTGCCAATAGGGCCAGACAATGCTGCAGGCCACACTGCATTTCTGAGCTCTGGACACACACAGTCAACGACCTAATCAAAAGCACTTCAAATCACCTTACCTCCAAATGAACTTACCGTTCTCTCTCATCCCAACCTTTTCTTCTTGTCATGTTCCTAATATCAGCGAACAATGCCAACGCACTCTCAAATTCAAGCTGGGAACCTGGAGGTTATCCTTGATTCTCTCCTCTTTCAAGTTCCCCATATCACATTACCATCCTTTAAACCATCATTCCCTAAACTCTTCTTGAATCTGTTTACTTATTTGCATCTCCATCCCTACTACTTTGGTCTATGTGAGAATCTGCCATCTATCTCTTCAACTACCTCCTAATTGGCCTCCCACATTCAAATATTTCTTCCTGCTATATTTAAAACACAAATTTTATGATACTCTTCTATGATTATTTTTGTTGCCCTTAGAAAAAAGTCCAAATTCCTTTGCACAATCCAACCATGTCTGTTTCCAGCCCTATTAGGGACCATCCTATCCCTCAGTCTGTGCTCCTACCCTCCTAAAGTTCTTTCATATCTAAAAAGTCTTGTCTCAAGTTCTGCCTAAGTTGTCCCCTCACTGTGGAATACCATGTCTCATCTCTGAATTGCCTAATTCATCCTCAGGTCTCAGGCTGATACCATCCTTCTATGAGAGAACCTTCTATCACCCCCCTCCAGAAAAGTTAGGTCCCTACTTTATATACTCATTGCACTTGAAAAACCTGCTCAACATAAGTCTTCCCTGCTAGAGGTCAACTCTGTGAGGGCAGAGGCCATGTCTCTTTCATTAACCATCACAGACATGAGATAAATATGATTGACTAACTGAATAAATGAAAGGATAAGTGGTGTGCCCAAATAAAAGTATTGAGCTACATTACATACAAAGGGCCTCTGATAATACTCTGGGACTTTTTTTCATCATAGTCTTAGCATCTGTTTCCATACCTGAAAAATTAGAATTGAAAGTCTATACTCAAAGCCAGGGGGTGAAACTGCCCCAAAGACAAAACTAATCAATTGCTAAGCTTTGATCAAGGCACCCAAAAACCTAGAAACAAAAGCATGAGACACATCATGCCTTCTACTGCCTTAGAGCAAACTGGTAAAGGAGGGGTGAAGGAAGAAGAAGGGAAAGGAGAACATTTATCACTGACCGTGTCTCTCAGCAAAATTTGGTAAGCCATTTAACCAATCTTTATTCCTCAAATCTCCAGTGAGTCAGATAGTTGAAATGCTATGTTACAGCTGTTCTCAAATATGTTTATGAACAATTATGCCAGAAGCAATCACCATGTCATAAAAAATATACACATCAGTGAAAAACACAGTACTAGTTCCTGAGACAACATCTGAGGCAAGCCAAAAGAGTAGCAACAGAATGATCTCATCTAAGCCTGCTCATAGAAACTACCACACCTCCAAAGCTGGCCTAACACATCCATCCAGGAAACAATTTGGCCTGTGATGGGAGGCATGGGAGGAAGAGAAAGAACATAATAGAAGGGAGAAGCAAAGACAGAACTGGAAGAAAATGTGGGAAGAAGACTTCAGAGCAACGTAGACTCACTCAGTAGAAGACTGAGGTGGTGAATTGAGGTAAGAGTTGAGGTCTCCCTTGAGATTCCCCTCATCCCTACTTCTCTACACTCATCTCTAACTCTCTGCTAGGAACGAAACATGGCAGTGTTTTTCAGTATGGGAAATAAAAGAGGAAATCTAAAGGCCTACGTTACCTCAGATTCATCATAAAATCTTCATGGTTCCCTCTGTTCAAGTGCAGGTCATTGGGGTAGACAAGAAAACTCACAAACAGGATCATTAGGATCTCTATGGAATGTTTCCCTCGATCTACAAAATCACCATTAAAAATATATGAGTTGTTCCCTGAGGGGAGACCATTCTGTGGAAGGAGGAGAGGGGAAAAACAAGCAGTTAAAAGAATGTACTTTTAAAATAAGGCTTTGTACTTAACGTCCCTGTGAAGATGGAGAAAAGAGGCAGAATCAGTTCCTCCACTGGGAAAAACCTGATCACTAACTTGAGGTAGTTCCACTCTTCCAGGTCAGGCATCTCCTGCAAGGGACCTTGGAAGTGAAGCATTAGCTTGCGCTCGGAAGCTTTCAGGGGAGATGGTGACTGCTCATTCTACCCACTACCTACTATGAGTTTTCTCTAAAAGGAACTGATTTTTGTCCTATCAAAAATGGCTAACCTTCTCTCTCCTTTCTCCCTGGAAAAGAGGGAAACTTCCACCCAAGGAAGAACACTGAACCAAGAGCTGAAAGTCTTTCCTTCTAAGAGGCCCTATGTTTAACTTCTTTGGGCTGTGAATCCCTCAGTTTACAAAAGGGGGATGACACTATATCCACCCCCTCCCCCAGATCAAACAAGAGAATGGTTATGAAAATACCCAGTGAAGTATAAGGTACCATGCAACTGTGGGCAGGGCTGACATATCACCAGTACACTCTGATACAACCGCACCAGGTGTTGGCAGCTGGCAGATATCGTGACTGCTCACTGACCAGGCCATATTAGTTATTAAATATTTTGGTTATCACTCCTGAGTATGAGATAATACTATTAAACACAACGTTAGTAGGAAAAAAGAACTGGGATCAGGACAGAGATCTGGTCTTTAGAGCAGCTATTGATTCATTTACTTGTGTATTACTCAACTCTTAAGACAAAACAAACATGCCAGACCCACGACTGGTAGGGAAACAGTCAAATGCATTTCTATTGCATCATAAAATAAATTTGAACATTTAAAAAATACATCACAAAGAGAAAAATTTAAGTACTCATATATCCAAATGTATGTCCCCCTTCAAAAAAGTTACCTTCAGGAAATAATATACATATTCTAGTATATTAATCTTTTTCAAACTATTTTCAAATTCCTTTTTTTTATATTTCAAACTACAAAAGAAAATCTTACTACCTTATAGTCACTGTCCTAGTATTTACATACATTTAAAATTATTTATACCAATATAGTAGAAATAGTTGAGAAATATATAATACAGATTGCAATATGTAACTCAGGGATTCCACAAATCATCATGCAATGTAACATGTTCTGAAGGCAACTGGAAACAAACAAACAAGCAAGCAAGCCAGCAGCAGTATGGTGTCCTGGGCCAGAAATCAGATTTATTGAGTAGTCCAGCTCCACTATTACCCATGTGTCCTTGGGTAAATTCTTTAATCTTTATGAGTTATAGTTCCCTTATCTGTAAAATGGGGATGATAACTTCCATACTTATCATACAGGGCTGCTCTGGAACTCAAATGAGGCTGTGTGTATAAAATTGCATGAAAACTATACAACACCATACAAATGAGAAGATTCATTTTGTTATGACCTCCATGTTATTTCTAATTTTAAGATCCCATTAATTCACATACCTTTATCACATTGGGCTTTAAAAGTGTGAGCCAGTGCAAAAATATAGGCTATTCCTTATCAAAACTTAAAGAAAAAAGGAAGGATTCAGCCTCTCTGATACTCTTCCTTCCTCTAGCCTTCAGCTGGCTGGGATGAGTAAACCAGAGTAATCTGAGGGGTATTAGAGGCTATAGGTTCTCTTGGGATTCCAGGCCTGAAGGGGGAAAGGAGAGCAGTAGTAGAGAACCTTGGGGTAAGAACATGGAAGAACTAGGCCTGAGGGGACCTGTACACCCCTTGATTAAGGGAAACCCTGACTCAGAGCATTAGTGTGGTCCTGGTTTGGGGGAGAAGGAGCTGGATCTTACTAGAAAAAGTGTAGGGAACTTTGTCTCTATTTCTGAAGCTAAAAGAAAACTAACACTTGCATTTAGGGATCCCTAGGAATGTAGAAACTTCCTCTCACACTCTTGATGCAGGAGTAGCAACTATTGTGCCTTCAACTATAGACAGGCTTAATCTAGCTTAAACAGAGAATAGAAAATGAAAATAACCTAGCACTTAAGGGGATCCAGTAACCAGAGAGAGACAGACCGATCAGATCTGCTAAAATTCTATCCCCTCATGAGCTAGAATTGTTGGAGGACAGAAGAAAACATTATTTTAAAAAAATGAGAGGATCATAAAATAAAGAACAAAAAGTTAATAATTCTTGCCATTTAAAATGTGCTATCCAAATTTAAAATATCAATAGATTAGAGCTAATTAAAAGAAACAGTGATTGGAAAATACATTATTGACATGAAAAAGCAAACAGATGAAAAATCTCTCATACAGATGAAAAAGTGAAATGATGGAAATCATAAGGAATGAGTAAGAAATTAGAGTTCAGAGCCAAGAGAACTAATATGCCAATAATCATTCCAGAATCAGGAAAAGGAACAGATGGAGTAGAGGCAATAATTACATAATAAAAAGAGGGAGATTTCTATGGTTAAAAAGGGGCTTCAGCCAGAAGTCTGAAAGAGCTCCTGAATCCTATGCACAATTGATAGGGGAAAAAAATATTCCTATTACCTGGTAAAAGTCTTAGAAGCTGTTAGAGAGAAAAAGCAAGTTACAAAGGGAAAAGAATCATCCTGGCATTAGACTTCTCATATGCAGCAGTGGGAGGTAGAAGATGGTGGAATAAATCTACAAATTAAAGACAGGAAAGGACTGTAAACAAGAGTTCTGTATTAGCCAAAACATTATTAACTTCTTAGGGTGATAGATAATATTTGCAGATGTGTAAAGGGTCAAATTCAAATATCAGCAACAACATAGATGATCATCAGAGTGAAAGAAAGACATATGTGAGTATGCAGTGATCTAATACCACAAAAGCAATGATCATGCTTCGATGGCTTGTTATGTGCTAGACACAGTTTTGGTGCTACAGAAGTAAATAATACAAAGTCCTTTCATTCAAGGAGCTTACATTCAGAGAATATAGCACCCACATGCCCCATAGAGGAAAACGCTCAAGAAAATATCCTAATGAAGCAAGAGCCAGGGAAAGACCCAAGAGGAAAGAATATATTATATAGCATATGGATGTGAACAATGAACAATGAACCCTCCAGTACGTAATTAAATAAAAATATATATCAATAGTGAAGATGTGGAACTTGCATTTAAGTACCAAGCAAGGATTCTAGAAATAGAAGAGACATAATATGAAGAAAAACCTAATAATGGTCAAGAACTAAAAATATGGCATGAGCAGTAACTAGAATTTGCAGGGGAGGTTAGGGAAAAAAAGCAAATTCTCCACAAATCTCATCCCAATGGGGGACATACATGGAAAGCATGAAAATAAATACATTTATCTTATTGGAGGAGAGAGGATAATGGTAGAAGAATAAAGTTATACCTATCTAAGAAATATATATACACATTATTTACCAGGAATGGGAAGATAACCACTATTGAATAGAAAAGCACAGTAAAAATGCCAAAGAAAATAATAAAGAAAATGTCACCAAAACAGCAAAAAGAAAAGGGAGAAGATGAAACATAGTGAAGTAGATAGTAAGCAAAGTAAAATAGAAGAAAAAATTTCAAAAATATCTGTTGTTAGACTAAATATGAATGGGTTAAATTCTCCCATTAAAATACCAAGATTGCTAGACTATATCAAAATATAAAAGCAGGTATATATAGTTTGTGAGAAATACACATTAAAAAATGGGTAAACAGAGGTTAAAAACAAGGTAAATACAACAAAGAGAAAACAAAAATATATATTTTGATATGAGACAGTGGAATTTAAGATTAAAAGTGATAAATATGATCACAAAGGAACATTACATAATAAAAGACACTTATGAAGAAGAATCAATTCATGAACTTGTATTCAATAAACTAAAGAACAAGTTTTTGCTTCATATATTAAACTACTATAAATGCAAGAAGAAACTTTAAAAATACAAACACAAATACAAAATTCAGATTGAACTACTGGTTTAAAATAATGACTACAAATTCTTGACACTCCCTTTATTATTTTTTTTAAAGATTTTTTTTTTTATTGGGGCACCTGGGTGGCTCGGTGGGTTAAAGCCTCTGCCTTCAGCTCAGGTCATGATCTCAGGGTCCTAGGATCAAGCCCCGCATTGGGTTCTCTGCTGAGCAGGGAGCCTGCTTCCCCCTCTCTCTCTGCCTGCCTCTCTGCCTACTTGTGATCTCTCTCCTCTCTGTCAAATAAATAAATAAATAATACAATCTTTTATAAAAAGATTTTTTTATTATTGATTTGACAGAGAGAGGGAAAGCACAAGCAAGGGGAGTGGTGGGCAGAGGGAGAGAGAAAAGCAGGCTCCTTGCTGAGCAGGGAGCACGACATGGGACTCATTCCCAAGACCCCAGGATCATGACCCGAGCCAAAGGCAGATGCTTAACTGGCTGAGCCACCTAGACGACCCTTGACACTCCTTTTAAAAGGTGAAGCCTTTTAAATTTGCCTCATCTTGAATGTGGGTTGGATTTAGTGATTTGCTTCTAGTGAATTGGGTAAAAAAAGCAGGAGTGATAGAGTGCAACTTTGGCCGCTAAGTCATAAAAGACACTACAGTTTCCTGCCTGCTCTGTCTTTTGTATCACTCACTCTGGAGAAAGCCAGCTGATATGTCATGAGAACACACTCCGGTACCTGTGGAGAGGCCCAAGTAGCTGTTCTGCCAATAACTACTGAGGAACCGAAATGCTGTCCCTGCAGCTATGTGAGTTGGCAATCTTAGAAATGGGTCCTTGAGCTCCAGTCAACCTTTCAGATGACTGCGGCCCTGGTCAATAGTTTGACTGCCACCCTAAGCCAGAACCATTCAGCTAAGCTGCACTCAAATTTCTGACCCATAGAAACTGGGAAAAACTAAATGTTTATAGTTTTAAACCACTAAGTACTGGGGTAACTTGTTATGCAGCAATATATAATATACATATTTAGACATATTCATCCATATTAGAAACTAAATATGTGGAAAGTTGAATATTTAATCAATGAACTTAATTTAATAGGTAGATATAGGAAGAACTTTATATCCTACAGAGAGTACAATTAATTTTTCATATGTCCAAGGAGAATTTATGAAAATCAATCATGTACTTGATTTCAAAGAAATCCTGAATAAATTCAAAATAATAAACATTTCATAGGATATAGTCTCATATCATAATCCAATAAAGTTTGAAATAAATAATAAAAATATGATTCAAAGAGTTCTAGCTCTTTTAATTAATATCCTTAGAAATTAAAAACTGTCATCTTAAGCATTAAACCAAAGAGAAAATTAAAGGAAAATTACAAGTTCGATAGAAGGCGCAATTAAAACTAAAATTAGAAAAGATGTGTAAGGGGGCACCTGGGTCACTCAGTCGGCTGAGTACCCAACTTGGTTTCAGCTCAGATCATGACCTCATGAGTCATGAGGTTGAGCCCCAAGTCAGGATCCCGATGACCAGAGGAGTCTGCTCAACTAGAGAGTCTCTCCCTTTGCTCCTCCCACAACTTGCTGTCTCTCATGCTCTCTCTCTCAAGTAAATAAATAAATCTTAAAAAAAAAATAGATAAGATGTGTAGCTTTAAATGCCTTCATTATTAAAGAAGATGCACATGAAAGACTATTCGTCTTGGGAAATCAGGAACAGAATAATAAAGTCAATTAAATAAAGATAAAAGCTGAAATTAATGAAATAGAAAGCAAACAAAAAAGAAAAAAACATAAATCTGAAAGATGATTCTTTGAAAGAACAAATAAAATTAATAAACTCATCATGAGCCTGACTGAGGATAAGTGAAAAAAGAGAATTAAAAAATATGTAACAGGGTGCCTGGGTGGCTCAGTCAGTTAGGTGTCTGCCTTTGGCTCAGGTCACGATCCCAGGACCCCAAGTCAGGCTCCCAGATCAGCATGGAGTATGCTTGTCCCTTTCTCCCCTGCTTGTGCTCTCTCACTCTCTCTCTCTCTCTCAAATAAATAAATAAAAATCTTAAAAATAAAAAGATTTTGAAAAAACAATATGTAAGATTAAGGGTGTCTGACTGGCTCATCAGTATAGCACATGACTCAATCTTGGGGTTGTGAGTTCAAGTCCCACACTGGGTGTAGAGATTACTTAAAAATAAGATCTTTCAGGGGTGCCTGGGTGGCTCAGTTGTTAAGCGTCTGCCTTCAGTTTGGGTCATAGTCCCAGGGTCCTGGGATCAAGCCCTTCGTTGGGCTCCCTGCTCAGTGGGGAGTCTGCTTCTCCCTCTCCTACTCCCCCTGTTTGTGTTTCTGCTCTAGCTATCTCTGTCAAATAAATAGATGGAATCTTAAAAAAGAGAGAGAGAGAGAAGTTACAATTTAAAAATAAACAAAATCTTTTTAAAAATATGTAAGATTCAAAAGTAGAAAAAAAGACATAGAGAACTAGATGAAAGAGTTACCTATATGTAAACAATGTAATATCCACATCTATGGCAATGTACTTTTATAGTCTAGAGAAATGGAGGAGTTCCCTGAAAATAAAACTATGAGAACTGAGAACTGATTCAAAAGAAGTAGAGAATTTGAACAGGACATCTCCCTGTGGCTTTATAGCAGAGGTCTATCTCAATTTTCAAGAGCAAATAGTTTTAATGTTTTTTAAACCAATGATTCCCATTCTTGGCTATATATTGGAATCATATGAGGGGCTTTTAAAACTCCCTAAGTGGCCATCAGAGTCTCTGAGAGTAGGATTCACATATCAGTAATTTTTTACTGATTTTTCAATTCCTTAGGTATTTACAATGTCAAGTTTGAGAACCAGGGCCTTTAATTATTGAGAAACATAGAAAAAGATGAAAATATTTTCAATTCACTTCATGAAACCAGCATAACCTTAATCAAAATATGAGCGAAGCATTCAGGGGTTTAAGATTATATTTACTTTATTTGGATAGTAAACATGTTTTCCACTGACATGGAAATGTCATTCCATGACAAATTTTCTTGTATTTGAACTTCTCATCTTCAGTTAAAGCAAACTTTGTAAGTATTTCACCTATACCATGGGCAAACAATAATGAATTCCTTTAGTCGAACCTAATTTTAAGCCCAAAATAGTAATGGTCACCTAGGCCATCCACCTTATATGGCACCCTTAACATCCAGTGAGTTCTAATCTTTTCAAAAAATTACATATGTTGTCAAAAGACTAAGCTTTGTGATAATAAAGCTCATTCAATAGAATATGTCACAGTCTCTGAAAGTGATTCTAAAAGAGTCTTAAATGTCTACTGAACTCCTATATACAATGAGCCTGTCAGAACGGCCACGTCAAAGAAGGCAAAACTTACTTGAATATATCAGTTGGTTATGGATTGTCCCGTTGGTTCAGGATTAGTCATATTACTTTATACAGTGTGAGTCCAACTACATTTTTGTCTTAGAATAATAAGGAAACTAGAAAACAGATAAGAAGATGAGGGCCTAAGTGCCCTTGTACGTAAAGTCTCTAGGATACTTAGGCTCTTGGCTAACGCGATTTGACTGGGTCTCCTTCAAAAAAGCAAAAACTTCTGCTATTTTCATCCTTCACTCAGTTGCAGTAAACCACTCAGTTCCAGTAAACCAAACTCTCTGGCTTGTTCTACAGCTGATATACAACAAACCGTCTATGAAATGGAAATGAAGTTGACAAATATAGAAAATCCAGGGTAACTACAACTCTGAACAGTGCTCAGATGACCTGAAGGGGAAAAAACAGCAGGCCACAATTAATTCACTTGAATAGAGAAAAAACAAGATGTTTCCCTATAGTCTCACCTATTTCCTGCTGAAGGATTTTACATAAACATCTAGATGGCATGTCATTTTTTTGCACATTTTCCCAAGGCACATCAAACAATAACCTCTGGGCCACAGCTCCACATGATTTTATTTACTTTTTTTGCAAACCCTGTTTCAGAGGGCCGTTCTTCTGATCGCACATACCGCCTTAATCAACAAAGAAAAAGGATGGACTACTGTGGCAGCGTGCAGCATACCAGCGATAGAGAAAAAAGAAAATATTTAATGACCTTCTCAAGCGGAAAATCATGGGCATGGAGGGTGGAGGATAGTAGGGAAGAGAGAAAAAAAAGGGAAACAAAACAAGGCGGCATAGTTTCCAGTGGACAGCATCGGTGTGACACCCCCAGGGTTAAGGGTTAATTAGCTTCTCTCTGCCCGTGTGCATCCCTTTTTCAGCTTCAGGAGGTGTCCACTCGCAGCATCAATTTAACAAACCAGTTTGCCAATACTTGATCTAAAATTTCCAGCTTCCCATTCAACAAGGTAAAAAATGTCTTGTAATTTTAGCAAGGCTAATTGAGGCTCTGAATGAAGTATTTCACAATGGTCATTCTAATTAAGCAAAAGTAGCTGATTAAAATTAACCTTTTCAGAAAATAAAATCTAAAAATATAACTTAACTAATGCTATGTAAATTGCTTCACTTGATAGTGTTCAAAGCCATATAATATTGAGAAGCTCTTTTAGCAAAGGTCTGTCATGGTTAACACTGAGGAAAACATCCTTTTCAAACCCAAATAGGATCATAGCTGAAAATGTCTAGCTTAGTCTTAAGGTGCTAAATGATACAATTTGTAAGGACAACCAAATACGAAAGGAATCAAAATCTCAACACAAATAATCAAAAGCAATCACTGGTATGAATCCCATTATTTATTACAGGGCACCACAAAAAGTGTGTGACAAAATCTTTTCTGGGGGCGCCCGTGTAGCTCAGTGGGTTAAAGCCTCTGCCTTCTGCTCGGGTCATGATCTCAGGGTCCTGGGATCGAGCTCCACATGAGGCTCTCTGCTCAGCAGGGAGCCTGCTTCCCTGTCTCTCTGCCTGCCTCTCTGCCTACTTGTCATCTCTCTCTCTCCGTGTCAAATAAATAAATAAAATGTAAAATAAATAAATAAATAAAATCTTTTCCGATCCTCTAAAACTTTCCTTCATGATTTAGGCACTTACTAAATGACTAACATTCTTTGAATGGGCTGTCTTAAATGTCGCCTCCTCCAGGAAGTCTTCATGAGGTGAGGTGCCCCTCCAACATGCTACCTTGTAGCCTTGTGCTTATCCCTATCATGAATACGTCCCACCCTGACCTGTCTTGTCTTTTCACTAGTTGACCTTCCCCACTAAACTATGATGTCTCTGGGGCTGAAGACCGCATCTTAGTCATACTTGTCTTGCCAACGCTTAGCAGAGTACCTCATTCATAACAGGGGTTTAATAAATACATGTGAAATGAAGGAACTTCACATTCACCTTTGTATCTTCTCAGTTTTCACATAGTACCTTGAACACTGCAAGGACCAGATAAAAGTATATTAAATGAATAAATTTGTGGACAGACTCGCTTTTGTATATGATTGGTTATAAGGAAATAAGTCTTTAACCAAACCAACCGCTTGGATGAAAAAACTAATATGGCAAGACATCTCAGGGACCCTCCACTGTAACTCACCCTCTCAGGCTATGCCTTTGGTGGGCCTCGGGCCAGCCCCGGTCCTGACAAGGAAGAAATGGCCTAGCAAAGCACCCACTGAAAGATGAATAACTATTTTGCCTTAATTCAAAGCCTGGGGGTTTCCTGGTTTCTTTTTGGAGTTGGCTGAGAGGAATCAGTCAGAGCATAATACAAACTTTAGTCATTTACAGCTCCAAAGATCTCCAATAGTAGTTTGCCATACTATTCCCTACAATTCACATTCAAACCAAATGTGAATAAAATACACTATGAGAAATTAAATGAGAAAAAAATATAACAAACATCAGTTGATAATTTTACTAGATAAATAATAATAAATAAAATAAGGATACGTGAAAGCACAACCACTAGCTGCTTCTAAGTAGAAGACAGAGGGCCCATGGCTTATGCTGAGATGCCCCGCTCCCATGTGTTGCTGCAGATAAATGAAAGGAAAGGGCCACACATGGGGCATCGCACATAATCGGGAATCGAAAACGCACTATTGATGCATTGAGTTTTGCAGTGAGCATCACCCGCCATCGCAGAAACCCTACCATTTCCTGAAGCCACTGAGAGATGGCTTAGGGCAGAGTAGACACCTGTTGTCAGACCCCTGGAAGGCCACAGAGAAAAATCCAGCACTCCTCCTTTTCCTGCCTTGTTCGTAAGACGTACTTTCTTTCCCCCTCATGTGCTTTCCTGGCCCATTGTGCTTCTCTCAAATAATCTTCCTTTTTCCCCCTCATGTTCTTTTGTCCTCCTATACCTAAGACCCAATAATGATACTCATACTGTAAGTACTGCTAAGATGAATTTTCCAGATCACTGAAGCTTTACTCCTTTAAAAGCTAAAACGCATTTTTAAATTACTTTAGCCATTTTAACTCGGGGTTTTGAAAATGCCATTTGTTCTCTCCAGTTCTTAATAGAGTGTGAGCCACAGCCCTTGATGCTTTCTTGACCCTGCAGGCTTATCGATCTAAGCATCCTCTCAGGTACTTCTGAAAAATATAGAACTCTCTTCCCTGCACATATTTCGTATCTCATACTTATAGGTCTAGATCTCTTCTGTCAGTAGGAGCTTTACTTTTCATCGTTGTCCTCATTTCTCACTTCTGCCTTCCCCCCCTCCCCAGTCCCTAATCCGCGGGGGTGGGCAGCAGAGAGCTGACTGGTAGCAAGAATGTGTCAGATAGGATTTTCCTGATAGAATGTTCACTGGTCCTTGAGGAGGGGCCTGGGCCCCACCCTGGGAGGAAAGTTCGCTGGATTTATATCAGTGATTTCAAGAATTCAGAGATCCTTTCTCCTTAATTGTGTTGGTTTGGGACCACAGAGGAGAGCCAAGTGAAGAAGATAAGTAAAGTACATGGGAGTCCGCCCCCTGGATAGGGGGTTGTCACTGTCCTTTGTATTTAGGTAGGAACATTGTTCCCCTGAACAGTCTGTGTGCCCGGTTTCAGGCCGCACTGTACCCTTGTGATCCTATTATCATTCCTCATTTAAACTTCGGATAAAAAAAGTGAAACAGAAAAAGGCAAAATGCTGACTTTGGCGAGTGAGATCATCACGTGAAGGCGCTTACTCAGACATCCCCGCGTGACTGTCCTTTCCCCTCCAGGTCTGTGGTTCCGGACCCTCACTGCCCTTGCTGCCCCTAAGCAGAGTGACTCGCCATCATTGCGGGCCCACCAGGTCCTTCTCCCCTCTCAGACACTGTTAAAGACAGCACCTTTTCAACTTCTTAGAGTGGAACCTCGCTGTCATCAGTGGCTCCTCCCTCAGTTTCCCCTTTCAAACCAGGCAATTTCAAGATTTCGGTGTGCATGCTTTATCCCACATCCAAGATGCATTTTAGCTGCTTCTTGCTGGTGTCTGTTAAAACTCAAATTCATGTTTCCCAAACATCCCTCTCACTTCCCTCTCCCCAAATCCCTCCCAAATGAGGGTGCCCTACTCTTCCACTGCTGGGCTCTCAGTCTCCACTTCTGGAAAGCTGTCGTTGGTTAACTCTCAAAATACTTGCTTTCATGTGAATGCTATATTTTCACCTTTCGTTCTTTTTATGGTACATTCTTTTTATGGTTCTTACCACCCACCTCCTCCTGTTCAGTCTTTACATTAGCACTTTCCAGTTTTAATATGTTCCATACCACTCTGCCGATAGAATTAAAGAAACATGTTGCAATTCCCATTTTTCATATGTCTACTCCCAAGTCCTTTCCCTGATCACATCTTAATCTCTTCAACTACCTCTCAAGAAATTTGCATTTCTAAATGCCTCAGAAGTCATTTTTCCCATCTAATTTACTCAACTGTTTTCCTTTTATATATCTCCCCAAACCTCTAAAAACATAATCGCTGGATTTTCTCTTGTGGTTGTTCCCCACATACTCCTGCCCCTTCTTCCTTCCTCCGACTGTCACTGCCAACAGTAGCAGGACTGAACTTCTGAACATTTTATATGGTGCCGTGAACTGAGTTAAACAAATCTCACTCCCCAAACTGTGTAACTCCTTAGTGTCCTCTCACCAGTCCATTCTCCCACCACTACCACAGCTTTCCAGTGTGGCCAGTAGAATCCCCATGTCATGATAAATAAATTCTCTTCTGCCTTCAACTCATTCAGAAGACTTCCCTCTGGAAATCTGGGCCTCTGCTAAGAAGCTGCTGGACTCCTGGAAGGACTGGACTCATTCCCCTACAGGATGGATACCTCAGGGTTAGGAGCTGGGGGGCAGTTCACGTGCTCCTCAGACCCACTAAGAAACCAGCATTTTGCCAGCCTCCTTCCCTGCCTACGACCTCTGACTAGCCTTCCTTCCCCAACTCCTCACCGCACAGCCCTGTGGCCGACTCACTTAACACACCTGCTTTCCGCATCCTTGATCCCCTCGTCTCTCTCTCTTTTTTTAAGATTTTATTTATTTACCTGACAGAGAGAGAAAGATCACAAGTAGACAGAGAGGCAGGCAGAGAGAGAGGGGGAAGCAGGCTCCTCGCTGAGCAGAGAGTCTGATGCAGGGCTCGATCCCAGGACCCTGAGATCATGACCTGAGCTGAAGGCAGAGGCTTAACGCATTGAGCCTCCCAGGCGCCTCCCCCCTCCCAATCTCTAATAGTCTCTTTCACTCATTTCAGCCACCCACATTCTGGACTCAACCTTGGATACACTCATCTCCTAGGACTCTTTCCCGTATAACTTCCCACCCTTCCTGCTTCCCAAGGCCCTTGCCCCAGCCGAGTCTGCTCCCTCACTCAGAAAGCATGCCAGTCCTGCAGGCCTCCCATTTCTCCTAGTTGACTGGCCCATCCTGACTTCTCTTCCTTCCCTGCCCAGCTTGGATTCTGTGCTTGACCTCAGGAATTGTTTTCTGACTAGCACCATCAGTTCCCTACCAGAAAAACTTTGGCCAGACTTCCTGGCACCAACCTAACTTCCTGGGCAGCCTCCTACTTTCTCTGCTCCTGCTCTCCAGCTACCAGGCTCTGGATCCTTCCTTAGGTCTCCTGCCATCTCCCCCTGAAGGTCCTAAGTGCCAGCTCCACTCATCTGCTCCCGGTTTGGCCCACCCCATCCCCCTAAGCTTCTACCCCCAAAGAATGAAATTAAAACCTCGCATTTCTGTTATAATTTTTTACTTTAAAAAATGCTTTTGGGGGCGCCTGGATGGCTCAGTGGTTTAAGCCTCTGCCTTCAGCTCAGGTCATGATCTCAGGGTGCTGGGATCGAGCCCCGCATCGGGCTCTCTGCTCAGCAGGGAGCCTGCTTCTCCCTTCTCTCTCTGCCTGCCTCTCTGCCTACTTGTGATCGCTCTCTCTCTCTGTCAAATAAATAAATAAAAATCTTTAAAAAAAATGCTTTTGGATATTTGTTATTTTATCCATAAGACCACCTTTTGTGGGGTGAAAGCTCAAGAATATTACAGCCAAAAAAAAAAAAAATGAGTTTGGAGGTTACATGGCTTACTTAAGCTCTCACAGTCTCCAAAGAAGAGAAACGATTGGCCATCATAATAATCAGAATACATTTTCTTTCCACCATCTGAGACACCTATGCCCAGTTATTCAACAGGCTAGCTGGGGGGACTGACACAGGGATCAACAAGAGACATAAAGGGATGAAGGCAGGGGTTGACCTTTGGGATCAGTTGTCCCAGAAGCAAATATTCAGGTTGTCACTGTTGGCTCAGAAAGAGAAATGAATCCCATCGCAGAGATGCAGAGAAACCCCCATGCCAGCCACACTGCTCTGTGCCCTCTGTGCAGGCCCCCACAACCAAAACCCAACAAATGAAGAGGAGTCACAGCACCGAGCTCAGCGATAGTGAATCAGGGTAGAGAAGAGAGCGACTTGGAATTTACGAAGTGGGGCACTCCCTTCTTACATAATTAGTATGCTTTGGAAGAGAAGACTGGTATGTGACATGCTCACTTCTGAACAAAATAAAAACAAAACAGATTGCTCCCCTCCCTGTCCTGCATCACTTAGACATTTATGATGTGATAAAGGGCATAAATGCAATCAGGGGCAATTCCCAGGGGGAATATAGATAACAGTAATATCAAAGACCCAGATTACATTTGTTAAAGATTTTTTGGTGAAATATGTGTCACAAAGCCAAAAGATATCCCTCTACAAATATTTCGGCTTCTTAGGAAAAAACCTGTTACATACATCTGTATTTGTCCATATCCCTAGGACAGATAACCCGTAGGACAGTTATCTGTCCTAGGACTGCCCTCCCCCCACAACAAAAATGGCACTATTTGGCAAAATAATTATTTACCTTATAGAAGATCAAAAAAAGATCATCCAGTTTCCCATGCAAATCACCTGGAGTGCAAATGAAACAAGTCACTACTCAGTAGGAAACAAGAAAACACCGAATTCATTACAGAACTTTGAAACTGACAAGCTGCCAATACACTCCCAAGTATTCTCAGAGCTTTGGGGTTTTACCCTATGACGGTATTGATGCAACAGTCTGTTTTCATAGCTCTCTTTCTGTCCCCTTTCCTGGGGGGGACAGCATCTGATGTTCCAATTACCTGTTCGCTCCTGCCATTTACGCAGTGCTTAGCTTCCTCCAGGGCCAAGCGCTGCATTAAGGGCTTACATGAATTCTCCTGCTCAATCCTTACAACAGCTCTATGAGATGGGTGTTATTTTCATCATTCTGAGGTTACAAAGGAGGCTCAGAGTAGTTAATTGATGCAAAATTGCCCAACTACCAAGTATCAGAGCTAGAATTCAAACCCAACTTTATCTCACTCCAACCTCAAGCTCTTCGTGATTATTCAGTATTGTTTACACTGTGATCTGGAGGAGAGCAGCAATAGTATCTGTCAGTTGGCATTAAGTCCCCAGTGCCTCTCCTAGTACCTGATGCATGACAGGCACTCAATAAATACATTTAATTGCTAAGTGCACAGCTTTTTAAAGCCATGTATTTAAAGCCATGTATTAGAGAATATGCTCCAGCAACAGCATCTAAAATGTAAAAATTGAGTTGATATCATTTTGATGAGACAGTTACAGGAAATAAAAATGAAAGCATGGCTTTCTAAAACTCAGCTAACTAAGGGAAACCATATGAATATATGAAGCCATTAATTAAAAATTAAGAGTGAATATTTTAATCAAGAGCCTTATTTGTCTATTTGTCTTATCTGTCTTTCATAGGCTCTGATCATTAATTTTTATTCTTTGTATCCAACATGATTACCAAATAGAATTTAATATAGAAATACCTTTCCTCATTTTTCCTGAAATCCCACAACCAAAATTAACCAAACATATGCAACAGAAGACTCTGATTATGAGAATAATAAAATAAAACTCCTATATCACTAGCACTTATTTATAAACTAACTATAATATTAAGAGCATATTAATGCTACTGTATACTTAAATCTCATTGCTTTCATATGATCTTACTCCAAATCTAAGGAAATAAAAATGGAAGGACTTCTTACTTATCAATTAAATATATATTTTAAATTATTTTATTTTCCTCAGGGTGACTTATCTTTCAAGGATTTGGGTAGACAAAATTGTTGCAGCTGCCGTCCCCAAAATGAATTGGTTTCAGCATATTAGGAATTGAGCTAAATAAATATTTTTAACTTCTAGATAAAACTTGATGTATCACAGAAAGATAGCCACAGAGAGCTATTTCCACTGCAAACAAAAACATGAGTGCAGAATTGGTTATCTTTTATAACATAACTAGAAGCTAAAACACCTATGTTGCATGCATGTTGAGAACTATGTAGCAGGTTGAGATGTTCATTTAAAAGAATGCATCTAGAAGCTAAAATAATGGTAAAAGTTCATCACATTTTCTCTCCCTCTCCTCGTACTGTCTTAAACAGATGTTTCTGAAAATATAGCCCTAATTTTGAATTTTAAATGATGACCAAGCTTATCTAAGTTTAACGAGACTATAAAGACGAAAAATAATAATTCCTATGCTAAGGGAACCTACTGGCCTTGGCTTTTCCCTTTAGCAATGGTACTACATGGAAAAATGTCTGGAAATAAATACCTAAGATGTGGAGATCTTTAGGTAAATGAACTGTCCAATCAATCTATTCCCTAGTCTTTGTCTTGTGGTAGAAAATGAAATATATCAGTCAGAGAGATGCGTGATGGGAATTGGGAGAGTAGCAGATATGGGGCTGGCCTAACTCCGGACTCAAAGGACCTGATTTCTGACTCCGACCCTGCCACTAATTAGCTGAGTGAGCCTAGGGTGGCGGGGGAGAGTCACCACATAGAAATGCAGGGAAATAGTGGTGTCTGGCTGGCTCAGTTGTTGGAGCATAGGACTCTTGGTCTTGGGGTTGTAAGTTTGAGTCCCACATTGGGTGTAGGGATTACTGAAAAAGAAAATCTTTAGAAAAAAGAAAGAAAGAGAAAGAGAGAGAGAGAGAGGAAGGAATGTAGGGAAGGCAATACACTTTCCGTTTCCTCTCTGGGCCTCAATTTCATCCGTAAGAACAAGTGACAGACTAGTCCTAGTAAGAACCACTCAGTTCTTACACTGTCCGATGCCAGGACTCCCTCGCCCTCTAATTCACATCGTCTTCTAGATCTTTTTACCCAAAGATAAATCTACAATGGCAACTGCAGGTATACTGGAAACATATGGGAGCAGATCTCAGTCTGTTTGGCTTAGTGTATCTAGCCCTGGCTCCATGGGCTCCATGGGTGAGCACGGCTCCCTGAGCTTCACACTCCCCAAGTCTAAAGCTCTGTGAAAAGTAAGAGCCAGTGAGGCCTTGGATAAAAGGCCCCCACTGCTGAGATGCATCAGCTGTCAGGCAGAGGTGTGTCAGCCCCATTTGGTTGGAATCAAACCAGTGAAGGTGTATCAGAAGCCCGAGTCTGGGCACGTGGCCCGTAACGCTGCATTGAGTCCCTGCCACCGCTACGAGGCGCTAGTGAGGCAAATGGTTTGACAAGATTGTCAAACCCACTTCTACCTGCCAGCAGAAAAGAAACACAGGCCGAAATTGATTTGGAAAATCACAATCACTGTTTTGTAACCTAAGGGCCTCATCAGAAGTTAAGGGAATCATTGTTCCTTCCATGCACCTCGTTCTCAGACAGTTGCAAGCCCGCTGAACACCAACTGTGTTGAATTTCACTGTGTACTGTTTCTGGAAGCAATATCCTGCCAGGCTGGCCTATACGATAACAAAATCTCAAGTCTTGTTATTTAGAAGAACAAGGAACAGATTTCTGGGATGTTCCCACTCTTCTAAAAGCTGCAGCGACCAGTTGGAAAAATCTAAAACAGCAGCCAAGGGCAGAGAAGAGTTTCATCTCCACCCGGCCTTGGGCTTTTCGCCTGCCAGCATCAGTGGCAAGCATGAGGCCCACCTAGGAAAAGGAACACGGAACGAAGATAATGAGAGCTAGACGGAGGGCAGAGACGCTTATGCCGCCCATGGGTGGTTTTCCATATTAAAATGCTGCCTGCCTTTATAAAAAGCTATGAGTTCTTTAATTTCTCACATAATTAATTCCTGCCAGCTGGTATGCAAAACAAAGACAAGATGGGGAACAGTATTATCATGATAGATCACTCTATATTAACACTTTTCCCTTAATACAGTCCAATTTACACAGTTTTCAAGCTAAGCAAACGAGGTAGAACCAAGACGTTCCTAAATATTAATTCGGCAGCTCCACTCTGAAACTTACCACAGATTGTTATCTCTTTGGCGGGAGAAGTTGTGACGTGAGTGAAGTTCGGCATTTGCATCAGCACTCTCTTTGTTTCAAAGAGCACCTCTAAGACATAATGAGCGTGAAGTATCTGTGAGGGCGGAGCAGAGGAAATATACACAATGAACTAGCAAGAGAGGCATGACGACGTAGAAAGCTATAACGCGGGAGCATACGAGCCCATTTCAGGAAAGCTGTATTGCAGGATAATCTCTAAATGAGTCTCAAATAGATTATTCTAGCACTGTGTCTGGCATACAGGAAGCCCTCACTAGAGATTTGTAAATTGAATGAACGAATGGTTCCTAGGACTTTCATACTTTCCTGTTCTTAACCCACATCACCAGTCTCTGATAGTTCTCGGTCCTTAGAGCCCAAGAGAAGTGACGGGGGAAAAAAAGGAGACTGCCTTGTGCCAGGGAAACAGGCAGACAAAAATAAATCCATAGAAGAGAAGGAAGGACAGGAGAGAGAGAGGGAGAGAGCGATTGTGGAAGCGGGGCGGCTTTGCATTTGTTTGGGACATCCTGCCACCTGGGGTGGCAACCAGGTGGTGGCGCTGTGTTCGCAGATCTCACAAGGCAGCCCCGAGCCGCCCCAAGGAACCCCAGAGCCAAGAACCCCAGGTGGCTCAATGCTGGGTCCACAGACGTGAGCGTATACAGAACAGCAAGTGCATTTATATACTAGTCTAAATATAAAACCTATTCCAAACCCAAATAAACCATTTGCATCACCTCCTATTATGACTATGTATCCAGTTGCCCTCCTCCAGTTACAGTGATGACGACATCATCGTTTTGGACAGATTTACTCGGCTTTCTCTTCTGGGCTTCTGTTTGTTTTAAATCCAGTGTGTTAGTCTCCCTTTTTTTAAAAGTATAAAATATTCCAAATACATAATCCCCAAAGTAACAGAGCCGATACAAATGAAACAGGTGCTAACACCACTTCCTGGGTCAGGACTGTTGGAACCACTTGAAATGACAGAAATCAAGAGTCGGACACTTAACTGACTGAGCCACCTAGATGCCCTTGATTAAGTATACTTTTTAAGGACAGGAATCAGGATTTGAAGCAATGTGAGAATTAGGAGGAAGGGGAAAGGCCTCTGGATGTCGATGAGTGGAGAGACCCCTATTTCCTGGCTCTCCAAAACCTAATGAACTGCTAAATATTTTTCCCACAAAAGCATTTTAAATCCATTCAATCCACAACTTGAGTCAAATCTTGAATGTGAACTTTCCCTTAGCCCCATTTTAAAGGAACAGGTAAAACACCTTAATACAATGACTTATTTCACTTTGCACATTTAGTCTATTCATTCCCAAGAGTGGCTTCAGTGTTACCTTAACTTGCCACTGCAGATTTTCTGGTCATTTGTAGCACTAATCAGAGTAACCGCTATCTGAAAGGGCAGTTTTGTTTTGTAAGTTTAAAAAGAAAAAATTCACTGAGAATACGTTATAACAGAAAATTCCCATTATTAAAATAGTTTTTCTTGGTCCTTTTTCTTTTCATTTTTTTTCACTTTATTATTATTATTTTTTTAAAGTAATCTCTACACCCAACGTGGGGCTCAAACTCACAACCCTCAGGTCAAGAGTCACATGCTCCACCTACTGAGCCAGCTGGGTGCCCCTGGTTCCCTTTTCGATAGGCTAAAATCACATGGCTAATGCTACATAAGCATTTGCTTACAATGCTGTCTTTCAATAGCATTATAATTGTGTTTACAGTTGCAATATTAAATACTCAAAAAAGTTAACTTAGATGTTGGTTTCTACATTTACAGAGATGATCAGAGTAAATAGCAACTGAAATAAAATATTCATATTCTTTTAAAGGCAATGAGGGAGGAAAATACTACTTTTAAAGGATATTTCTTTGTATGAAATAATGAGTTTCAAATGAAGAAAAATCTCATTTTTTAAGTTGAAATAAAAAGTTAAATAGTAAAAAAGAATATAACTGAAAAGCAATTTTCTTTCTTCCCCAGACCTCAGTCCCTGTCCCCAGAAACAGTCACAGTTAAGAGTGTCTTCATTATCTTTCCAAAACATATTCATGCGTTTGCAGGCATATAACATTAATATAACTACATATGAACATGTAATATTAATATATATATTCTAGTCTATAAATATATAATCCCTTAAACAAAATGTGGGGTATATTCCTACAAAGGAATGTTATTCAATGAAAAGTAGGAATGAAATACTGACATATGCTAAAACTTGGATGAATCTTGAATATATTTTGCCAAGCAGAAGCCAGACATAAAAGGTCACATATTATATGATTCTATTTATATGAAATGTCCAGATTAAGGCAAATTCATAGAGACCGAAGGCAATTAGTGGTTGCCAGGGGCTAGGGAGAAGGGGCAATGGGGAGTGACTGCTTGATGGGTACAGGGTTTTGTTTTGGGGTGATGAAATCTTCTGGAATTAGATAGTGGTGACGGTTGCACAACATTTTGAATATACTGAAAACTGCTAAACTGTACACTTTTAAAGGGTTCAAATGATCTATTTTATGTCATGTGAATTTTATCTTGGTTTTTAAAAATCAAAATATATATATTATTTAATTTTTGCTTACAAATGGGAGCACACTGTACTCTATGGTGAAACTTTCAGGCTTCCCTTAACATAATTTTCTCATTTTTATAAAGTCAGAATTCTTGACCTTTTCTGTTAGATTTCCTTGGCTTTTTGTCATATCTTTTCTCTCTTTGAACATATTAAGCATATTTATCTTACACTCTGAGCTTGATAATATCAGTCTGTTTCTATTGTTTGTTGTTTGCCTCCATTTTCTGTCATGAATCTTGTATCTTCCTATGCCTGGTTAATATTTGTATTGAGTTCTGGACATTGTATGTGACAACTCGAAAAAATAATTTGAAGCCAATTTCCTTCTAGAGAGGATTTACTTTTTCATTTGGCAGGTGGCTAGGAACACCAGCTATCTAGGATAATCTTAATTTAATTTCAGGAATTAGATGATTCCAACCTCTGCTTCAATCCCTCCAGAGACAGTCTACTTATAGTTCACTCATACTCCTAGGGTACACTGTTAGGGTCCAAACCTGAGAATGAGGGTTTTGGGGTAATGACAGAGAAAATAAAGAAAATAGGTAGCTCACAGGTCCTATCCCTCCACAGAAACACTGAAAACTCAAGCAAAAAAAACCCTTCGAAATCAACTCTCACCGAACTTTGGAAAACAAAGTTCAGAGCAACCAAGCAAAGGCTGAATCAAGAAAAAGGTAACTTAAAATTGGCTCAGTGCCAGCCGAGAGTAAAGGCTAAAATAGGTTTGTAAACAGCATAGCTAGGCAGTGAAGAAGTGCACCAACACGGAGCCCATCTGCAAAAACTAGGCTTGTCTTTGCTTTGCTTCTCTCTCCCACTCTCTCTTTCGTTCTCTCTCTTGGGCTCCTGGTATTCAAGGAAATCTCTATCAAATACTAGCTGAACACAGGCTAAAAGAACAGAGACCTCACACACAAATAGACCTAGCATACATCTATAGAACGCTCCACCCAACAACATCAGGCTACATATTTTTTTAACAAGGGCACATGGAACATTCTCCAGGATAGACCAGATATTAGGTCCCAAAACAAGCCTTAATAAATTTGAAAAGATTGGAATCATGCAAAGTATCTTCTCTGATCACAATGGAATGAAGCTGGAAATCAATAACAGAAGGAAAACTCAAAAATTCACAAATATGTAGAAATTAAACAACATATGCAAACAATCAATAGGTCAAAGAAGAAATCACAAAGGAAATTAGAAACTACTTTGAGATGAACAAAAATGAAAATGTTACATACCAAAATATATGGGAGGCATCAAAAGCAATGCTCAGGGAGAAATTTATAATTGCAAATGCCTACATTAAAAAGAAAAAAGATCTCAAATGTAAAGCCTAATTTGGCACTAAGGAACTAGAAAAAGAACAAACTAAGCCAAAAGCTAGCAGAGAAAAAAAAGATGAGAGTTCAGATAAATGAACTAGACAACAGAAAAACAATAGAGAGACTCAACAAAACTCAAAGTGGGCTCTTTGAAAATATTAACAAAATTAACAAACCTTTAACAAGACTGACAAAGAAAAGCAAAGAGAAAATGCAAATAACTATAATCAGAACTAAAAGTGGGGACATTATCACTAACCTTAAAGAAATAAAAAGAATTATAAGAGAATTCTATGACTAATTACACACTAACAAATTAGATGACTTTTTTTTTTAATTTTATTTATTTATTAGAGAGAGAGACTGAGAATGAGAGGAGAGAAGGTCAGAGGGAGAAGCAGACCTCCCGCAGAGCCGGGAGTCCGATATGGGACTCGATCCCGGGACTCCGGGATCATGACCTGAGCCGAAGGCAGTCGCTCAACCAACTGAGCCACCCAGGTGCCCTTTTTTTTTTTTTTTTAAATTTTATTTACAAATTAGATGACTTAAATGAAATGGACAAATTCCTGGAAACATAAAAATTCCCAGAAACATACAAATTCCCAAAACTGATTCAAGAGGAAATAGAAAATCAGAACAGATCTAGGACAAGTAGAGGTTGAATCAGTAATCAAAAACCTCCTAATAAGGAAAAGTCCAAGACAGGCAGCTTCACTGGTGAACTCTATTGAACATTTATTTATTAAGATTTTATTTATTTATTTGACAGAGAGAGAGATCACAATAGGCAGAGAGGCAGGCAGAAGGAGAGGGGGAAACAGGCTCCCTGCTGAGCAGAGAGTCTGATGCAGGGCTCAGTCCCAGGACCCTGAGCTCGGGACCTGAGCCGAAGAAGAGGCTTTAACCCACTGAGCCACCCAGGCGCCCCTCTAATGAACATTTAAAGAATTAACACCAATCCTTCTTAAATTCTTCTAAAAAAAATTGAAGAGGAGGAAACAATTCCTAACTCATTCTATGAGGCCATTATTACCCTAATACCAAAGTCAGATAAAGACATCATAAGAACATACACATCAATATCCCTTATGAATAAAATGAGAGAAAAAAAACTTCAACAAAATACCAGCAAACAAAATCCAATAAAAAATTTTTTTAAAGATTATTTATTTACTTATTTATTAGAGAGAGAGAGAGACTGAGAATGAGAGGAGAGAAGGTCAGAGGGAGAAGCAGACCTCCCGCAGAGCCGGGAGTCCGATATGGGACTCGATCCCGGGACTCCGGGATCATGACCTGAGCCGAAGGCAGTTGCTTAACCAACTGAGCCACCCAGGCGCCCAATCCAATAAAATTTTTTAAAAAGCACAGACCATGACCCAGTGGGATTTATTCCAGGAATACAAGGTGGTTCAACATACACGAAAAATTAATCAATGTAATATATACATTAATAGAGTGAAGGAAAAAAACACAGGATCATCTCGATTGGTGCAGAAAAAGTATTTGACAACATCTAACACCTTTACATGACAAAGCCACTCAGAAAACTAAGAATGGAAGAAAACTTCCTCAACAAGATGAAAGGCATTTATGAAAAACCCACAACTAACATCAAACTCAATGGTGAAAGACTGAAAGCTTTCCCACTAAGATCAAGAACAAGACAAGCATGCCTGCCTTCACCACTGTTATTCAACATTGTAGTGGAAGTTCTAGCCAGAACAAATAGGTAAGAAAAAGAAGTAAAAGGCATCTAAATCAAAAAGGAAAAAGTAAAACTATCTTTATTCCCAGATGACATGATTCTGTATATAGATTGTCTCAAAATACACACACACACACACACACACACACACTACTAGAGCTAATAAATGAACTTAGGAAAGTGGCAGAGTTAAAAAGTCAACCCACAAAAACCAAGTGTCCTTTTATACACCAACAACAAATAATCCAAAAGGGAATTAAGAAAGCAATTCCTTTATAACAGTAATCAAGAGGATAAAATACCAAGGAATAATTTGAAATAGTAAAAGACTTGTGCACTGAAAATTAGAAAACATTGTTAAAAGAAATCAAAGAAGACCTAAATAAATGGAAAGTCACCCTGTGTTTATGAGTTGGAAGACTTAATATTGTCAAGATGGTAATACTATCCAAAGTGATCTAAAGATTCAGTGCAATCCCTAACAAAATCTTTTTTTTTTTTTTTACAGAAATGGAAATGTCAATCCTCAAATTCTTGGCAAGGGAACCCAAATGCCAAAGAATATTCAAAAAGAACTAAATTGAAGGATTCATACTTCCTGATTTCAAAACTTAACTACAAAGCTATAGTAATTAAGACAATGTGGTATTGGCATAAGAGAGACACATACACAAATGAATAGAATTGGGAGTCCAGACATAAATCAATACATCTGTGGCCTATTAGTTTTCAACAAGGGTATCAAGACCATTCAATGGGGGAAAGAATGAACTCTTCAACAGAAGGTGCTAGAACAACTGCATATCCACATGCAAAGAATAAAGTTGGACCCCTACCTCATACCAAATACAGAAAGTAACTGAAAATAGTTCATGGAACTAAATGTAAGAGCTAAAACTATAAAATTCTTAAAAGGAAACATAAGGAGTAAATCTTTATGACCTTGGATTTGACAGTGGATTCTTAGGTATAACACAAAAGCACAAGCAACCAAAGAAAAAAATAGATACATTGGACTTCATCAAAATTAGAAATTTTGTTAATCAAAGGACGTTATCAAGAAAGTGACAAAACTACCTACAGAATGAAAAAAATTTCAAATCATGTATCTGAGGGGTGCCTGGGTGACTCAGTTGATTAAGCATCCAACTCTTGGCTTCAGCTCAGGTCATGCTCTCAGGGTTGTGGGATGGAGCCCCACATTGGGCTCTTTGCTCAGCTGCAGATCTGCTCAAGATTCTGTCTCTCTCTCTCTCCCTCTCCCTCTGTCCCTCCCCCCGACATGCTCTCTCTCTTAAATAAATCTTTTTAAAAAAAATCATATATCTGATAAGAGATTTGTATCCAGAATACATAAAGAACTCAATAATATAAAGACAAATAACCTGATTTCAAAATGGGCAAGCATCTGAATAGACATTTCTCCAAAGAATGTATACAAATGCCTAGTAAACATGGAAAGATGTTCAACATCTTCAGTCATTAGGGAAATGCAAATCAAAACCAATATGAAGTATCAGTTCACATACAACTAGGATGGCTATAATAAAAGCAAAATTAAAAAGACTAAACAAAAGCAACTAGTAAGTGTTGGCAAAAAATGTGACGAAATTAGAACCCCCATGCATTGCTGGTGGGAAAGTAAAGTGGCACAGGCACTGTGGAAAACAGTTTAGCAGTTCCTCAAAAAGTTAAAGAGAGTTACCATATGACCCAGCAGTTCCACTCCTAGGCGTATATACTCAAGAGAACTAAGGACACATTCATACAAAAACCTGTAAGTGAATGTTCATAGAAGCATTGTTCATGATTGCCAAAAGGTAGAAAAAAATTCAAATGTCCATCCACTGGCGAATGAATAAACAAAATGTGTATATCCATATAACAGAATATTAGAGCAATAAAGCAACAATGAAACATGCCATGGCATGAATGTACCCTAAAAACATTATGCTAAGTGAAAAAGCCAGACACAAGAGGCTACATAATCTATAATTCCATTTGTTTGAAATGTCCCAAATAGATCCATAGAAGCAGAAAGTAGAATCATAGTTTCCAGGGATGAGGGAGGAGGGAATGGTAATGGGTATGGAATTTCTTTTTGGGGTGATGAAAGTGTTTTGGAATTAGATATTGGTGATAGTTGCACAATTTTGTGCGTGCACTAAAAAACCACCGAATCGTACACATTCTTATTTATTTTTTATTGGAGAACTGTTGACACACAGTGTTGCATTAGTTTGAGGGGTCCATCACAGTGATTCGACAACTCTATACGTTATGCTATGTTCACCCCAAATCCAGCTCCCATCTGTCACCATAGAACTCTATTACAGTACCATCAGCTATGTTCCCGATGCTGTAGCTTTTATCCTGATGACTTACTCGTTCCATAACTGGAAGCCTGGCTCTCCCACTCTCTTTCCCCCATTTCACCCATCCCTCCACCCTTAAATCACTCACTTGAAAATGATGAATTTTATGATATGTGAATTATATCTCAGAAAAAGAAAAGGAAATGCTGTAAGCCTATAGACAGACAGGAAGTTTCTGTGCATCTGAGGAGACTTCTATTTACTAGATTAAGCAAAGCAGAGGGTAGCTCTTACTTATTATGAAGCTTTTCCCCAAGGGAATGCATTTCTGCTTTAGTGTTTTCATTCATTCATTCACCAGATAGTCACCAAGCACATGCTATGTACAAGAGTCAGGGCAGTATCTGTGTCCACTTGCCTGTTGTTGCTTGAAGGCCTCCACAAGTAAATCAATATCAGTAAAAGTGAGAGGAAATTGCAGCCGAGGACCATTATAGGAGTCTGGGACGTCTATGAATGAGACATACTCCTCTCTATCCTTGCAGTCCTGGAGGGTGCTACCAAAAAGTCGAGCAACTAATTCTGGAAAAGGAAAGACAGAAAGGGTGGGGGAATCAACATTCCCATACTTAAATTCAATAAATACCTTCTTGAATATCAAGCCCATGTAAGGCACGGTGCTGTGTGTTATATGTACCAAGCTATCCCACATACAATCATGAGGAAGGATTTGTTCTCAGATCATTAGGTACCTTCACATGAATCACCCTCATCCCTTCCTGAGTGGACATTGTACCAAATGAGCTCATTGGTGGGGAGGGGAAGGAGAAACACAAGGAAAACTGGGCAATCAAGGTACTCTGACACTCTGATATTCTACCTCTACATTTTCTGCCACCCTTACAGTTCAGATTTTTACAAATCGGGCTGAGAACATAACAATGTATTGCACTGGATTCAAACATCTGTGCTATTCAGGATCTACAGAAAATTAAACTACAACGTTCAATTTTTTTTCCTATTAAACACTTCAAATTTTACTTAGCTGTAATAGATTTCTCTCTTCACATAAAAACAGATTTTCTGACATGATTTTCTTTTTCTTCTTGATAACAAAGCAGATAAAGTTAGATGATGAACCACAGGCAGAAATACCCATAGGGCCTCTCTCTCAGAGAGACATTTCTATGTAACAGATCACCTGCACTGCCCATCTCAGTAGGTGCTGAGATCCAGGGTCCCTTTCTTACTAGGCTGCCTATAAGACACTCAGCCCAGGACCAGAAATCTGGCCAATTTGTTTGGAGAAAGATGAAAGGGGATATGGTAGACTGATTGTAAAAGTGACCCTGATTGTCTATCCCGGCCTCTAGCCTGGCTCTTTTAAATGTGATTTGCAGCTACTCTCATCAAGCATCTATTTCCCCAGGCTTCGGACCTGGGTTGTGGGGTTCATGATCTGTGTTGGCTTAAAGAATGTGGTGGAAGTGTTACATACCATTGCCAAGTCAAGGCCTCAGAAGGCCAAGCCTGTATGCTTCCGTGCTCTCTCTTTCGAATCCATGCTACTACCACAAAGCCCAGGCTAACCTAATGAAAGCTCCAAGACTATGGGGAACAGAACTGAGTCACCCCCACCAAGGCCATCCCAGATCAGCCATTAGCCAGCAGACCTCCAAATACATGAGCAAACTCTCACTGGGAGCTGAAAAAACTGCCAAATCGAGCCTGCCAAGATCAGCAGAAGCACTCAGATAACCTGTAGACTTGTGGGCACAATAATTGTTTATTACATGTCATTGAGTTATTGTGGTTGTTTAATACATGGTATTATTTCATTAACGGATAATGGATACAGAGGATGGTGATATATTCAACTCATTAACACTGAATTGCTACCAAACCAATGGGAACCAGAAGTTTTCTGCAAGCAGTTTCTATCTTTTTGAATATTTAGAGAAGACATGTTTGGAAAGTGTGACGTTAGCAGAGGTAGAGAGAATACATTTTTTTTTCAGGATCCAGTTATGCTGAGAGATTACAGCTCAGAACTAAACTTGAAAAAAAAACTTTCTAAGATACGTCATAATGTTTGGTAATGTAAAAATGCTTTCTAAATTATTGTGTACCCACCCCAACACTTCTTTGGTGGTGGTTGATGATGTTTTATAAGAAGTTAAATTTAGGAATAATAAGGTGTGTCTTCAGTGTGGTCCAGCGCCTGTATTTTTCCCATTTCGATTTGGTTTGAGATTTGAGAATCACTTAATTATTCCATTTTACGTTTAAAAACTAGAAATACAGAGCAGCGCGTAAGTTTTATCTCAGATTCCATTGTGCAAGCAGTAAAGCCTAAATACCCTATTTAACTGTCTTAATGATCATACCATCCCGTTCTTTGAGATACATCTTCCTCACTTACACGCTCAAATATCGGGCTCCTTTTGGGAAAACAACAATAACAACAAAGAAAGACAAAAACAACCCCCCCCCCAGTCTCACTGTATCATCTTATAACTGACTTATTGGGTCATCCCAACTGCGTGAGGTACGAGCATGCCATGATTTTCTTTTCCCGACCACTGCCTTCACCCGTGCTCTGTTCACTCCCCCTTTCTCATCAGCTCACACCTCAGGTCATCAGGAATCATCAGTTCCAGTCATTAAAATGCAGTCTTGGTTTTTTAAGAACAAAATTAAAATAGTGTTTTTCTTCTGTAAAACAAACACAAGAAAGCTTAGTCTGGTTCTTCTTTCCATACATTTGTTGACCTTCGTTTCTTATCAGTTCTCTGACAAATATATGAAAAAGCACCATTTCCCTAAGCCATTTCTTAGTCAAAACTAGTCAATATGAAGTATCAGTAAACATCGAATCATAATCCTGCTGACTTTTAGCCGTATTAAAAAAACAGTAACATAGATTCTCTTCCTAATATGGGTAGCTAATGTGACTCATGTATGAAAACAATCAAAAGCTGTACCAATTCAAATGCAAGTCGTGTGGGCTGCAACTATTCTAACTAGTAAGAACAACTTAATGAATGCCAACAATATGTAAAGATTTGTGCAACATGTAATTGGAATGAATCTTTACCTTTTTGATTTATAATTCTGTCAACACGAATCTAAACTAATTAAATATAATGAAATCTTGAATTATAACCAAATGATACCTTTACACGTTGTTCTAAAGAAAATCTCTCAAAACTATCCCCTCACATATAATCTTTTCTTTTACCCAGTACAAACTCAAAATCTGGACAGGGAAAATGTTAAAACCCATAATTTAAAAAACACAAACACACACACACACACGCACGCACACACACTTTCTGCCTCTACCGCCCACGTGTCATTTTGAAAACAAGCTCCAGATATGGCTGGGAAAAGAAAAGCACCAACTGAACTGCATTTTATAGTTATTTCATTTCTCAGTTATGAATCTGGATTAAAACTAGGAGGACCATATAACAAATTCAATAAATGGCAAGATGGTATTTCATAAAATTCAACACGTGTTCCTGATCATTTAAAAACTCAGGAAACCAGGAGTGAAAGCCTATCTCCTTAACAAAATTTTAAAAACTTAAATCAACAAGAATGGTTTTTCCATTAAAGCATTAACAAGACAAGATGCCTAGTTTCACTGCTTCATTTTCCCATTGTTCTGCCATTTCTAGCCAACACAACAAAACACGGAGCTGAAATGAGAGCAGTGACAATTGGGTAGAAAGATGTAAAAATAAAGTTACTTGCGGCCAGTGTGATTAAATATCCATACGCAAGAAAATTGGTTGAGAAACTCCCAGAACTGACAGGAGAATCCAATACTAGGGAGGTTTGAATCACAGCTTTATTACTGCTGAAATGAATAACCTTGGGAGGTCACCTTCTAAGCCTCAATATTCTCATCTGACAAAAGGGGATGATAATAATACTAATACCAGTGGTTGGTCATGAAGAACAAATGTAGTATTTAACGCACTTAAAAGACATGGCACGTGGCAAACATTTAATAAATATTAGCAATAATAATAGTAAGTTCATTCATGCTATTGTTCAACAGTAGCATAATACAAATAGATATAATAGATATAAATCAAAGGCTTGTTAAATACTACCAATAATCACTGGGGAGATATCATGGGGAAAATAACCTATCGATGATAGCCACAAAAAATATAAAATACCTGGGTCTGATAGGAGATTTTGGCTGATCTATGAAGCAGAAAGAATAGTCAAAACAACAGTTGCACATGCTCCACCCCTCTCCCCACTTCACCAGCCTCTGTTTAAACCTATTCTAACTTATGGGATGGATGTGTGGAGTCTCCCCATTAAGTCCTATGAACTGGTTTGAGCAACTAAGTAGTAGGGCACAGAAATGAATGGTTTCCAGGTCACCTCCCTCCTACAGAACACTCAGGATGTCTCGACTAACCCTGTGCCTCAGAGTTAAAACCATGTGTCCAGCTCTGACATATGGAAATGTTAAGTGACCTTCTGGTCCCGAAATATACCCTGCTTAGGGGTCCTGGCACTTCTTGCCAAACTAGGTGGAGGTTGTGTGGAACCTTCCCACCAAAGAAGGCCATCAGAAAGAGACCTACGGTAATGTACAGCGCCGTGACCCTAGTTAACACTACTCTAATTGTATGCTCGAAAGTTGCTAAGAGAGTACATTTTTAAAGTGCTCACCACACACAAAGGACTTGTAACTGTGAGGTGATGGTTGTGTTAACTAACCTTGTTGTGGGAACCACTTCCTAAAATATACATAGATGAAATCACCGCACTGTATACCTTAAACTTCTACAATGTTATATGTCAACTATATTTCAATAAAGCTGGAAAAAAATTTGAAACAAAATCAACCTACAGAAGTAATCTGTAAATTAATATTTCTGTTAGACACAATAATCAAATCAATAAGATTCTAGGACTCTATAATAGAGAGATGTATAAGAGAATAGAAGCCTAGAAATATGCCCTAATACATATTTTTAAATGAATACATGATGAAGCAGATACTACAAACCATGTGAAGAGACACATTATCAAATAAACATTGTGGGAAAAACTGGTTAACTACTTGGACATTTTCTTTTTAGCTGTGTTCTTTAATTGTTTTTAACCACGAGGCATCAAGATTTCCTTTTTTGGTTTAATATAAAAAATCCCAAATTTATGAAGTGTTAAAATTTTTAAAAGTCAAGCCACAAAAAAAAATCTAGAAATCTAGGCATAGCGATCCACATTTTAAATATTTCAAGGCCTTCTAAGTTTAAAAGCAGGAATTCACAAAGAAAAAGACATTTAGACTTGAAAGATATTTTAAATAATTAATGGGTAAAAATTTCCTAAACCTGATGGAAAATATCAACCTAGATACCACAGAAGTCCAAACAAACCCCACATAGGATAAAATATAAATGAAGCGTCACCAAGGCTCTTTATAGGTAAAGCTCTATTTTCCAATGTTACTTAAGTTAGTTTGTTTCTTCCAGAAACCCATCAGGCGGATTCTGTTATTTGTAATACAGTTAAGTTCATTTGTCACTGTGTGTTTTCTATTTTGGAAATATACACACACATTCTTTTCCTGTTTGTAATGATTTTTTTTTATG
This sequence comes from Nasua narica, assembly GCA_028533885.1. Taxonomy (NCBI): domain Eukaryota; kingdom Metazoa; phylum Chordata; class Mammalia; order Carnivora; family Procyonidae; genus Nasua; species Nasua narica. The sequence goes on along the minus strand of CM052801.1, from coordinate 12,471,619 downwards.
GGTGTGAAACATTATCATAGTTCTAAGAGTCAAAATAAAAAGGTACATTCAGAGGAGTGTTACTCCCCCCTCAGCCCTCTACCCAACTCCATTCTCCCATTCTTTCTTTCTCCCTTCTTCCCACTCATCCACTCATCCCCTGTCATTAGTTTCTGATTTATCCTATAGGTTTCTCCTGTATTTATTTTTGCACACATACACACACACACACACACACACACACACACACACGCTCCTATCAATCAGGCAAAGATTTCTCAAACAAGATACAGAAAGTACTACCCATAAAGGGAAAAAAAATTGTACTACATTAAAATCAAGAATGTCTGTTATCATCAAAAGATAGCATTTAAAGATTAGGGCGGTAAAAGCCAAAGACTAGAAGAAGATATTTGCAATATGTTTATCTAACAAAAATTCATATTCTCATACATATAAAACTTAGAGCACTCTTAAAATTTGGCAAGAAAAAAGCAGCTAACTCAATTAAAGGATGGCAGGAGACCTGATTAGGCACTTCACCAAACAGGATGTTCACAGGGCCACTACACAGACAAAAAGATGACCAACTTCACCGCTCACCAGGGAAATACAAAGCCCCAGCCAGGTGAGGAAAACCATCTAGATCTCCTTACCCCACCCAGTGAGTTGGAATGAGCCCCACTGACACCAAATGGAATGAAGACAAGCCATCCCCACTGAGCCCAGTTCGAATGCCCAATCCACAGAATCACGAGCAATAAAATGGCTGTTGTTTTTAAGCCACTAAATTTGGTGGTGATTTGTTATGCAGCAATAGATAACCGGAAATGAGAATATAGCAAAAAAAAATGATATATATGTTCACCAGAAAAGACATATATAAACATATGCATAACAGTACCGTTCAAACTGCCCAAACTAAAAACAACCCAAATATCCATAAACAATAGAATGGACATGTTTTGGTAAATTTGTAATGTTTTCTTTCTTGTTTTAGGCGCGAGTTAAAAGGGCACGCTTACTTCAAGAAAATTTATTGAGTCCTGTACTTATGATGTGTGCTTTAATGTATGTTATACTTGGAGAAAAGTTTACATAAGAAGATTAAATCACTGTCCCCTTCTTCGATAATATTTTTTAATATTTTTAAATCACCTCCAGAATTTCTTGACATGCAGATTTTTAAAAATACAGAGCCTGAGTAAATATCTCTGGGCTGGAACCCAGCCATCTGTGGTTATGAATCTCCATAAGTGGTTCTGATGCACAGCCCAGATCGAAATATTAGGTCATTAGCAAAAACAGTGCTGCTTCATTTCATCATCATTATATTTCCTCTCAGAAATATTTTGCCAAGGAACATGAAGCACAAACAACTATCTTCAAATTGCAATTATCTAAAAGAAAGAAAATGGCAAAATACCCACTTCCTCCCACTCCCCACTCTTCAGGTTTGGCTATTCTACCATTTAGAAAGCTTCTACAGATCATTAAATGCTTTAATTAGTTTCATACATATGCGCTCAGCTCCAAGCATGCCATTAAAACACCATTCTCTTGCCACTGTGAAGGGTGCTCGCTGGATGATTTAAAAGGAGTTCTTAGATGCCATATACTTTCAATTAGAACAAAAAAATGGTTGGCCCAAATTAAAGAAAAATAAGTTTTTAAGTCTAGCATCTACCTTGAAGGTAACAACAGTCATCTTGGTTTTGCAAGAGAAATGCATGCCTTGGGAATAACTATAATTTTAAAACCATTTTGTACCATACCTACATTACCTGTCCCTGAGATGATTTACTTAGTCATTTCAGAATGACTGAATAAATATTAAAGAGACAGAGAGACTAGACAGCTAGCCCTGCCGAAAACAGAGAACCGTGTTCAATCCACCATGTCCCCCCAGATTTGTTTCATGAGATACTCGAGATATTTTGATCTCTGGGCATGAAAGTTCTGCGGATAAAAAATACGATCCTCTTTACTAAAGCTACTATCGTACATCAACAGACTGTGGTTCAGAGAAGGTGTTCAACAAATTAATATTGAATGAAATCTAATTCAGCTTTATGAAAGTGACAAAACTAGTCAAATTGAGTAAACAACAATCGGAGAAAAAAGCCACCTGAACTGATTTCATCAGTTTGGTGTCATAAAGACAAGGCAGGTGGGCATCTTTTAAATTTCTTAGAGTCCTCCCGTCTTCAGAGTTCACATCCCTTGGTGAGGACAATTCAATATTTAATGATTGCTTTTCAAAAGACTAAGCATTTTACTTACCTGGGTCTTTCTCATGTATATGTGTGTAGTTTTCCAACATGAAGGAAAAGAAGTTGGATAGCTGGACAAAATAAAAATACATTAGTCAGTGAATGATCCCCAAATAGCCACTGTGGTAAATACTGTTGGCGTGCTGTCCCAGCCTCTCCCTGCCTCCCCCCTCCCTCACGCCCTCCCAGCCTCTCCCTGCCTCCCCCCTCCCTCACGCCCTCCCTCAGTTGGTGGGCAGCACGGTCCCCAGAGGCACGGGATATCATATAGCCTCCCGCTCCTTAATGGCTAAAAAGGACTTCTTTTCCACTAGGAAGCATTAAAGCTGGATTTATATGCCATTTTTTCAAGCTTGAAAAAGGCCTTCCTCAACCATCTATATCTTCTTCTGGAACTCTCAGGGGTTTGTTCTCAGGAAATGCTTTCATATTTTAACTCCTTCAGATATTGTTTCCTTCATAAAGCAACAACTTTACTTCCTCCCGGGACAGGTGCCCAAGAACAGAATAAGACCATTTTTTATTAGTTCACGAGACATCTGGCAGCCCTTTTCAAAATATAAACTTAGGAAATGAAAACTACCATCCTCTTCCCAAATCCTACTCTCTCTCCACAGCCACTTCTGAGACAATGTCACCCTCTACTAAAGCTTTCACCAAGGTTCCTCGGCTTAAAATGGACCCTAACTTTCCTTTTCTCACTTGTGAGGAGCGAAGAGAAGCACTTTACTGAAAGAAGAGATAAGCTGGCAAAACAGACCTGCAGTTGACCTTGTTCATCAGCATATTCGATGGACTGGAAGATGGTGAGGGCATAGCGTTGCCTGGCCTTCAACCGAGCACTGTAACCTCGGTACCAGTTCTGGATGACCAATGCGGCTTTTAGCGCTGCAGCCCCGTAGGATATGAAAACCAGAGGAAACCAGTTACTATGCAGCTATGAGACAGGGAAATCGGTGGTACAGAAAAAAATCAGTCCACCTGGACTCCTAGGTTCTAGGAGTACACAGTACAATGGGATTTACCTTTATGTTTTTGTAAAATGTCCTCAAGTTGCGAATACTTGGAGAATAATGATGGCATAGCCATTAAGAGTAGAGTTCCTGGGGGGGGCACCTGGGTGGTTCTGTCGGTTGAGGGTCCGACTCTTGATTTTGGCTCAGGTCATGATCTCAGGGTCACAGGATAAAGCCCTGAGTCAGGCTCTATGTTCAGTAGAGAGTTTGGGATTCTCTCGCCCTCTGCCCCTCCTCCTGCCCTCCTGCTTGCATGCACTCTCTCTTGGGGGGAGGAAAAAAAAGAACAGTATAGTTTTTCGGGCAAGAAGGTCTGAATTTGAATCCCAGCTATGCTAATTACTGTCTGTGTGATTCTGGTAAGTTACTAAAACTCTCAAAGCCTCTGTGTCCTCACCTGTAAAATGGGGAAAATAACAGCATCGACCTCTGGCACTACTCAGGCATATTCACATTCTATGTCCTATGAAGTAGCAATTCCATTCTTCACTATATACCCCAAAGCAATCTTCACACAGCCCATAAGGGAGGCTTATGGGGATACAGCATCCCTTTGCTTGTGGCAGTAAGGAATCTGACATCAACACAGCCTGGCTGGCCATTGCTGGGAAGGAGAATGGGTAACCGTGGGGCGCGCGCGCCATGGCCACAACCGGAAGCAATAGATTAAAGAAACCCATAGCAACATGGATGGGGCTTAAAAATATAGTGCTTCAGTGAGAACAGTTTTAGTTAGAGACAGTAAAATGTAACACGATGTCATTTTATATAAACTTAAAACACACATACAGAAAACCAAAATATAGATTTCCTAAGAATATATACAAAGGAAAAGACACTAAACAAATAGATTGGTTATTTATGGGGGGCTGTGAATGAATATAGCATACGTGGGCAAAAAAGAGCAAGCAAATTAATTAGCTAACATAAGAAAGGGTCTCGCACACGCCGGTGATGACAATGTACAATGAATTGGAAAAGTATGATTCACTCCAGTTTCTGTACCTGAGATTCAACTGAGAAAAGACAAATGGATAGATGAACACACCTCCCTCCTTCAGAGCCATTACAGTGGGATGAAATGAGCTGTGACAGAAGAGTTCACCCCTGTGCCCGGTTAATAAATGGCTAAACAAACGGCTACTATAGTGATAAGTGTCATCGTGTTTGTGGATTATTCAGCACACCGACTCTCTTCTGGGGCTATGAGCCTTTGAATCATCCTGTAGCTTCATGGCTTTGAAGAAAGCGATCAGGTGAGAGATAATGAGATTTAAAATATGGTCTCTTATGCCTTCCTCAAGTTTTAGAGCGAAGAACAATCAACACCAGCTGGCTTCTTTTATTCATGCTATAATTTTTCCCAGTTAGCACATTGAAATTAAGAGTTGACTGTGACAAGAACAATCTGAATTCTAAAAGCAGGATTCTGGCCTCTGGTCCCAGTATCCGTGGCTTAATACTGCTGTGGTACGTACATGAGATATACTAATCATCGGAGGGTATTTATTCATGAGTTCCTCCAAGACTCTCTGGATCCAGAGACACTCGTTTCATTATTCAGCTTCCAGAAGACTCCAGGAAGTAGACATAATAAGGTCAAGTATCATGATCTTTATAGGGGAACACCACAGGGAGAACAAGTAAGAGTGACTTGTTCAATATCGCAAAGCAAATGATTGGGAGGCTCAAAGTGTTCTCACCATATCGTTACAGAGAGCCTGGGCTCACCTGCAAGGTCTGTTCTATAGCACAGTCACTGTCATGACCAGCCGACCCTCCCCTCAGGGGCTCTCCCTGTTCCTCAAGCGCAAAGGAACCATCCCAGGGCTATTTACCGAGCACTTCCTGAGGGCCAGGCCATGGGTTCATTTCTGCAGTCCTCACCACACCGAGAAGCTGAGACACACTACTCAAGGTCACTTAGCCAGTAAATGGAAATGCACAGCACAGGCGGAAGCCAGGTCTCAGTTAACCTCCGAAGAGTTACTGACCTTCTGCTGTGTCTCAGTTTCTTCATCTGCACAGTGAAGCAGTGGACTAAATGATCACTAAAGTTTCTTCTATTTAGGGTCAGCACCGCCGATAAGAAATAATCACACTTACTATTTCTATAATTAATAATGGGACAAAACAGCTACCACATGCTAAGGGGCTGCTAGGAGAGATTTAGCCCGCACAAGTATCATCTCTATGTTACACACAAGGGAACTTGAGGTTCAGAGAGGCAAGTATATTGCTCCAAGTCACTTACCTAGTATGGACTCAGGTCTTCTGAGTCTAAACTCTGGGCTCTCTCCATTATAGCCAGTTATAACTTTCCCTAATCTCTGTGCACCTTTCCTTCCTTGGAATAGTAAGAGCCAGGCTTTATGGAATGCCTCCCATGTGCCCGGCATGAAGCTACACACGATACGTATATTACCACTTCTACTCCTCCCCCACGAGGGGAGATCGGGGATGGAAGCCCCCTGTCCTCTCTCGGCCTGGCTTTGGTCCAGTTCCTTGCTGGGATCCCACCCCACTCCCCAGGGGAGGAGTTGCTATCCTATTCGGTAAGCACACACTACTTTCAGGGGCTGCATTCTACTAGTTGGCGTGGAAGGCAGATGGCCATGCTCAGTTCCCTGGCTCTTGCATTTCCTCTTCTGCTCCAAAGGCGGTAAGCTGAGCCATCCCCTACCCACTTCCCAGCTCAGAAAGCCGCCATGCCTGTTGCTGCTCGCCTTCCTCTACCGGAGCTTAGGGTGACATGAATGCCACTTACTAAGCTATCACATGTCAGCTGTCATCCACACTTCTCTAACCCACTCGCCGGATGCTGAGACTGGGGCTCTGCAGGCCACATTTCTGATCAGCGGGTGCTCTCTGCTCGGCTCTGCCAGCAGGTGGGGGGGGCGGGCAGTAGAGGGAGATGGTGTGGCTGGAGGAGGGAGGGGAGACGCACTCCTTCCTGTCTGCTTTTCCGTTCCTCTTGGTGTCGCCTAGCAATGGCTCCCCCTGCAACCCCTGCCCCTGCCCCCACCCCCCCAGCACCAGTCTGTCCTTGTAGCGACAACTGGATCCTGTCTACAGTTATGCAGCACGTGCCCAACCAGCCTCAGGGCTGCCCCTCGGAGACCCTCCGCACCCGCTGGGCAGCCCCCATGGTCAGAGGTCTGAGTTTCAGTTCTGCAGGGAGCCTCCTCCAAGTCTCTAGATTTTAATAATTCCAGTCTGGTAACTGTCCTACCCCCATATGCCTTCGAGTCCTTCAGAGACCTTTCCGTTACCTAGGAACAATCTGATACTCAATTACCAGCTCTTCCCCTTCACTTCTCTCGTCACATCCCTCTGTGGTTTCTGCCTCCTGACCAGACTCTGCATGAGAGGCCGGTCTCCTTGGGGCGGGAAGAGTAGGCTCAGGTGAGGCCTCAAGCGTCCAACTTCCTGGACGCTCCAGCTCAGGCCCTTATCAGAATCCCACATCGGGATTTCCAGTACTCAGGCAGCAGCTGACAAAATGGACTTTGATCCACATCCTTCTATAGCTCCTTTGGTCTGCAGTTGCCCCAGCACCCTCTCCGGCAGAGGGAAGGCCGGCAAGGTTGAGTGTACCAACGTCCAACCTCTAAAACCTCACCGGGCTCCTAAGACCACCCCCACACACACAGCAGGGCCACTCTAGCCACCTGAGGCCTCTCCTCTGGCGCAGAAACCTGCAAAACGACAAAGGGTAGAGCCCAGATGGGACAGACCCTACCCAAGCGGTTGCTGGCTCCGTAACCCCCAACCCTGCCTGTAGAGTTGAAGAGCTGTGTCGTCCAGTTCTGAACTTGTTGGACAGCTTAGATCCGCTTCTGGTCCTGCTGCTTCATCCCATAACAGGGCTTGTCTTCCCTGTCACATTAATTCCATGCAGAAAAAAAAACAAAAATAAAAGCTATTGCCGTATGTGTCCGAAGGGCCTTCTATTTTTGTTTCTAGAAGGAAGCAACAGCATAGGTTTAACAAGTTACCAGGCCAATTTCCTGTACCCAGCACCGGTGAATTCTCTATTGCCAAGCTGGGGTGGTTTGGGGGGGTGGGTAGGGGGTTGTTTTTAATGGCTTCTTTTCTATGGTGGCGGTCATTATCATGGTATTTTACAAGAGATTACATATCCATGTAGGAAGTCAACGAAGAAGGCAAATAATAAATTCAGAGCATTTGCTTTGTGCCAGGCCCTATGTTTGGTGCTTTATGTAGATCATTTGATTTGATTGGATTTAATCCTCCCAATAATCCTAGGAAGCATCGTGATCCTTATTTTACAGATAAGGAGACTGAGGCTCAGACATAACTTGTTTGGGGGTCACATCACTTATCCGCGAGAGAATATAGAGTCAAATCCGAATCTCTGTAATTCCAGACACTGGGCGTACAACCCAGTGTGGCATTTGGAATCAGCCATAACAATGAGAGTGTGCCCTCCCCGCCTTCCCTACCTCCCATTCCCTGCGTTCTTCACTGTTCTTTTGTTCTCCATAGCATGTTTGACCGTCTGACAGTCTACGTAGTCATATATTTGTGTGCTGATTGTCTATCTCCCCCTATTAGCCAAGCTGTATGAGAATAGGGACTTTATTTTGTTCGCTGCCATATCCCCAGCACCCGGAGTAAGGCCTGCCAATGGATATTTGTTGAACAAACAAACAAATACCTTCTAGGGCTATTCGAATAATGATGTATTACCAATGTAATGGGGGGGGGGGAATAACAGATAATAATTGTCTCTCTCCCAGCTAACAACTTCGAGTGCCCCCCCCAGATCCTAAATTATGCATAACAGCTTATTAAAAATTTCACAAACTACTGTGGGCAAACACACACCATCTCAGAACCCAAGAGTGAAGAGCAAGAAGAACCGTGCCAACCAGGACCCACGGGGCTCGCTCCCATTGAGAGCACAGTCTTGGCTCAAACGCTGCCTTCTCAGCGAGGCCTTTCCTGACCACCCTTTTCAAAACGGCCCCATGACCCCCACTGCCTATCTCATTTCCTCACCACAGCACTTAACACTATCTGACATAGCATATATTTTACTCATTCTTCATTATCTGTCTCCTTCCACCAGGACATAATCTCTGTAAGGGCTCGGATTTTAGTCCGTTGGGTTAGCCACTATATCCCCTGAGTCTGGAACAGTCCCTAGAACACAGTAGATGCTCAATAAGTATTTGTCGAATGAATGAAATTGCTCTTTGGTTAAGACTTTCTGTCTTGTGTTACTCTTCATGCTGACAGGTGGAGCCTTAGCTTTTATTAGTTTTTTTTTTAAGATTTTATTTATTTATTTGACAGAGAGAGAGAGAGAAAAATCGCAAGTAGGCAGAGAGGCAGGCAGAGAGAGGGAGAAAGCAGGCTCCCTGCTGAGCAGAGAGCCCGACTCAGGGCTCCATCCCAGGACCCTGAGATCATGACCTGAGCGGAAGGCAGAGGCTTTAACCCCCTGAGTCACCCAGGCGCCCCTGGTTTGTTTTTTTAAATAGAAGGTTATTTGACAGTTCTTTAAACAAGTTTATATTCAGAACGATAAGGCATTTAAAGACTCTCTGCTTTTGAAATTCTGCTGGCAGAGGCCTCCTGAGGAGGCATCAGGATGAGCAAATATTTCATGAAACTTTAAGGGGCCTGACATCCAGTCAGGAAGAAAGAGAGGCACAAGTGTGATAGAATCTCATTAAAATGAATTCAAACGAACTAGAAAGAGTATGAACCATCTAGTAGCAAAAGGCTTTAAGCAAGAGGGAAAAACAACCATTACCTCAGCTCTTCAAAGCACGATGAGAATAGCCTGGCTCGGCTCTGGGACCACAGTTTTCCTTGCTATTTTTGTTTACAGCTATTCTATATCTGCCATCTGCTAGAGTGTGTGACTGTCACAGGGAGACTTCCAACTTTACTGGAAAAACAGCTCAAAGCACATGCCCAGTGGACATAAGATGGTCACAAAGCCTGCTTCTTGGACAGCAAGCAAGACAAGAACCCAGGAGGCTCGCCCATCCGCAGACTGTGGCATCCCTCCCTGCCCAGCAAGGGTGCAACACAGCATTCTGGTCCCTGGACAACATTTTTCTTTTTATGTAAGATTTTATTTATTTGTTTGTTTGAGAGAGCGAGCGAGCGAGCGAGCAGGGGGAGGGGCCAGGGAAAAGGGAGAGAATCTCAAGCAGACTCCATGTTGCACATGGAGCCCAAGGTGGGGCTCGATCTCAGCACTCTGAGATCATGACCTGAGCCTAAACCAAGAGTCGGACACTTAAGCAACTGAGCCACCCAGGTGCCCCTGCAAAGCATTTTTCTTAAACGAGAGGGAAATGGAAGGAAAGCATGAGGTCTAGTCTCCAAACACTGATAGGCCTCTTAAACAAAACTATCACTTTCCCTAAATGACAAGAGATCATAGTTTGATCGTTCTTGGAAACCTCTGGTGTTCTAGTCAGAGAGGGGCAAGAAGTAGAGGTCATTTCTTTGACTTTTTATTTATGCACGTACACACCCACCCAGCAACCCATCTACATGGGATAATAAAAATAAGATTTGAATTTGTAATTTGGAGACTTCCATTTTGGTTCTGACTCAACCAGGTGTCAACCGTGCAACCTTGGGCAGATTGTTTAACCTCTCTGGTCCTCAGTATCTCATGCGAACAATGAAAACTTGGAATTATGTGATCTCTAAGATTCTCTCCAGTTATGAAATGTTCTAATTTATCTTTCTATTTGTTTAAGGCCACAGCTGCAGCCTACCTATGATTGCACATAGCAAAGCTGAAAGTATCACTCAAGGACAAAATAGGACATGTACCTGTGAACACTCAAATCAGAAGCTTCTGGACAAAGAGGACAAATACTAAAGGCTACTAAAACAAAAAAAATCTGAGTCATCCCTGTAGAAAAATCCAAGTCAAGTCACTAATATCCCTGGCTTTCCCATCAAGGAATTGTAGCAAAGTGTGCTCGCAAGTGGTCTAGGAACATTAAACACTTACCTCATCACTTCCCTTTTAAATTGCTTGAAGTATGATTACTGTGTACGATCTGTTAACTGGCTCGAGTGATAGCCAACAGAAGATGGGGAGAGATGGGATAGGGAAGAAAGTGAAGACAAGAAGGGGCTGGGAGACAGACACACATGGGAAGAAGGTAAGGTCCAGAGGTTTCAATGAAGATCGAGAGATCAGAAAATGGGATAATAATCCTAAAGACTGCAGAGGCAGAGCTGATCCGAGTGGCCCCAGGGGCCAGAGAATGGGAGCAAGTAGCTCAAGGAATGTGAATAAGGGGGTGCTGGGGCTTAGGAGGTCAAGGACACCAGCCCATTTGCGGTTGTTCATGGGTACAGTGAAGCTGCTCAAGATGGCGCCAGGATGCGGTACACAGAGTCTGCGATGGATGGGGAAGATGGAAGAAGGCAAAAACAAGGAAGAGCTAATAAATGGCACTTCCAAAGGGCAGAACCCTAGGCTGTGGCCACTGCAGGCTTGGCAAACAGACCTCAGGTTGTACAGGATGGGATAATCTTACCTTTTGATTTTGAAACATTTTCAAACATCAGGGGAAAGGTGAGAATAGTACAGTCGTTAATACTCTGTCACCTATGCATTCTCCTACTCTCTCCCTCTTGCTCTCTCTCCACGCATAATAACATCATTTCTTTAGTCTCCTTTATTCTAGAACAATTCCTTAGCCTTTCTTTCTCTTAAATGATCCTGAAATTTTTGAAGATTACAGGCTAGTTATTTCAAATACCCCCTCCATTTGGATCTGTCTGCTGCTTCCTCAAGATTAGATTCAGGTTATATATTTCGGCAGGGAGAAGTACTGAGTCTCCCTCAAGTGCATTACATCAGGAGGCGCATGGTGTTTATTTGTCTTGTTATTGCTGAGATGAACTTAGATTATTTGGTTAAGACGGTGTCTGTAGAGGCCACTTTTGGGCAGCAGGCTTGAGCAATGGGAACCTGAGTAAGGTTAGAAGGGCCCACAAGCGACCACCAGGCTGAATGCAAACAGGCTCATTAGGCGACCCACTTCGAAATAACCATAGACCTTCACTGACCAGTGGGCTATATACAAGAAAGCACAGGTACCAAAAAAGGAAAATTCCGTATGTTCCATAACTCCTCACTTTCCCCCCTTAACTACAGCCCCTCATCCCTGCCTCCTTGCAGACAGACTCTCCTCTGCTCTTCTGCCCCCTGCCCCCTTGCCATGTATCCAATAAACCTCTATCTCCTTTGTTCTGCTTCGGGTGAATTCTTTCACTACCCATGCCACCAGCTTCCAGTGTCTACCTAGAATTCTCTACTGTAGGCATATTTGCTCCCTTCTTTATAATCAACACACAATTTGCAGGAATATGCTTTAGGACCATGTATATATTCTGTTCTCCAAAACATTCATGGATAATTTTTGCCCAAATCAATTCTTTTAAGGCTGGTTGCAAAAGAGTGATTTTTTAACTCTTTCTTACTACATTTATTAGGAGTCAGATTTTTAAATGCCCCCATTTAAAGTCTTCTTTTGTTCAACAGGGCGATGGGACAACACAAAGACTACATAAAGCCCATCTTATGGAAGTTTCCGCAGGAACTGAAATCCTTGGTTACACCATAGTTCAAGAAAATATGAAACTTTAACTATACAATACCAAATGAATAAGCTAAATCAGTGAAATCAGGAAACTAACAGTTTACAAGTAACTGTGACCTTCCTGCCTCACGAATTTCTGCCAATTTTCTAAAAGAATCATTATCATGAAGATCTCAATTTTTAAAAACTATTACATTTTTGAGTATGTAAGAAATTTAGCTATGTAAAAATACTACTAGCATTTTAAATCATTAAAATATTTTCTCATAGGAAATATGGTCTATTCAACAATTCAATAATGACCTTCAATCTCCACTCAGAATTTAAAAAATTAAATGTCTTGACTGCAATTCTGTTTTATGTCTCCCTTGTTATTAATTACTAATCTGAGTTCTATTGCCACATTCATTCACTTGAGGTCAGATACAATCAGCATTAAATTTTGTCTTTTGCAGCTGCTAAAAAAAGATAATGCCACATAAAGCCACAATCATATAAGAAAAGTATTCTGATTATGGGAACTAACTGGCAATTGGGGCCGAGGTAATGCCCTTTCTTACACTCGGTTGAAATATGTCTCTTTGTAACAAGATTTTCTAACAATTAGCAGGATCCAACTAAAAGCTGGCTTCTTTGGAATTGTCTAGTCAAGGCTGGAAGCTGGCAAAGAGCATTTAAATGGGGAGGTAGGACTTCATAGCCTTTCAGCAATACTTTCTATCCCCTAAAGGCTCATGATTCTAGAATGGATATCTAAATAGTCCATGGCGGAATCTCATAATACTTAAGGTTTCTAAAGCAGAAATGGATTAGTCACACAGCAAATAAAGAAAAATATGAAGATGCATTTAATGGGAATAAAGAATACAAAGGACATTTCATTTTTTGCGTGCCTGTTTCATACAGGCAACAAATGTATTTGTAGTACCCATCCTTTAGACACCTCAAGGCCAGCACATTATGGTATCAAAAAGCGAATGACTAACCAAAAATTATTATTGAGAGGGATCATAATTTCAGATGAAGAAAGTGGGCTCCTTTTACAAAGAAAAGTACTGTTGGGGCACCTGGCTGGCTAAGGCAGAGGAGCATGGCACTTCTGATCTCAGGGTCACAAGTTCAAGCTCCACATTGGTTATAGAGATTGCTTAAATAATTAATTTTTTAAAAAAGAAAAAGGAAAGTACTCATTTAAAATGATTCCTGGGGCACCGAGGTGGCTCAGTCAGTTGAGCATCTGACTCTTGATTTCAGCTCAGGTCATGATCTCTGGGTTGTGCGATGGAGCCTCACATTGGGCTCTGCGCTCAGCACAGGGTCTGCTTGTTCCTCTCCCTCTGCTCCCCCCATTCCCCTGTTCACTCCCTCTCTAAAATAAATAAAATCTTTTAAAAATATAATATAATTATAATGATTCCCTAAGAGTACTCTTACTGTGATGAGCATTGACTAGTACACAGAATTATTGAATCACCATATATCGTACACCTGAAACTAATATAACACTGTACGTTAATTACAGTGGAATTAGAAAAAGAAAAGAAAGTGATTCTCAACTGATGCCAACAAAGTAGGGATATAATATATGATATGGGCCAAAAATAAAGATTTGGCAGTTTGGATATACAGATGATAATTAAAGCCATGAGAGTAAAGTCACCCAAGGAGAGCATTAGAGTGACAAAATAAAAGGACCAAGAGGAACCCAGAGGAATCCTAATATTTAGAACTTGGGAGAAAGTGGAGCCCTTATGAACACGTCAGAGACACAAGGAAACCTGGGAGAATGTGCCAAGGGCTGTGAGTATTTTAAGAGGGGTGTGTGCAGAACGCCAAGAACTACCAGGAAGCTAAGGAAAATAAGAACTGAAAATGGTCCACTGGACTTCAGGGTCATTCAAGAACTTGTCAAAATCACTTTACATGGGATGCAACAGAGAAAGTAGGAGACAACAGTGTGAACGCCCCTTTCAGGAGCAAGCTCTGAGAGGGAGGAAAGTGACTGGAGGGAAGAAGAGGGCAAGGGAAGGCTTTTCTTTCAAAGGGAAGGAAAAAACAATTACAAGGGGCCATTTTAGACAACAGGACAATTCTGAATATGAACTCTATGTTAGACAATATTAATCCACCAATGCTACATTTTTTTCAGAGTGATATAGTATTATAGTTATATAAAAGAATATTTCTCTTTTTAGGACACTCATGCTGAAGTATACGGAGGTTAATATCATACTGCCTACAACTTCCTTTCAAATGGAGAGGGAGACAGAGAAGGAGAGAGGGAGAAAGAAAATGGTAAAATGTTGACAGAGTGGTGAATCTCAGTGAAGAGGATGTGGGTGTTCGCTGTATTCGCCTTTCATCTTCTCTCTGTAGGTTTGCAGTTTTTAAAAATAAGAAGTCGGGGGTAAAGCAAAACAGAATGGCATGAGGAAAAAAATGTCTTCAAATCTAAAGAAAAGGAAAAAAGAGGAAAGACACTGGAGCATGTTAGAATGTTGACAGGGTAGGGCACCTGGGTGGCTCAGTCGGTTAAGGGACCGACTCTTGATTTTGACTCAGGTCATGATCTCAGGCTTGTGAGATCCAGTCCTGCATTGAGCCCTACATCAGGCTCTGCACTGGGCAGGGAGCCTGTTTAAGATTCTCTCTCTCCCTCTCCCTCTGCCCCTTCTCCCATTCCCCACCCTGCTAGCAGTACTTTCTCTCTCTTAAAAAAAAAAAAAGAGAGAAGAAAGTTAATGGCGTAACAGCTAAGGGAGCGAGCAAGAGAAGGAGAAGGGGGAAATCAATGCCCCCATCTCTCCACATGCACTTGCAGCTGTAGAACATTCTGACAGACTTTTGAGTGGCACGAATTTGAAAGAGCATCTCATCTGATGTCCCATTTCAGTGAGGAGGAAAATGAGGGAGATCTCAACTCACAGGGATTTCTGCTATACCCCAGAATGCCAGTAAAGATTGCCTGATGGCAGTTATAAAGGAAAATCCTCCAACGATAACAAGAATGGCAAGGGCCCCTGAAAATTTCAGAAATTTTTTCGGAGAACAACAAGGATAAAGGAAACAATGTCATTCATTGGTTCTCCATGAAGGTCCCCAGTTTACCGTACAGCACTGTAAAGGACTTAACTGTGGGACTGAGGAGGTGGGGGGTCTGGGGCTGAGGGTGGAAGAAGGGGAGCTCTCAGGTAACTGGGAAGGGCTTGATCGCTAGATTTCTAGACAAACAAATGAACTAGATGTTATTCCAGGAATTAAAGAAATATTTGGCTTACTAACAAGTGAAAATAAAGAACAAATATTTTGTAAAAGAACAACCTCCATTAGAGAAAATTTCCATTCTTCATAGCTTAAAGCATCCAACTCCAAAGCCAAAAGCCTTTGTAGGCTCCTCAGCACTTAGGGAAAATGAATAAATGCATTTCTAAATTGTCTCAAGGGAAAAAATAAAAGAAAATATATCATCGTGTTCTCAAAGTGCTCCATGGGGGGAAAAAAAGCGCAACAGACTATTAGTTCAAAATACATCAATATAAAATTTTAAGTATAAAGTGAAGTTCAGGAGAATGAAATTGCAATGTTTAATTTCTATTTTTGGATAAATTCCAATTTTACAAGTCAGGGCAGCATATTAAAAAGAGCATGGACTTTGATATCTGTCAGAGCCAATTCTAGTCCAGGTCAACTAGTACGTGACTTTGGGCAGTTCTTTAATCTAAGTCTCAGTTTCTTCATAGAAAAGGAGACTAATCAAAGCTTCCTCCAAGGGTTTTTTTTTTTCTTTTTTAAGGTTTTATTTATTTATTTGAGAGAGAGAGAGAGTGCAAGTGGGGACAGGGAGAGGGATAAGCCGACACCCCACTGAGTGTGGAGCCCAACGACATAGGGCTCCATTGCAGGACCCTGAGAACATGACCTGAGCTGAAACTAAGAGCCGAGCGTTTAACCAGCTGAGCCACCCAGGTGCCTCCGAGCTTCCTACAAGAGTTTTGCAGAGAAATAGAAATAATGAATGTAACAGGCATGCAATATAAATGATAGCTATGATTTTTCTCTTCCCTCTTGCACACCACAAAAGAAGCAAAGTAACAGTCATAAAACAACATGGTTGCTCCTTCACTACGTGAAAGTAGATAGCCCACAAGAAGGGGACAGCCTCAATTTTGTATGTAGGCAACTTTTTCTCAAAAATGCCATGATAGGGGCACCTGCATGGCTCAGTCAGTTAAACGTCCAACTCCTGGTCTCCACTCAGGTCAGGATCTCAGGGTCGTGGGATCGAGCCCTGCTCCACGCTCAGTGGGATATCTATTTAAGGACCCTCTCTCCCTCTCCTTCTGCCCTTCCCCGTTTGTGAGCATGCACGAGCATGCACATTCTCTCTCTCTCTTTCTCTCAAATAAATAAATAAATATTTTAAATGCCATGATACTCTAGAGGCAGTTTTATATTGGGGCTGAATGACTAAAGTAGGGGCAAAAGCCCTTCACACTAGTGAGACCATGAGAAACAGGAAGTAAGCCCTAAGCCCAGCCGTGCCCCTTACTAGCTCCGCGTTCTTAAGCAAATCACTTTGCCTCTCAGAAGCCTCCATTTCCTTGTATATGAAAGGGCCTCTATAAGTATAAAAGCACTATGCAAATAAAAGCTACTTTGTATGAGTAAATTTAATTAAAGTGAGTTTCCAAGAGCAGCAATGTTGGTAGGCACCGTAAATGGATGTAATGATTGACAGCAAAAAAAACCAAAAAAACACAACACTGTACTTAGAACTCCTTGGGTTCAAAACCCAACTCTGGCAGTGGTTACCAATATGACCTTGGCAAGTACTTACCTTGCTGAGCATGTTTTCAATTAAACAAAAAAGAAATAACACTTTACTCAGGTTTATTGCAAGGATTAAATAAAAAGTATGCAGGATATTTTGAACACTCCCTAGCATATAGTTAGTAATCAGGAAATAGTAACTATTATTTTTCTATCAAAAGCTTTCAAAACATTTGTAACCCTTGACACAATAAGTTCATGTCTAATCACCTGAATATGGGAATAATCCAAAGTAAGGAAAAAACTACACAAAGAAATTCTTCTAAGTATTGTCTATATTAGTTAAAAGGAAAAAAAAGAAAAGACAAAAAAGTTCAATATTAGAGGAATAATTAAGACTATGATGGTCTATCCATTAAGTAAAACGTTTAGTAATGGTTAAAATGCTGTTTACAAAGCATTTATAACAACTTGAGAAATGTTTATACAATAATGTCTTAGTGCCAAGAGTGACGCTACAAGAAATTAATATTTAGGATGACCAGAAATCTATACTATATATAAAAAAAGAAATTACCAAAATGTTACCAGTTTTCATCTGGGTAGTAGACATACTGGATAGTAGAATGATGAGTATTATTTCCAACTGCTTTTCTATATGTTATAGTATTTCAAAATGAGAAAAACTTTTTATGCATAAATGTAAGTAAACAATATTCCTTCAGTTTTCAGCAGGTTTATTATTATTATGAAATCATAATAAACATTGACATATTAACAAGAGATGACGGAAGAATAAAAAGAACTCTAAGGGAATACTCTGACAAGTATATGCTAATACATTAAATAGCTTAGATGAAATAGGCAAATTCCTACAAGGACACAAACAACTAAAAATGAATCAAGAAGAAATAGAAAATCTGAATAGACCTATAACAAAAGTAGAATAAGTAATCAAAAAACTACCCACAAAGATAGGACCATGCTCAGCTTCACTGATGAATTCTACCACACATTTAAAGAATACCAATTCTTCACAAACTCTTCTAAAAGGTGGAAGAAAAGACTTTGCAACTCATTCTATGAGCCTAGTATAACCCTGGTAGCATAAACCACACAAACACATCACACGAAAAGAAAACTATAGACCAATATCTCTGATGAATACAGATGCAAAAATCCTAAACAAAATTCTAACAAGTTTAATCCAGCAACATATAAAAAATATTATATACCACGACCAAGAGGGATTTATCCCAGGAATGCCAAGTTGATTCAACATCTGAAATTCAATTAACTTATCATAGAATAAAGGGCAAAAACTACATGATCATTTCAATACACGCACATAAAGTATTTGACAAAATTAAACACCACTTCTTTTTTTTAAGATATAATTTATTTGAGAGAGAAAGAACACCTGAATAGGGGGAAGGGCAGAGGGAGAGGGGGAATCAGACTCCCTGATGAGTGGGGAGTTCAACTCCGGGCTCAATCCCAGGACCCTGGGATCATGACCTGAGACAAAAGCAGAACCCCAACTGACTGAGCCACCCAGGTGCCCCTAAACACCACTTCTTAATAAAAAACAACTGATAAACTAGGAATAGGAATGAATTTCCTCAACCTGATAAAGAGCATCTTGGAAAAAACCACAGCTAATATCATACTTAAAGGTGAAAGATTGAACGTTTTCTCCTTATGATCAGGAACAAGACAAGGATGTATATTCGTGAATTTCTATTCAACACGAAGAGAGGTTCTAGCCAGGATAATTATGCAAGAAAATCAAATAAAAGGCATAGAATAGAAAGGAAGAAGTAAAACTATACTAGCAGATGACATAGTTTGTAAACAGAAAATCCTAAAGAATCAACCAAAGTATTGGGATACAAGGTCAATATACAGAAATCAGTTCTTTTGTATACACTTGCAATGAGCAATCCAAAAATAAAATTAAGAAAATAATTCCATTTTATAACAGCATGAAAAAGAATGAAAACACTTGGAGTAAATTTAACAAAAGAAGGGTAAAACTTAAATTCTGATTGCTATAAAACGTTGTTGAAAGAAATTAAAGACCTAAACAAATGAGAAAACATTCCATGTTCATGGATCAGATGATTTAACTGTTAAGCTGGCAATACTCCCCAAATCGATCTACAGATTCAGTGCAATCCCCATCAACATTCTAGATGGCTTCTTTTGAGAAACTGACAAACTTATCCTAAAATTCATATGGAAATACAAGGGAACCGGGAAGCCAAAACGATCTTGAAAAAGAGAAACAAAGTTGAAGGACTCAGACTCCCAATTTCAAAACTTTCTATAAAATACAGTAATCAAGACAGTATGATGGGGCGCCTGGGTGGCTCAGTGGGTTAAAACTTCTGCCTTCGGTTTGGGTCATGATCTCGGGGTCCTGGGAGTAAGCCCTGCATTGGACTCTCTGCTCAGCAGGGAGCCTGCTTCCCCCTCTGCCTGCCTCTCTGCCTACTTGTGATCTCTGTCAAATAAATAGATAAAATCTTAAAAAAAAAAAAAAAGACAGTATGTCATAAGGATAGACCTATAGATCAATGGAATAAAATTCGGAGTCCAGAAACAAACCCTCATATCTACAGTCAATTGACTTTGACAAGAGTGCCAAGACCATTCAATGGAGAAAGAATAGTGTTTTCAACAAATGATACTGGAATGACTGGATATCCACATGCAAAGAACCAATCTGTTCCTCTACCTCATACCATATATGAAAACTAACACAAAATGTATCAAAAAGCTAAATGTAAGAGCTAAAAATATAAAAGTTTTAGGAAACAAACATAGTCATAAATAATCTTGGTTCTGGCAATGGATTCTTTGGCATGATGCCAAAAGCATAAGCAACCAAGAAAAAAATAAACTGGACTTCATCAAAATTAAAAACCTTTCTTCTTCAAAGGATGCCATCAAGAAAGTGAGAAAACAGCCAACTGAAAGAAAACATTTGCAAATCACATATTTGATCAAGAATCTAGACCCGGAATATATAAAGGAAATTCTTACAACAAAATAATATAAAAATGAATAACTAAAAATGGGCAGATGATCTGAATAGATATTTTACCAAAGATCTGCAAATGGCTAAATATACACAGGACAAAATGCTCAATATCATTAGTCATTAGGGAAATGCAAATAAAAACCCTAATGAACTACGATTTCATACCCACAAGGATGGGTATAATCAAAAGGACAGACAATAACAAGTGTTACAAAGGATGTGGAAAAAGTGGGACCATCGTACGCTGCTGGTGGAAATGAAGAATGGTGCAGGCACGTGTGAAAACAGTTTGTAAGTTTCTCAAAATGTTAAACATTGAGCTACCATATGACCCAGCAATTCTACTCCTAGAACCTCCTATATAACCAAGAGCACCAAAAATATATGTTTACACTATAACTTGTACATGAATGTTCATAGCAGCATTGTTCACAATAGTAAAAAGGTACAAACAACCCAAATATCCATCAACTGATGAATGAATATGATGTGGCATATTCTTACAATGGAATATTATTTAGAGATGGAAAGGAATGAAATTCTGATTCATGTTACAACATGAACTTTGAAAACATTATGCTGAATGAAAGAATTCAGACAGAAAAAACTCCATGTGCTCTTGATTATATTGATATGAAATGTCCAGAAGAGGCCCCATCTATAGAGACAGGAGATTAGTGATTGCCTAGGGCTGGGGAGGTTAGTCACTGGTAATGGTTTGGGGGAGGGATGTGAAAATGTTCTAAAATTGCTAGTGGTGATGGTTGTACCGCTCTGTGAATATACTAAAAACCAATGAATTATATGGTTTGAACCAATGAATTGTGTGGTCTGTGAATTATAGCTCCATAAAACTGCTCTTTTAAGAAAGTGATCCAGGAAAAGAGTTTGGCATTTCCTCAAAGAGTTAAACATAGAATTGCCACTTGACCGGGCAATTTCAGTCCTAGGTGTATATCCCTAAAGAACCGAATACGGGGACTGTAAACAAGTACACATACGCTTGTGCTCATAGCAGCACTATTCCCAGTAGTCGAATACGTGGAAACAACTCAACTGTCCATCACCAAATGAATGGATAAACAAAATGTGGTCTATACACACAACGGAATACTAGTCAGCCTTAAAAAGGAATGAAGTATGACAGATGCTACGACATGGCTGAACCCCAAAAACATGCTAAGTGAAAGGAGGCAGGGGTTGTATCATACATGATCTCATTTGCCTATTTACCTATTCCACCCAGAAGAGGCAAATTCACAGAGACAGAACACAACACCGGCAGTGGTTCAGGGGCTGGAAGGAGAGGGAAATAGGGAGAAGAAACTGCTTAATATCTACGGGGTTTGCTTTGGAGTGATGGAAATGTTTGGAACTAGACGAGAAGGGGGGGTCACACAACTTTGTGAATGTACACAATGCCACTGAAAAGTCCCCTTTACAATGATTAATTTTTGTGTTATGTGCATTTCAACTTGGTAAATTAAAAAAAAATAAACCCATCCCCAAATGTAAGGCATTACTTCCATCGACCTGCAACATTTTAAAAGTTGAAAAGTATTTCAAAAAAAAAAAAAAGAAAGAAAAGTATTTCAAAAAGAGAGAACTTACTTTTACAAGTTGGGCGTGGCCTTTTTTTTTTTTTTTTTTTAGTAACCTGAGAAATTTGGCTAAATTTAAAGAACCCTGGATAATCCTAGATATAAAAAGAATATTACTCTCTTTGCTCTCTTATAATAAATTATTACCATAGAATTAGTTCAGTTGGAGCTTTTGAAAGAGTTACAGATTTGAAAGAGTTAGTACATCTCTCCCGTGTCCCCGCTATGGGAGATCAGCTTTGCTAACTCACCAGCACAAGTCAGCTGGGAGGCAGAGTGGCATTTGATTCCCAAGAGAAAACATCACATGCTAATTAGTATAGAATACTCTGCACCCTAAACTGTCCGTCTTAAGCCTGAGTGAACTTCCAAAAACAAGATGTGGAGTAGAATTTGGGAAAATTATCTATAAGCTAGATACGAAAAGAATGGAGTTTAAGAGGGCATGTATTGCATGGAGCACTGGGTGTGGTGCATAAACAATGAATCTTGGAACACTGAAAAAAATAAAATTAAACGAAAAAAAATGGAGTTTAAGAGCCAATTATTCACATAATCATCCCAGTTTTTTAATTTTTATTTTTATCTGCTTGTGGAGACTATGTCCCTTAAACCCTCTAGTGAGTTGTAACTAGATTTCAGTAGGTATGAGAAAGAACTTCAGGGCAAAATAAACAAAGGAAATATTTAAGCCTCTAATTATACAGAGGTTGTGGGAGGTATGTCATCTATTTAAAAACAACACACTTTTCCGGAAGCCAATGATCTTGCGTTTCCCAAATTTTACCTGGAACAGTCTAAAAACGTGGGGCAAATCTCATGAAGTTCTATGTTGAATAGTTGTAAAAAATAATCCGATCGCTGAGTTACAAAATCTAATAAAAAGTCAATGATATTGCTAAATGCCACAGAGGTCTGGATATAGCTATTTATAAGCATATTGAATAAACAGAGAAAAATTTCCAGAGGCTTTCTTGTTCCCTGCCACTGGGTTTGAAATTGAGATTTTTATATTGGTACGTTCTCAGCTGAAATCAAATCAAACATAAGCTCTCTCTTAGATAATACTTTATGGTACATCGTAAATTCAAAGCCACATCTTCCTAAAGGTAGTTTCCCGCGTTCTGCCAACATTCAGCCTTCAGCTGGAGTGACGGCGCCTTATGCACAAGCGCACGGGGCGGCTGGAGAAGCGAGTGACTTCCCCGGGAAAGGGAACAGGGCGAAGCTCGCTCCTTCTCGCTTGGCTCCCCAGCCATTCCAGAAGACGGGCACCCCCCTCCCCCGCTGGCACTCACCTTTCTCAGATTTCTTGTCTTTCGTTGACGACGAAGTGCCACAGCCCATGTCTTCTAAATCATGTGTGCTCATGAATTGAACTTCTCATTCCCAAACAGAGTGTGGAAAGTGCCTCCCTTTATGCTGCAAGGAGCCCCTCCTAGCTGATCCTCCTCAGGCATAGATCCTGATGAGGAAGACACAGGAGGGAGGGGGGGAGGAAAGCACCCGTTAACAGCAAGGTATCTAAGGGCTGCTGGGCAGGATTCATTTTATGATTCTTCTCAACTGCTGTTCATCATGTGATGTGGAAAGTGATCAGACATAATCTAATGCGGGTGCATTTTCCAGAACACAGCGGCAGCCACCGAGCAGCTATAGATTGTTTTTTCTGCTACACGTAAATTATCTTTTCCCTGTGTCGAGGTCAGATCAAGGTCTGTATAAAATAAAGCATTGAAAACAGAAAGGAAACGCGGCAATGTAAGAGTGTACGATTTTCTAATGGAAATACAGGGAATGGGACACGAGGACCTGCTAGAAGTTAACTGTTTGGGCTGTAAGCGCAAAATAATTAAATCTATCTAGGCTTTTAAAAACACAGATTGGAGACGGACTATGAGACAAAACAACATGTTTAAACAACTCTGCCAAAATTCAAATCAAAGTGAGTTCCTCAACACTATTTCTCAGAATCAGCTGGAGAGCTTGTTTTAAAAAAGGAGGCTCAAGGCCTCCCCCCAGACTAGGGTGCCACAATCGGGGGAGGGGGCCAAGTGCCCTTTTCGTTTGTTTGTATTATTTTCTTCCTTTTTTTTTTTTTCCAGTAAACTCTATGCTCAAAGAGGGCTTGACCTCACAACCTGAGATCAAGAGTACAGTCGGCCCTTTAAATAAGCCCTTTTTAAATAAGCTGTCCACGTGTTTCTGAGACTCCCTCCCCTCCCAGGTCTATCCTCACGCTCATCAGCCGAAACTGCTAAATTGGATTTTAGTATTCCACCTCATGGCTTTTGGGAATGATGTTTCCTTTATTTTGTATTGTCCCAAACCAGCCTGATCTAACCTATTTGCATTTCTTGATAGGAACAAAGTCAGAGAACAACTGACAGGCAGGGTCTGGTTTCCACTAGCAGGACACTAAAAGCCTCAAAATTTTGACTCAACTAAAGAAAGAGAAAAAATAAAATGAATGGAAATATTTGAATTGACAAGGTCAGCTCCAAGGGCACATAGCCCCTGTACCATTCCACTCCAGCCCATTCTCCAGGGTCACCGCAGGGCCCTTTCATTCACACTCTGAGTATATTTGTGCAGTTAGGTGGTAAATCCACCCATCATAACACGCTGGGAAACTCTGCTAAATATTTTCATGAAATTAAGATACATACTTTGGCACCTTGACTATCCGAGCCCCCAGAAGAAGAAAACGAAGAAGGGGAGGAGGACAGGAGGAGGGAAGGAAGGAGGAAATCAGTTGGGCAGGACTTTTAATAACAGAATCACAAAAGTTGAAAGGTGGGAGAGACCTTTAAAATTGCCTAGAATTTACACAAAGTGCAAGGAAGTCAAGCAACTGGCCTAATGTCGCATAGACAAATTGGTTGTCAAACTTCGTTGCCTGTTACCGAAGCAGGGGGAGTTTTTAAAACTCCCAGTGCTCAGACAGCACTGCATTAAGTGAGAATCTCCAGGGGTTTAAAAAAGACTGAGGCCTGGATCCCATCCCCAGAGATTCTGATGTAACTGGTACTGGGTGGGGGGTCGGGCATCAAGATTTTTAAAAACTGCCCAGATGATTCTAATGCGCAGCCACATTTGACAGTCTTTAATAGTGACAGTGTTGAGCAAATCCACGATGACACCTAAGGATCATCACATTTTCCTCTAAATGCTCTGACTCCATCTATTTGGAACAGAATTTTTCCAAAGGTCATGTCAGGCTTACAAAGCAGTGGTTTCTAGCATCTCTTCTTTTCTCAGTTTTGAAATCTGGGCAGTATTTACCCATCACCTGCCTTCTCCCTGTACTCAGAAACGTCTTTTTTTTTTTTTTTTAAGATTTTATCCGTTTATTTAGAGACAAATAGAGAGAGAGAGAGGGAGGGAGAGAGAGAAAAAGAGAGGAAGGGAGGGAGGGGCAGAGGGAGAGAGAATCTCAAGCAGACTCCACACGGAGCAGACTGGGGCCCCATCTCATGACCCCGAGACCACCATCCAAGGCGAAACCTAGTTAGATGCTCAACTGACTGAGCCATCCAGGCGTCCCTATACTCAGAAATTTCTTACAGGTTATCTGTAGCACCTCTGAGAACGTATCTGCTGGGGTCTTTCATCACCCTTCGAAGTAGTTCACCTCGTCCTGGTGATCTTCTCCATGTGCCTAGATCAGTGCTCTCTGACATGAGCGTCACAAGACTCACCAGGGGAGGTTATTAAAAAATGAGGACTCTCAGGCTTTACCACCAATACTCAGTCCGGAGGGCCTGGGAATCTGTAATCAGAATGCAGACTCTAGGGGACTTGGACACAGGCATTCCCAGATCGCAGGTAGAAAAACCCTGCTTTCCATATCTCCTTCGGGCCTCACTTTCATCTTTTTTTTTTTCACTTTCATCTTGATGCTATTTTTCCCCACCTCTTTTTGTGAATACAGAAGAGTTGGGCATTGAGTAGGCAACACTGATCCAATAAGAAGTGAGAAATTTCAATCTTGATTTTCTTTTCCAGAAAAAAAAAAAACAAAACAATAAAGCAATACCCCTCCAAAGGCGTTTGGTTCTTAGCCACTCATGAGTTCATTACACAACAAAATTCCATGTAAAAAATTCACTAGTAACTAAAAAACATCAAATTTGAGTATATTTCTGTTAGACGGTAAGTTCCACAGGTATCCTTCTTTCTAAATGCTCCTTGACTCTCTGGCAACTACACAGTGCCTTTCACATAGCAGGTATTTGATAAATGCTAAATGCATTAACGGGGTTTTCTAAGCCATGGTCCTTTGTTCTCTTTTTAAAGATTTTATTTATTTATTTATTTGAGAGACAGAGAGAGCGCATTGAGTGGGGGAAGAGGAGGTGAAGGGCAGCCAGAGAAGGAGAAGCAGTCTCCCCGCTGAGCAGGGCTGGATCCCAGGACCCTGAGATCATGACCTAAGCCAAAGGCACTTAACTGACTGAGCCACCCAGGTGCCCTAGTCAGTGTCTTTTAAAAAAATTAATTGCTAGGGCACCTGGGTGGCTCAGTCGGTTGAGCATCTGACTTTTGATTTCACCTCAGGTCATAGTCTCAGGGTTGTGGAGTTGAGCCCTGTGTCGAGCTCCACGCTCCAGACAGAGTCTACTGGAGAGATTCTTTCTCTCCCCTTCTTTCCCCCTTTGCCCCTCCCCCTGCTCATGCTCACTCGCTTGTGCACCCGCTCTCTCGCGCTCTCTCTCTCTCAGATAAATAAATAAATAGAATCGTAAAAAAAAAAATAAATGCGAAAAGCCAGTATTGGTCCATGACTTGGTGCACAGATGCCTGCTATTTGATTATATAAAAGCCTTTTATTAAACCAGAAAGTGGGTAGTACTTACTTACACATTCATTTTTAAAGAAGATTTTTAAATCATGATGGAGAAAAACTGAGAATTGTTCTAGAATTCTTTAGTTTAAAAAATTAGAATTCTTTGGCTATTAGGAAAAGATTTGCTATTGAAATTTTTACATTATTAAATAAGTATTAAGCAAGTTATCCTTAAACTATTTTTCTCCTTCAGGTAACAGGTAAAACAAACAAAGCCAAAAGAGCTCATTTTAATGCTCACCAAAACAAGACCTGGGTAAGGCCAGGGGCCACTTAATACTCCCACACACTGCCCAAACTACACTGTCATCATCCACTTAAAGGCAGAGAGGAAAACAAGTTTGCAAGCAGTGTATGTACCTTTGAGGACATCTCCAGCCGGCGGTAAAGCTGATAAAAATGATTGGGGGATTTTCCATTATTGAGAAAAATCGAAGCTCCTTCCATTTCCAGCCCTCTGTCAGCATTAGAAAAGCACTTAGTGTGCCAAAGAAGACTCCAGAGAAATGATACCCTAGGGTCTGAAAGGGGTCCTGTGGCTCAAGAGGTGGGGAGCTTCTGCAGGGTTTGCGAAGACCCAAGGACGCCATTATCAGCGACATGGACATTGAAAAGGTGGCTCTTGGCAAAAAATAGCTTGAAATTTGCCCAATGAGTCTGCCCCTACCAATATTTATATGTCGATGGTTTTAAAGCACAAACATGAAATAATGACTCATCATTGGCACACACTTGTAATCTGAAAAAGAAAAGGCTTCTAAGGCTTCTGCTGGAAGGTTTTTACTGTGCGTGGGGCAGGGAGGCTAACTGAAGGGCCAAACGAACGGTTTGAGGTCCAGCTCTTTTCATCCCACCCACTTTTCATTTCCCAAGGTGAAAATATGTGGAAAGAACAAATGATGGCCCTTGGAGCCAAGCTAAACCTCAGCTATCAAGCACCCTCCAAGTGCTGGCCCAGCCTCCCCAAGTTGTTGTTATGCATGCTTTAGTTTATTCCCCAGGGCATTCTTATTGAACTCCCACACCTCTGCTCTGCTACCTGGGCCTTGATTCTGTGTCTGGCGTTCTGGAAGGGGAGTGTGCGGTTTCCCATGCTGAAAACTCAACCTTTCTCAGAGATGCTGCCTTTTATGAGAAGTTCCTACTCCAGCTCTGGCCCCGAGGAACCCAAATCCAGGACCCAGAGTCATTCGGCCGGCACCACACTCCCCCCCCCCCCAAAGTGGGAGAGAAGTAGGCCTGAAAATTCTTCCCCTTTTCACTGTGGATACTTGAGCATGAAGGACAGGTACCTCTCCAGGCTCCCCCCGCTGCATTCTCTTTGGAACTCATCAACACAGGGGTTCTGTAGCCTCATGTCGGTGGGTGACTAAGGGGCACAGAGTGGGGTAGAGGGGTCCCTGGTGGATGGCACTAGAGAGGCCCCTTCCATCACTACCTTTCCAGAAGAACAGTAGCATTTCCTTGTTCCTACCCTTGCATCTGGGGTCTCAAATGAATAAGGGCGAGTCTGTGAGCCCGACCCTGTGACTCTTCCTGGCTCTCATCAGATGAAAGGCTAAGAAGAGGGAGGAAACTACGCTGACCACCAGAAGGCATCCAAAGGTATCTATACCAGACAGGATGGTCATCAAGGGGCAGCTTGGCCTACTGCCAGGTTTTGCACAATATGTTTGTGGAAGAGTAGTTCCCCATGCTTTATGAATCTACGAATGAGGCAAAAAAGGCCCCACAGTTGAATAAGTTGAAGAGAAGTAGGATTAAACAGATTTCTTGACAGCAAGATTCCTCAGAGCCTTCAACATGTTACTATGCGTCTCTAATAGGAATCTCTAAGAAAATAGCCTAGCTGGGGACCCTTTTGAGGTAAAGCATCTCAGGAGCATCTGTAGTTCCTAACAGCCTAATGACGACTCAGCAGAGCCTGGGGTTTAGAAGTCAAACTGGGGCTATCTGCTGGCTCAAGTCAGGAGAGCATGTGAGCCTTGATCTCAGGTGGTGTGTTCAAGCCCCACGTTGGGTGTGGAGCCTACTTAAATAAATAAATAAATAGTTAACTAATTAACATAAATTCCTCTGTACCTCCGTTTTCTCTCAATAGGAATAATGACGCCTACCTTACAGGCTTGTACCGAGGACTACTGAGGAGCTCAGCGGTGGAAAAAAACAGCTTGAACAAAAAGCAATTCCTCCTACTGAATGAGTCAGGAGGGGCCGTGCACGGGTGGGTGCCCCCCACGGTACCGGTGCTGGAACGAGACTGTGTTTGCTTAGATCTCTTCCTCCAGAATGTATGGTCTGGGACTGCCGGAGGCTAAAACCCTGGGGGCTCTACTCCTTCTGGGATAATTGTAGATTCATAAGAAATGAACTCCCTTCCTCTGAGAGCACTAAGATCTGAAAGAATGCTATGCCAGTAATAACCATAATAGCTAAAATCACTACTACTTATTAAGGGACTACTGTTCACCCAGCCCAGTGGTTGCTTTATGTTTCTCTTTCTCCAGCTAATCTTCACAGCAACTTTCAAGGTGGTACGTTCACTCCCGTAATATAGAGGAAGGACTGAGACTCAGAAATTAAACATGGTACCCCGTAGCACAGCTGACCAGTGGCAGCACTGAACACCGTTCTGTTCAATGGTTAGAGAACAAAAATGTCCATTAAAGGTTGGCTACACCTTGGTCTCAGATCCAGTCTGAAGCATCAAATCACAAAAGAGAATTCTCGAACATTTCAAGGAATTCGGTTTCCCTTTCCTACAGAGAGACGGAAACCCAGTGATCTTCCAAGATAGCAACAGGTCAAGGGAACTACAGGAAGATTTCTGAACATGAGGTTGTGTTGTGGGCTTTGGGGAATGCCCCCAGGAAGGGCCTAGAAGGGCTTCTCAAAGTATCTCTTCCCTCATTTCTAGTTCTCACCCAAGTGACCACAGAGTTTTTCCAAATATCAAGTTCCTTTGAAATAGGCTGCAACGCTTCAAACTGCAAAGTCATCTGTACTCCTTTTTAAGATGAGGACAACTGATTTGGAATCAGAATCTTGGAGGAAAAAAAAATCACTCTGAGAAATTGCAAAGCAATAAAATAAACTCTAAGGTGTGCACATTTCCTGTCCCATCGCTACACAATAGATGCTTATATTGTAGATTTCTGCTTGCTCAAAATACCTAAGAACAAACAAACATATTACCTCTTTCTTCTGCTTGGCCGATGAGGAAGGGTTTTTCTCACCCCAGGTGTTCCAAGAGACCCCAGAACAAGAAAAAAAATCTTCTTTATGAGGGATGCAGAGGTCTGAAAGAAAAGAGGTACAATTCCAGCTGTCCCTGGAGCACTCCCCCAAACACACACACCCAAGCAGGCACACGTGCACACACTCCACATCTCACATCCCTGCAGCACTCTGCAGGGAGAACTCTTGCTTAAGGAAATCAAAAAGAAATCAAGAAAGAAATACACACACGCACACACAAAGAAATAACTCGAATGGGCCGTGCTGGCTTTGTCTTTCAGCCTAGAAGACAAGCCCAGAGTCAACAGATCTGGGAGAGGCCGGGTTGGTCTGGGAGCCCCAAGTGTCTGCCCCGACCCTGCCCTGTTCCAATCGGTTCAGAGATCAAGGGACAAGCTCAAGCAATGGGCTGTGGTCACATGATTGCTCTCAAGGGGACCCAGCCCTGGACAGGCAAGGCTGGGCCAACAGGCCGTTGGGGGCATAAATAATCTGCCTCCATACAAAACACATGGTGAGGGGTGCCTGGGTGGCTCAGTGGGTTAAAGCCTGTGCCTTCGGCTCAGGTCATGATCTCAGGGTCCTGGGATCGAGCCCCACATCGGGCTCTCTGCTCGGTGGGGAGCCTGCTTCCCCCTCTCTCTCTGCCTGCCTCTCTGCCTACTTGTGATCTCTCTCTCTCTCTCTCTGTCAAATAAACAAACAAAATCTAAAAAAAACCCCAAAACCAAAAAAAACCCGGTGAATTTTACTAAGTAAGGGCAGAAGAGCACTCGGCAGTTCACTCGAGGTCCACCGAGGCTGGTTTTTAGGCAACATGGCAGCCATGTGGGTATGGCTAGGTGACGTGAGCACACTACACATTCCTCCTTGGGACTCGAAAGGGACTCAAAGGGAAGGGCACGGTCCTGGGTACTCCGCTGTGGCGGTATTCCTCCAGCTGTTCAATTAGCTGCATGATGGAGAACCCATCAGGGCAGACAGATTCACCTGCCTCCCGTGGCGGAGGGGAAACTGAGAGTGGACCCCTGATTTTGCTGAGTTCAAGAAGGAAGAGGGAGCTGATACCAGGGCAGGGGCCACCAGCCTCGGTTCCAGCATCTTTCAAGGCCATCCGGGGTGATCTTGCTCCCCGAGGCTCAAACCGACGGCAGCGGCACCCACAACTGTTCTCCCCCCCAGTCCGGCCTGGCTGGTCAGCAGGCATGTTTTCCAGCTTCCTGGCCTTGGGTATTGCAAGCTGGGATTTAAAGAACTCTGGCCAAAATCATTTGATAACCCCGCCCAGGCTGCTCTTTAGCCAGTTCCTTTCCGCACTTGAGAGCCACAGGCGATCCAGGGAAGTGGTTACCTAGCTCGCAATTGAACCTAATGGAGTCACTTTAAGAATAACTGGAAAGACAGCTCTGGGCTTCTGTACTCCTATTAGCATATGAAATATGATCAGAGGGCCTCATTAGGAGGCAGTACGACCGTACAGGTTTCCACGGCAGGGGCTCCAAGACTAGGGCCCGGTGAGGCCGCCATCCGCTCTGTGAACGATAGCGTCATTACCCAGGCTCTCAGACAAATAGTGGACAATGTCGCCCTGTGGCTGTTTCCGGCCAAATGCCTGTTCAGTCCACAGTGGGTAAATGATGGCTATGCCTAGATTTGGTTGTTCAAATGTCACCTCCTCTGTGTGAAGCCTTTCCTAAAGTGCCAAAGGGGAGTTAGGCGCTCTGTGTCCTGGCTCTCAAAGCCACATGCGTGTCTAATTATAGAGCTTTCGCAAAGTGCGCTGTAATTTGTCGTTAACATGTGAAATCTTAACATGTGAAATCCTGAAAGGACAGGGTCCATTTCGTTCCTCTTGGCATTCCCAGCACCAACTGCGTAAGACGTACTCACCAAATACTTGTTTCATCACAGAAAGAAAGGAAAGGAGGGAAAGTACTTGTGACTCAGGTGGTTATTTTAAATGGTTGGCCTCTGGACCGTGAATCGCATGAGCCGTACCTTTTATGTGATCGATCTAAAACTTAGAATTTGCTTAAAATGAAGAGTTTCACCATATCTGTCCATTGTAGGAAGAACGTGAGGAGTCTTAGAGCCAGCCTCCAATGGCTGAATAAACCAGCACTGCTGGATGTGAATAAATCACAATAACGATAACATTCACTGAGCATGTACTAGGTTCTAGGCACTTGTTAATCTTATGTGATTAATCTTACTTCATCCACACACAATCCTATGAGGCATATACTTTACTATCATCCCTATTTACACTTTAGGACCTAGAGCCCAAAGTCAAACAGCGAACGAGTGGCAGAGCTGGGATCCGAACCCAGGCACTTTGTCTCTCACACCCCTACTTAAGATCCTTACACTATCCTGCCTCGGCCAGCACCTTAAGTGTTTGCAAAATGACGATCCCAGCCTCTTCTCAGACGCTCTCGGACTTTCCTCCAGCTGAGCAGGGATGTGTTCTCCCAGCCTGAAAACAGAAAAAATAATTGGCAAAGTAACGTTCGTGGTTTTAAACTCACTTGTTAACAGACTTGTACTCCAAACAGTCAAGGTCAATGTCTCTCTCAGTGGGCATATCATCATATGAAAACAGCCCACAGGAAAGGTTGGAAAAGTCCATGGCAATACCAAATCATCCTGAACTAAGATGGCGTATGCTCTTCAACTCGACACAGTCCAACACAACCCTCTGAGAACCCCCAGGTGGCAGGCACTGCTGAGGGACAGGGACATAAAAGGTGAACAAAATGCATATGATTAGGTGGGGCAGACACATAGGTAAATAAGAAAATAAAATCACAAGTTAAAATCGTTCTCTCCTATTGGAATATAAACTCCAGGTACCTAAAACAGTGCCAGGCACATGATAGATATTTATTACATGAATAAAGGCAATACAGTATGGTAAGATCTCTAACAGGACAGGGACGGGGTGCAGAGATGACTGAGCACCCAGAACTTAGAAGTTAACTGAGAAGAAAAGAGGTGAGGGGCGAGAAGGGAGTGTCCTTGCAGATAACGCGTATTTCATAGTGTTTAACAAGGATGTGAAACGGGAGAGCTAAGACGAAAATCAGAATGCACCGAGTTCCTAATAATAATACTGCAAGTAGATGTACAAGTCGGTGGAGGAAAGCGCCCATCTGCTATGATTGATCTCCACCCCTGCAGACTGGACTTACTCTTTCTTGGCTGTCTCGGCTCTCTCTCCTTCCTTTCTCACTTCCCCATTTCCCTACTGGGTTTGTCTTTGCCTTCCTTGCTCTCAAATGCTTGTCTCAGGGTCCGCCTCTGAGGGAACCCAGACCAGGACACTTGGTTAGTCTATTGTGGGAGCAAGCTACGGAAAGA
This sequence comes from Nasua narica, assembly GCA_028533885.1. Taxonomy (NCBI): domain Eukaryota; kingdom Metazoa; phylum Chordata; class Mammalia; order Carnivora; family Procyonidae; genus Nasua; species Nasua narica. The sequence continues at coordinate 12,438,873 of CM052801.1, read as the reverse complement.
GAGAGAGGAACGAAGAGGCTGGTTACCTCCCAAGGGAGGGACTGGGCATCGTGGGCTGACCTCTCCTACCCCATAAGCGTGCTGGAGTTGGCCACGGTTCCATCTTCTACCAAGGAAAAGTAATTCGAAGGGGCAGCTCCTATTATTGATCATGACACACACTGGGGAATATGCTAGACTGTAGATAGAGCAGCTGGATTCGGGAAGAGACTGAGAAAAGAAACAATGTGGGGAGATCTATTCGGTGGTGAGTACTTAAGGTGTCTGTCCACTCCTGACCCCTGATACCTTTGTGCCCAATAGCACCCCTTTGGATAATAGAAAGCAAAATAATAGAATTCATATTTTTATCTGTTTTTTAATTCTTTTTGAATTTCCTATTTTCATGTATGTTTGATAATGTACACAATATGTGAGCTCAAGTAGTATTAGTTAAAAATACATTAATATACCCATGTTAGGGGTCCACTCTCAAAAAGCTTGTACTGTGACAGGTTCACGATCAAAAACATTTAAAGGATCTTGATTTAAAGAGCCTACTTCCTTTTAAAGAGAGGGAAGGAATACCAAGTGATTTTATGTTTCAATAAAGAGAAAGGATCAAGCGTATTTCCAGGGATGAATTCTGGGTATTGAAAAGCCGCATTAAGTGAGAAGAGAGGCCAGATTTGGCAAGTCATTAGAAAGCCATTAAATGGGTTATAATTCACTATCAAGGAAAGAAATTCATAAAGGCCAGTGCTGGCCAGATGTATCTGTTGGGGTCTCCTGGTCAGCAGCCACAACGACAGACTGAAACAGCTGTCATTATGTGTTAAAGTTTATAAGGTCGCTTTGAAGAGGCTACAAAGTTGAGCTCTCCATGGTTGTAACTTAATAAACAGAAGATTGGCGGGTATGGGGATTTAAATTTTGACCACTGCTTAATCTAAGCCTAGCTTGGTCCTAGATGGCTTAAGTTAAAAACAATAAACAAATAAACTCCTAAAATTAACTCTGAAGCTTCAGAAATCAAATCAAAGAGCTTCAGAAAGAGTCACCTAAAGGCACTCTACCCACTCCACCTGTCTCTCCCGAAGAATGAAGCTATAAAACACCTGGACAGGATCCATGGAGCAGCCATCTGAGAACTGTGGCAGGCAGACCCAAGATGGCCCCCAACAATCCTGTCTCCTGGTATTCATGCTCTTGTGTAATTCCCTCTCTTTCAGTGGAAGGCTGGACCTAGTTAGTGACAGATTTCTAATCAATAAAATACGGCAAAGGTGTTCGGATATTACTTCTATGACTCGGTGATAAAAGACTGTGACTTTCTGTCTTGCTAGCAGACTCTATTGCCCTCACAGCTTGTGTGCTTTTGATGAAGTAAGCCGCCATGTTGGAGAGGCCTACATGGCAGAGGACTGAAGGAAGTCTCTGACCAAAAGCCAGCAAGGAATGGACGCCCTCTGTCAAGCAGACCTCAAGGAGCTGAATCCTGCCAATAACCACGTGAGACTGGAAATGGATCCTTCTCCGGTTAAGCCTTCCAATGACTGTAGCCTAGCCAACATGTTGACTGCAGCAGCTTGTGAGGGCCCAGGTAAGTGATGCCTGGACTCCTAATCCACGAAGCTTTTGTGCATTTTAAGCTTCTAAAGTTTTTGGTAATTTCTTACATAGCAATGAATAAGTAACATAAAGACTCTGAAAAGTAGCAGAAGGAAGATTAAGGAAGAAGATCGGAGTTTGAAGTACCACAAAAGTGGTGGTGAGTTGGCCATCTTCTTCCCTCCAGTTCCCCTAGCCTGGATTTGAGGAAGCAAACATTCAAATTAAAGCCACAATGAGAAAACACAGTACGCCTATTAGGATAGTTAAAAACGATCTAATCGTGCCCAGCGCTGGTTAGGATGTGGAGCGACTCGAACTCTCATGCTTTGCTGGTGAATGCAAAATGGTACATTTACTCTGAAAAATAGTTCAGTAGTGGGGTGCCTGGGTGGCTCAGTGGGTTAAAGCCTCTGCCTTCAGCTCGGGTCATGATCTCAGGGTCCTGGGATCGAGTCCCACATCAGGCTCTCTGCTCAGCAGGGAGCCTGCTTCCCCCCCCCCCCCCCCGCTCTCTGCCTGTCTCTCTGCCTACTTGTGATCTCTCTCTCTCTCTCTCTCTCTCTCTCTCTCTGTGTCAAATAAATAAAATCTTTAAAAAAAATAGTTCAGTAGTGTGTAAAGTTGAATATACATTTTACCATATGACACCACAATCCTACCCCTGGATATTTACTCAAGAGGAAGCTTATATTCACACAAAAGCCTGTACACAGGTTCATAGGGTCAAATACGGCAAACAGCCCGGATGTCCTTCGGTGGGTAAAGGGGTACGTGACTATGGGACCTCTGTACAATGGAATACTACTTAAGAAGGAAAAGGAACAAGTTACTGATACCCATACCCTGGGTGAATCTCAAAGGCATTATGTTGAGTAAAAGAACCCGGCTTAAAAGGTCACATATATTTCTATGACATTCTTGGGAAGACAACACCACAGTGATGGAGAACCGCTCAGTAGTTGTCAGGGTTTATGGGCGTGTGTGCGTGTGTGTGTGTGTGTGTGTGTGTGTGTGTGTGTGTGACTATAAGTGGATAGCAAGAGCAACTTTGGGGGGCAATGTTCTGTATCCCAATTAGGGTGGTGGTTATGCTAATCTATCCATGTGTCCATATTTACTGTACACGAATTTTAAAATAAAAAACTTCAGAGCTGGCTCTGGTTTAGGGCCTTGGGGTCTGCAAGATATGAAAGTCCCCACGGGCTGACTTTGCCAAGGGCCTCCCTAAATCCCAGCCAGAAGCTGCAGCTTCTATTGTAAACTACAAGCACTAAGGACAACAGTGGCCTTTCCCTCCGATTTCACCTTTGGCTCTCTATCCATGGGCAAAACTCGAAAAACAGAGATCCCAGTCAGAAAACGTACCCCAACCGTTCTTTATTCAATAGGTACTTATTGAGTGTGTTTTAGCTACAAGGCAGGGATACAAAAATGAATACATTCTGATCCATCTCCCTTCCAGGCACACAGTTGAACGAGGGACATGAGTCTGCCCGCAAGTAATTTCAAGACAAGAACCTGCAAAACTTATGTAGGTTCAGAGATAGGCCCACGTACTCTTGGAGTCTAGAAGGATACTAGTTCTGCCAGGGCAAGTGAGGAGATACTTCAAAGAATACGAAAGGTGGGAAAGGCATTCCAGGGAGCGTGGGAGCATGTTATATTTGAGTAATGTTTCCTGAGACTAGGAGGCTGGCGGTGTAGAGAGGAGAGGATGGGGAGGTAGGTTGGGGCCATGTGTGGTCATTCTTGTAAACCATGACAAAGAACTCCGACTCTAACTCATCAGTCAGGGATTACAATTTCAGGTGCTCGCACGGGCTGGGACAGGTAAGATAAATGAATAAAGCAGCCTAAGTGGAAGCGAAAGGACTTTCTAGAAAGTTTTCCTCTAAATGAGGTAGCCGCGACTTACTGGTTGCTCCCTCTTAGGCTATCATACAGAAATCCTGGCCCGGGGTTGCCCAGTGTAATTTTTCAAGAGAAGCTGAACATATTTGTATGTGAAATCTCCCTACTTTTGAATGTCAGTATATTTCTGCAAATTTCGGATGCCATCGATCACAGGTACATCCTTATCTTACGTACCAATAAGAAAGAAAAAAGCCACCCATCAAACCGTTATACTCCATCGATTTTAAGACAAATTCCAATCTCAGAAACACTAAAATGTGAAAAACATGGACATCTTAGAATCCATGAGATGCGGCCATTCATTCTCTTCTCCTCAAAACACCATGCAGGCTCCACAGATTCCGTGTAGGCTGCCAGAAGGTGGACTCGATTTCTATTTCTTCTTTCCTTCCTTCCTTCCTTTTTCTTTCTTCCTTCCTTTTTCTTTTTCTTTCTTTCTTTCTTTCAAGATTTTATTTATTTATTTGACAGAGAGAGACACAGCAAAAGAGGGAACACAAATAGGGGGAGTGGGAGAGGGAGAAGGAAGCAGGCTTCCCACTGAGTGGGGAGTCCAACGAGGGACTACATCTGAGGACCCCAAGATGAAGACCTGAGCTGAAGGCAGATGCTTAACGCCAGGTGCCCGCGAACTTGATTTCTAAGTGAAGGGAAGCCTGAGTGTGATCTGATTAGATTCAAGCTTGAGGAAGATTCCTCTAAGGGTCAGATGACAAGGAACTGGGGGAAAGCCAGCCCTAGGAAGACCAACAAGGAAGCCCTGGCAACAATCCAGGAGATGAGAAGGGCTGGATTAAAGCGGGGGGCAGTGGGGGTGGAGAGGAGGGGCCTGATGTGAAAGCCTTTCTGGTAATAAATCCCTCAGGTCCCAGACTGAGTATATGGAGGGAGGGAGGTTTCTAGTTTGAAATAATAGATGGATTAATCACTTCAATATTTACTGGGTGTCCACCATGTGCCAGGCATGACGCTGAGCGCTGGGTGTGCTGCCGTGGGCGAGACAGACACCATCCCTGCCCTCTTGTCATACACAGTCTGGTGGGCAACGCCATTAACTGTGGGAGAGTATTAGCGGGTACAGGGGTAGGACATGAAAGGGAGGTGGAGAAAAATAACGAGTTCACATGTCCTGTCGGCAGCAGAAGCCTGAGTGTAGAGCCCAGGAAATAAATCAAGTCTATAGACTCTCATTAAGAGGGCGCCAGGTTATGGATAACAACTGAAGCGGCTGGAGAAGATCAAACAGCCACGGCGAGCCTGTAGAGAAAGAAGGCAAGAGAGGGGAAAGCAGAAGCCGGGGAATGGAGACATTTAAAGGAAAGGAGGAGGAGGAAGGAACAAAGGAGACTAAAAAAGCAACGATCTGGAAAGGAAGAGGCTCAGGAGAGAGAGGGATCCGTAAACCAAGGGAGACAGGTATCCTCATATAATCCAATATACTTGCATCTATAATTACCGTGTAGAAGTAATTTACCTTGGCAATGTACGATTCAGATTTTTCAGAGTTACGGGTGTTTTGCATGAATGCCAAATAGGCTTATCAGAACTGCTTCTTATTTAGAGAGTTGTGATATTTTTAAATATTGCCACAATCTGTTCCTTTAGCTTGTATGTGCTTGCGTTTTGCATGTATCTCAGTTTGACATCTAGCATGAGTCAATGGCAGAGTAATGGTAATTTCTTACTTCTTCTTATTTTCCTTCTGCAGGAGCTATAATCTGCCATTCCGAGACAAAAATAAAACGAGAATATACATTTATGCAATTGCCTTTCATATCAAGGCACTGGGAATTGGGCAAAATTGATCTAGGCACAGCGGAGTCCCCTTGTAAGATCATCATGAGGTCCTTGGCCTAGAGCTCTGTCACAGGTGAGCCTGTGATGTGGTAAGACACTCTGGTCCTCTGGAATTGCCCAGAAAAGTCCTTCATTTTCTGGGAGAGGACACAAGGCCCAGAGAAGTTAGGTGACCTCCCCAACATTATGGTCTTACGATTTGGTGGCCAATACTCCTTCTACATCAGGGTGACCCAATTCTACCCTATAAAGATTGTCCAGATATAAATTATAGTAAAGTATACAAAATACATATTAAAGTATGATAAACTCCATACACAAAACATAGAGTCTACCGGAGTTGGCTAAACAGAGGAAGAAGGCTAACTTTCAATCATATGGTTCCATGCCTACCCAGATTTCATCCGACTCATCTACTCCATTAAATGTTCTTACCCTTCTCTCTAAGTTTTATCAGTCCTGCACAGGTTCAAGGAAAATAGACTTCTAGATCTTCACTTTGTTGGTCGCTGAATCTTTCAGCCTGACCTGCAGGCTCAGGACACTATCCATTGTCACGCTTGTAAGTCTTACTTAAAGAGAATTCCCTCAGCTTCGTCTAGAATTTTCCAGAGGTAAATTCTAGAACGATTCTTTAATAGGTTGCCTTGGCAACCCCACAATGTCAGATGCAGATATGACGGTACCTGCCAACAGAATGTGAACAACACAAGCTGGATGAGAGAACCACTTCCTGTTTATTGGAAAGACAAGTTCCAGGTTCTTCAAGCTTTCTTTCTGCTACCATTTGCCTCCCTGTCAACCATTTCTGCATCATGAACACAGAAAACAAAGCACAGTTGGTTTCTTGGAGGAACACTGAAACTACTAGCTAAAACAAGACCTAGGAAAGGTCCATGGCGTTCTGTTCAAAACCCTTGCAGCTATTGCCTGAGAGGACTAAGCACTCATTGTGAAGCCTTTAGAAAAGTTTTTAGAGAATTTTCTTTAAGAGCACTTGTATTTGTGTTGGTTTCATTCATATACTCAGTCAACAAACATTTGTTGAGCACCTATGGTGTGCCAGGCACTGTTCTAGACCCTAGGGATATACCAATTAACAGAACTGATGAGGTCCCTTCCCTAATGAAGTTTATAGCCTGGTAGGGGGATTAAACATTAATTAAATATTCATAAAGATAAATGTCAGAGTGCAAAGGAGAAGTACATGTATTATGAGAGTGAGTCAGGAGGTCAAGCAAATAAATGCTTATCAGAGAAAGTAAGCTTTGAACTGACATCTGAAAGACAAATACTGATTAATTAAGTGAAGGTGTTGATGGGGGAAGGGGTCAAGCGTATATTTGAGTTAAGATAAGGTTTTAAGTTTACTAAACCTGAAGTTAGTATTTTTATCAATATTCCAAGGACTATGAGATCTGTGAGTCTCGCTTACATAAAACTCTCTAAAACAGTGCTTCTCAAACTTTAATGTGCTTATAAATCATCTAGGGTTATCGTGTTAAAACACGGATTCCTGGGTCCAGCCCCTAGAGGTTCTGGTTCAATAGGTCTGGAGTGGGGCTCATGAATCTGTATTTCTAGTAAACTCCCAAGTGATAGTGAAACCTGCTTTGAGTGGTACTGCTCTATAACACTGTATGAATTTTGTGTGTTTAAATCTCTAGTTCTTTGTCGACCCACTCTTTCATAACTTTTAAAGTCAAACTACATTCTACAATGTTATTAGGATTTTTATGGTCAATTCAGTAAGAACAAAAAAAGTGAAAAAAAAAGTGTTGTGATGTATAAATAAAATAATGCCATAAGCTAAAGATCTCAACTATTAGGAAAGAATGAGAGAAATAAAAATTATAAGCAACCTGGGGTCTCAGTACTGTTGTGAAATTTTGCTGATTTACCTGAGTGAGGTGGACTGTTATTCCTACTTAGTGAAAAGTCTGATTTACAAAGCAGTTTTAAGGAAACGCCATATAAATTAACCTGATGTAACTGATAGGAAACATCTATATGTGTAATGACTCTTTTCCTTTAACAGGTTCACTTTCATTTTTGAATGAAGCTCTGGTTGTTGTATCACATGAGATGAAAAGAACCTTTGCAGGGATCAAAGGCAGGCCACCTCAAAATGTGCCACTTTGGCACACAGATCACTTCAAGCTAGAAACAATCAAGGCCCCAAAAGACCCATGAAGAAATTGCAACCTTCGCCTTAACTGCGTAAAAGAATTTAGATAGAGGACCTGCTCCAGGAAGAGAGCTATCAGCATAGCTAACTATATCATGATATGAACTAGGTATGGTAGACATGAAGGAACCTAGCAAGACCTGTTTGATCGAATTCCTCTCTATGTCCCATTGCTTCTGAGTGGCCCAGCAAACATTCGTTTACCCAACATTTACTCTTTTTCATCTTCCTGTGAAATGCTTCCTTTCCCTTTGAAGTCCCAGACTCCTACCCCCTTCTCCTTTGTACAGGATGACACATAGACCTCATCGGGCCTGTCTTTGGGATCTCATGTCTGTGTGGATTTCCTGCAGGTACATAAGTTTATTTTCTCCTGTTAATCTGCTTCATGTCAGTCCAATTTAGACCAGCGGCAAGAACTTTGAAGGGAATAAAAGGTTTTTTTCCTCCCCAACTCCGCCCTTTTAGGTCTACTTCTTACTACCAAACACAATTACTGCTAATATGTCACGTTCCTGCGGGTGTGGCCGTGTGAAAAAGACGCTATGAAAACAAGTCGATGAGAGATCCAAGATTTCTATCCATTGTTTTTCCTGAAAAGGTTGTAAATATAGGGCCTAGAGCTAACTATTATCATTTTCTAAAAGTCAAAAATGAAGTATTCTGTGCACAGAAGAGTAGGAGGATTACAAAAGGGAACCGGGAATAAGTTCATGTTATTTCATAAAAATATCAGTGCTGCCACTTAACAGCTGTGTGTGAACTTGAGAAAATTACATTACCTCTCTGGGCCTGTTTCTTAGAAAACTGGGATATGAAAGAAGAAGGACAGGAAGGAAAGGAAAGGAAAGGAAAAAAGGAAAAAACTGGGATAGTAATAGTACCACCACACTGGCTTAAAGTAAAGAATAAATGAGTTAATATATATCATGGCAGCTTAGTTATTTGCCTAACCAGTACCCATTCTCCCTTTCTTCCTTACAAGTCAAATCTCAATTTTGTTCTAGGTGGCAAAGGGCTTAGCCAACAAAATTTGATTTGCTAGGTTCCCTTGCAGTTAGGGGTGGTCACGTGACATAGTTCTGGACAACAAAATATAAGCAGAAATCTACTGGCTGAAGCTCCCAGAAAAGCTATTTTCCTGATTAAAAAAAAGACAAACTCAGCTGACATGAGCCCTTTCCTCTTTGCCCTTCCCCCATTTTGTGCCAGCTGGACACAGTGTCTGGAGGAGGAGCAGCCTTCTTGTGAGCATTAGGATGAGAGCCTCATGCTGACAATGATAATGCAGAAAGGTTGAAAGATGAGCCTGAGACATGAATAATAACGCGAAGTTGCTTCTCTTGTGACTTCATATCACATGGGATAAAAAACAACCCCTCTATGTTAAGTCCTTGCTATTTCACTTACTTTATTACATGCAGCCAAACACATTCTCTAACCAGCATACCTATAAAGCAGTTTGAGTAGTGCCCAGCTCATCATTAGCATTCAATAAATGTTAGCTGCTGTTATTGTTATAACTTGCACAGCATTCTGTTCCCTAACCAGATGGTTAGCAAGTATTCCCCTCACTTCCTTGCAAAAGTATCCCAATTTTCCTTTTTGAAATCAACTCTCTCCCTATTCTCAGCCCTGTGGTTTCCATGGGATTGACATCACCCCGACTCTAATTACAGGCTCAGGGGGCGCCTGAGTGGCTCAGTCAGTTAAGCATCTGACTTTGCTCAGGTCATGATCCCAGGGTCCTGGGATTGAGCCCCACATTGGGCTCCCTGCTCAGTTAGGAGTCTGCTTGTCCCTCTTCCTCTCCCTCTGCCCCTCCTCCAGCTCATGCACGCACTCACTCCCTCTCTCCCTCTCTTGCTCTTAAATAAATAAATAAAATCTTTAAAAAAAAAAAAAAAAAAAGTACAGGCCCTGATGGGCTTAAGCAAATCAGCATGAGCCCACTTCCCAACCCAACAGTGATTGTCAAGGGATGGGCCTATAACTCAGGCCTCAGGCAGCGAGCCCATCACCTTTACTTGGTAAAAAGGAGCGTTCAGGTGGGCGTGTAGCTAAGACTGGCAATGTAAGGGAATCTCAGGGCTCCTTCAGAGAGCACTGGGACATAGCCCCACTGTCCCGCCCCAGGGGCGGTGCTCCAAGCGAGGCTGTCACCAGGCGGAGAACCCGTGTGAGGGGTACAGCTGGGACATGGACAAGGGTGACCAGGGGAGGACAGGAAAATGGAGCTGGGGCTCTCCATCGGAAATCTCTGCTTGAAAATTTACCTTACGAATGTTCAAGTCACATTCGAGACTGGTTTTGATAACTTGGTTTGGATTCAGTCCTCTGTCACTTGCGAACACAAGATTCCTTGTGCCACTGTGAGATGGGGGACAAAAAAAAAAAAAGATTTTTGACATAAGGATTACAGGCTTAAAAGAATCTTTCCAAACTCTTCCCTAGTTCGTCTATTTAATCAAATGTAGGGACAAGCACAATGTAAATTAACATCCAAATCGCCTTTCCAAAAGAAAGGAACAGCAATAAAATCTGCAATTTGCAATTGTGTAAATTCATTCATTTTTCTTTTCCAAAAGAAAAAACCTAGGCAACTGGAAGTGTTTTATTTTTGTTTGTTTGTTTGTTTATAAACATGTCCAGGACGACTCCTTCAAGAATAGATGTGAATTTGGGTTTTAGAATCAATGTTGGACCCAAAGGCTGACACTGGAAACCTATGACTAAGACTGAAATAATATTCAGACAGTTGTCATGGCAGCCGCTCATCCTGCACAAAATAGAACCCACTGCATTTTAACAGGATTTATCAGAGGAAAGCTGCTAGCCTGCAGACAGCCTCTAACTAAGTTAAACAACCTGCTAATTGGTTTTATTATTACACTAGCCCTCAGACTATACCTTAATTATATCCCCCAATCACAAATATTTAAAATCACTAATAAAAACCCTTAATAGAATTTTTGTTTAACACCTGCATCACTCTTGAAATCTTCCCATCAGACTATGAGGAACAACTTAGAGGCAAGTCCCATTGTGTGCACTGTTGAATCTCCTTGTAAATCTAAAGGAGACAGTAAGTGTTGGGCCAGTGGAGGGAGTAGCCAAGTTCATTTCCATCAACAATTAGCATTGGCTAGATACTGCGATCAGATATTTCCTTTTAAGCGGGGTTCTGCAGGAGAGGGGAGTGGCCAAATTGTTCTGCACTCAGTTACAAAGGCCCAGGGGAGTAACTTTAGAAACTAGTGGCATCTTAAGACATACAAACAAGGGAGGTGGAGACAAAGTATTTTGATCTGATCTGTTCCTTTCCTGGGTGGCCATCTCTACCAGTTCAAGTTGTGATTGGTTGTGATCGCGGGTGATTTTGGAGATTAGAGATAGCAGGTATGGAGAGGAATAGTGCACAAGGCCATCTTTACTGCTAGACAGGCTTTTCACCTATCACCCTGCCCCCCCTCCCCCGCCTTCTCTTCCTTTGAGTCTCTACTTTGAGAGACAGGAGACAGGGTTTATTAAAATTCGATAACATCCTGAGTTAGGAAAACAACATCAAACCATTATCATCCATTAATGGCTTGGAACAAATCGGTCCTTTGGGTAAATTAATGTTCTTCAAACTCCTTGAGATGGGGCCAGGTCATACACTTAAAGAAAAAAACAAAACAACAACAACAAAACCTCCCACACTACCCAATACTGTGCTCCTAGACATACTGCAGACATGTGATCATAAACAACTTCTACCAAAGGACTGCAACACAGAGCAATCCCTCACTAGCTGATGGGCAGATTAGAGACATTATCAAAATGATACTGGAGACATCTAAGGATGAGAAATGTGGAAACATTGAATTAGTAGGTATATATTTTCCCTTCATGTAACTGAAACTCCTACTAAACAATGGCATTACGAATTAGGGGTTTTATTTTTCACATGAAACAAAGAATCTGGAAGTATGAAATCTGGGGCTGAGACCCAGGCGCTTTCTTTCTTTCAGCCAAGTCACATAGCTTTCTTATCCAAAATTGTCAACTCACGGTCACAAAGTAGCTGCTCTACTTCCAGCATCCACATTTGTATTCCCGGCAGAAAGTAAACAACTAAGGGGAAAATGAGGCCTACCACCTGTATCTACCTTCATTTAAAGAAATGGTATTGGAAGCTCCCCCCTCCCCCCGCTTCCAAATATCTCATGGCCAGAACTGTGCCACCCAGTCTCTTTTAGCTACAAGGAAGCCTGGGAAAGCAAGCTGTTTTAGCTGGATATGTTGCCAAATGAGACAAAATCAGGCAGTGCAGTGTAGAGGTTAAATACAGCCCATGGAGCCAGATGGCCTGGGTGTAAAGCCCTGCTCCTTTATTTACTAGCTATACGACTACACAAGTCATTTAATTATTCTATGCCTCCGTTTTCTCATCTGTAAGCCAGGCATCATAACCTTTTCTCACGGAGTTCTTGTGTGGATTAAAGGAGTTAATGTGAGCAAAGAGCTTAGAATGGTCTCTAAAACATAGCAAGTATCCTACAAGTGCTTATTCTAATCTTTATTACTGAGGAAAAAAAGAAGGATGAATTGGGGTTAAGCAACCAATGGCACCCCAGATGTGCTGCCCACTCTCGAGCTCTACCTGTCCTGGCTACTGTGCTCCATGTGAGCAAGCGCCCCACTGTGTTTGAGAACTGCCGTCCGGCTCCCAGGACACCCTGAAACCCAAAGCCTGCCCTGCCGGAAGGGGCTGTTTCCCTATTTACTGGGAACAGAGGGGCAACCAAAACTGCCGAGTATGAGACAGGACCCCACTGCCAGCCACTGTGCGGCTGCCCATCCATTTTCGATGAATCATCAGGACTCCTTCTATTGCAAATTGTCAGTGAGCCCAATTCCAGCGGGCCTGAGCAAAACCGGGAGTGCCTTCCTCCGCTGACTGAGGAGTCCATGGGTATGTGTAAGGCATGGCTTGGCGGAGGCCTTACAGGACGGTATCCGGTCGTTCTCGTTCTCAGCTCTAATCCCTCGCTCCTTTCTTAGGCTTCAGGCAGGCAGATGTCTTCATGCTTTGCGATCACTCACTCACTTCTCCATTCCCCACATTTGACTCCCACCTCCTCAAAGGAGAAACAAGATGTTCGCTTTTCCAGCCTCTCCCCAGGCGAGAGCACAGGGATGTAACTTGGGCTCCAGGAGAGACCTCGGTTAAGAAGGCAGCGCGAGGAGTCAAGGGGTGATGAAATCCATCTGTGACGATGTTAGTGACAGAGGGGTTCAGTTTTCAGGGATGCGGGGACCCATCATAGACTTGAGTTGCTGCCTCGGTACTCAGAGGGGGAGCAGTGGGCGTCTTGGCTGGTGTGGCCCCACGCTGAGATCAAGACATTTTTGCTAGCTTTAGCCTCTCCAAGGCCTTCTTGGAGACGCTGTGCACCACCAAATATCCTTTAATAAACTCATTTGCTTGTGAAACTAGCAGAAGTGCTGAATCCACTTAGGGGATGTTCGGTAACAGACAACCCCAAATCTTCGCGGCTTACAACAATCAAGGTTTACTTTTCATGCGGATTTTGTGGCCAGTGGCTGCAGTTCTGTCACCTGGGGTCTTTTCTCTAAGACTCAGGCCTCTCTCTGCACGTTGCTGTCCCCATAGCAAAAGGAAACACCGAAGTAGCGAATCCCACGCCGGCTCTTTACTCTTTGGCTTGCAAGCAATACACATCACTTCTGCCACATTCAATTGGCCAAAGCAAGTCACTCAGTCAAGCCTACGGTGGGGAAAATGGTGTAAGAATCCCTCAGGGGGGAGAGCAGCAAGTACTATGAACAAGAGGGTTCAGCTCTAGGCGACTAAGAGTCCAGTCTGACACAGTCAGGACACCTAAGTCAGGTGACGCCAGGAGAACCTTTGGCCTCTGGATGATCTCCGGTCAAGTCAATGATGGAGGAACAGGGAAATGTCTCTTCTCAGAGTTCAGGTAAAAGCCCCGGGATCCGCTCTGATTGGGAGTAACTGACCCCACCTGAGTCATCCCCAGCCCTGAAGAGATTCATTCAGGAATGGATCACTGGACTGTTACTATGCATGGGGCGCTACTTAGCTCTGTGGAAACATAGCAGTGAACAGAAGCAAATCCATGCCTTCCTGGAACTTTCATTCTAGTTGAGGGTGGCGGGGGACAAGCAACAAAAGGAGTAAGTAAATATCCGGCAAACAAGATGGTAGTAAGTGTTGCAAAGAAAAATAATGCAGGAAAGGGGGATACCGCATTTCCAGTGTGAAGAAGGCGGTGGGGGGGGGGGTGATAACTGTAAATAGGGCAGTCAGGAGACGGCTTGCTGACAAGATGTTTAGGCAAATACCTGAGCAAGGGGAGAAAGCAAGCAATGGGATGGCCTAGAGAAAGAGCATTCAAGGCTGCAAGAACAGCAGGTTCAAAGGCCCTGAGGCAGAAGAGGCCCAGCATGTTTGAAGAACAGCAAGCAAGCAAGTGTGGCCGGAGTACACAGTAAAAGAAAAGGCAAAGTAATAGGATCTATAGTCCAAGAGGTAATGGACATGGGAGAGGGCATATCACACAGCGCCTTGCCGGCCACTGTATGGCCTTGGCTTTCACTCTAGCTATGGTGAGGAGAAACTGGAGGGTTCTGAGCAGAGGAGTGAGATGATCCAACTTACCTTTGAAAAGGATCACTCTGGCTACTGTGCAGAGAATAGTCTGTAGGGAGAAAAGGGCAGAAGCTGGGAGGCCAGGATAGGAGGTGTTTGCCAATGATCCAGGCCAAACAGGATGATGGCCTTGACTGGTGTGACAGCAGAGGAGACACAGAAAGCAACTGATCAGATTTTACATAGATCCTGAAAGGGAAGCCAACAGGATTTGCTAGTCAGATTAGATTCGGGGTGTGAGGAAAAGAAGAAATCAAGTATGATTCAAAGTTTTGGGCCTCAATAGGTAGAAAGATGAAGCTGTCCTTATCTGAGACAAGGAAGAGGGAGAGGAGCAAATGGAAGGTGGATGTCAGGTGTGTCGCCGCAGCTCTGGCAGCTTTAAGATGCCTATTAGACACACATCTAAACAGACACGCGGAGTAGGTAGATTTGGAGTTTGGGAGGAAAGTCTCAACGAGGTCATAGTGGGTATTTCAAGCCAGTCAAATGAATGAGGTCATCCAGGCGGTGGGAATGAAAAGAGAAGAAGTCCAAGTGCGAAGGTGATTGAGAAGGGGTAACTTGTGAGGTAGGAAACAAAAATCGGGAGAGGGTGGTATCCTAAAAGCCAGGAGGGAAAAGCTCTTCCAAAAGGAGAGGAATGGGAGAGAGTGCCGACAGACACATCTTTAATCTTTCTAGGAGTTCTGTTGCAAAGGAGAGAAAAAAAAATTGAACTAGTTAGAGGCCGAAAGGGGATCAGGAGTTCTTTTTAATGCTGAGAGAAACTGCAGTGTGTTCGTAAGTTCATCAGAAGGAGACAACAGAGAAGGTAAATAATGATGTAGGAGAGAGGGGACTTGCTGGAGTGATTTCCTGGAGGAGACAAGAGCAGGTGGCAGGCTGGATTTTGATAGGAATGCGGACCATTCATCTAGGACAGGACTTCTCAACCTCAGCACTAGGGACGTTCGGGACCGGGTGAGCTTTGCTGTGGGGGCCCGTCATGTGCCCTACAGGACATCTCACCACATCCCTGGTCTCTACCCCAGACGCCAGCAGCACACCAACCCTTGCACCTATGTTGGGACAACCAAAAGTGTCTGCAGACATTACCGAATGGCCCTCAAGATCTCGCCCCCCACCAAGGAACATTTTGGGTGCTCACTACTGGGGGAGGGGTATCAAGGGCATCGAGTGGGTAGAGGCCAGGGATGCTGTGAGGCATCCTACCACGCATAGAACGACCCCCACGACCAAGAGTTACTCAGTCCCAAATGTCAACACAGCTGTTGAGAAGCCTTGATCGACAGGGAGAGGCCTGGTCTAGATCTCTGATTGCACAGATACCAGCGGGTGGGCAGAAGTGCTGGGGACTTGTGGAAGTTCTCTTCTCTCTGCTTCCATCTCTTTACTGAAAAAAGAAGCAGGTTCGTCAGCTGTAAGTGAGGCTGGGGAAGGAGGTACAGGAAGTTCAGGGAGAGAAGATACAAAAATGTCCTTTAGGAGAAGAGGAGAATGAATGGACAAGGAGGTAGACTTGATTCTAGGCTACATTAGGGTTCACTTGAGGTAAGTAATCAAGAATTTAGTGTGAAATTGGTTGACCTGGATATGTGTTCCTCTTGGGGCCATATACAAGGGCAGAGTACGGACATAGCTGGACTTTACAGACTGTGGTTCTGCCAACAAGTACAACAAAAGGGCAAACGAGTGATAAACATGACCATAGAGGTTGAGCCAGGTAAGAAGACAGAGGGATATAGGTAGGTGGGCAAAGAGCAACAAATATCAAATATCCATTCCAATAGGCTAATTTCAAATGTTTTGAACTTGATGAGCTGCAAAAGGGAGAAAATTAAGGTGAGCTGACATACTAAGGTAATGACTTATTTTCTTAGTACATACCAGAGCACGATACTGAAAGAGTATAACCCTTTCTAAATGAAATCAGATAAGCAGAGCTTCCTAAGTCAGCTCAGTGTTTGGGGTCATGGTTTCTCTGGTTGAGTTGCTCTCCATCAGTGAAGCCATCCGCGGGGGAAGGCACACCAAGCATCTGAGAAATCAGGGGACTCGAAAGTTTGAAGTGACTTCTCGTCCTTATTTACTGGTCTGTTGATGGATTTGACTTACAGTTGTTCAGATGCTTACGGGCATACCTGGGGGGGACAGGCCTCGCACATCTGACTGAACTGCCCGAAGTGCCAGGCAAAACTGTAGCCATATGAAAGGCTAGCCATGACACTGACGGTTCCAAGGTCAAAGCCACCAACAGTTGTTTCCTGGCAGGCTTTTGTTTCCTGCTTTTGAGAACTTCATCTTAAAATTACAAGGGAGGGAGGCCTGGGTGGCTCAGTCATTTGAGGGTCTGACTCTCGGTGTCCGCTCACATCATGATCTCAGGGTCTCGGGATCCAGCCCGATGCTCGGGTCACCCTCTCAGGGTCATGGAATCAAGCCCTGCTTCAGGCTCCACGCTCTGCAGGGAATCCACTCAACATTCTCTCTCCCTCTCAAATAAATAAATAAATCTTAAAAAAAAAATCACAAAGGAAAAAAATAAAAGGTATCCATTTCCTCCCTGAGTGCATATGAACTATTACAAGAACTCAGGGGCACTCTTACCGGAACCACATGTGGCCTTCGCAGACATGGGCCTCCTGAAATCACTTAGGCATCAGAAGACTGAGTATAAGCAGAATGGTCTCAGGCAAGGCATTCAGACTCATCAACTTTAACTTCCTCAGCTGAAAAATGAAGATAGTAATACTTAGCATGGCTTCCTCATCAGAGTGTATGTGAAAGTGCTTTGTAAACCATCTTGTACTTTACTAACCACAGAGAGTGTGACTACACTTTGAGGGCAGTGGGGAAATGGAACAAAAATCTTCCTCCTTGCCAGAATGGAAAAAAGGCACAGGAATTTTTCACTAAAGGCAAAAACCTATGTGGCATGCATCAGAGGTGCACCAGCTTCTTTATTACACGCGCACATGTGGGAACTTGGCCAAAGCTTGCACTGGGACAACCCATCTTTTGGAGCAAGGGCAGACACAAAGCTGGAAGACAAGCAAAGTGTTCCTAGAGAAAAACCAAAACACAACTGTGAGAGTAATTTCAGGCCTAGCTTGCGGCAGCCTTGTTCTGCACGGAGAGAGGTTTGGAAATAGGTGGGATATACTTATCATTGGGCATCCTGGGAGTCATTATGGTTCACGGACTAGCAGGAAACGTTAAGCTTTCATGAATCCACCCTCCTGCTGGTGGCTATCCATTCGTGGTCATCTGCATCCAGTGCTCAAGAGGCCTGGAGAAAGGTATCAACAAAAAGGCATTCTGCAATGGGCCCCATGATGAATATTACCGGTGGGCTCAGTAGGAGGTAGGAGGCCCGGGAGTAGAGAACCCAAGCACGAGCTGCAGGCCTGCCTCCACTCCTGTGGAAAACTTACATGGCAGGTAACTGCCTCCAAGTGCCCACCTGGAAAGGAGGGATAACATTTAGACCCAGAGCGGAAGAGGGGACTTTTATGCATAGTCCAACCTGTGCATTTCACAAAGGAGGATACTGAGGCTTGGGAGGTGAACTGAAGAGCACATAGTTAATGAGTAACCAAGGCAGGACTAGAATCTAGATTATGCCCCCCAGACTAGTGTGCCTTCCACCCACCTGTTTCTTCCAGAGGTCTTCCCAGGAAGACAGGAATTGGCTGAAGGGGTTGCTTTCATACAATCAGTACCATTTTTCCATTATTCTGCCAGCTTCAGAGGAAGGCGCCAGGAAAAGAGACAGCCCCAGCCTTCAGCCATGTTCAACTCAGCCCTTAAAGATGGCGGTCAAATGGTTTTGGGTGGGTTTTCAAGCTTGAGGGTGGTGAGCAATCCTAGGACGAAGATCAATCCAAAAGCACTGGGGAGGGCAAACGGCAGTGACAATGAAAACTAAGAAGTGGGAGCACACAGGAGCCCTTCGTGATGGAGGGTTCCAGCACCTGATCCGGGGCCGAAGTCCCGGAAGCACGGCGACGAGTTCACGGGCCACGACCTGTGCAGTCGCAGGGGCCGGCGCTGGGTTTAATGCTCTGCTTATCACCGTTTGGGGGCTCTTAGTAACTCACGAACGAGGGACCTGGCATTTTCCTTTTGCACTGGGCCGCTCAAATCTTGCGGCGGGTCCCGCTTCCTCACCCCGAGCCATGAAGGGGTGTAACCCGTCTACACCGCCCCTCCCACTCCCACCCCGGCCCAAATAGGGGCCGACAAAAGTCCTGCAACTTCCAGCCCCCATGGGCGGGGGCGAGGGGGGGTTCGGGAGAGGAGGAACGTCGTGAAAATGTCGGGGGACTATCGGAGCCTACGCCCTCGGGCAAGGAGCCCACTAACCAGCGGCCTCTTCCAACCCTGGCAACAGAAATGCCAGTATGACGGGGACGCCCAGCCCACACCCAAACCCCGCGCTGCCTGAATCTTTGGCTCCAAGTGGCGCTCCTGTCCGCCCTGCTCCGGATTCAAGGCCCCCACGTGCTGCCGGCAGCGGCTCAGGGGGCCCAGGGCTAAACGAGGAAAGCGCCGGTCCCTCCCGAGCTGAGGGAAGCAGCTAAGAGCGGTCATGGCGGCCGCAAGGTCGGCTTCCGCCCGCCCTCCGGGCAGGTCCCGCAGACCTCGCAGCTGACAGAAAGTTTGGGACGGGTGATTAGCGGGGCGGCCCTGAGGAGGGTAATCCCAGCCCTGGCCTCGCCCTGGTCACAGGGGTGACGAACGTGGCGGCCAGGTTTCGCGAGCAGTCCAAATGCCACAGCCGGAGCGCGGGACTTGGCCGCGAACACTCTGTCTTGCAGGTGGGGCGGAGCCACGGCGGAGGAGGAGCTACGGCCGAGGGGCGGGTTTTGAGCGGAGGCGCTGTTTTGGATGTGAGACTATGAGTAAGCTAATGACAAAGCGGGCGTGCCAATGAGGTTCCATAGTGTAGTGGTTATCACGTCTGCTTTACACGCAGAAGGTCCTGGGTTCGAGCCCCAGTGGAACCATGAGTGTGGAACTCTTTTTATCTCCTTCAATATTCTTTCAGTGCATGGGCGAAAAAACGAAAAGAGAAAGTCTATTTCTTTCTTCTTTAAAAATAGTATTTGGGGGCGCCTGGTGGCTCAGTCGTTAAGCACCTGCCTTTGACTCAGGTCATGATCCCCGGGTCGTGGAATCGGGCTCCCTGCATGGCGAAAAGCCAGCTTCTCCCTTTCCCACCCCCACCTTCCTGTGTTCCCTCTGTGTGTCTCTCTGTCAAATAAATAAATAAAATCTTAAGTAAATAAAATAAAAATTGTTTTTGTTTTACTTTTCTATTTGGGGACATTTAATTTTTTTTCTTAATTTTTCATTTTTGGGGGAGGCGGGGAGAACATGTTTTTTATCGCGGAAGCATAATGACAAATAACCTCTTCACACATCTGCAACAGCAGAGGTGGGCGCGTGGTCGTGTCGTAGTCCCGAGGACGTCCCGGCGCCGCTCCGGGCCAAAGCGGCCTGGGAAAATCCGGAGCTCCTAGGAAGCAAGAGCACCTGGCGAAGCCCTTTCCTGCAAGCCCGCACAGACCTGTCCCCCAGGCCTCCAACAGAAATATGGCAATGCAAAAGCGCTTTGACTGCGGTTGAGTTATTACAGGTTTATTATTATTATCATTAAAGGATTAATTTTCATTAAACTCTAAAATGCAGAGCAGGGGGCCAATAGTCCTTTACTTTTCAATACAGCGGTAGGGTTTGTTGAATAGACCTTCCTCTGTGTAATGACGAATCCATACAAGGTACAGAACAAATTTCGGGCTTGTAGACACCTGATAAATACTGACGAAATGACTAAGCGTTTCTCTAGCTCCTTTTTGTTCCTCTTTGTAGTTCTTCACACTTTGGGGGGGGGGGCAGTCATTATTATCTTTTTATATTGGCCTTTTTCATCTTTGACAAGAAGAATGAAGGGAAGGTGTCTGGGACTCTGGGGGCTGCAGTAGAATAGTGGTGGCCCAAAACCAAAAAGGGAAGGGGAAACTCGGCATTTTTCTCTGCATTTTTCCACATTGTTTGGGTCATACAATGTGTAGGTTTGCATCCTTTTCTAAATCAAGAGTATAACACGTATTTGTCCCTGTTATCACAATCGTTTCATTAACTTGTTTTATTTTTTATCATCTTAACTGTGTTTAAGTATACAATTCCGTAATGTTACATATATTCCCATTATTGTGAAAAAGATCTCCAGAACTTTTCATCTTGCAGAACTGATATTGTGTACTCATTAAACAACTCCCTTTTTCACCCATCAACTTTATTATTGATGGCTATATAATAATAATAACTAATTATGTCTAGTACTCTTTTAAGTATTTCCAGTCTGGCCTGGGAATCAGTGCTCTTAACTCTACCTGCTACACTGACCTATTGTTTCCTGGTTTTTGTTATTATAAATAACAAAGCGAGGTACCTCTTTGTGTGTAACCATCTCCCCCTCCCAAACTGAGTATTTTCCCGAGTGAATAGGTATGAACATGATGCCAAGTTGCTTTCCAAGAAGGGAATCCATGTCGCTTTCATAGAATTTGACAATATTAGTGCTAATCTGGCAGGAAATTGCTCAAGGTCGCCCCCCCCCAGAAGACAATGGCAAAGAAAGGATTAAGACCTGGGTCTTCTTCTGATTGTAGTTTCTCTCGCTCACCACTGCTTCCCTTAAATTTAAAGAGAGCATAGGGGCTCCTGGGGTGGCTCAGCCGGTTGAGCAACCAGCTCTAGGTTCGCACTTAGGTCATGATCTCAGGTTGTGGGATCGAGCCCCACGTCTGGCTCCCTGCTCTGAGGAGCGTCTGCTTGGGATTCTCTCTCCTCCTTCTCCCTCTGTCTCTCCCCCTGCTAGCTCTCTCTCTCTCTTTCAAAATAAATAAATATATCTTAAAAAATAAAGGAAGATAGCATAAAACCAGTACCTTCCTTTGCTAAACCAACCTCAATTGACATTAGACTCCTTTCTGAGACTTTCTGAGACAGGTAACAATGTGGGTTAACTTCCTAGGGCTCAGCCAAAGCCCTAAGAACTAAATGGAATAAGATGCTTAATGAGGCCAGTGCTCAAGTTAAGCCCCTGCTCCTGGGGAAGTTCTCCGCTTGGGTAAGGTAGAGCTGCAGCCAAGGACAAGAGGAGAATGCCACACAAGATAGAAGGCTTCTTGTTTTTACTTCTCTTTGGCTATGAAGGTATGTGCTGTGCAACCATTAGCATTTAGCAAATACTTAATAGTATAACCGAATTAGTAATTTTGCCGATTAACAGAAATGCAACCTGAATAATTAAAATATTATTAACCAGCAAGGCATGTTACTTAGTCAAGGTGCATTGTTAATGAACAATAGTTGTCTTTACGGGGATGTGGTTCCTCTTAGTTTCCCTGCTGGCTTTCTGGTTCTCTGAGGAGCCTTCTCAAGTTCCAAGGATGCTTGAAATGGGACAGAAAGAAGAGTCTCCGAGATTGTAGAAAATAGCTATAATTGCAACAATTAATGAGAAAGGGTGGTGTATCCTTGAAAATTTTTAGTAGTCGAAGTTAGAGGGACTGTAGAATATAATCTTCCAAACTAGGGCACTATTGAGAGTGGAAGAGGAGGCTATTAATAATTCTGCTGGGACAACAGGTGTAACCCAGGACTGTCCCGGGCAAATCGGGACGTGAGGTCACTCCAGTTTAAATATGGATTAACATAACACGCCGACTACCATTGGACTCTAATAGAAAGCATAATCCAAACGAGAGTCAGGACCCTCCAAAGACTTTATACACTCATTCATTTCTAAATGTCTCAATATGGCCCTGACAGGAGTAATATGCTTAAATAAAGAGAAATTAAAAGCAAATCTCTAAGATACCATCCAATTCAACGTTTAAATTCTCTCTCAATCTTTGAAATAACAGTCCTTCATGCCTCTCTCGACTCTCAAGGGCCTGTTAGCTCAGAATTCCCTTTTCGAATCATTCTGAACATGAGAAATTGGTTGAAGGTCTTCTTCGAGGTGATCGTGTATGTATGCGTGTCACAGGAAATAAATAAGGAGGGCAGGAAGGAGGAGGCCTCTCCACTCTGCAAATGACCCTGTGGACAGACATGACGCAATTCACACAAATGGAGTCAAAATTCCAGGCTTAAATCACGCTCCTCTCTGCCCTCTCATTAGATGTTGTTGGTAGAGTATGCGCTTTCGTGATCCCCCCAATCGCGTGACTTTTGGTATTTTGTCACCTTTCTCAGTATTTGGAAAGATCTGTATGAAGGTCATTTTGCAAACTCAAATACATTTCTTAAGTAGGGATCATTGAAACCAGTTGTCTGCTTTTCTTCCGTTTTGCAATTAAGAGTCAGCGACTTATCTCAGTAACTCTCAATACTTTAAGATGCTCTAGGTGTTTTGTTGTTTTTCCTTTACTCCTTGCCCTTTCCTCAGCAAGAAAATCTAAACAGAGCCTTTCAAGGCTTAGATTCCAATACTTCTGGTTCTTTGATATCCATAGGCCTCACCCTCCGATTTCTCTTCCGTGTAAACAGCATTGAGAGCCAGCCAGCCAGCCACTCATTCTTTCATCGGTTCGTTAAAGAACCCATCCCCGAGTTGCTGCTCTGGGCCACGGGGAGATCTTTGTTTCTTTCACAGTGCTGAGTCTAACAACTGTGTTCTGTGACCCCCAAATGGGAAAAAGCCCTATAAAAGTTTCCCGATCCTTTTTAAAATTAGACCTGCCCTTTCGGGAGATATCTGTAATAAAAGACTGTCCGGAGGCCCAGAGCCCAGCATCCTTTCCTGTTCTATTGCTTACCAATCTGTGTGCATGGCTGAGGAGCTCCCGACATTCCCATGAGGAGCGGAAAATACCATCTGGCTGGGGGGACTTGAATGTGGCCCACGGGGTGGTCCAGGGACCATTTTACGGTCTGTGTGGCTTGACGACCTATCAGTATGCTCAAGAGGTAGAGAGAAAATACAGGAACGCAGGGGGCGGTTGCTTCCCTTCATCAGCTTCCCATCCAGAGACAGAATCAAGGTCAATGCACAGGGGATAATGTTTTCTATTGCACGACTGGGAACCGGAAGACAAAGGTTCTTTGTGTAATTTGCTCTTCACTGTTTCTGTTCCACCGAGGCAGTCGCTCCTTATTATAGTGAAATCAGATAAATGGATTGACTGTACTTATGCTTTGGATGATGGTTCATTTGGGAACGGAGACATGATTATCATAAAGCACGACCTTCATCTGCTAACAGAGGCAGCTTCTATTTATCTTCTATTATACATCTTGGATTCAATGCAAATGATGATTTTAAAAAATTCACCTTATTAAAGAGGTCCATTATTTGGTCATGTTTATATATAAAAGCAAGCCTCATCTTACAGGTGTGTCTCCTTTGCAGGTGACACAGAGTTTTTTTTTTAAGCAGCTTACTGAGATGTAATTTACATAGCATTAAATTCCCCCATTTAAAGTGTGCGAGTCAATGGTTTTTAGTATATTTATAGATTTGTGGAGCACACAATCCAATTTTAGAACATTTCCGTCACCCCCGCCCCAAAGAAATAGGAAGACATTAAGCCCGTTTCCCCCTCTCCCCAGCCCCTGGCAACCACTGATCTACTTTGTGCCTCTGTAGATTTGTCTATTCCGGACATTACATTTAAATGGAATCATACAACATATGGTCTTTTATCTTTCAGTTAGCATATGTTTTTGAGACTCATCTGTGTTGAAGCATGTACAGATAACAGATTTACCCAGGAATATGCCTGTACCCACAAATAGCAACACTTTCACACCAGGACAATTTCCTTCTTTCTTCTTCGAGAGGGACATTATTGGAGCCTGCTGCTTTCTTCCTGAGGCTTGTTTCTCAAGGAGACGGGAAGCTAGTTACTGACAGCTTTTGTCATTCATAATTTTATGCTTTTCTCCTCAGCTTCATCTGTTTCCACGGGAAGGAAAGTTCTGGATTTAGTGACATCCATCAAAAAGACTCAAAGAGTCTTTCCTCTGTGTGTCTAATGCCCACTTTTCCTCTAGAGCTTGCAAGGTACATTTTGAGAGATAGCAAGCCTTGAATTTTCTTGCTGTGGGAGCAAGGGTTTCCCCAGGGAGTGGTCCTTCGGGCAAAAGGGCAGAATGAGCCCCTGTGGCATAAGTCTAAGATCGGTGAGTGGGAGACATCTCAGATGCTTGAGTGGAAACCCATAACGTGGGGAGAAATCTCAGAAACAATCCAAAGAGGGACAAAAACATGCAACCACACAAATCAAAATCTTTTCCTCTTTTTCCTTTCAAGGCTGACCCGTTTTCTGCTGCTCTTTCCAGCAATGTTATTTTCTGGTATTATATGATGTTGTAGTCAAACACACTTCTGCTTTTGTTCACCAGCTTTTTGGTGATTACATCATTTCAGGGACTATATAGCCATGGTGCTGCTCCCCGGGAGACAGCTTTTCCTATAAAATGCTTGTTGTTCCTTCTCTCTCTGCTCGTTTCCATAAAGATCCGGTGCCTCAGAGCCTCGGGCTGCCTGTAGACGAATGCTTTCTTGGGAGGGGAGCCTGGGAGGGAGAAAACATCAGAAATCTGCCCAACATCTGACTGAACACAGGAAGTGGCTCTGAAGGCAGGCCTTCCTCTCAGGACTCTTCCTCTCCACAAGCACACACACACACTCCCCACCGCCCTTTCCTTTTGCCCTTCTGCTTTGTTTCTGCAGAATGCAGAAATGTGTGGCCCTGGGGAAAGGGAAAGGCCCTACAGGCCACAGAAATGAGTAGGGGTCTCACTGGATCTCTGGGTTTGCTCAGCTGCAGCTGCAAGAACCCTCCCCAGTGACAGACAAAGGCTCTGGGTCCATACTGTCAGTGACCGGCACCCCCCCTTTTATCCCCCCGCCCCCCAAAGAGGGTCTTGGCACAATTGATATTTGCCCAGCTGACAGGGCCTTTCCGCATTTCAGCCATCTTGAAGATGGGGTGGAGCCAAGTGCCTCCTGGATGAACCATCCCCAAATCTACTCGATGCCACTCGCGCTCCTCTACTCTTCTGTTCCTGGGGACCAGCTGGGGGACGAAGGTTCTGGGTTCCCATGCTCACCCACTGCAAGGAGCGCAGGGCGCCACCCAGCAGTCTGGGCTTCCCCCTGGGCTCCAGGAGCTGCCAGCCAGGGGCCCGCTCAGCCTCAACACTCGCGTGGCCCATAGGCCTCTCAGAGGGAACATCTTCACTCCATCCCCCGCGGTCCCCGTTCCTCCCGGAAACTTCCCCTCCCCCAGGAAATGGCAGCTCTCTCCTCCCGGTCCCTCAGGCCTTAAACCTCTCTTTCTCTCACACCCCCTGTCACCTGTCAGCAAGTACTGTTGGCTACCTTCCAAAGACGTCAGAATCCAGCCACTTCTCATCCCCTCCAAGGCCACCACCTTGGTCGTCTCCCCTCCCGATGACTGGCTTGCGCAGGCGAGCCAGTCCACACCCAGCAGCCAGGGGGAGCCTGACAAGCCCCATCTGCCTTGTCCCTCCTCTCCTCCAGCCCCTGCAAGGGTCTCCTCAGGCTAAATGCCAGAGTCCTCATGTGCCCACAAGGCCTTGCACGCATTGCCTCCCATACCCCCACATTACCCCTTCACCTCCTGAAGCTCTTATCCACCGGCTCCAGCCCCAGAGCCCCCTTGCTCTGTCTCCGGCACAGCAAGCACCGCCCAGGAGCCACCCACCTCCGGCTCTTGCTTCTTGCTCTTCCCTCTACCCGGAATGCTGTGCTCACAGGTCTCTCGCTTCTTTCTGGTCTTTGCTCCAACGTCACCTTCTCACTGCAGGATATTCAATCGTTCATTCATTAGCCCTCACCACCCCCTGCCCACACTACATACACCCTATGAAGGTGGGTCCTTCCCCTATTTTGTTAGCTGCTATATCCCCAGCA